>OU343217.1:121498932-121618333 GCA_910596185.1 Chrysanthemum makinoi | reverse complement strand
TTGTTGGAATCACTCCTAAACCTTTATTCAAGTGTTAGTTACTCATATGTAATAGGTAGCTTATTATGGCCTTTATGTTTGTTTAAGGTCTAGCTTATGTAGAAGGCCCATAAGCTTAGGCCCATGTCCAATAAGGAAAAAGGGAAGGAGTGGGAGTGTTGCCCTAGCTCCTTGCCTATAAATACTCTTGTATAACCTTCACTTGAGGGTTGGTTGTTCGCTATTTACTTTCACATACTCTCTTCGCATAACCGTTTATACTTGTGTGTGTGTGTGTCGTAATCTTGTTCAATCGCCTCTCTATCTCTTTCATTGAAGCTTGTGTTGTAAAACTAGTGACCTAACAATGGTATCAATCGCCAAATAGTTGGGTTAACACTTTTGTTTTTGAAGTTTTTGTTTCGATCTTACGCGTACACGTGGTTAACACTTTGGTTCGCTTAAAAACTCATTTTTTACACTTTTAATCCAAGATTCTTGTACTTTCAACGTTTTAAGGTGTTAAAATACTTGTTTTTGACAAAAAGTTTCAACCTTTATGCGCGGGATCTAAGTTTTTAAGCTTGTTTTTGTTCGTGGGTGTCGTTCTACGCGTAACCCGCTTAGCAGCTTTTTGGTTCATCAAGTTTCACACTTTTGTGTTATTTTGGTGATATTGAAGCTATTCCATAACAAAAATCTGGTTTAGAAACAAATTTGGGCACAATCATTTTACGAGTAATCTTACGCGTATCAAAACCCTAATATTACGCTGAAGTTATTCCTTGGTTTGATCTTCGTTGTGGTTTACTCCGTTTTCTTGCTTGGATAAGCCTCAAAAATACGCCGACTTTGGATATCTTTTGCACCGTGATAGTGTAAAAGATCATTTGGGATAAAACCCTAAACTTACGCATAAGCATAAAGCTTACCCGTAGAAATCCTACGCATAAGATTCATCTTACGCCTAAGCCTAGTCTTACGGATAAGGTAATCCTACGCCTAACTTTCTACGCCTAACTTTGTGTCTACGCATAACTTTAGCGTCTTTTCCCTACTTACGCGAAGCTAAATCTACGCGTAACTAGTGATTGTTACGCGTAACTTTGGTGTTTTTACGCATAAGTTCTACTTGGTTTATTGTGATTTCTACACCTAAGGACACTTCATCAACAAAGGTTCATTCGACTACAAAGATCCATTTTACCAACACAAGTTTTTCAACATGTCACAACCACCATACTCTAACTATTTCCCTTACACTTATTCTCAACGTCAACAACAACTTACTCCACAACATCAACAATGGAATCAACAACAAGCAATTTATCAACAGAAATTTAATCAACAACATACTCCACAACTTGGTGCAATTCCACAACCTCAAATGGTTCAACCACCACCAAGTCTTCAAGTTCAACCCTACACAAATGAATTCAATCAACATCCATCAAGGAACACTATGAAGGAACCCACTTGGTTTGCAAAGATGTGTGAAGCTTTAAGCAGCCAACAATCAATTCATGAGGGTGGATCACTTGATAGACCTCCAATGCTCACTCCAGGAAACTACGATCAATGGGTGATAAGGTTCTTTAGGTTTTGTGATCCAAAGAAGCCACATGGAAAGTTCTTAAAGAAGGTTATCTTGGAAGGTCCATTTCAGATGCCTCAGTATCGTACCCGAGATCCAAATGCTAATCCACCAAGAGATGAACAATCCAACATTGCTACTATTGCCGACCTGAATGCAGAGGAACTTCTACACTATGAAGTTGATGAACTTGCAATGCAATATATCCTCTTAGGATTACCTAACCCAATTCTTCTAAGTGTTGATGCTCAAAAGACTGCAAAGGAAATGTGGGATCATATTCATCTTTTTATGGAAGGATCTGCTCAATCGAGGATTTGGAATCCAAAATTTACTTGGCTTATGAACACTTCATGATTGAACCTCGAGAGACACTAGAGTCTTATCATCATCGTTTTTCAGACATCATCAATGATTTGGATAAACACAACATCATCATGCCAAGAATTGCAGTGAATACTAAGTTCCCGAGTAGTCTTGGTCCTGAATGGGAGAAGTATGTCATTTTTCTCCGTCCAGCGAAGAATATGCATCATTCTACATATGGATTGTTGTACGATTACTTGAAGCCTCATGAAAAGGAAGTTGATAGGAAAGGATTCTCCGTGCTCAAATTGCTCCACCTACACATCCGAAAAATCAACAACTTGCCTTATATGCTCAAACAGCTTATTCTCCTCAACCAAAGAACTCAACCAACTGCACAATCACACCATATGATCCTTCTCAGCCTCAATCTCAACAAACTCAATTGGTTCCATACAACAACAACAATGCTCAAGCACTTGTCGATGAAGCTAATGAGGAATCTGATCCGTTCAAGCATTGCAACAAGGATTTGCTATGATTGCTAATGCCTTTAGCCGTTATACCAACAAATCCAACAACCGTATTCGCTCCTCATCTAACACAAGGAATCAAGCTGTTGTGAACAATGGACGAGTTGAAGTTCAGAATCGTGGTTATGGTCGTCCGATGGGCGGTGGTCAAGGGTTTAATGCTGTGGGTAGGAATAACAATCGAGCTCAAGTGGTGGAACAGGAAATGCTCAAAATGGGTTGAATGGTCTTCGATGCTACAACGCAATGAGAAGGGACACCTGGCTAATGCATGCCCAAAGCCTAGGACTAGGGGCGTGCTTATCACAAAGAGGCTCTTCTTTTGGCTCTTAAGGATGAAGCTGGTGGAACTCTCATAAACAAAGAACAGAGCTTTATGGCAAATGCACTGATGATGATATGGAGGACTTGCAAGCCAATGCAACTGTTATGTTGATGGCTAATATGCATGAGTTACACATGAGTGACACAGGCCCAGTATATGACACCGATGGCTTGTCTCGTGTACCAACAAACCATATTTATCTCGATCTCATATCTCCGCCAACATCCGAATCCGCAGGCTCGAATGTTCAAAATGAGTCGTCCACATCTCATTCCGACGATTTTCAACTAGACCCGTAGTTATATTTGACGATCAAGATGACCAAATGGTTTCCCTTGATAATCAAATTGACTCTGTGGTTATACTTGAGGATCTCAGTAATGATCATGTTGTGACTCACGTTGAACACGCCAACTTTTGCCTCATCCGCATTTTGCTCGCTTAATACAAGACCAACAAACCATAGTGGAAGAATGTCATGCAATTAATCAGGACTTGAAAAGTAAAATGCACTGTTAACCAAGGATTTTGAATGTTTACAAAAGCAACTCAACTTTTTCAAAACTCAAGAAAACGTGAAAAAGGTTTTGAAGCAGCCTTTGCCAAATCTCATCAAAATGAACAATATTTAGAGAGACAGATGCGTGATCTAGCCGCTTTGAAGAATGCTTTGTTGTCCAAATAGAACAATCAAACATGAACATAAAAAGCAAATTAACGCCTCACCTTGGAAAATCAAAAGCTAAGGCCGAGTTGTTAACTTGTCAAAAACACTTCTCTGCATACAAAAAGCATTCAACGAAACGAATAGATGATCATCTTGAAGAAATCATCGGCTTGCAAAACAAACTTAAAGAGTTTAAAACTGTTGTTTACAAACATGGCGAGTCGGTCACAGCTATTGAAAAGTTTACTTTAAAACCAAATCCAAAGGGATATGGACCGAATCTCGATTACATAAACCTAAGCTTTCAACCAAAGCATTCAAACCAAATCCTCGAAGTTTCCAAAGGCAGAATATAAAATTGATAATTTTGTTATGAGTGTTGTTGAATATCATCGTCAAGAGGAATTAGATGCATAAGACGAGAGTCGATCAAAATTAGAAAAAGTTGTTTACAACAAACCTTTTAATTATCAAAAGCGTCACTTTCGTCACACCAACGGATTCTTCTAACACACCAAGGATTATCATAAAACGCCTCGAGTCTTCTAATGTTAATCCCCAACCAGATTATGCACAAACTTATGGTCCTTTACCTTCCATCTGTGAAGTAAACTCAAAACCCTGAAAATCGCAAAATTCTTCGATATTTTGACCTTTTCATGGCTGACCTCAAAACTTTACAACATGAGATAGAATATCATTCCGAAATCAAAGTTCAACATTTTCAATCGCCTCTAGCGCGAGAACAAAGAGACATTTTTCAGAAAAATCTTTACCAAATGTTAAAAATTTGAAAAGTTGTGCATTGTCTTGGGAAAAGGACTTTCATAAGGAACTTGGATTGATGAAGGTCGTTTTTGAGAAAACAGAAACATCTATTTCTAATACTAAACGTAAAAAGAAAATGTTGAGAAAAGATGTTGATCGACTCTTGGAAGATGTCATCTGTGCTGATGTCCATAATGTTGTGCTATTGAATTCTTTGTCATATGCTTTTGATTATATCTCTGACATCGTTGATTCGTGGTAAATGTTGAGAACACCGATAATGTGCTTCAGATCGAGTCCTTAAAAGTTGAAAACAAACGATTGTCAAACGAACTTTCAAATGCAATACGTCGCCTTAATTGGTGTCAAAAAGATATTCACGATCAACAACTTGTTTTTCAACACAAAATCGCCATTGCATGTGACAAAACTTCTGATCCAAAAATTGAGCAACTGGATGATCAAAACGTGTCTTTTAAGTGTCAAATCTCAAAATATGAACAAGAACTTGTAAAAGTTAAAAAGGAATATGGTGTCATATTTGATTTACTCAAAAAGACTCGTGATGAAGCATCAAATGAACTTGATCATTATCTTGCACACACTAAAGAAGTTATGCATTTTGCTCGAAATATTCGGTTTGAAAATCAAGATCTGATTCACACTATCTTCGAGTTAAGAGAAATGTTAGGAAAGTATGAACAACTTCCGCCTACCGTGATTAAGAGAATAGCCCCAGTAACACTTAGTAATCGTGAACCTAGAATCCCTACTGCCAAATCACAAGTTGCTAACGTGCTTCCTTCTACTGAAACAGAACTAGTTACGTCTTTTCCAAACGTCCGCACTTCACACCTAGAGCACTACATCGAAGAATAGGAAGTTGCGACCTAAGAAAAGATCAATAAGGAATGCTAAAGTAGAAGAACACCCTAGGACTATGAATAAGACTCACGTTGCTTCCACTATAGATATTGCGTCCGGCAAATGTAATAGAAATAGTGATGTAACGAATGCTAAACCTTTAAGCACTTTTGATATTCAGTCCGATGCACCTTGTGTTATTTGTCGTAAAAGTATGAATTCCGATTGTCATGATAAATGTGTTGCTAAAGCTATCATCTCTCGTTTAAGGAATCCTAAGAACCGAATACCTCTAGGCCCACTAATCTTTCTAAGTCTGTGCTTGGTAGACCGCCTCTTTAGATTCTAAGAAACGCATTGTTGTCCCCGTAGCTCCAGTTTCACCTCCTAGGAATGTAGTACCACCTAGTGCATTCACTAAGACTAAAGCAAATACTAGTTGGAGATGGCCGAAATGGATATATAACACACTAGGATTTAAATGGATACCTAAAGCTATTGATGTGTGTATGTCTACTATACCGAACCCTCTAACATTTCGGGTTCCACATCTACTTCTATTCCATCTTGTCGCCTGGTGTAATGCAGGTGATACAGATCATTCTCTGGATTGTTGATAGCGGATGTTCCCGACACATGACAGCAACCTTAAACTGTTATCAAACTTTATGCAAAGTTCATTGGCACCGTCGTTCGAATGATCACTTCGCAGCTATCATGGGCTACGGAGACTATATCAATGGGAACATCGAAATTAGCAGGGTTTATTATGTGGAAGGCCCTCACAACTGCTTTCAGAGGTCGGCTTTTGTGATGGAGATTTGGAAGTTGCCTTTCGGGAGAAAACTTGTTTCATTCGTGATCTACAAGGAAACGACCTTATGTCCGCTCGTAATTCAAGTCTTTACACTATCTCTATGCAAGACATGGTTGCTTCATCTCCCATCTGCTAACTTTCAAAGGCAACATCAACAAAATCCCGCTATGGCACCGCCGTCTCTCACATCTAAACTTTCAAACCATCACCAACCTTGCTCGACACAAACTAGTTGAAGGACTCCCACGATTTCGGTATTCTAAAGATCACCTTTGCTCAGCTTGTGAACAAGGGAAAAGCACTCGTGCTCATTTTCCTTCAAAGTTGGAACACAACTCTCAAAGATGTGCTTCATCTTCTTCACATGGATTTTTGTGGCCCGATGCGCGTGCAAACGATCAATGGCAAACGCTACATCTTAGTAATTGTTGATGACTATTCACGCTGGACTTGGGTCTACTTTCTTCGTAGCAAAGATCAAGCTCCACAGATGATCATCACCTTCTCACGAAAATACAAGTTCACTACAAAACACCGTCGACAAATCGAATCGCAAAGGAACCGAATTTGTTAACCAAACTCTTCGTGAATTTTATGAGAAAGTGGGAATTCAAAGATCAAACATCTATTGCACGCACACCGTAACAAAACGGAGTTGTTGAAAGACTAAACCGAACGTTAGTGGAAGCTGCAAGAACAATGTTAATCAATGCTAAACTTCAAGATTACTTATGGGCGTAAGTCGTATCTACGCATGCTATACTCAAAACCGTTCTATGATTACAAAACGCCACAACAAAACACCTTTCGAGCTTGTCCACAACAGAAAACCGAATCTCAAACACTTTCATGTATTTGGATCTCTTTGCTATCCGAATAATGATCGTGATGACTTTGGAAAGCTCAAAGCCAAAGCCGACATTGGAGTCTTTATTGGATATTGTGATAATTCTAAAGGTTTCCGAATCTGGAATCGCCGAACAAAGGAGGTTATGGAAACGATTCATGCTCATTTTGATGAACTTACGGAAATGGCTTCCGAGTATAACAGCTTAGAACCCGGTCACAACCGCTTAAACTTCCCTCAAACCCCATCATCACCAAACAAGCCCCCGCTTACTCGCCAACAAATGGAAAGGTTATTTGCTCCTCGCTCGCTGACGATATTGATGAACGTGCTCCGTGTGTATCCGCCTGCTCACGCTCAACCCGATAATACTCTTATACCCGATACACCGCTACAACAACTACGTTGAAGAAGCACCACCATTGACTCCAACACAACAGCTTGAACAAACCGCTTCCAACAATGATGAACCGGCGATGATGTTCAATGAAGTACCCCACCGCAGATTTTGATCCAAATGCGTTTTTAACCCGCTTGCTAATGAGACCGCCGCACTGATGTCGCGAATCTTCAACAAGCCATTTGAATCCTCAAAATCTGCACAATGTATACCAACATCAACCTCCACACATAGATGGACAAAAGACCATCCTCTGGAAAATATTATTGGCAACCCGAATCAACCGGTCGTTACAAGACAACGTCTTCACACAGACGGTGAACATTGCATTTATGCACTCACCGTCGCCAATCTAACCTAAAACATCAAAGACGAATGACAAAAGACAACTGGATTGAATCCATGCAAGAAGAACTCAACCAATTCAAACGCCTTGAAGTATGGGAACTGGTTGAAAGACCAACAGGGGTCTACGTCATTGGTCTTAAATGGATTTGGAAAACAAATTGATGTGAAGGAAACGTTATCCGAAATAAGTCACGTCCGGTGGCTAAGGGTTATCGTCAGGAAGAGGGTATTGACTTTGAAGAATCTTTTGCTCCGGTTGCTCGCCTTGAGGTCGTTCGATATTTCTCGCATTTGCGCTCATATGAATATCACGGTCTTTCGGATGGATGTCAAAACCGCTTCTCAATGGACAACTTAAAGAAACGGTTTATGTCACCAACCGAAGGATTCGTTGATCCCGAGTTCCCAATCATGTCTACAAACCGAACAAAGCTCTATGGTCTCAAACAAGCTCCTCCGGCATGGTATGATAAGCTATCATCTTTCCTCATTGCCAATAATTTTACCAAAGGTTCGGTCGACCCAACTCTTTTCATACAATATCACGGGAACATATTTTAATTGTTCAAATTTATGTGGATGACATCATTTTGGGTCAACTCATAAAAAGTACTCAATCGCTTTGCAAAACTAATGAAGAAACATTTTGAAATGTCCATGATGGGTGAACTTACGCTCTTTCTAGGACTACAAGTTCATCAATCACCCCGTGGTATTTTCTTGAGTCAGTCCAATATGCCCTTGAATTGTTAAACAAATTTGGAATGAAAACTCGTGACACTATGCCACACCAATGGCTCATACCAAGAAGCTAGACGCTGATTTACATGGGAAATTGGTTGACCCTACAAAATACCGTAGTATTATTGGGTCTCTCATGTATCTAACAGCTAGCGATATTGTCTTTGCCGTATATCTTGCTCTCGCTATCGGCCGCGACCAATCGAAACCCACCTCTCGAGGCTAAAAGAATCCTCCATACAAAGGGAACCATTAATTTGGGATCGGTATCCGGGATTCTGGTTTTGAACTAATCGCTTTTTCAGACGCCGACCACGCAGGATGCTTAGACTCACGGAAAAGTACTTCACGAGCTTTACAATTTCTTGGTGATAAACTGGTGTCATGGCAATCGAAGAAGCAGGATTGTACGTCGCCGTCCTCAACCGGCGTAATATGTAGCCATGTCGGCGTGTTGTGCTCAAGTCATTTGGATGAGAACACAACTCAAAGACTTGGTTACGTATTTGACGTAATCCCGATGTATCGCGACAATCGGAGTGCCATTGCGATCTCGCAACCCGCTCAACACTCGAAATCAAAGCACATCGATCTTCGATATCATTTCATCAAGGATCACGTGGAACATGGTACTGTTAAATTATATTTTGTGGGTATCGAATACCAATTGGCGTGATCTTCTCACCAAAGCCTTGCCTCCCGCTAGGTTTAATGAGTTGGTCCACCGGATTGGTATGAGGTGTTTGACTCAAGAGGAATTAGATGACCTCCTAAAAAGCCTTAAAACCTGTCAAACACCAAAATCTCTTTTGTAAATATTTTTCAAAAACAAAATACAAAAATAAAAAATCCGATAAAACAACAAAAATATTCTTCTATCTATTTTTCTTTCAACATGGCAAGTACATTTCTTCCGTCAACACTCTAATCTTTCAAAATTCAATATTTTTCCGATCAAGTGTTGAGGGGTAGAAAATAAATACTTAACTGTTTCAAAACATCCGTACTTGCATGTTACTCTACCTTGTTGTTTCTTTTATCAATGGTGGTAAATTTTCTCGTTAAATGACACTCCTCGGACTAAAATTTATAACCTTTCATTATTTTCTTAAGTCGAGGGGGAGTGTCGTCAAAGTTCTTTCCTAAAATCTTTTGTTTGGTAACCAAAATGGAAGTTAAAAGGCTTTAAACGAAAATGGAAAAGGTGGAGGGACCAAAACTGCCAAAAGGTTAAAGTATTTTAATAAAAACACCTCCACCTAACTTTCACTTCACATTTATTATCATCACCTAAATCATCCTACGCCTAAAAATCAATCTTCAAATCCGTATTGGATCATCATTTGTAAGTGGTTTAATAATCTTTACAAGTTTTAAACAAGGGTTTTGATTTTCACTCAAATCCAACGGTCAAAAGATGAGATTGAGTGTGATTTGTGTTCTACGCTAAGCTATGAACACAAATCACTCATTCGTGTGTTTTGTGGTTAATGTGATTGTGTCAAAACGTTTAATTAATCATACTAAAACTATTTCTATCATCAAAACGCACCCAGAAACACGAATTGAATGATTTTTGAAATTAGGGTTTATGCTGATTTGGGTATTTTCAAATGTGAACGTTTTGGTGAAAAAGATTGTTGTAGAAGGTTGTATCAAGTTGAATTAATCATATCTAGGCCCGTAATACACCCGTAAACACTAATGATTCATAAAATGGAAATTAGGGTTTATGTTCATATGGTTTGGGTACTTTTGATTCTTAACACATTTGATGTTAAAACTTGGCTAAGACAACTCAATAGACATCTTAGACTTACCAAAAAACTTTGGTGCTAATCCTATGGCTAAAATTCATATGTAATTCTTAAACTATTAGGGTTTTGACTTACGCTGTAAGACTTTCTACGCTTAAACCGCTTGATATGCTTTCATGCCATGATCTGTTATAAGATGAATTTATGGGTTAATATTGATGATATGATGAATTTATTTCGTGTCTGCTACAAGTAAAATTCGAATCAAGGTTCTAAGCAAACTACGCATAAGGATCACCTTACGCGTAGCATGTTATGCGTAAGAGTAATCTTACGCGTAGCGTCTACGCATAAGGTTCTACATGGGACTACGCGATCCTCGTGAAGGATATGCGTAACAAGGACTCTACGCATAAGGTCTACTCTACGAGTAAGCCTTACGCATAAGGTTTTAATACGCCACGCGTAAGCTCTACGCATAAGGTCCCCTCGTTCCTACGCATATTTACGTAGTCGATCCTACGCGATAAGCTTTCGCCTACGCATATAACACTTACGCATAACTTTTCCACTTTTACGCCTAAGCCTTGATTGACCTTAATTATGAATTGTTACGCTGGCAAACTTGTAAATAAACAAATCATAACATCACGACACCAATAATGTCATTAATAAACTTAAACGCTTGATATGTTGTGTTAAATAAGTGATAACATAAACTTTAAAACTTAAAGTTAACTAACTCACGAAACTTATCACGATGCCATTGGACTATTGAACAAACAAGTGACTTTGGACTCGTAACAATCATTAACATTGTACATTCAATAATTAGACAATAAAACCTTCGTTGACTAACATTATGTCTTTCGATATGTTGGTTCTTTTGGCTAATGTTATTTCGATCACCGACATGGTCGCTCAAATGAATGTGGATGCACCGAAGTTCTCACTATTTGCCGATATCTTCCCTAATGGCTATCCAAGAAAGATTGTAAAGAACAATCTCAGAGTTGACTTTGAAACCCTCACATGCTCAGAATCTTCTTGCTTGGTCGTTGTGGATATTCTTAGAATCATCCGTACCGTAACATGCTCTCACACTCGCTACAAGACCGAGATCTACATACAACAATTCCGAATTCAATGCAAAGGATCAAAGGTCAAAATGCGTGACTGTGACGCCAATCACAAACAAATCACCATCACACAAGCAGATCTACGGGCTGTTTCTAATTCCCGACATCGAGCCAACCGACTTCTATGCCACACCTACAAGAGACAATTCTCGCAATTCTCGATAGATATTGGCTATGATGAAGCTTCAAGAATTATCACTAAGCATTCTCATGTGGAGCTTAAGAACATTCCTCAACCGTGGAGAACCCTCTACATCATCATCACCAAGTCGGTCTCTGGTCGCGGATAGTGGCTATGAGCATCCCAAGCTCATGGAACTGCAAATATTTTGGTCATTAATCAACAAGAAGGACATCGAAATTGAAGCTCTGATATGGGAAGACATGATGTCATTTCACAAGAAACTTGGCTCAAAGATTCCCTATGTCAGATACACAAAATTGTTGATCCAGAGAGCACTTAGACTTCATCCCGATATTCCCAGAGGCTCAATGACCCGATAATCACGATATGTTGACCGAAGCCTACCCTATCACGAATCAAGGAATCGCCAACAAAGAAACAGGGTGCCGTGGTTGCCGATCACCTTCGACAAATGAAATCAAAAAGCTTGAAACATACAAAAGGTATCAAGTAGCAGAACGAGAAGGCAAAGTTGGTCATCTCGATGAAAAGTCTTCGAACACCTATACCGGAGAACCGTAAGAGGAAGTGCCGGAAGTGCGCAAGTAATGAGTCAAAGGAAGGTCCCAAGAGGAATCCTCCCAAAGAAGGAAAGTTCCCTCGGAAGCCGCTCCTATTCCTACACCGAACCACAAAGAAAGCTAATGGACGAAAGCTCGAAGATACACAATCGGACGAAGAGGTCCACTACTCAAACGCAAAGGATGACACTCCATCGCAGCCTAAACCTCCAAGTCCACCAAACATGGCAAAGGGAAGACTCCTGTACTTGTGCCATATGAAGAAAGCTCGATGAAGTGAAGAAGAGCAACGGATAAATCATACAGAAGAAGTTCAAATTCGCTTGACTTCAACACGTGCACAAGAATTTGCTCAAAGAACAAATGGGTGGCCCCGAGGGTCAAGTGGTGGAGCTCAACCTTCACCGTCCCCGATGCGTTAATCAACCCGATAAGGGATCCGTGCCACCACTTTGGAGCAACAACAAAAGCCCGTGGAAGAAACTATTGAGCATGAATTTGAGGAACCCGTTAAAGAAAAGTCCGAGAAAGATGAGGGTGACAAAGAAAAAGGATGAGACGTAAAAAGACTAAGAGAAAGATAAGTCCGAGATGACACGATTATGATAAGTTTCTCGCTAGAGTCCCTGCCGCCAGAGGAGAAAACCTCTCGCACCTCCAAAGGATCCGAGTCTCCTCATGTCTCTTCATCATCGATTCGCCTTCTCATTCTTCACCACCACCATCAAAGAAATCAACCAAATCAACATCCAAATCAAGAAAGAAGCCACTCGATCTTGGATTTCTCATACTCATAAAAGAATTGTGAATGCGGTCAAACAAGTTAGATAGAAAGACATGCTTTAGAAAAGCTAAATTTTATTGTCGACACTAACGATCTTCATGATGACGAATGACAAGATGCAAGTTGAAAGGGAGTATGTACGTAAGCTTATGAAGGATGATCTTCAAGGAGCATGGACGAGATGATAAAAGGATACACTCACAAGTTCTTAATGGAGGTCATTCCAAAATTGACAAAGGAGATGTATACCGCATAACTTTATCCAATCTCTTACATTTAGCCAAGCAAGCCATGAAATCAACTCCAATGAATTTGAGCATCAATCCAGTTGAAACTACAATCTTCTCAGATGATGAATTAGTAAACCGGCTGGTAGCTCAAATGTCAACACGCCTCGCAACGCTTGCCTCCCATGAAGCTAAACTGTTTGAAGCATTGCCGAATACCAACTCAAGTCATCATTCAGAGAAGAGGCTATAAGGCCTAAGCGTTCAAGAGATGATGAAGACAAAGATCAAGATAAGGATAAGGAGCACAAACGCACAAAGAAGTCTGGTGAATCATCTTCGATTCAAGACTCAATGCCGCCTCCACCCCAAAGGACTCCTCAACAAAGATCTCCTCCTCGCTCTTCTACGAGATAAACCTCAGATTCTCGAGACACCACCCCTGCACTCGTAAAACCGATGATCATTTTGAGTATACTGGGTGACGATGAAGAATACCATGAGCCCCAACAACAACCCACCTCTCCGACAAAGTAGAAACCGAATCCTCATCTAGGCCTAAGAAAAAGAAGAAGAAGGCTTCAAGGCCGACGTCCTATCATGGCTAGATGAAGATAAAACGAAGGAATTTGAATGGTTTTCTACACTTGTCAATTCCACTCCCTACCCTGAAGAAGGTCAAGATCCGTAGACGGTAATACTTTGGAGCATGCTAAGATTATGCAAGAAAAGTTCCATGTGAAGAAGATGACGAAATCGAAGTTGGCGCGAATCAAGAATGAAGCTTTTCAATTGTGGAAAGATAGCTTCGAAAGTGCCATCGAGGTCGAATATCACCTTGATAACATTGCTCGAGCTATGTCTAATAACATGGATTGGCTCAACCCATAAGCAAACATCGACTTTACGGCGGACAACCCTCCATATTACAACCGACCGTCTAAACCACTACCAACGATCGGCCAACCGATCACCTAGGATCCCATTCGATATTTCTTCAACAAAGACTTGGAATTTCTTCTTCACGGTGGCGATGGTTCAAGGAAATACGCTACATCTTTGACACTTCCATTCCCAAAGCCTAATACTCAAACCGCATAGCTATCGAGGAAAGAGCTAATCACTTGTTCTCCAACAAAGTGGAAGCATACGACTGAGATGCAATGTATAGGATTCATCATTGGCCGAACGCCAAGAATCTACTACGTAAGCCGCCAGTCCGTAAGTCTCAACATGTAGTGTTCAAGACTAAAAACATCGCGCCATCAAACACGCTTGATCTTTCGTCCAAATGGGACTACACATATCTCAAGAATATTGTGGTCAAAAGACAAGACGAAAGGGATTATGCATTCTCCGAAGCTGACTTTGAGAATTTGTCTATCAACGACATCGAAGACATGTACCTTGCCAAAGTACGGGGTCGTATGAGACAATTCTCCACCGGTACAACGTGAATTCATCAAGTCGCTCATCTTCATCGACGCATAGTTATCAAAGAACGGTAGAAGATCTCCACCGGGCAGTTGAATCTTATCGCATCGTGTCAACTTCACTCCACCGCAGCCTTGATCTTCCCGACATCAACCACTCTCACAACTTACACTCATCAAGAAACCATTCAAGGCGTCGCTACCGCAGTGAACTTCAAAGAAATTGCTTGATGGCGTGCAGAGATCTTCACAAGTTTGGAGATCACACTTTAAGATGGTTAGGGACGGATTGGCTTACCCGTTGAAGGATATACACCAAAAGATCGGGTCTCCTAAGCGATGGAATTCTCATGATCGAAGGGATGTGAAGAGGATCATCACAATGATTGATGAACGGTTGTATAGAAGGGATCAGCTCGTAAGATTGGAAAGTTATGTTGGTGGTCGCACCCGTGAGAAACATCATCGCTTTCAACGCCCGATTCACACTCCCTCGCGACATCTCTCGACTACCCGGTACCCCTTAAACTTGCTTCTTTCATTATGAACTTTGGATGTATGATTTATTATGTCAATGGCTTGTGCACACATTACGCTGTACAACCCGCACTTGTAAATAAAGGACCCCGTGGTACCAAAGGCCACAATCCTTATAAAAGGAGCGAAAGCTTCTTACTTTTGAGTAAAACCTATCAAACCTTTCACTTTTCAAGGTTTTGCTCAAAAGAACAAGTACTTCCCTTATGATTTTCAAAACCTCAACCGCTTATATCACTTGTTGAGGGGGAGTACTTGACTTAAAACTTTGTTCACAAATTGTTCACAAGTGGTCATTCTTCCCGCAACACTCGAAATGGTCATATTTATTCTCAACTTTTCAAAAATAACATTTTATATGCCATTTTTGAGGGGAGAAAATACGTGATAAGAAATATGTTGTGTTTTGCTATATGAACTCGCGTGTGAAAAGACTTTAACCCAAGAATTGACGAGATCTTAACTATCAGTAACTCGAAAAGACTTGTAATAATTTCAAGCTAGTTCGCTAGTGATGTAAACGTGTCTCGAAAGGACTTGTCCGAGTAGAATGTACCATTCGAGAAACTCTTGGTAGACATGAACCTTGACGGGTTTGACAACCTTTCGAGGTTGTCCACACCTTCAAGATAGTTATTAGAGTTAGTTGTCACCTAAAAGCTAATGCAACTCTTTAACTATGCCAACGAACCGTGTCTCATGGGAATGTCTATCTTGAGTCGATCAATTCAAAAGTGCGCTTCTTTTCCTCACGTGCATTTGCCTAAACTCTAAAGCACATGTGGAGGGGGAGTATTTCTGCTAAAAGATAAAACTCTCACAATGGTTCCAACATGTTTTCATTTACAAACCCTTTGAGAGATTTTCTTGAAAATGGTTTTATGGCAATGGAGTTAGAAGGTGATTAAGGTTAGGAATAACCATCCTATGATCCGCCAGAGCCGGAGGGATCTACCCAAGGACACTACCAATAGTTAGAATTTAGAAGTCCTTAGGTATGATTGTAAAAAGGAGAGAATGAGAATAGGAGAAAGAAGGAGTTGAAGAATTAAAAAGAAATGCAAAGAAAAGGGTGAAAAGAAATAGGCCTCCCGATTATTCAACTTAGGCGCATAATCGGTTCAATTCATATGCTACCGGTTGTCACTAGATGACACCGGTATTGAAGATTAAAAGTCGTCATGGACCCCGTGACGCATGCACTAAACCTTCTTAACCACTCAAGTTTCTCTCAACAGAAGCTTGTTTCATTCTCACAGGGAACCCTACGTAAACTATCGGCTTTCTCTTAGAGATTGCTGGTATTGAAGAAAGAGACCCTCTCCCTAGTCTCCGCTCAGGAAAACCAAAATGCAGTATTGAGACTAGAGCCACGAGATTCATCAAAAGATCTCTTAGTTACACTTGACATTTCATCACTTGACATTCAATAATAAGAATTTCAGTGGTACATTATCGAGTCCTTCACAGGTCTTAGCAATCTGTCAAGAACATTTATGAGAGGTTCACATTTATGATCCTCAGTGATTGAATGGAAACTCCGCCGTGGTCAACATCAAACTCCACAAAAGTCGCCGCAACTCCCCGTGGATTGCGCTTAGTGGTCTCAAATGGTCTACAGGAGGTGATGTGAGGTGATGCTCGCAACTCACCTATGTTGTTTACACTCCCACTTGATTGCGCGCTTCTTTTCGAGCGAAGTGGCTTCTTCTCATGCTCACGCCAACATCATCACTAATGGAAGTTCTATCCAAAAGCAACACAAATTTAATGATTCTTCATCAAATCAAAGAATCTACAAAGTTAAAGACTTAAAGAACTTCATCAAGATCGAATTCCAACGCCAAAAGAGCGCGTGTGAGCATGTTGAAGAATGACGTGGAGACACTAGAGCAAATGCACGAGGCGACTTGATGCAAATAACAACATACTATCACTTTCATCACAAAGAACAATGATCAAAGAACAAAGTTAAAGATGACGTCAAAGCATAACCGTTCAAAGAAAACTATCTCGCTACACTGGGAGATGGTTCGAATCAAGGCAATTCTTCTCACAAGAAAGAAGAATGTCAGAAGACGCCAAAGCTACTATTACATCAACGCCTTCACCCTTTTTCATCACCAACACTTGAGGGGGAGATTGTTGGAATCACTCCTAAACCTTTATTCAAGTGTTAGTCACTCATATGTAATAGGTAGCTTATTATGGCCTTTATGTTTGTTTAAGGTCTAGCTTATGTAGAAGGCCCATAAGCTTAGGCCCATGTCCAATAAGGAAAAGGGAAGGAGTGGGAGTGTTGCCCTAGCTCCTTGCCTATAAATACTCTTGTATAACCCTCACTTGAGGGTTGGTTGTTCAATTTACTCTTTCACATACTCTCTTCGCATAACCGTTTATACTTGTAAGTGTGTGTGTGTTCGTGTATTGTTCAACTGCCTCTCTATCTCTTTCATTGAAGCTTGTGTTGTAAAAATAGTGACCTAACATAAGTACTGATGATAGTACTTTCTTTGGACCACATGCAAAGCCATTATTTGGTGATGAGGAGTATCCACATGATCCTGATATGCCTGCTTTGATTGAAATTGATACTCCTACTGATGATGAAGACATGGATGATTTCTTCAATGCTGATTTGTCTAATTTGGAAACTGTCATTCATGAGAGTCCAATCACTACTACAAGGATTCACAAGATTCATCCCAAGGAACAAATACTTGGAAACTTGAATACTCCAGTTCAAACAAGAAGCAGGGTTAAGAACACTGAACCCTTTCATGAACATGGGTTCTTTGCAAGATCACTTCACAAAAGAAACAAGTCATAAAGATCTCGCAAAATTGCCTTTGCTTGTTTTCTGTCTCAAAAGGAGCCCAAGAGAGTTGAAGAAGCATTATCTGAAGAAGGATGGGTAGAATCAATGCAAGAGGAGCTTCTTCAGTTCAAACTTCAAGAGGTTTGGACATTGTTAGATCTTCCAAATGGTAAGAGGGCAATTGGGACAAAATGGGTGTTCAGAAACAAAAGAGATGAAAGAGGTATTGTTGTGAGGAACAAGTCAAGGTTGGTTGCTCAAGGGTACACACAAACTGAAGGCTTGGATTATGATGAAGTGTTTGCTCCAGTTGCAAGAATTGAGGCTATTAGACTGTTTCTAGCTTATGCTTCATTCAAGAATTTTGTTGTGTATCAAATGGATGTTAAAAGTGCATTTGTATGGTACAATTGATGAGGAGGTTTATGTTTGTCAACCTCCTGGTTTTGAAGATCCTGATCATCCTGACAAGGTCTACAGGGTGAGGAAGGCTATGTATGGTTTGCATCAAGCTCCTAGGGCATGGTATGAGTGCCTGTCTACTTATTTGATGGACAATGGGTTTAAAAGAGGGCTGATTGATAAAACTTTTTTCATTAGAAAGCACAAAGATGATATTTTATTGGTTCATGTTTATGTTGATGACATCATCTTTGGCTCAACCAATAAGGAGCTATGCAAAGATTTTGAGAAGCTTATGCATGATAAGTTTCAGATGAGTTCTATGGGAGAACTCACTGTCTTTTTGGGGCTACTGGGTTCAACAAAGGACTGATGGTATCTTCATTAGTCAAGACAAGTATGTAGGAGATGTTTTGAAGAAGTTTGGGTTTCAGGATGTGAAGAGTGCTAGTACACCAATGGAGACTTCAAAACCATCTGCTACCGATGATGGAAGTCCCAAAGTTGATCAAAAGTTGTACAGGTCCATGATTGGATCTTTGATGTATCTCACTGCATCTAGGCTAGATATTATGTTCTCAAAGTATGTGTGTGTGTGCCAGATTTCAAGTCACACCTAATACCTCACACATGAATGCTATTAAGAGGATCTTTAGGTATCTTAAAGGTCATCCTAAATTGGGCCTTTGGTACTCCAAGGATTCTCCTTTTGATTTGGTGGCCTACACAGATAGTGACTATGCTGGTGCTAGTTTGGATAGGAAGTCTACAATTAGAGGATGTCAGTTTTGGGAAGCGACTTATTTCATGGCAGTGTAAAAGCAAACTATTGTGGCTAATTCTACAACTGCTTGAATATGTGGCCGCTAGTTCGTGGTCAAGTTCTTTGGATTCAGAATCAATTGCTGGATTTTGGGTACAATTTTATGCATACTAAGATTTACATTGATAATAACAGTACAATATGCATCATTAAAAATCCTGTTTTACATTCTAGAACTAAACATATTGAGATAAGGCATCATTTTATTAGAGATTGTAATGAGAAAAGACTGATTCAAATGGTAAAAATCCACATTGATTTCAATGTTGCTGATCTTCTCACTAAAGCTTTTGATGTGGGAAGGTTTCAGTACCTTGTTGTTAGTATTGGAATGATAAATCTCTAAACTCTCAAATTGTTTTGTACCAGTTTGTATAAGTATTGGACTGTTATTATGTAATCTTAGTTTTGCTATTCTTGTTTCTAACCACTGATAGTTTGGTTCAAACCACTGCTTGTTGTTCTGTGTTTCCACTAACCATTTTGCAGATACAAGAAAGTTCATTATAGAAGCTAAACAAGTACTGAAGTAAATTGTTCATTCATTCATCAAAACAGTTTACAGCTTACAATGCAACTTCAAGTGCAAATTAAAAGACTACTTCTATACATGATTTCCTACTATTATCCTCAGCTGTTGGATATGCATGATAAGCTAAGGATCAAAATGGGAAGGATGGATTGATGAAAACGAAGATGATGAAGATGAATACAGTAGATGAAGCACAAAGGACATAGTCATATCATACTTGCATCTACTGGTTTCACCAAAAAGCATCATTCCATTTTCCTTTTTCCCTTCCCCCTTACGATATGTGAAGAAGCACCACAACTTGGTGCAGGAAGACCAAGAACCACCTCTCTGTCCTTTGGGAGTGGTGGGTTTCTTGCTCGTGGTCTTGGTTGGGGTTGGGATGATGAAGGTTGGGGGTTTGAAGTTCTCTTCTTTGAGGAGTCTTCAGAGTCCTCAGATGCCTCACTTGGATCCACCACACTATCATCTTCAGATGATGGAAGAAATGGGGATTTTCTTGGTCTTGGTTCTTGTGGAGGAATGTAAAATTGCCAAGGGTTAGTATCTTCACTTGATGATGATGATGATGAGGATGAGGAGGATGTTAGATCAACAACCTCTGGTTTATTCCAACTGGGGTTCCACATGGTGATTGAAGTTGATTGTGGATTTTGGAGAAATTAGGGTTTTGATTTTAATTGGTGTGTGCGTTATATGAGATTTGGGTTCTTTATATAAGCAGAGTTATGGGTTATGGAAGTTAATGAGGGGCAGGTTAAATGTGGTTGAGGAGTTAATGAGATTCTTGGGTGTTGGACTAATATTAATCTTAGAAGTTGACCATATTGACTTACCTGTTCTAAACCACGGATAGGTTATTTGGAACCACTTCTAGCTCTTACTAACCACTGACAACCATGACCTTCTTTCTCGTGTTTGTTTTGTGTTTTTGTCTTGCGGTATGAAGGATTTGTGTACATAGGAGTGATGTGTTAGGCTGCTTGTGTTTGATTTAAAAAAAAAAGATTGTGTAATCCTTCATATTTTTGTGAGATCTCTCTTATTATGACACAGATTTACTTTCTATAACTCTTGGACGTTTGGTTGAAGTGCTACTATGTATCCACGGATGGTGTGTGTCTAAAACGCGGATAGCTGTTCTGAAACCGCGGATAGAATTTTGATTAGTGTTGGATACTACAGGGACTGATTGGTAACTTTCGCAAAAGTATATTATTTCCCCCAAATCACGGATGGATCATTTATTTGGTCTTCAAATCACTTCAATTAGCGCTCAACATTAACCCTAATCTCTTCTCTGTGTATAATTCACAAAACCCACATCATACCCATCATTAATTACAATGGCTGAAAAGTATTCCACTACACATAACCTTGTTGCTATTCTCACCAAGAATGATCGATCTGAAGGGTTTCATCAAATGATTGATTTCCTTGTTCACAGTCCTATTCACTATGCCTTAACTGTCACACCAACAATTTTTAAAGCCTACATACATCGTTCGGAGGAATGCTAAGCTTGAAGAGGTTGATGGAGTTGAAGTGTTTAGCACTGTTGTGGATGAGCATGCTATTTACATTCTGAGGAGATCATTAGGGATGTTTTAAAGTTTGATGATGCTGATGGTATTAATAATCTTTCAGATGTTGAGATTGTTTCTGGTTTAGAAAGGTTAGGTTATACCCACATAGGTGATAAGGTACAATATTTTAAGAGTTTGTTTTCAAAACAATGGAAATTTCTTATTCATACCTTATTGATGTGTATGAGTAATAAGACCACAGGGTTTAATGACTTTCCTTCCAAAATTGCTACTGCTATTATTTGTTTGTCTGATGGAAGAAAGTTCAATTGGTCTAAGATGCTATATGAGGGGCTAGTACAAAACATTAGGAAGAAGGGTAAATACTATTTATATCCTAGGTTTGTTCAAATGATAGTGGAAAGTCAAATAGAGGAGCCTGTTGAGCATACTCAGGAGTATGAAGTACATCATATGCTTCCTAAGGTTTTTGCACATATGAGGAATCAGCCACAAAATGTATAAATTATAGATGTTCCTTTATTTCCTCATATGCTTACTTTGCCTACTGATCATGAGATTGATGAAGGTCTTGACTCCCACCCTATAGTCACTGAAACCACTGCTAGTACATCTGAACCCACTGATAGTACACTTGTAAACACTCATAGTGTACCTCAACCCACTTCTAGTCAAATTCAAACCACTGTTACACCTATTATATGGACTAGGAGACAGAAGGGCACTACGCTACCTCAGGCTAGTGCTAGTGGTGTTGCAAATGAGGTCACGGTGGTGAAGGTGACATGATTGGAAGGGCTTCCACTCGATTCATGCTTAGATGCTGTCGGGATAGTGGAAACATCAATAAGACCCAACCTTTGGCAACTCCTAATGTGGAGAGTTCCTTGGAACTTAACACAGATGGAGGAATCCCTAGCCAATTGGCTACTACAGTGCATAGTTGTTCGGCTAGGTCCGATGCTATGTTTACTATATCCAAGGATTCACCTCTGAGCAGATTAACACATTCGAAGTGATGAGGATAGTTTGGAACATGAACATGAATTGACGGATCCTAATCTGGTACATGATGATATTTCCAATGAACCACCTCTCGGACTAGTTCACACAGGTCGAAGTGGAGAGGATATTCTTGAACAGTTAAATGAATTGACGGCTAAATGTACCAAGATGGAGGAAACAATCTTAAATCTTCAAGAGTTGGTTGTGTTTCAGGGTAAGGATATTAGGAGATTGAAGCACAGAGTGTTGGTTTTGGAAAAAGTAAGACGACCTGGGGTTGCTGTTTTGAAAGCTATGCGAAGAAAGAAAAAGAAGGTGGACTCTCTCCACCTGAATGTGGAGAATGTATCCAAACAGGGGAGGAGTGAAGGCAAGAATTCAGGGAGGTGTTGATGTATCTATGGAAGAAGATGTTGATAGTGGAGATCAAGCATTTTTGGTATCTGATAAAGATGGGAATGAGGCAGTTCTTGAAAATGTGAAGAATGCTGTAGAAGAAGTAGTGCAGACACAACCACTGATAGTATGTCTGCAACCACGGTTAGTACTCTTGTAACCACTGCTATAGCTTGACATGGCAATTATACCCACTACTGTCATACCCACTGCTATCATAACCACTTCCACTATTGTTACAACTCTCTCTGTATCACCACCTAAATCTAAAGAAGTTGAGAAAGAAGCTACAAGTACATTGATAAATCTAAGCAAAACTTCATCTATTTCTACATCCATCATTGCACCTTTTTTATCTGTTCAATCTACTGCAACTAAACCCAAAGGAAAAAGTTTGGTTATTGGTGAACCTTTGAAGAAGAAAGTGGTTCAATCTGATATTGGAAACGGTAAAGGGGTTGCAGCATGTGAGTGAAGTTTAAATCTAAAGCAGAACAAGAAGCTTATGATGCATAATATGCAAAGAACATGGTAGCTGAAGAACAAGCAGCTTTAGAGAAAAGGAAGCAAGATGAAGAGGAAGCTAGTCAGAGATGGTTAGCTACATGGTATGAATCACAAAATTATCTTCAAGCTTCTGAATTAATAAGTGATGAGTATACTGCACAAGAATGGGCTTTGTTGGATGATGAGGAAAAAGCTAGACTTTTGGGTGAATGGGCAAGGAAGGTTGGTAAAGAAAGGAAGCAGTTTATAAGAAAGAAACCTCCTTCAATTGCACAGATGAGGAATGTACTAATGAAGATTATTAAGAATTGTGCATACATGTTCTCGATAATCTTAATAGGTGTTCATTTGAAAGAATTTATGAGCTTTATGAGAGATGTATGAGGATTAATAATGATGATTTCTGTCCAATGAATTCTAAAAAGGAAGAAGACTGGATTAAAAAGGATGAAGAGTGGATTCAAAGTAAAAGAAAGAAAAAATCTGAGATTCAAGAGACATCCGATTCTAAAAGATTGAAAGTAGTTGAAGATGTTAATCAAATTGTTTCTTATGAGTTTAAGCTTAAAGATGGAAGTGAAGGAGTTTGGAAAATTCAAAGACTCAACAATGAAGTTTATGAGTATAATAAATTTTCAAAAATGCTTCAAGATTTGAAAGAGATGATTTGATGAATCTTTGGATACTTTACAAAAATAAGTTTGGTGAAGTACATCCAAATGATTATCATGAGAGACTGGTCTATTATAATTTGAAGATTTTATTTGAACCAACTCATGATGAACCTGAGTAGAAAGGACTCTACAATGGTACTGTAACAAGATGGTTTTATATCAAACTTGTGGAGTTCATGTTTTAACTGTTTCCGGAAAAGTTATTCACATGCTTGTAGAAGGTGATTATCCTCAGTTGAATAAGTATCCAGGAATTATTGCTCAGATGTTGAAACCTGGTATTATCAAGATGTTGTTACCCTATGATGGTCAAGCTTACGATTTGTTGCTGAAATATGAGAAAATTCTTAAATCTAGTAAGTGTTTGGCTACATCCTCCAATTCAGATGTTTTGAGCTTAAAGGAAACTTGAGAATTGAATGTATCAAGTTTAGCGGAGGATTGTTGGGTTTTAGGTTCCTTGCATCAAGAATTACTTCAAGTACTGGAACCACGGACAGTTTGATATAACCACGACGTAAGAATGTAACCGCTGATGAAGACAAACCGCGGCTAGTAGTATTGTGTAACCACTGATATTGATATGTAACCACTGCTAGTCTTGTATAGTCGGTTTAGTTTATTGTATTAGATAAATATGGAAAATATATTTATCTTGTAGGTTACGTATTGTATAATGTAAAGGACTCCTTAGTCTATAAAAGGAGGTCCTAGGTTAGATTAGATATACGTATGTTTTATATCTAAGGTCGATACACTTCAAGGTTGAAAAACCCTAATACTATAAGAGTATTCGTATTAATAAATAATATTGAGGTGTTGAATGTTTATTGTTCTTCTTCTGAAGATTAAGTGTTAAATTCCGCGTAATACTTAATAAGCTTATATTCTAAGTCAGTTTCTATATTAGATCGTTTGCTCATGAACCTTCTTGATTCATTATTAGTTAATTCTTGGAAAACCTAACAAACTAAACTTCTCCTCTCTCCCTCTCTTGTTCTAGCCGATCGTACACCCCCAACAAGGCAAGGTTTTCGATTTTGGTCAAAGCAATAAAGTGTTTAGCTTGTTTTGTGATCTAAGTATTAGCATACTTTATATTGCTAAAAAACATGTTATGTGTGAAACCATAAAGGATTCAACTCTTTGAATCTCGTGTGTTTTTTGAGGGATCTCATTAACCCTAGATCCATTGTTCTTGAATTTGTTTCTAGCTTGTTCTGTTACAAGAAAAGGTAAATAAGGTAATTAGTTAAGTTAATTAATATGCACTATATATGATCTTGTCTTTCATTGCGTTCTAAAACATTATTATGTTTATATTACATGTCTAACATGTTAACATTATGTAACACACCCCCCCCATGATCATAATGACAGCGGAATTCTAATCAGGGTTTTTGGTGGAATTTTTTTTCACGGGGTGGTGATGTGGCAGGAGGTGGCACATGTCACCACCACAATCCTTCCTAGACTTTTCATTATAAGGACCCTTCTCATAATATCCCATCTCTCTCTCTATATATATATATATATATATATATTAGTTTTCGAAGCCCGACCAATGGGCGGGCATTATTTATAATTATTTGTTTGTTGTTTTTTGATAACTGATATACATTTTTTAGAATTGTCAAACAATATTATAAAACAATTGTTTCTTTGGTTTTTAGTTGTGGTTTTATTATTTTGTTTGTTAAGAATTATAAACAATTGTATGGTTTGCGTGGATGGTTAATAACACAACATATATAATTTTTACAACATTATGAATTTTATGTATGTTTGTAAAGTTGTAGATAATGAAAATGTATCAAAGTGATATAACAATTAACTTAAATTCTAAACAAAGCTTCTTTGTAGACAACATTTGTTGTTGATTTTGTGTATTTCCCGTCTTCATCACAACATAAAATCTTTAATCCTTTTATGCTTTTCACCCTTGATACGGCTACGTATAGTTGCCCGTGAGAAAAAACCGGCCGTTGTAGAAACAATCTTACTTTTGTTAATGTTTGTCCTTGACTTTTGTTAATAGTCATTGCAAAACACAATGCAACAAGGAATTGTCTATGATTAAATTTAAACGGCATCTTATTATCAGAAGGGTTTAAGACCATCTTTGGTATTGCGCAAATTCTACCTACACTTCTGCGTGATATAATCTTGGCTTCTATTATATTGACACCCATCCTTAGTACTTGAAGCCTAGTTCCGTTGCATAATCCCGCCCTTTGGTCTATGTTTCTCATGCACATAACAGGAGCACCTATTTTTAATTTTAAAGAATGTTGTGGAATCCCGGCAATTCGAATGCTATTTAGGAAAAGGTGTTAAAAAATATAATGTCAAGAAATTAAATTATAGTAAAGGGCTGCATAATTCATCTAAACACTAAATCGTCACATTAAGAAAGAATCCATATTGATGTTTTACCAACAAATATGGTATACATGCAACTCTTATAGATTCACTACTGATAGCTTTTTTAAATGATTTTTTGAGCTTGTAATCTAAAACCTTTAATCAATCAATAATTTTTATGAAGTATTAAATAGTTCACATCACAGCAAATCAAGATTTTAATAACTAAAAACATACCTTAGTGCGGCTACGGATATTCCTTGTGTACAATTATGGGAATATTTATGATGGACATTTCAGGGTCGCAACTTGTTGAAGGTATACCACAAAGGTTGACATATGATGGCTCACAACGCCATTCAGATTCTGTATCAAGAGGGCCTATTGGTCTTTCATTAGCCACACTCCAGACATATAAGTGATTGAGTAAGTCGATTTCAAATAACCTGTAGCTATTAATTTGTTACTTTTCACCACCTTCTTTATCAATAAGGGATTCAAGTGATTTTGTAACTACTTCTCTAGGTTTGACTAATGAATAGAAGTTGTGGAACCTACATGTAAAGAAACATTCTCATTGTAGCTAAGAGCAATGTTATTAACCAAATTTATACATTGGCATGCTATGGCTCAGAAGCTTTTATTTGAATTATGATTTCATTTATGTAAACAAAAACCATACACATTTTCGCTTATAAGTTATAAAAACTTAAATATTAACTTTAGTTACAAACTCTTTGATAAACACCATACTTTTACTTTGTAGAGCATATACTTAGTGACATGATAATCAGATTTATAGAAAGTTTAGAACAAAATTTGTTAAAATATATTAATACAAAGAAACTAAGTATGTTATAATTACGTGATAGTAGAAAATCTAACTAATAATAGTTTAGAACAATGAGAAAATATGTCGATATCTTCAACTTCTACGACTTCATTTATATTTTTTGCTTTAATTGGAGACTTGCAGAAATGCGTCCTTTATATTCTTTGCTTTAATTGGAGACCTGTAGAACTGCATCAAGGTTAATACACAATTCCCATATTCTTTTGCGGTTCCTTATACGCCTTTCAAAATCACACATCAGATAATCTAAAGGGCAACATTTCGTTGGTCCTTACAGTATACATAAGCATTTAACTCGCAACACATCCATTTAAACCATATACCAAGAACCATTTTAGCACAACAGGAGATTTCACCTTCGCTACACCATGAAAATAAATTACATATGACGGGTTATGGAGTAGGAGTTGGCGGTGGATTAGGCCTGGTCTTTATTGGATAAAAAGCCAACATGTTGATTCCACATATTCCATGAGAATCTGCTGTGTTATGTGCCACGTACATATAACCACCAATTCCCCGAGATATTTCCCATAAGTTCTTTAGAATCCAATAATCGACTCCATCTTTTTAATCATACCCAACTATCAATACAAAATTATCTAAACTGATCGAGTATGGGCCAGTAAATAATCCATGATTAGATATAAGATTAAGTCATTAAACTTACTGTGCGGTGAGTCGTTGGGGAATTGGTTATTTAGAAACACAAACCTTTTAGTACAATTGAAATGTTCTCTTACTGCCACATATCCCCACACTCATGAGTTGAACTGCAACAGCTTGTGGTACCTGATCTTCATTGTTTACAGGAATATTAGTGTAATGATCAATCACAACAATGTTTCTTTTATTTTGTAGTTTACACAATTACCACATTAAATCTGATCTAATTAACCATTAAACAATTTGTCAATAAAAGATGGAAATGATGGACAAAGTCGTTACCTCCTTTTGTTGCAAAAAGTTTGTTTGCATAGATATGGGTAATCCTCTTCGGTTTCAATTCCATTGTTTACATGGTGTTGTAACGGCTTATGTGATTGCATCTGTACTAACAAAGATGATGGCTACCTGACCTTGGGTAGTTTCACTTAAAAAAAAGAGAGCATATATATAAATGAGTTAAACAGATAACATAGACGATAACATATTCACACCTCAATTATTACCTGCAAAAGTACCAATCACAGCATTTTCAGGGTCAATGAGATCCTTTTTTGCATGTAGTGGAAAAGGTTGCAGTTAGACCTTTTGACCCATTATTTAACTCATCCTACCCACCCGTGAACCAAAGTCAACTTAAGTGACTCAAATTTTGTAGTCCGTTAAGAATGCTTAGTTGATTACCTGTAAATAAAATAACATGACATAAGCAGTCTAAAGTGGCTATTTTCAAATAAATTATTCCTGAAAGCAATACATGTACAAAGTCTCATTTGATGGCCGTGTCACCATATATTCACGACTTAAAGTAGCTATCACTCTTTTCTTTTCCTTTTTTCTTATCTTTCTGCATCTTCCCTATTAAGTAATTATTTCATCATTTCCTTGTTGGTCATTAGAATTTCTTATCGATATTAAGTTTGGTTTTTACTGTTTTACTTTTTAGTTTACGTATGAGTTTGCACTGTACTTTTAACTATCATTTTATTATTCATTCTAACTTATTTGCTACATATTAACCGTCGACGCAGCTATTTTGCAAACTACAGTCTTTTTTCCTTCTTGACATGCCACACTCATCTCTTACAAATAATATCTTCTGACGATTTTGCATTATCTTCTAATTTTACACTGAGTTCACTACTTATATGGCACTTGAGTTTTAATTAAGGCATCATGTGTAATTATCTTTAGAGAATCTTGCAGGCACCAATATACATTGGAAACCATTTAATTTTGATGGACCGCTAAGCAGTCGAGACAAACAAAATAACCATTAATGAATAGTATACGCGAGCATGAAAGTAGCCCATCCATGAAAGTATTACCATTAAGTACATCTCCCAAAAGCTCTGTCACAATAGGAAAATTGCTTCCGCTTTCGCTTCAAGTTTTGCTTATTTAGATTAAATTTGTACTCAAAAATTTCGCAAACATTGGGAGTTTTAGATTGAAATTAAACGATGTGGTATAGTGCAGGTGAAGAATATAGGATATTATAAGCATTACATATACACTTTTACTGAATTGGAGCTATGTATTTTGATGACCCATTAGAAAATACATAACCCAAATTGACCCATTCACAACTAAATGGGTCCAAATCGCCACATATCAACAAAAAAAAACACTTGCCTCTAGTAAAAGTAGCGATATCATTGACATACCTATCCATATAGTTTCAGCTTATCTCATTAACATACCTATCAATATATAGGTTGAACATATTATCTACAACTATAATGGGTACATACTACCATCTCAGTTGACATTACCCATAATATAATTATTTGATCGTGGCCTGTTTCATCCAAAAATGATGTCATAGTTGAGTTTTGGTTTATATATAATTTTATGTGCATATAAGTGAAATACCTAAGTAACACCTACGTAACAGGAGAAACATTTTTTCCATTGTCCATAAGTTGAGATCATACTCACATTATAGAAATTTAGATGTGTGAATAAGTCCACAAGCTCTCAAATAAGCTAAAAAAACTACAATATCTAAACACCCCCTTTCTTGCTGCCAAGACTTATTCCAGGTTTTATTTAACTCTAATATATATACTCATAGATAGATTACATACCTTTATTAGAAAGGTTTGCGCCTGAGAAGCAAGTTTGTGGCCCTCTTTCGGTGTATGGCAATTGATGTCTCCCTATCCTCTTCTTCAGCCCTGCTAAGAGGGCATGTATTACCACCTGATTTTCTATACCCTTCAGTTTCACCACCACTACACCGATTGCGAATTTTGCAGCTCTTGGGTGTCTTGCCCCTATTTTATTTGACACTCTTACGCTGTAACGAATAATTAGATTTTAGAATTGCCTGTAATCTCAGCTTAATACCTCACAAATCACAAAATGTGTATACAATCTTGGATTAGGATAAGTTTGTTTAGGAACTAATCTGATAGCTATGTTGAAACCAATTGCTACCATAACTGCCCAACCAACAATATTTGTTCTGCAGGAAGAAAATATTTAATGATTCATATGTGGTCGCATTTAAAAGAATTGGAACTGGTAATTAACACAAAATGTGATTATGACAACAGCGGAACACAAAGATATTTCATAGTTTCTTAGATGGTGGAACATCTTGTTTTTTTCATCTCTGTTCAACTTGATATCTACACCAAGTGAACAATAGCACAACATCTCTCGATTGGTCTCCGGTTCTGAAGAGGAATACTATTAGCTTTTTATCCATAATTTACACATTTCTACTGTGTATGTGTCAATCATAATAAACTTTTGGATAGTAATATAGTTTAAATGATAATATGTTAAATAGCAATATAGTTCCATGATTTCTTAGATACACTTTAGGCAACTATTGACCACAACAACCCATTTGGCATGTATCCTTTTAGTAATTTTCAACTCTACCCATTAGAAAAAGGAAAGAAAACATAACCGAGACCTACCCACCCAGAAAAAACATAATATGATAAAATAAAAAGTTTATACTTTAGATTATATATCAATGCTTTAAGAGCATTTCTACTTGTGAGCAAGCCTCAATAAATCAAAGGTTGTGAATTAAATGCTTCAAGAATATAAGTAGAACTTACTCCCAAAGGAAAGCATCAGCCTCATCAATAAAGAGAAGCAAGCCCCTCTTTGACTTTTTAGACCAATTGAATATATCATGAATTTTAGTAACTGCTTGCGCACCAAAGTGGAGCTCCATCTCCTCCTGTCATCATTGGATAATCCAGGGGAGTATGTAATAAGCTCGCCCGAAGGTAATGCCCTGACTGCTTGGATTGGTGCCTTGTGAGCTTCCCAAACCTCAGCTTGATGCTCTCCTTTCCAGCGTCTTATTGTACTTCCAGGAAGAAAAAAAAAGGAAAACCAAAATTATCCACTATGATAGGCACAAGCTCATCAAATATAAGAAAATAGCAAAACTTCCAACATGAGACAACAGTGCGCACTGCATTTACTTGTAGCAATTTAACAGGAACAAAATTAATTTTTGAGTATCTGTAAAGACATAAGCAAGTTATTATGTATATTAGAGATAGACTCACGATATAAATTTAGGATGGGAAATTTGATAAGCCAACAATATACAAATTTGGAGTTTTGGCAATCTGTTTGAAAAGGTTGTTTCATTGATGATAAGCAAGCTGAAAGATGCTCAATCTGCAGTTGAAAAGGATCTACTGAATAAAGATTTAAAAGAAGAGGCTGTGAAGATCTTAAATAAATATGTAGAGGTAACTTAAGATGAATTGAGTCTACTACATCAGAAGACAAAAGTTAAATGGCTGAGTGAAGGGGACCAAAACACAGCTTATTTTCATGGCCTTTTAAAATCAAGGAAACATAAGAACCGAATTGAAATTATACAGAGCAAAAGTCCCACCTGGAGCAATTCGAGAAGGCTATAGCAACTGCACTTAAGAGCTTGCTAGCCTCTGGTGAATCAAGAATAACTCCATTGGCACTTTGAGGTGCAAATGTGCAATCACCTATTCAGACATAAGACATTAGTGCCTTTATTATTAAATATTTGACAAAAACATATGAACTTAGGAAAATAAATTTTATATACCATGAATTCTTTCACACCGAAAGACAATTGCAGTTCATGTAAGGAGGAACTCCAATCGGAAGCCTTTCCTAATCTTGACTGTCCGTTGATTGCCGAGTCAGCTGATACCACATCAGTGAATGTGGTACTGTTATGTCACCAGCTGCTTTGACTTCTCAAAAGTCATCCGACAATGATACCTCATAACTGATCTGGTTGTACATGTATCCGACAAAGTACTTCATAATGGAAAAACCAATACTTTATGGAATTCCAAATCCACTTCCCAAAATGGAATAAAGGATACCTTGGTCTAAATGTTTATATCATCACTTAAGAACATGGCATTTTCATTTTCCATAAGCAGCCCATTGCATGAATTAAGAGAAAAGAAAATGGCATAGCAAAAGAAAAAGGGAAAAAGAAAAAAGATAAAGGGATATCTATATATGTCGACTAAACATACTCTAACTTGGTACTTTGGACCAATAGAAGGACAATCTAGGGGACCCATTTAACCATACTGCACTACACAAGGCTATAGCAATACCTACCCTAACTAAAACAATATCTTATCTTGGTATATATCCAAAGCCTGTATCACCTTCTCAATAAACAACTTCCTGTGCAGCCTATACCTGCATTTCAATCACACATTTCATATGGTTAAAACCAGTATGAGTCGAAAAATCCTCGACCCTAGGACACCGAGTTTCTTGGATTAACCACGTCACAACTATTTCATGTGGTGAAACCGGTATCCGAGCTAGGAAGAGGTTAGTTAGTATAGGGTTCAAATTGTTTCTAAGAATATCATCTTTTAAAAACAAAAACTTCCATATACAATTTGTTCAACGCGACCTACTACATGTCATACCGAGCGGTTTACACAAATATCACAAGAGATACCAGTGACCGGATCCATAAGCTTCAATATGGGAACCCTTGCACGAATCAGTGCCTTTGCAATTACTTACAAAAATCTCAATCAAAGCACCATTAACCGATAAACTCAAATCTGGCCGCCTTAACCGTCCTTCTCAAATGCCCAGTTACCCTCGGTTGCCTCAAACCATTGTAGGGATCATCGTTCAACAGCTTATCAAACAAAAAGATCTTCAAAAAGGTTCTTGTTAGAGCCTAAACTTCCTGCACTAAAAATAAGATCTTCAAAATAATGGTCTTTCCTGAATCGAATTGTTACATATGGGTGAGGTTAAAGGGTGCGGTACAGACCGGTTTGACCAGTTTATGATTATGCCATCTAAATGTGAACTAATGAAAGACTGTAAATAGACCTAATGAGGACTGACCACCAACACTGAAGTGAAAAGACCATCTCCTGAATCACTTACTTCCTGTTAATGATCTAAAAGCTGACTCTAGACCTCTCAAACATGATCCTGATGAGTATAGTTGGCAACATGGGTGGGTTGGGTTACGGGTCAAAACGGGTAATGTTGTACAGTCTGGTTGACCCGAAATACTTTATGCAATTATGGGTAGACTTGGCTGTAGATCGTTACTAAGCATGATTAAACGCTTTGCATATGAGCTACTCACCTTATCAACATCCATGTGGCTAGCAAGAGCTGCACCAGCTGTTGGACCAAAGCATGAAACTATATTAAGAACACCAGGAGGGAGACCAGCCTATCCCACAAAACAAGCACATAAAAAAGCTTGTTAGCCTTTCTTCTAAATTAGTTTTCAAATAAACTTAGCCCTTTTCACCAAAACAAAAGTTTATATTACCTCAAGGAATAGTTTTGCACAATAAAGAGCTGTCAATGGAGTCTGCTCAGCTGTTTGCAAAACAATTGTGTTGCCACAAGCAAAGGCAGGCCCCACTTTCCAAGCAAACATAAGAAGATGAAAGTTCCATGGAATAATCTGACCCGCAACACTAATTGGTTCATGCAGAGTTTGCACGTGATAAGGTCCATCTGCTGGAATCGTCAGCCCATGGATCTTATCCGCCCAACCTACACGTTCCGTGAACATAATATGTACCTTATTTAGAAAAAAATTGTACAATTAACCAATAAAAGTGATCAAATTTCATGAGTACTATATACACACCTGCATAATAGCGAAATAGACGTGCAAGCCCTGGCATTTCAGTCTTTGGATATTGTTTATAAGGTTTTCCACTGTTCCATGACTCAAGAGCTGCTAACTCTTCATTGTGCTTTTCCACCAAATCAACAAATCTTAGTAGTATACATGATCTCTCCTGTAAAGTTGAGCATGCAGTTACAGATCATTAAGTAAAAAAAGTTTACTATTCACAGAGGTACAAAGAAATGGGCTTGGAAGGTAATTTTACATATGCAGTCATTCTTGGCCATGGGCCTTCATCAAAGGCCTTGCGAGCTGCAGAAACTACACGATTGATATCCTCTGCATCGCCTTCAGCCACATCGGCTATGACTTCTCCTGTCCTTGGATCCAAGGCTGGAAATGTCTTCCCTGAAACCAAAATATTTTTTTACTTCGCTAAGCTCATAAGCTCAATCCTGAATCACTTTTTTGTTCATTTACTTCACTAACCTCATAAGCTCACCTTTTTCTATTATGATTGCAACTTATTAAAGTACAAAAAGATCAATATAATTTTCTTTATAAGCCAAAGAAACTCAGCTTATGAGCTTTTCAAAATACAAATTAGCCCGTAAGCTGGTGAAATAAGCTTATCCAAACAACCCCTTAATCATTTCACAAATCATGTAAAGTGACGTGACCTGCAACTTCCTGTCCGCTTACACCTAAAATGACAATAGCTATTGGAAAATTAATATAAGGTAATGTGCGAGTCTGACATTGGTAAAAAGAAAAACAGGAATCAAATGTAGTAACCAAATGTGATTGCTACCAATATTTAACGACTTTTGAAGTTGCCACCGGTCTTTCACAGATCCCTACAATAAAGTAGTTAGTTGATTAATTCGTCATCTAACCAAAAACCTCACGAAAGCGTTAGGTCACCTCACGAAAGCGTTAGGTCATAACCAAGAAAATGTACCTATGACTCCTTCGAGGCTAGATCAGCAAGCATGGGTGCGATTCCATGCATCCTTAAGCTCTCTTGATAGCTCTCTGATTAGCTCATCGATCTTTTGTTGATTTCTAACTGTCACCTTCCTTTATCAATAACTGAGAGAGGTCTCCTTAGTTTTTCAAGAAAACCAAATTCAAATGGGGATACCCATGCGGTATAGAACACTAAAGCTACTAAAAATGTATCCCATACCCTGAAAGAAGTGATATAAATAATCTCAATCAAATTCAGCAGTAAAAGTAACCTTACATATAGGCACATACAACTAACATTATCTTTCATTTAACCAATAAACAAAGTTGTATCGTGATTGCTACCAATATTTAACGACTTTTGACCTTACATAGTGTATAGGACTAACCTCTCCTCGTGCCATAGTGATAGCCGTGATAGTTGGATCCATAACCTAAGATAGGAGGTTCAACATAAAGCCCAAAAAATTTGATTATTTTTCTGTCCTATGAACTGCATGACACGCTTATATGGTCAAATTATTAAAAAAACAAAAGATGAAAAGAAAGACATATGTAATTGAACAAATTTATGACCAGCCTCAAACGATAAATCCCATAACCATGCCTTTAGCATTTTGTATACTGCCCGTCTGCCCTCAGTGATGACTCCCTTTAGCCCACGTCTCGACACCATAACCATCATTATGCTATATTGCCCTCTATTAATACTGTCTATAAGCCTTGTTGATAGTGCCCTTTTTAACGACTCCTTTTAGCACACGTCTCAACACCATATATGTCAAAGGTGCACCTGTATAAAAAATCCCAACATCAATTATTATATGTAATAAAGTGTAAAAGATGCCTAGAAAAATCTTATTCACCTTTAACTACAAACCGAATCTATCTTGCAGACTCAATATGCGTGCCACGGGCGATTACATCACTGCCTAAATGTCCTTCTTGTAAATTAGTGTCACCAAATAAAGACCATACTCTTGCTGGAAAAAAATCCCGTACCTTATCAAATAAAAATCAAAATTTTAACACGCAATTATCCCATAATTCATCATCCCAAACAACATGATTAAAAAAAACCCACAAATCTTTTAGTCAAATACCTAAAACCCATTAAACAAAATACATAGATTATTTTAAGCAAGTGGTTACTCATAACCCAATAAAAACTCATCTTCTAATTCTTCCTGAATAGTCAACTGATGCAATTTATCTATTAGGCTACATGGCAAGTCCATAAGCTTCACCTAGATATCAACAATCGACTCTGTAAATGACACAAAATCTGAAAAAGACATATAATGAATCGAGCATGTAGAATAACTTTTCTGAGTAAGAAAAGATGTTGGAGGGAAGAACATACCGGCTTCATGCCATCCTCAGATAAGCTATTGATGCGATAGTTGGGGCATGGCCATTGATCAAAAGTTTGCATAAGCTCAAATGATTAAAAAAATAGTATGCAAGTAATACTGGATACAGGTGAACTGGTCAATAGTCGAACCTTCACAAGTATGCACACAATTTGCTTGTATTACACTGGATTAGGTTTGTAATGCAATCCTGCAAACCACGTAACTATGCAATGCAAATGCATATACAAAAAGTTGCCATGTGTGCATGTTTATAACGTATACTAAATATAAGCGTAAGAGGTAACCGTGTGATTTTTTACATACGTAAATCATGTGTTTTACCTGTGAACAAAGGACACTGTGTAAAACCCTAAAATCTCAAACGTGTGAAAAGACCATTTTGCCCTTCAAGCTTAAAATTTGTAAAATATGTATATTAAGTCAACCTCGTCAACTACGTTTATAACTTAACTAAGAAATAATAACTTGTACAAGAAAAAAAATAAATAAATAAAAATAAAAATAAAATGACTTACACTTATATAACACATTAAGAAGTTACTTGAACCATTGCATGTAAAACTTTACTAACACATTTGAATTAAATAAAATTAACATAATGGTAATTAAAGTAAATTGGTTAGCATTGATGGAGTCAATGATTTCCCCTCCAAATTCGGTGCAAATAAACGCTCCTCCCCATGATTTTGTTCCAATATTATCTCCTAAAAATCATCTCATTTGGAAGCTCTCAATCACCATTTAAAATAAAAACATACAACCTAATTCTCTCTAAAACACAAGTGACGGCAAGGTGATTGTTCTTCTTCTCCATTCGAGCAAAGCAAGGCAGAAAAGAGTGGCTGTTGGTGTTGCTTCGGACGCGGGTTCGACTCGCTAGTTCTTCTCTTTCCATTCGATCAACAAGGCAACGCGAAAGCAGTTTGGTCGTGGCTTTGTTGCTGCGTGAATTGATTCATCTCAGTTCCGTTTCTCTTCCACTCGACACAAGGGTTTGCATCATATCATCTCATTCCTTCCTTGTTTATTGTTTTCTGTAGTGAGGTCTTACACATAAGAATGCATGCAAGCTTCAACTAAAACCATTACATAAAACTGTCACTCTCGTCGCATGAAATAATAAGATTAACATACGAAAAACTTGTATTGTCTTTGTTGCGGCTCATAACTATATACGTGTAAAAACATGATATTTAACCTCTCGACTCGTTGAGCATAACACTATGAATGGTCATATGGATATACAAGTAATTTATATGTTTTGGTCTCTTGAAATGGTAAAAACTGAATACATTACTTGTCTAACTTGTTTCTGTTATAGTCATATTAATGATTCTCCATGATCTCTATTATACGCGCTAAGATATGGATTAAAACTCAAGTAAATAGACATGGGCTTATATATTATTAAACATGGATGAAGGTTTGTCTAAGTTTGATTGCATGGAAGGTTTGGCTCGTTAAATGGTGTGTATGTGTGTCGTGTATAACTAGTCATAAAGGGTTGTATGGATACAGTTGTGTATAGCTTAAAATATATGGTATGAATATGAAATAGATCCTGAAAGAATCAAGAGAAAGTGTGTGATGTGTATCTAATATGTTCGTATATATGATCATGTGTATGATCGCATGCATGTAGGGGACACATTTCAACGAGTGAGAGAATCATGCTCAATATTTAATTGACCTTGTATCATTTATAAGAACCATACAGTGATCATAAAATGTGTACTAAGGCATGGTCTCGTAGGGTCATGTTTAAGGGTGATTGTGGGGCAAATGGGTAAGCCGTTTTACATTTTGATGGGGCGTCGGGAAGAGGAGTCAGGAGTTAGTCATTTGGTACGTTTACTAGGTCGTAGATATTAGTCCTTTGAGCCGCAAGTCATCTTAAACATGTATCGAAACTCAATATAATAGATGTTGTGTCTTACTTGGAATGTGAAATAGATTTAAGTTATATATTTAAGATTAATTTCACTTTTAACCCTCATCTTTAATAGTTTGTCACATGCAAACCTTGATCTTCTATGAATTGACACTTTACACCTTAGACTATATTAATAATTTTAAAGAGTTTTGTTTAGTTGTCGCAATAAACCTTAAACTTTGATAAGTTACACTTTAGACCCTAAATTATAATAAGTTATTATACTTAACTCTAAATTGACTAATTAATGATATGAACCTTAAAGCTAACTTACTAAAATAGAAAGTTACCTAAAATGGAAAGAATCTTAAACACCCTAAAAGAATTAATCGGAATAAAACACATTAACCACATCTAATAAATGTACATCTTTTCGCTTCTGTAGATCCCTTGAGGAAGGAGTGATCTTTCGTTGTCTCTTGTTTCCATCTGTTTGCGTTTGCTTTGCTGTGAATTAAGGTACAGATATTCTATCCCTTTTCAGTAGGGGTTTCTCATGACTCGTTACATCTTTCGATATTGGTTTTGAACTATTATCCTTTGCTCTGAGCCTTCTTACTAGGGCTTCCCTATAACTCTGCTATGCTCCCTTTGATTGAATCTCCTCGTGAAGCTGCTTAATGTGAACCACCGATATGAACCTTCGATTATGAACCTTTGATATGCACTTTGATTATGAACTTTTGCTATGGACTTTGATATGAACCTTTGATATGAATCCTTTTGATATGACCTTGCCTTGACTGTCGCTTGAGACCGAGCTATCACTAGGCATGGGGTTCCATGTCCGTGTCATTGATGCACCAATGGCATGACTCTAGTGTGTATGAGTGATGTTACACACCGTCCCTTTCTGTTATCTGATTATGAGCTCGATATATATTGTATGGCCACTATTTGTCTGCAGGGACGTATGGATGCATCCTAGATTTGTTCGTTATCGATATGTTATGATCTGCGGTGAATGATGTCGTGTGCAATGCGCGTCTTCACACGGGAGCTAGCTACTCCATTGGTTACCGAGGTCTCCCTCCTATTGGTTTGGTATTCGAGGTCACCCTCCAATACAATGGCTACTATTGGATACTAATGGCGACTATTGCCACTATTGATATTGATTTGTTTTGTTGGCTCGGGATGGATTTCGGCGGACCTTACACTATTGATATACCCATATTGTACCTTCAGTATTACCCAACGCACTATATTCGTATTGATTGTCGTTACTCAAGTACCTTATGTGACTCATTCTACTACCATTCCATTCACGTATCGGGTTATTATATGATTATTGAATTTGATTGTGCTATTTGCATGTCTTATGTGACTCTTGTTTACCTGCTACGATATGATTAATATGTGATTGTCTGATTCATCTATTGACATGCTAATAATTGACAAACGGTTTACCATACTGTTATGTGACTCTTTGATTCGATCGTCCATGTTAGTGTATAAATGATTGTTTTGATGGCTTATCATGTAAACTCTGTTTTGTTTAACCTCGTGGGCTATGATTATCCGTTAGTATCCTTATCTGTTAATTGTTGATCCGCCATGTTTATATTTCTGTTATGATATTGTATGTAATTAATCGTGGGTTACTTGACTTGTATGATTGCCAAGCTCTCTTTCTAATTACTTGCTTCCGCTAGCTTTTAGATTTCTATTTGGCTTATATGTTGTCTCCGATTTCGATTTCTTGTATGCTGTTGTATGTGCTTATTTATATGTCATTGATTCCTTGCTTTGCTTCGTTCTCCTTGTTATCTGTTCTTTCGGATATCTCGTATAATTGTGTTTCGGGATCCTCATTGACTCATTGTCCTCATCTCGCTGCGACTTTATTATCCGTTTCCCTTGTTTCATTTCGCATTTCAGATTTTATTTAGCTTTCGCTTTGTTATATCTCACTGGGCTTTTAAGCTCACCAAGCATTTCTTTTCTGCGGGTTTTAGGTTTGAAGATGGGCTTGGATTGGCCGAGAGGTGGATTATCTGAGTGGACTAACCCTAGTTACCTTATTATTTGGACTTATTTTGGCGGGCTTTTGAGATTTCATTTTATCTTAGACATTTTGGGTTTTGTAATTTTCCTTGTAATCATTGTTTAAATGACTTGATACTTTATTCTTAAGACTTCGCCTTTAATTGTATGTTCGATATGACACCGTAATGTGACACTTCTACCCTTGTCGGGTTGGGGTGTTACAATTATGGTATCGAGCCCGTGCTTCGCTCTTGTTGACCTTAGGATTGACCTCGTGAGGACTTGGGTAGACACTAGGCTTCCGTCATTTATGATCTATTACGATTCCTTTTGACTGCCGCTCGATTCGATTTGACTCGATAATCTTTTGTCTTCACTGTTTTGGTCTTCTTCTCTTCACATTTGATTTTATTATTTTGTCTTCGCACATCCGTTTGTCGAGCGTTAGATGGAGATTAACCGTGGAGCCGAAGATGGTGGTGCCGAACCTGCGTTGCTACAACAGTCCTTTGGAGAGGTTAAGCTTGTAAGCCACACGACCATTGTCATCTTTGGATGGACCAACCAAAGGACGAAAAGACGGAGACAAGATTCAACCGGTGGTGAGGTTCATCTACTTCATATGATTTGGGCGCGACTGGTGTTACTCCTATTCATTTGTCATGCGTTTTGAGGTGGTTTGATATCTGTTAAGTGATTCCGTCGGTATTGTTTTTCTTGATTTGTTCGGAACTCGGTTTGAATCGTGAAGCCTTATCGTTTGGTATTTTGTTAATATCTCAGCTTTTCTTTTGGATCGTCAGTAATGAGTCATGAAGAACCGTTTTATGCTAGTTGATGACCTTCTCTCTTTTGTGGTATGGTAAGTTTTTTTTTTGATGTGGTATATGCTGTATGTATGTGATCTGGTCTGCTTTGGTATGTTACTTGGTATCTGTATATGATATGTTTTGTTGTGATATTGGTTATGTGATTTGTCATGACCCGAAACAGAATATGATGACAATAAGGACTTGTTATGTGATGCAAGTATTATGACGTCTGATCAACGTGATAATACTGAGATCATATAGTTTGAACTTATTGAAATCATACGACATCTTGGGAAATGCTTGGGGTTGGTACGTGAATGGAATATGACTTGTCTCCGTTATTTGTCACTCCTCATGTTCGATTGGAATTCTGTACCTCTTTGTGAGATTCTCACCGACATCTGTTACGTATAAGTTTTGTACGCTTTGGAACCGAAATCGTTATGAACTGTGTGAGACTATGAATTGCTACATCGCGCTTAAAATCGCATGCGTCTCTGTGTACCCCTGCGACTTCAATTTTCGAGGACGAAAATTTTTCTTTTAGAGGGGAAGAGTTGTAAAACCCTAAAATCTCAAACGTGTGAAAAGACCATTTTGCCCTTCAAGCTTAAAATTTGTAAAATATGTATATTAAGTCAACCTCGTCAACTACGTTTATAACTTAACTAAGAAATAATAACTTGTACAAGAAAATAAATAAATAAATAAAAATAAAAATAAAATGACTTACACTTATATAACACATTAAGAAGTTACTTGAACCATTGCATGTAAAACTTTACTAACACATTTGAATTAAATAAAATTAACATAATGGTAATTAAAGTAAATTGGTTAGCATTGATGGAGTCAATGATTTCCCCTCCAAATTCGGTGCAAATAAACGCTCCTCCCCATGATTTTGTTCCAATATTATCTCCTAAAAATCATCTCATTTGGAAGCTCTCAATCACCATTTAAAATAAAAACATACAACCTAATTCTCTCTAAAACACAAGTGACGACAAGGTGATTGTTCTTCTTCTCCATTCGAGCAAAGCAAGGCAGAAAAGAGTGGTCATTGGTGTTGCTTCGGACGCGGGTTCGACTCGCTAGTTCTTCTCTTTCCATTCGATCAACAAGGAAACGCTGAGCGGTTTGGTCGTGGCTTTGTTGCTGCGTGAATTGATTCATCTCAGTTCCGTTTCTCTTCCACTCGACACAAGGGTTTGCATCATATCATCTCATTCCTTCCTTGTTTATTGTTTTCTGTAGTGAGGTCTTACACATAAGAATGCATGCAAGCTTCAACTAAAACCATTACATAAAACTGTCACTCTCGTCGCATGAAATAATAAGATTAACATACGAAAAACTTGTATTGTCTTTGTTGCGGCTCATAACTATATACGTGTAAAAACATGATATTTAACCTCTCGACTCGTTGAGCATAACACTATGAATGGTCATATGGATATACAAGTAATTTATATGTTTTGGTCTCTTGAAATGGTAAAAACTGAATACATTACTTGTCTAACTTCTTTCTGTTATAGTCATATTAATGATTCTCCATGATCTCTATTATACGCGCTAAGATATGGATTAAAACTCAAGTAAATAGACATGGGCTTATATATTATTAAACATGGATGAAGGTTTGTCTAAGTTTGATTGCATGGAAGGTTTGGCTCGTTAAATGGTGTGTATGTGTGTCGTGTATAACTAGTCATAAAGGGTTGTATGGATACAGTTGTGTATAGCTTAAAATATATGGTATGAATATGAAATAGATCCTGAAAGAATCAAGAGAAAGTGTGTGATGTGTATCTAATATGTTCGTATATATGATCATGTGTATGATTGCATGCATGTAGGGGACACATTTCAACGAGTGAGAGAATCATGCTCAATATTTAATTGACCTTGTATCATTTATAAGAACCATACAGTGATCATAAAATGTGTACTAAGGCATGGTCTCGTAGGGTCATGTTTAAGGGTGATTGTGGGGCAAATGGGTAAGCCGTTTTACATTTTGATGGGGCGTCGGGAAGAGGAGTCAGGAGTTAGTCATTTGGTACGTTTACTAGGTCGTAGATATTAGTCCTTTGAGCCGCAAGTCATCTTAAACATGTATCGAAACTCAATATAATAGATGTTGTGTCTTACTTGGAATGTGAAATAGATTTAAGTTATATATTTAAGATTAATTTCACTTTTAACCCTCATCTTTAATAGTTTGTCACATGCAAACCTTGATCTTCTATGAATTGACACTTTACACCTTAGACTATATTAATAATTTTAAAGAGTTTTGTTTAGTTGTCGCAATAAACCTTAAACTTTGATAAGTTACACTTTAGACCCTAAATTATAATAAGTTATTATACTTAACTCTAAATTGACTAATTAATGATATGAACCTTAAAGCTAACTTACTAAAATAGAAAGTTACCTAAAATGGAAAGAATCTTAAACACCCTAAAAGAATTAATCGGAATAAAACACATTAACCACATCTAATAAATGTACATCTTTTCGCTTCTGTAGATCCCTTGAGGAAGGAGTGATCTTTCGTTGTCTCTTGTTTCCATCTGTTTGCGTTTGCTTTGCTGTGAATTAAGGTACAGATATTCTATCCCTTTTCAGTAGGGGTTTCTCATGACTCGTTACATCTTTCGATATTGGTTTTGAACTATTATCCTTTGCTCTGAGCCTTCTTACTAGGGCTTCCCTATAACTCTGCTATGCTCCCTTTGATTGAATCTCCTACGTGAACTGTTTAATGTGAACCACTGATATGAACCTTCTGATTATGAACCTTTGATATGCACTTTGATTATGAACTTTTGCTATGGACTTTGATATGAACCTTTGATATGAATCCTTTTGATATGACCTTGCCTTGACACATCGGTTTGAGACCGAAGCTATCACTAGGCATGGGGATTCCATGTCCGTGTCATTGATGCACCAATGGCATGACTCTAGTGTGACGAGTGATGTTACACACCGTCCCTTTCTGTTATCTGATTATGAGCTCGATATATATTGTATGGCCACTATTTGTCTGCAGGGGCATATGGATGCATCCTAGATTTGTTCTGTTATCTGATATGTTATGATCTGTCGGTGAATGATGTCGGTAATTTTACGCTGGCGTCTTCACATCTCGGGAGCTAGCTACTCCATTGGTTCGAGGTCTCCCTCCTATTGGTTTGGTATTCGAGGTCACCCTCCGAATACAATGGCTACTATTGGATACTAATGGCGACTATTGCCACTATTGATATTGATTTGTTTTGTTGGCTCGGGATGGATTTCGACGGACCTTACACTATTGATATACCCATATTGTACCTTCGTATTACCCAACGCACTATATTACGTATTGATTATGTCATTTACTCGGTACCCTTTATGTGACTCATTCTACTACCATTCCATTCATCTTAGGGTTATTATATGATTATTGAATTTGATTGTGATATTTGCATGTCTTATGTGACTCTTGTTTACCCTGCTACGATATGATTAATATGTGATTGTCTGATTCATCTATTGACATGCTAATAATTGACAAACGGTTTACCATCTTTGTTATGTGACTCTTTGATTCATCTGGTCCATGTTAGTGTATAAATGATTGTTTTGACGGCTTATTATGTAAACTCTGTTTTGTTTAACCTCGTGGTCTATGATTATCCGTTAGTATCCTTATCTGCTAATTGTTGATCTGCCATGTTTATATTTCTGTTATGATATTGTATGTAATTAAGCGTGGGTTACTTGACTTGTATGATTGCCAAGCTCTCTTTCTAATTACTTGCTTCCGCTAGCTTTTAGATTTCTGTTTGGCTTATATGTTGTCTCGATTTCTTTGATTTCTTGTATGCATGTGCTTATTTATATGTCATTGATGCCTTGCTTTGCTTCATTCTCCTTGTTATCTGTTCTTTCGGATATCTCGTATAATTGTGTTTCTGCAAGGATCCTCATTGACTCATTGTCCTCATCTACATTGCGACTTTTTATCCGTTTCCCTTGTTTCATTTAGCATTTGATTTTATTTAGCTTTCGTTTTGTTATATCTATTCACTGGGCTTTTTAAGCTCAGCCGCATTTCTTTTCCTGCGGCAGGTTTTAGGTTTGAAGATGGGCTTGGATTGGGCTGAGAGGTGGATTATCTGAGTGGACTAACCCTAGTTACCTTATTATTTGGACTTATTTTGGCGGGCTTTTGAGATTTCATTTTATCTTAGACATTTTGGGTTTTGTAATTTTCCTTGTAATCATTGTTTAAATGACTTGATACTTTATTCTTAAGACTTCCGTCTTTAATTGTATGTTCTGATATGACACCAGAATGTGACACTTCTACCCTTGTCGGGTTGGGGTTTTACAATTATGGTATCGAGCCAGTTTCGTCTTGTTGACCTTAGGATTGACTGTGAGGACTTGGGTAGACACTAGGCTTATCCGCTGTTATGATCTATTACGATTCCTTTTGATTGTCGTTCGGTTTGACTCGATAATCTTTTGTCTTCACCGCTTTGGTCTTCTTTCTTCACATTTGATTTTATTATTTTGTCTTCGCACATCCGTTTGTCGAGCGTTAGATGGAGATTAACCGTGGAGCCGAAGATGGTGGTGCCGAACGCGTTGCTACAGTCTCTGAGAGAGGTTCGTGAAGTGAAGCCATTTGTCATCTTCTTTGGAGGCATCGGGATCTTCTTTGGAGGAAGCTGGATGGACCAACCAAAGACGCATAAAGACGGAGACAAGATTCAACCGGTGGTACGAGAGGGTTCATCTACTTCATATGATTTGGCCGACTGGTGTTACTCCTATTCATTTGTCATGCGTTTTGAGGTGGTTTGATATCCTGTTAAGTGATTATGATCGGTATTGTTTTTCTTGATTTGTTGAACTTCGGTTTGAATCGTGAAGCTTTATCGTTTGGTATTTTGTTAATATCTCAGCTTTTCTTTTGGATCGTCCGATGTGAGTCATGAAGAACCGTTTTATGCTAGTTGATGACCTTCTCTCTTTTGTGGTATGGTAAGTTTTTTTTTGATGTGGTATATCTTTGTATGTATGTGATCCGGTCCTTTGGTATGTTACTTGGTATCTGTATATGATATGTTTTGTTGTGATATTGGTTATATGATTTGTCATGACCGAACGTAATATGATGACAATAAGGACTTGTTATGTGATGCAAGTATTATGACGTCTGATCAACGTGATAATACTGAGATCATATAGTTTGAACTTATTGAAATCATACGACATCTTGGGAAATGCTTGGGGTTGGTACGTGAATGGAATATGACTTGTCTCCGTTATTTGTCACTCCTCCGTTATATATATATATATATATATATATATATATATATATATATATATATAATGAATTCCCGAAGTAAAAAAGCACATTATACACTCTAAGTTGTCAAAATACCCATTTTTATGAAGTCGTGATAATCTTATAAGTTTTCTAAACTTTTTCTCAAATTTACACTTTTTAGCCTCAAGTTTCAAAATATACAAGTTTGGTCCCTCAACTTTGGGAAAAAGACATTTTCTACCCCAAAAATACTTATGTTCCAAGGTTCCAGAAATGACAGTTTTGGTCCCTATGGAAAACTATTTTTAGAGATGTTTTAAAAATCAGATTTTACACAACTAATCCCTTAACTTTTCAAAGTTACAATTTTGGCACAAAACTTATATTTTACTTTTTATAACTAGTTTGGTAAATATACATTTTTGCCCCTTGGACTTCCCATGCACACACGTGCATATATATGTATCAACCCTTACCTTTCGATAAATTACCCGTTCAACCCTAAACTTTCCCATGCAACCATTTACGTACAAAACATACCCCTTTAACTTTCGAAAAGTTGCATTTTCTACCCGATGGCCATACGATTTGCAAAAATAGTCCCAAGTTCATGTTTTTGATTTTAAAATCCATTGTGTTTCTTTAAAGCTTATGTTAGCTTATCTTGAGCTTATTGCGAGCTTATAGCTTATTAGTTTTCGTTAATGGACTGGATCAAAAGGTTTTGGGCTTGGTTTTTCTCGTATTGGACCTTAAGGCCCATTTGATTTTGGTTGAGTTTATTAGAAATGAATGAGGTAAGGTGGGGGGGGGGGGTTAGAGGGTTTCTAAGTTGTTTATTTGTGTCATGCGTGTGGTGTGGTGTGTTCATGAAATATCATAAGCAAGATTATACGTCGAATTTATTGTGATTCATTTTATATACGTTCTATAAAAGAATTAACAAGTCATTAGGTGCGTTTAACATTTCTAACGTGTGATATAAGTATGTTTATAAGGAAACGAGTTTGGAAAGAGACTTGCAACACTCTAAATAGTGGTGATGATAAGTGAGCGAGATAGACGAGTAGGAATTGCGTCTTTCCCTTTTGACAAGTACCTCAGTGGACGATTTTGCTTAGAGGGTGTAAGTGTTTGAGATGTCCCTTGTGAGGTGTGAGGTGGTGAGGCTTTGTGAATTTGGCTAAGTGTTAGGGGACACTTATGTGAGAATAGGCATGGTCATGTGGTTATTTTATCTTAGTTCTTCCATGGTTCCAAGAAGCAAGGATGGTATTTTATTTGGTTTTGGCATGCGTGTGGTTTGGCAGCCGATTATATGGGAGTGAGGGTGGTCTAGTCGAATCAAGATAGACATGAAGAAACACATTATCCCTTGTGTAATGTGGTCAAAGAAAGGTCAAAGTATGATTAGAGGTGTTTTATATTAAGCTAGGGTATTATTATATTTGGTTTTAGGGTGGCTTAGAAGCATGCTTGCTTCCTCTTTGTGACTTACACACGCAACATGTGATGAAATGGGTGATTTATTTTAATGTTGTGTCTTTTGTTGCTCGATTGATGTCTCGTCCGTTTCACAGCAAGAAGAGGAAATACCTCAAGTGTTTTTAACACTAATAATACACATAAAATAGTTGGGCTTGGATAGGGAAATCAGTAAGGCCCAATTGATCAAAGGGATGTGGGCTCGGTTTGGCGTTGGGCTGGCAGAAGACGAGGCCCAAAGGAACAAAAAAGTTGGGCTTGGATCGGACGCAAGGTGAGGCCCAATGGTGTTATAAGGTGTGTTGGGCTCGGTTGAGGCCCAAGGTGTAGTGGGTGTGTGTTGGGCTTTTAGGCCCGGTCCAAAATAAATATAAATTTATTTTATTATTTATATATATATTTTTATATAATTTTATTAATATACTTTAAATATTAAAGATATCGAGATCGAGGGGAATTTCGTTCGGATCACAACGGTATAATTTTGAAAGCTTGAGTCGCGTTGATCATGTATATGCCAAATGATATACAAATATGATGAGTGGAAAATTTCATGATGTTCTAAACCGTGCTTTATTCATGTTTAAGATGTTAATTACAATGAAATTTTCCGAGAGCTTAAAGTACCTACCCCTTAAGAGAACCGCGTCCCGCGGTTTAACTCGCAGAGGTTGTCATGGGTGATTAGGTGAACAGGTGGGGATACTTGGAACGCATTACATCCTCGCGTTCCCAGGTGAACTCAACACCTCTTTTCTTATGATTCCATCGAACCTTAATGATAGGAATGCGGCTTTGTTTTAGCCTCTTGACTTCCCTGTCTATGATCTCAACGGGTTCTTCTACGAAGCTAAGCTTATCATTGAGTTGTATGTCCTTTAGAGGAACAAGGGTTTAATCGGTTAGACACTTCTTAAGGTTTGAAACGTGAAAAGTATCATGTACTCGACCGAGCTCTTCCGAAAGCTCGAGCTTATCGCTACTGGACCAACTCTTTGTAGAATTTTGAACGGTCCTACGTATCAGGGTTTGAGTTTTCCTCTTTTTCCAAATCGGACCATTCCCTTCTAGGGTGATACTTTGAGCATTACTCGATCTCCCACTTGGAATTCCATTGACTTTCTTCTGACATCTGCATAGCTCTTTTATCTATCTCGAACTGCTTGTAGCCGTTGCTTGATTTGCATTATCTTTTCAGTTGTCTCCTGGACAATCTCAGGGCTAGTAAGTTGTACTTCTCCAACTTCCGCCCAACAAACGGGTGATCGACATTTTCTTTCATAAAGCGCTTCAAATGGAGTGGCTTTAATGCTGGCGTGATAATTGTTATTGTAGGAGAATTCTAACAGAGGTAAGTGCTTATCCCATCCTTTTCTGAAATCGATCACACATGCTCTCAGCATGTCTTCCAGAGTTTGGATCGTTCTTTTACTTTGTACATCTGTTTGAGGATGGTATGTGGTGCTCATATCCAATTTGGTACCCATGGCGTTTTGGAGTGTTTGCCAAAATATTGAGGTGAATCGGCTATCACGATCAGATATGATAGAGATTGGTACACCGTGGCGAGAAACAATCTCCTTAATGTACAACCGTGCGAGTGTAATCATCTCATCGTTCTCTTTGATAGGCAGAAAATGAGTTGATTTCGTGAGACGGTCAACAATGACCCAGATGGTGTCAAAACCATTACAAGTTCTCAACGAACTTAGTGATGAAGTCCATTGTAATTCTTTCCTATTTCCAAACGGGAAGTTTCGACTGAGTTAACAATCCTGATGGTTTCTGATGCTCTGCCTTGACTCTTAGGCATGTCAAGCATTTGCTAGCATACTCGGCAATATCGACCTTCATGTTTGGCCACTAATATAGAAGTTTTAGATCTTGACACATCTTGTTGGGGCTAGGGTGGATGGAATACTTAGATTTATGTGATTCATGCATGATGAGTTCACGGATACCTCCGTAAAGTGGAATCCAACTTCGATCCTTGAAACATAACGTTCCATCTGATCTTTTCACGAATCCATTTTCGTTTTCTGGCATGCCATAAATCTTCTCATTCGACATGTTTTCTTCTTTAAGAGCTTCGATTTGAGCTTCAAGAATTTTTGATGGCAGGGGTGAATTGATTACCATTCCCAACGATCTCACTCTAAGTGGCTTAGGGCAATGTTTTCTGCTCAAGGCGTCAGCAACAACATTCAACTTTCCAGGATGGTAGCAGATCTCACAGTCATAATCACTGAGTAATTCTAGCCAGCGGCGTTAATGCATGTTCAATTCCTTTTGATCCAAGATGCGTTGAAGGCTTTTGTGACCAGTGTACACTATGCACTTGGTTCCGTACAAGTAGTGTCTCCATAACTTGAGAGAAAATACCACAACTCCGAGTTCTAGATCGTGAGTGGTATATTTTTTCCCATGAGTCTTGAGTTGACGGGATGCATAAGCAATCACTTTGTTCCTTTGTATTAGAACAACTCCTAAACCCAAGTAAGAAGCATCATTCGGGTAGTGCTAAGATAGGTGCTTCGCAAAGCTTCTTCTTAAGGAGTTGAAAAGTTGATTCTTGATCGTCTCCGCATTCGAACTTCTTCGTTTGCTAGGTTAACTCCGTCAATGGTTTAGCTTTCTTCGAGAAACCTTTGAATCTCTGGTAATAACCGGCAAGACCTAAAAATTGACGGATCTCGGTGGGTTTGGTTGGTACGAACCAGTTCTTTACAGATTCGATCTTTGCGCGATCCACATGAATACCTTTACTGTTGATCACGTGACCAAGAAATTGGACTGTTTCGATCCAAAAGTCACATTTGGAAAACTTAGCATACAGTTCTTCATCCTTGAGCAATTTCAAGACAGTTCTCAGATGTTTCGCATGTTCTTCTTTGTCACGAGAGTAGATGATAAAATTGTCAATGAACACAATGACGAATTTATCCAAGTAAGGCTTACAGACTCTATTCATGAGGTCCATAAATATAGCAGGCGTATTGGTTAAACTGAATGGCATTACTTGGAATTCATAATGACCATAGCGAGTTCGAAATGCGGTCTTGGGAATATCCTCCTCTTTCATAGATTTTTGAGTATACACTCGATCCTTGTAACTGATTGAACAGATCATAGATTCTTGGCAAGGGATAGCGGTTCTTGATTGTGAGCTTGTTTAATTCTCTATAATCGATACACATCCAAAATGATCCATTATTCTTCTTGACGAACAAAACCGGTGCTCCCCAGGATGAGGAACTCGGTCTAATGAATCCTTTGTCAAACAGCTCTTGTAGTTGTTTAGACGACTCTTGCATCTCAGAGGGTGCTAAACGGTATGGTGCTCGTGCTACGGGTGTAGCTCGGTACAAGATCGTCGAAATTGACTTGTCGGCGGTGTAAGTCCAGCAACTCTTAGGGAACACATCAGGGAATTCTCTAACTACAGGCACATCCTCCAGTCGTCTCTCTTCTGAATTTTTTTTCGTTACCTGAGCTAAGAAGGCATAACATCCTTTCTCCATGTACTTTATCGACTTCGCATAGGATATGATGCTTAAGTACTTTCTACTTTGATCCCCTTGAATAACTAAGGTTTCAACATTGATTGAAATGTGAATAGTTTTCTCGTCGCATACATTCCTAGCACGGTGTTTCGACAACCAATCCATGCCAATCACGACGTCAAAAATACCAAGCTTGATCGGTAAAAGATCTATGAGGAACGGTTAATCTTGCAAAAACATAGGGCAATTACGTATTACGGTGTTGGTTCCTATTATTTTCCCATCGGCTAGTTCTATCTCATACGTTGTATCTAAGGCAATTGGGGCGATTTCAAGTAATGGTGCAAAGGTAGTAAATACAAAACTCTTATTGGCTCCAGAATCAAATAAGACTTTTGCAGAATGATCGTTAAGAGAATACATACCCGTCACAACATCAGGGTTCAACGGAACGTCTCCATTTCCTAGCACATACGCCCTTGCAAGCACATTGTTAGGTTGAGCGGCATTCCTTTTCGGGCATTGATTCTTGAAATGGCCTTTCTCTCCACATCCATAACAGCTCATGTTTGCCAAAGGCATGTTGTTCCCATTTCCAGGGTTTCGGAAATTCCTACCCTGATGACCCACTTTGTTGCACTTGTCACACTTCACAGTGCAGGGCCCATAATAGTTCAACAAACACCTATTGCACAGGGGATGGGGTCCGGCATATCCTTTTCCAGCAGTGGGTGCAGCATAAGCCCTTGCGGCTTTTTATCTTCGGTTCTATTGATTGTGATGTTGGTTCCTGTTTTGGTGGTACTGGTTGTTGTTGTTGTTCCGATTTTTGTTGTTGTTGTAGTTGCGGTTGTTGGACTGGTGGTGGTTGGGATTCAAGTTCTTTCGGTTATAAAACTTCCTTTTGTTGTCACTCAAGCCTTGTGCATTTGCAAGCTTCAGTACCTGTTCCATAAGGCGGTGGGATACAGTGACAACTTCCTCAACGGTCTTTGGGTTAGAAGCGATGACATCTCCTTCAATGCTTCGGGGTAAACCCCCGATCAAACTTTCCAAAAGCTTCTCATTGGTAGGGAACAGATTAGGATATAGGGCCCTCAGCTCGTGGAATCTCTTGAAGTATGTCTTGAGGTCATTACCTTTAGCAGAAAAATGGTAAAATTCATCCTCCACCTTCTTTATCTCAATTCTTGGGCAGTACTATTTCATCAACAGTTGTTTCAAATCAGACCAGGAAATCCTGCAAGCTTCATCCATTCCGATTGGTTCGGCTTAAGCTTTCCACCAAGATAACACATCTTCTAGCAAAGTTCCAGTTTCAAACTTAACCTTGCAATCATCCGTGCAGTCACTTAGAAGAATGATGTGTCTCGCGACTACTAGTTTTAAATTTATAACAAGGATTACCGAATTAAGCTAAGAACACACGGGCAAGTATGACCCTTTTGTATGTAGTTAGTTTTGGTTGGAGTCGAATTGGTTCACTAGGATTTGGGTGTTTTCAATTGTGAAGAATCTATGTAATAGCAAGTAACACGAAATTGGTAAATGGTTGTTACGTCCCAAAATACCATATAAGCAACAAGTAACACGAAAAATGGTTAAGCGAATTCAGTAAGATTAAAAACAACACTTGTTTGGAACTAGTTTCTATTTCAATGGAGTGTATGGAGTATCGGGTAGACTAACACATACTTTCGACCGTTGAATGTTAATTTAAACCGAGTCATTATAAACCATTTGTTAGAAATATGATTTTTCCAATTTGTTCATAAGAGCTCTTTTGATCCGTACTCTTGAATCAATCATTACAATCTATTTAACATGTTTATTCATAGTTGTCAATTATGAAATACCAAACATATATGCGCAATAACATTTAGAACAAATCCGGTTATGATTCATCAACAAGTTATTTAGACATGTTATAATTCAAACAAACTCATAAGCAAAATCATAAATCTATATTGCTAATAAACAAACACTCCATATCAATGTCTACATCATTCCAAACAAGTGCAAACAAAACTACTCCATGATTATTTCAATCAAACACAAAGTCTCAACAATCATATCAATAATAAACATCTTGAAAAGTTAAAGTAAATTACCAAAGTGAGATTACAATAGGTAATGATGAAGGATTATAGCAACCTTCAAGCCTCCAATCAACTACAACTTCTAACCAATCGAAATAGTATTCCCGAACACTTTCTCTAGCACTTGAGCACTACTTCGGGAAATGGAGAGTATTTTAGCCTTTTGAGAGTGATAAGAAAGGTATAAAATTCGTCCCTATGGTGAGGGGGAAGTTTTCTATGTGTTATTTGTATTGTGGGATGATGAAAATATATAAAAATGACTCCTATTTATACTACCTCCAAAGCCTAGGGTCATCAATGCTCAAATTGGCCTCTAAGGAGCTTAGAAGGACCTAGAATACATGTAGGAAGAACCTGGAACCAAATGGAATGAGGTAGAAGCTTCATGATGGAGTTGTAGCAAATTCGACTGCAGCCGCCATTTCGGTTGTGGGCTCCAACCGATGGAGTTGTAGCAAATTAGACTGCAGCGCCCGTTTTGGTTGCGGGCTCCAACCGATCGGTTGGAGCCATTTGACAGAACATGAAAAGAGCCAAAGTTTTAGATCTTTCTCTTAGCTTTCCGTGGCCGTAAACGGGGGGTCAAACGGAGTTCGTATGCAAAAGATATGTCCAAAATGGTGAAGGTGTGTCGGGAACAACTAGGCTTCCAATATTTCTCCGTTTTAGCTTCTTTTCTTCATTTTTTTCTCGTTTTCCTTCTTGAAATTTATTCTTGAGTCTTTGGACCACTATCTTGATGAATTTATCTTCTCGAATATACTCCACAAGTCTTGCTTTTGTCGGGAATTCTTCATACATGGAGAAATCTTCGTATTTTACTTCTTTTTTCGTCTTTTCCTCCACTTTCCTGTACTTGGCTGCAAATGAACTAGCATACACACTTTTATACGATTAAGTAACAAAAGCATATGATTATAACTAAATAACATACATAAAAGTACGGATAACGCTACTGAAAACATGCACAATTTGAGCGTTATCAAATTCCCCCACACTTAAACTTTGCTTGCCCTCAAGCAAATCTAAGAAAAGAAAAAATAAAATATATACCTAAATGAAAAAATGAAAAGAAAAACTTTGAAAATTTGCATCTTTTTGGGGTTTTTTTTAAAATTTTTTTAGTTTTTTAATATATATAAAAATAAGCGAAAAATGAGCGCGAACTCCCCCACACTTAAGGGTTTGCTTGCCCTCAAGCAAATCTAGAAACTAAGAAAAATTAAAACCCACATGGTGCATGAAATATGATTAATAAAAATATGATGTAAATCTACCAAGTACAAGTACGAGATATGATTTATCGTTTTAAGCTTCTAGAGGTGAAAAACCGAGATGTTTGACAATACCCAATGGATTCTCTTGCTTGATAACATGGCTAAGCACCTCACGAAAAAGAACAGATGTATAATTCGCTCAAAACTCAATTTATTTAGTGATGGATAGTATTAAGGAATAGTACACTCATATTGCTCAGTCATGATCTAAATATTACCATAGGCTTGTACAAGAAATAAAACTCCACCGACATGGCGTAAGCACCAAGTGTAAACATCTAAAGAGGACTTTTATTCGGGTTTAGGCTTAAGGGTTAACTAGGCTTACGTTGAAATATTTCATACACGAATATAATAGATCGCTGGCGCGTATTCTTAATTAAGTCAAACAACGGATGGTCACTAGAGTATACCTCGGATCGCTGGCGCCTTATTCACATAACGGATGGTCACCAAAAATATGCACTAGATCGCTGGCGCGTCATTTGATCCTTCAAGAACCGGATGGTCACTAGAAATATACACGCACTTCATATTCTCAAAGCCAAAAGGGAAGGGATAAGACATGGGAATATTTATGAAATTGGTGTTAAAAGAAAAATAAAGAAAAATAAAGTCAAGTCTAATACCCATGTTGCTAGTCACGAACAAACCGCAAACACGAAAATGACTATAGTTACAATCTTCTCTTCTTCAAATATCGATCACCAAATACATATATCACATCTTAGCATATTGGCTAATCGATAACTCAAACATACTTCATCTTCCTTCATCTTCATAATAATATTAGCACATTGTCATCACATATATATTTTTTTCTTTCATTTTTTTTTCGATGACTTTTTTTTTACATACATCACATCTCCCCCATACTTCGTATAAGTATATACCACAAAAATACAAATAATAAAGGTGATCAATCTTCATCTTTTTCGGAATGGCACACACGAATGGCAAAGTGTGGCTAACTAATAATCTTTAAAAACAATCCAATCATACCAAGCAACTAGCAACCAACCATTTAGACATTGACAAGGGGTAAAGGCTAAGGTTTAAAGTGTAAAATATTTTTTTGCTTTTTTAGAGGATGTAACAAAAATGAAAAGATTGACTTAGAGGGTGTACTAAGGGTATCTAGCGCTAAAAATTAGCGCTAACAAATGGGTCCATGTAAGGGTGGTTAATTAACTGATGTGGTTAGCTAATATATCGTTAGATGTAAACGGAAGGCCATTTGGTTTTATTCCTAGGGTGCCTCTTTATCACGCACATACACTTATATCACACGAATGTGATCTTACTGCGGTGTGGTAATGATTTACAAGTACAAGTTCTAGAATAAATAAAATCACCGGCACACTCATAGCAAAAGATCCAAGCATAAAATATGTACGCTATATAAAATAGGTTCAAATCCTCACAATTTAGTGGAAAGGGCTATAAATGCGCTAGCAAATTTTATCGATCCCAGAATGGACTGCAATAATAATCGGGACACATCTCGAATTTTTCAAAATTACCGATTTCACCAGTGGATTGATCCAGTTATTCTAATAAATTATCCTATAAGCGTGAACAAAACTAGATCATAAGGGCAAACAAGTTCACAAAATTTTAAAAATTGGCCCAAAAATATAAAAATTCTAAAACTAGTTTCGTTTTTCCTATTTTACTTCCCCGCACACTTAAGTTAAGCATTGTCTTCAATTTGAAAAATAAACTTTAAAGCATGTAAACTAGGGAAAATAAAATAAACAAGACTGAGAGAAACAAAACTTCCCGGGCCGAAGAAATCTCGATCGAACTTCATGTGATAAAATGCTACGCATAAGCTAGCATAAGCTTGTGAGAACAATCGATTTCAAATCCAAGCATCCTCATCCATCACCTGCTGCAATTATTCAAACAAAATAAAACACACAAAATGCAAGTAATAATAAACATTATTAGCATGTAACACCCCCACACTTAGGATTTTTCAAGTTTTGAAAAGAATTTTTTGCAAAAAGAGTGTACATGTTTATTTAAAACAAACAAACAATTAAAAGCACGGGTTGCCTCCCGAGAAGCGCTTAATTTATTAATGAGTCATTAGCTAGACTCTTCCCCAGGTTAGAATACTTTGACAATACGGTTCAAATGGGGAATTTTTGTTCTTAAACGTTGAGGGTATGGGATCTTTGGTATGTACTCCACAAGTGACGGTGATAAGTGTGCAAATACTCATCATTTTTATACCTTTTAGACTGCAAAAACATCTGAAAACACTCAGAAATGCATCAAAATGATAAAAATATCACAAATAAGTGTTTTATGTGTTTTAAATTCAAAAATACCAAAATCAGATGAAAAACGTATCAAGTTTGCATAAATAGCGCTTTTAGTCCCCAAGTTTCAAAAGTTGTCAAAAATAGTCCCTGGTAAATCAAAATAAAGAAAATATCATTTAAGGTCCATGGGATTCAAAAGTTGTCAAAACAAACCCTTCAAAGTTTAAAAATTACAAAATTACAACTTTGGTCCCTCAACTTTGAAAAATGTCAAAAATAGTCCTTGGATATTTAAAAATGGAAAATTATCAAATATTACCCTTGTACTATTCTTATATGGCATAATTGGTCCTTGTGTTAACTTTGGAAAAATGGCAGGCTCGGTCCTTGAGAATTGAAAATTACACATTGGTCCTTGTATTAATTCCAAATCCAAACCGACCCTTTATATTTCCAAACCCAAATGGCCCAACACCAAGCCCAACCCACTCCCTTTGAACCTTGACCCCTTAATATACCACTTGACCCCATTTGAACCCCCACCTATTAATATCTGGGTCAACAAAAGTCAAACCGATTGTTACTCGTGCATCTCTCTCAATGGCCGCCAAAACCAAACCAACCACCCTCGGTTTTCTTCACCACCACCACCACCTTACCACCTCACCACCACCTTCCCCACTGTATATCCACTCCCTTCCACCTCCATCCTCCCAAAATTCTTTAAATGCAAGAAACCCGCTCTTGATATTTTTGGCCAAAAGTTATTTTAATGGCTAAGATGAGTTGTGATCCAAGGGCCATGAAATAAAAGTGGATATGTTCAGAATCAAGTGGGAAGTTCAAAAAGTCTATAAAGAAAGAGAAAGAAGCAATGTGAAGATATATCTAGTTTAATTTTAATTAATGTATGTCGTCTTAGTTAAATTTCAAATTCCAGTATAATTTTAAGCTTTCAAGTCTTTGTTTCTATCCATTTCAAGTATTGTGAAACTTTTTCAATAAGCAATTTTCATTTTCAGCCTTCAATTTCAGTTTATGTAAAATTTCAAGTTCAAAAATCTCATGTTAAGCTTAATGTTGTTATCGTGTGTTATTTTGGACTCATAAGCCCATATAAGCTCTAGATAGCTTAATACGACTATTAGAAACCTTTAAAACTTTGTTTAGTATCAAAAGAAAAAAACCAAAAATACTCAAAAATAGTTAAAAATAAAAAAAATCAATGGAGATGGTTATCAAAGCCGGAGCAGGGGTGAATATTGGATTGCCCTTGGGTTTAGAGCTTCTTGGGAAGCTATAGGTTGTGTTCTCATGCCTTGGTTCTAAGTTTTCACTTGGTTTCTATCTTGTAAGCCTTTTGCTCAATTTTAGCATTTTACCGTTAAAGTCATTAATTAACTTTAAGCTTTGTGTTTTTATGTTTCTTAGTGGTAGTTAAGTAGAATTAACCATTAAAACCAGTTGCTTGTTCATTAGAATTTGTAATTGTTAAAAAATTGTAATTTGACGCTTAATATAGCATAATTGTCATTTCCTAGTTTTATCTTTGTCAAGTATTGTTGTTGTTTTATGCTTCTTCAGTCTCATTAAGTGATAATATAAAGTCTTTAATCAATTTCATGGTCTTAATCTGTGTAAACTTTTGAAAATCACAAAATCAGTTAGTTTAAAGGTTGTTTGGATTTGTGAGTAAACCTGTGTTAGAGGTTGTTTGTGTTGTTGTTTATTGTTGTTCTCAGGTCACATTAGGTCAAAATAACTCAGTTCAACCATAAAATCTAGTGCTCATTTGTGAAAAAGTCAAAATAGCCTTTGATCACTCCTTGTTCATCAACAGTGTAGATTTCATGTTTCATAATCATGGTTTTGTATTCATAAGTTGTTATTGTTGATCAAATCAGTCTTAATCCACCTTAATACAACATAATCAGTGATTAGGATTGTTCCAAATTTCATTTTAGTCAACTTTTTAGTTTAACTTAAAAAGTCAAATTTTCAGATTTAGCATTGAATAAAATAGATTATTTTCTATAGGGTTTAACTTTGAGTTTCATGTTTTAAGCTTTTAGGTTTATAAAATATAACTGCTCATCTTTATCATAGTATTTTTTATAATTTCTAGTTTGCTAGTTTAACTGCTTATTTTTTTAGTTTCTTTTAAGACCTTTTCTATAAAAGGGCCTTGTGCACAGTTGAGTAGACCATTTTCATAAGCTCACACAGAGCTTATTAGTTAGCCTAAGCTTGTGTATTTTGGTTCTTTGGAAAGCTAACCTAGCTATCTTGAAGATCCAAGCTTATATCTCCACTTTATAGCTTATTTGATAGGGTATCGAACTGACTTTTAAGTTGTCCCATTCCATCGTGTATCTTGAATGTTCAAGATATACCGAAGTGTTTACAAGCTTTTCTCAAGCTCACACGAGCTTATTAGTGGACCCCATAGTGAGAGCTTTGGCTTTTGGAAAGCCCACACTCATCTTGACACCTCAGATATTTGTTTTGAGCCTTTAAGCTTATTTAATAAGCTAAAATTGCTTTAGAAATGGCTGCAGCGTTTGGTTAGTAGGTTTTGCATAAGTGCTTATTAGCTTATTTATAGCTTATCAGTGTATTCCTTTGTGCCTTTTAGCTTAATCTAAGTTCCTTTAGCTTGTTTACATCTTATTTCACTTTTGTTTCTTTCTGTGAAGCTTATTTCAAGCTTATTAGAACTTAAATAATCAAAATAAGCAAAAACTCAAACTGTTAAGCTTTTTAGCTTTCAAATAGCTTATTTTTAAGTTGTAAAATTTTTGTTTTTATTAAAGTTTCTTATTTTCAGTAGTATAATAGTTTTCAAAAAGAAAAATCATAAAAACATCATTTTTAAAATAGTGATAGCGTTTATTTAATAGAAATTAGTTTTTTTAATTTTTCTTTTTAAAACTTATTATTAAGCACTTCCTGTTTTTATAATTTTCTTAGTTTTTTGTCATCATAAGATATTTATATAAAAAATTTCATAATTTTCTTAGCTTGTTTAGTGTTTATTAGAATTAAAAATAGTTAAAAGTATTAAATAATTAATAATAAATAAATAAAAAGCATAAAAATATCTTTTCAGTTTTAAAATTAGTTTTCTAATATTTTAGATTTTTCTAAGTCATAATTTCATTTTTCTAGCTTTATTTCATATTTTCTTATATTTTAGAGTATTATTAAATAGTTTAAAATAGTTTTAATTAATAATAATTAAATAAATAGTTATAAAAATAATTTAAATTTTCTAATAATTTTCTTTTATTATTAGGTTTGTAAAATATCATTTTCATATTTGTAGGTCTTTTATTTCTTAAAACTCACGTTTTATTTTATGCGTTACGTAATTTAATAAACGATCGTGTTTAAGTTTGTTTAATCGATTGTTGTACTTTATAGTTCAGTATCCAAATACCATTCCAAAAATCGGTAGTGTAATTATCCAATCAAAATCCTTACAGATCATTATCCTTAGTGATCATTCGACATCTCGGAAGCGTTTTAAACACCATTCGGTCCAGGTGGGACTTAACGACGAATCCACTATATTCCAAGGGAAATTGCATTGTTTTTAGACTGCATTTGAATTTTATTACGGTTGACCATTCACAAGTGGTTGATTTGTGTGATAAACTTGACATTGACCGATCAAAATTTTGGCCAATAGGGAGGCTTTAGCGTGTTTTAAGCATTCTCGCACCCATTCTTGCACATATACCACCTTTATAAATAGTTTTTGTAAAGTTATAAAAAGTTCATTAACACTTTTCCTAAAGTGTTAACAACACCAAAAAAATATAAAACAAAACAATCGTACGTTTTTCTATCTTGTATTTTCTTTAAGGTGATTCTTAAAGAGGTACGATTTGGTTAAGCGAGACGATACCAAAAATATTGTCCAAAAGTTTTTAAACCCTCAGCACAAATTCATACCTCGTCTTTTAGTGGTACTTAAATACATAAAATCAACCACCGTAAACCAAGGCGTAACACCTACCAACTAGGGGTGTGAACATTAATAAGTTCCCAATCTTAAAGATCAAAACTTGCCTTTGTGTCCTTGTGATTTGGTATACCTTTTTCAAAGAAGCCATTTCATTTGTGATTATTGGTTTAAGTTCACTTGTCGTTTTGTCTCGCATTTGTTTTGTGATTTTTTAAACTTAGTGCATGCGGCGCTCGTTCTTCCGACTCCACAAGTCCACTTTCGAGCTTGCAAAGATTCCACGTAGGCGTAGGGGCGTTCGCTCCTTCACCGCGATCGAGAACGCCTAGTACCACCACCCTCACGTAATGGCGTAAGACAAACCGATGAATGAGCTTCTCCAAGCACCCATCGAGGGTTACGGAGGTGCCATTATTGTCCCAAACCATAGTAGTGATACCTTTGAGCTCAAAACCGGGTTGCTTAATCTTGTAACCCAAAGCCAATTCTATGGTTTTGAGCCGGATGATCCTCATGCACATATTCGATGGTTTAACAAGATTGCATCTACCATCAAATACAAGAATGTCCCACATGAAGCAATTAAGCTTCCTATGTTCCCATTCTCTCTGAGGACAAGCCCGAATTGGCTTGAGAAACAACCCCTCGTTCCATTGAGACATGGGAGGATCTAGTCACTAAGTTTGTTAACTAATTCTATCCTCCATCCCGAACTACAAGTCTTAAGAATGAGATAATGAAATTTTCTCAAAGATTTGATGAATCATTCGGTGAGCCATGGGATCGTTACAAGAGTTGCTCGCAAAGTGTCCACATCATGGTTTTACCGAGTTAATGAAAATGGATACTTTCTACAATGGTCATGCGAGCCAAGTGACCAAGACTCTTTAAATGCCTCGCGGAGGTAATTTCTGAGCAAGACCACAAAAGAAGCCTTGCAAATCATTGAAAACAAGTCCCGGTCCGCCTCTTTCCGAACAAAGACATATCGGTCTCGCCTAATGTAGGACCTTCTACTTCATCTCCCGTGAGTACATCTAGCACCGATGCTAAGATTGACAAACTCACGGATATTGTTCAAGCTTTGGTTCTTGCTAACCAAAAGAAAGTCACTTTCACACAGACACCATCACATGGTGAAGTGAAGAAAGTCGAGGTCTGTGTTACTTGTGGTGGCCCTCATGCATACTACAACTGTCCTGCCACCGATGGTAGTCCGTTTGAAGCCAATGCTATAGCGGTACTTCTCATCAAGGGAGGTAATCAATACCGTCCTCAAAATGAACCAAACTACCGTGCTAATACTTATCGGGGACCACGGTTTTAACCCGAGAATCCTAACATACAAAACCGAATAGAACCAACCTAGAATGAACCAAGGTTATCAAAACCAAGGTAATTTCTATCCAGGACCAAATCAAGGTTTCCAACATCAAGGAAACTTTAATCAAAACAATTTCAATCGAGGGAATCAATTTCATGGGAATATGAATCCTAACCAAGGAAATTTTCAAAATCAAGGCCCTAATCTGAACAATAGAGGCCAAAATTTTCCTAATCAAACTCAAGCCATTGTTCCAACTGGACCATCATCTGATGAGCAATTGAAGCAATTCATGAAATCCCAAGATGAAATGAACAGGTTGTTGGTTAGCCAGATTTCCGACATTAAGAAGTCTTTAAATGATCAACCCTCGGGCTCAGGAAAACTTCCGAGCAACACGATCGCTAAACCGAGGGGCGATGCAAAGGCGATCACAACCAGAAGTGGTGTATCATACGATGGACCCGCTATTCCTACTACCTCTTCTTCTTCTTCTTCTTCTCCCGAAGGTAGTGGAAAGTGAACCTGAGGCTACAAAGGACAAGGAACTTCCTACTAATAACGGAGGTACCAACGATGTCCATCCTCAAGTTGTCCCGAAACCCAAATCCAATCCAGGAGTTGTTTTTGAACCTCCGGTAGCTCCCGTTGAAAACCCCAAATCCAAATCTTCTATTCCTTACCCATCACGTTTGAATGAGCAAAATCTCCGCGAAAAGCCGGTCATCAAATGGACAAAATTTTTCAAATTTTCCAAGAACTACATTTTGACATAAGCTTTGCGGATGCTATCATCTGATGCCCAAGTTTGCATCAACTCTCAAACACATGTTAAGCAACAAGGAAAAGTTGTTTGAAATGGCTAAAACTCCTCTGAACGAGAACCGCCTGAAGTTATCTTGAAGAAGCTTCCCGAGAAGCTTGGAGATCCTGGAAAATTTCTCTTACCTTGTGTATTTCCGGGGATGGTTGAATGCTTTGCCTTAGCCGATCTTGGTGCAAGCATCAATCTGATGCCTTATTCAGTATGGAAGAAACTTTCTCTTTCGGATCTTACTCCTACATGCATGACTCTCGAGCTTGCAGATCGTACAATATCCCTTCCACTTGGCATTGCCGAGGATGTATTCGTGAAAGTAGGAAAGTTCCATTTTCCAGCTGACTTTGTAGTTGTTGATTTCGATGTTGATCCACGGGTTCCTCTCATTGTTGGACGAGGATTCCCGAGAACGGGCCGTGCTCTCATTGATGTATTTGAGCAAGAAATCACATTACGTGTAGGTAATGAAGCTGTCACCTTTAACCTTGATCAAACTTCGAGGTAGTCCGCAAACTATGATTACGAGTCGGTTAACGAATAGATATCATTGATGTTGCTTCTGAAGAGTACTCTCAAGAAGTTCTCGGTTATGATCATAATTCTTCGAGTGATAATCTCACTCATTCATCTCAACCCATCATTGCCAATTCTACTCCTTCTCTCACTCCATTTGAGGAAAGTGACTTCATCTTAGAAGAGATTGAAGCATACTTGTCTAGTGATTCAGTTTCATGGGAAATTGATCACGCTCCAATTGACATCGAAGGAGATATTCTTCTCATCGAGAAGATGCTCAATGATGATCCATCATCACTCCCTCCCGTCGAGCTTCATAACAAGGAAGTAAAGTCAGTTGAGAAAGCGAAGAATTTCCTAAAGTCGAACTTAAGGACTTACCACCTCATCTCGGGTATGCATTTCTTGAGGGTGATGATAAATTACCCGTCATTATTGCTCGAGATTTGAGTAAAGATGAAAAGACTGCGCTCATAAAGGTCTTGAAGTCACACAAGCAAGCAATTGCTTGGAAACTCTCCGACATTAAGGGTATCAACCCCGAGTTTTGTACTCACAAAATCTTGATGGAGGATGACTTCAAACCAGCAGTTCAACATCAGAGAAGAGTAAATCCAAAATTCCATGATGTTATTAAACAAGAGGTTCTCAAACTTCTTGATGCAGGATTAATTTACCCGATCTCTGATAGTCCTTGGGTTAGCCCAATTCACTGTGTTCCTAAAAGGGTGGCATAACTGTTGTCACAAATGAAAATAACGAGTTAATTCCAACTTCGGTAGTACGGATGGCGTGTGTGTATTGACTATCGTAAGTTGAATGACGCCACCCGAAAAGACCATTTTCCTCTACCCTTCATGGACCAAATGCTTGAAAGATTAGCAGGGAACGAATACTATTGTTTCCTTGATGGTTTCTCGGGTTATTTTCAGATTCCCATTGATCCACAGGATCAAGAAAAGACTACATTCACCTGCCCATACAGAACTTTTGCCTATAGGACGTATGCCTTTTGGCCTATGTAATGCTCCTGGCACGTTCCAACGATGTATGATGGCCATTTTCCACGACATGATCGGGAAACAATGGAGGTGTTTATGGATGACTTCTCGGTCATTGGGGACTCATTTCAAACATGTCTCTCCCATTTAGAAAAAATGCTCAAAAGGTGTGAAGACACCAATCTTTGTCTAAATTGGGAGAAGAGCCACTTTATGGTCAAAGAAGGCATAGTCCTTGGCCATAAGATTTCAAAAAATGGGATTGAGGTTGATAGAGCAAAAGTCGATGTTATTGCTAAATTACCTCATCCTACTACCGTCAAAGGTATTAGGAGTTTTTTAGGTCATGCCGGTTTTTATCGCAGATTCATACAAGATTTTTCTAAAATCGTCCGGCCTATGACCCAACTTCTTGAAAAAGATGCTCCTTTTATCTTCTCACCTGAGTGCATCAAAGCTTTTGAAACATTAAAGAAAAAGCTTACAGAAGCACCCATTCGTTGCTCCCATTTGGGACTTGCCTTTTGAGCTCATGTGCGATGCAAGTGATTTTGCTATCGGTGCAGTCCTAGGGCAACGCAGATCCAAGCATTTTCATCCTATCCACTATGCAAGTAAGACTATGACTGAAGCTCAAACCCATTACACCATCACAGAAAAAGAGCTACTAGCCGTGGTGTATGCGTTTGAGAAGTTTCTGCCATACCTAATCTTGACCAAATGCGTGGTGTATACGGATCACTCGGCTCTCAAATATCTCTTTGCAAAACAAGATGCAAAGCCGAGATTGCTTCGTTGGGTTCTCCTCCCGCAAGAATTTGATATCATTATACGTGATAAAAAAGGAAGCCGAGAACCGGCTGCGATCATCTGTCACGTCTAGAAAACCCTCACCAAGATGTTTTTGAGAGAAAGGAAATAAATGAAACATTTCCTCTCGAGACACTCAATGCGGTTTCTTTTCGTGGAAACTCTACTACCCCATGGTTTGCTGACTTCGCAAATTACCATGCGGGTAACTTGATAGTGAAAGGAATGTCGACCCAACAGAAGAACAAATTCTTCAAGGATGTTAAACATTACTTCTGGGACGACCCCTACTTATTCAAAATCTGTGCGGATCAAGTCATCCGACGGTGTGTTTATGGACAGGAAGCTATGGACATTCTCAAAGCTTGCCATGCTGGACCCACCGGGGCCATCATAGTCCAAATTACACCGCCAAAAAGGTGTTTGATTCCGGGTTTTATTGGCCCACTATTTATAAGGATGCCCACGAATTTGTCAAAGCATGTGACGCTTGTCAACGTCACGGAAATATCTCGCAAAGAAATGAAATGCCGCAAAACGCCATTCAAATATGTGAGATCTTTGACATCTGGGGCATTGACTTTATGGGGCCATTTCCATCATCTCGAGGAAACAAATACATACTCGTGGCCGTTGACTATTTGTCAAAATGGGTTGAAGCGAAAGCTTTACCTACCAATGATGCCCGAGTTGTTGTGAAATTCTTAAAATCTCTTTTTGCTAGGTTTGGAACTCCACGAGCTATAATCAGTGATCGTGGTACGCATTTTCGCAATGACCAGTTTGATAGAGTCATGCAAAAGTATGGTGTAACTCACCGTCTCTCTACTGCGTACCACCCCCAAACAAGTGGGCAAGTGGAAGTTTCCAACTGAGGTATAAAAAGAATTCGGAAAGGACAAGAGGCGAAAACCGTGCATCCTGGTCGGATAAAATGGATGACGCACTCTGGGCCTTCCGTACAGCTTATAAAACACCCATCGGGTGTACTCCATACAAGCTTGTTTACGGAAAGGCGTGTCATCTGCCGATTGAGCTTGAGCACAAAGCATACTAGGCTTTGAAACATGCCAACCGATATTCGACGCTGGTGATCACCGGAAAGTTCAAATGAATGAACTAAATGAACTCCGTGATCAAGCATACGAGAACTCTTTGATCTACAAACAAAAGACAAAGAAGATTCATGACTCCAAAATCAAGAACCGCGTTTTCAACGTCGGTGATCGAGTCCTTCTTTTCAATTCAAGATTGAAGATATTCTCGGGAAAGCTCAAGTCCCGTTGGTCTGGTCCATTTACTATTGCTAAGGTTTATCCTTATGGTACTATTGAGTTATCTCAACCCGATGGTCCAAATTTTAAAGTGAATGGTCATCGATTAAAGCACTATTTTGGAGAGGACATTCCACCTGTGGTTGTCCCGGATCTACAAACTTTCCCCATGAACCAATGAATGCGGGGATCGAGTCAAGCTATTGACTCGGTAATCAAAACAGATAGCACACCATATGGGTTTTCACTCATATTTCGACTTCTTTCTACTTTCTACCACCCTAGTGTGGGGGAGTTGCCCCCCGCTTTTATATATTAAGTTTCATATAAAAAAAATGTGTATATATCAAAAATAAAATAATGGCCGTAATATTTCCCTTTTACGTTCTATGTTTCGGCATAACCGCCGGTACTTTGAATATTGAGGGCAATATTCATTTCTAGTGTGGGGGGCAATTCTCACGAATTTTATCATATAATTATACCACCCAATTCCCCCATTTTTGGCCAAATTTTTTTTGGAGTAAGTGTTTTACACTTACTCAGCAAATGGTAATCAGTCCGCCATGTCTAACCCACATAAGGATTGGCTAATCCAGGAGCAAACGGCTTTTGGTAAAGATATCTCAAATCCGTTTATGGCTTGCAATTTGCCCAAAATTGTATGGTGTTCAGCTCACCATATCTTTAGTTAGTGAAGAGTTGGTTAGCCCGCAAGTTTATGGCTTGTGGTAAAGGCAGTTGGAAAACCATAATTGGTAATCGGCTCACCAAAGATAATATTGATAATTTATCTAAGAGTTGGCTAGTCCAGAAGCAAACGGCTTCTGGTAAAGACAAATCAAACCATTGAAAGCTGGTGATTTGCTCAAAATCATTTGGTTATCATTGTGCCAAGGTTCTTACTTGAACTGAAACAATTGGCTACTCCAGAAGTAATGGCTTTTGGTAAAGAGATAAAATCCATTAAAGTTTCAAAAAGATTGCTAGGGACTAGCAATATCTTAGTGTGGGGGATTGATGAGTGTGCAAATACTCACCATTTTTATACCTTTTAGACTGAAAAACATCTAAAACACTCAGAAATGCATCAAAATGATAAAAATATCACAAATAAGTGTTTTATGTGTTTTAAATGCAAAAATATCAAAATCAAATGAAAAACATTATCAAGTTTGTCATAAATAGCAGTTTTAGTCCCCCAAGTTTCAAAAGTTGTCAAAAATAGTCCCTGGTAAATCAAAATAAAGAAAAATATCATTTAAGGTCCATGGGATTCAAAAGTTGTCAAAACAAACCCTTCAAAGTTTAAAAATTACAACTTTGGTCCCTCAACTTTGAAAAATGTCAAAAATAGTCCTTGGATATTTAAAAATGGAAAATTATCAAATATTACCCTTGTACTATTCTTATATGGCATAATTGGTCCTTGTGTTAACTTTGGAAAAATGGCGTGTTCGGTCCTTGAGAATTTAGAAAATTACACAATTGGTCCTTGTATTAATTCCAAATCCAAACCGGACCCTTTATATTTACCCAAACCCAGCTGGCCCAACACCAAGCCCAACCCACTCCCTTTGAACCTTGACCCCTGCCAATATACCACTTGACCCCCCTATTTGAACCCCCACCTATTAATAATACGGGTCAACAAAAGTCAAACCCAGTGTTACTGTGCATCTCTCTCACACAAGCGCGCCAAAACCAAACCACCCTGGTTTTCTTCACCAGCTCACCACCACCTTACCACCTCACCACCACCTGTCCCCCACCTGTATATCCACTCCCTTCCACCTCCACATCCTCCCAAAATTCTTTAAATGCAAGAAACCTGCTCTTGATATTTTTGGCGCCAAAAGTTATTTTAATGGCTAAGATGAGTTGCAGTGATCCAAGGGCCATGAAATAAAGTGGGATATGTTCAGAATCAAGTGGGAAGTTCAAAAAGTCTATAAAGAAAGAGAAAGAAGCAATGTGAAGATATATCTAGTTTAATTTTAATTAATGTATGTCGTCTTAGTTAAATTTCAAATTCCAGTATAATTTTAAGCTTTCAAGTACTGTTTCTATCCATTTTAGTGTATTGTGAAACTTTTTCAATAAGCAATTTTCATTTTCAGTTTCAATTTTAGTTTATGTAAAATTTCAAGTTCAAAAATCTCATGTTAAGCTTAATGTTGTTATCAGGTGTTATTTTGGACTCATAAGCCCATATAAGCTCCTAGATAGCTTAATACAGCTATTAGAAACCTTTAAAACTTTGTTTAGTATCAAAAAGAAAAAAAAACCAAAAATACTCAAAAATAGTTTAAAAAATCAATGGAGATGGTTATCAAAGCTGGAGCAGGGTGAATATTGGATTGCCCTTGGGTTTAGAGCTTCTTGGGAAGCTATAGGTTGTGTTCTCATGCCTTGGTTCTAAGTTTTCACTTGGTTTCTATCTTGTAAGCCTTTTGCTCAATTTTAGCATTTTACTGTTAAAGTCATTAATTAACTTTAAGCTTTGTGTTTTTATGTTTCTTAGTGGTAGTTAAGTAGAATTAACCATTAAAACCAGTTGCTTGTTCATTAGAATTTGTAATTGTTTAAAATTGTAATTTGACAGTTAATATAGCATAATTGTCATTTCCTAGTTTTATGATGTTATTGTTGTTGTTTTATGCTTCTTCAGTCTCATTAAGTGATAATATAAAGTCTTTAATCAATTGCATGGTCTTAATCTGTGTAAACTTTTGAAAATCACAAAATCAGTTAGTTTAAAGGTTGTTTGGATTTGTGAGTAAACCTGTGTTAGAGGTTGTTTGTGTTGTTGTTTATTGTTGTTCTGTGTCACATTAGGTCAAAATAACTCAGTTCAACCATAAAATCTAGTGCTCATTTGTGAAAAAGTCAAAATAGCCTTTGATCACTCCTTGTTCATCAACTGTGTAGATTTCATGTTTCATAATCATGGTTTTGTATTCATAAGTTGTTATTGTTGATCAAATCAGTCTTAATCCACCTTAATACAACATAATCAGTGATTAGGATTGTTCCAAAGTTCATTTTAGTCAACTTTTTAGTTTAACTTAAAAAGTCAAATTTTCAGTTTAGCGGTTTTTGAATAAAATAGATTATTTTCTATAGGGTTTAACTTTGAGTTTCATGTTTTAAGCTTTTAGGTTTATAAAATATAACTGCTCATCTTTATCATAGTATTTTTTATAATTTCTAGTTTGCTAGTTTAACTGCTTATTTTTTAGTTTCTTTTAAGACCTTTTCTAAAATAGTGCCCTGTGCACAGTTGAGTAGACCATTTTCATAAGCTCACACAGAGCTTATTAGTTAGCCTAAGCTTGTGTATTTTGGTTCTTTGGAAAGCTAACCTAGCTGTCTTGAAGATCCAAGCTTATATCTCCACTTTATAGCTTATTTGATAGGGCTGCAACCAGCTTTTAAGTTGTCCCATTCCATCAGTGTATATTGAATGTTCATATATCTGAGTGTTTACAAGCTTTTTCTCAAGCTCACACAGAGCTTATTAGTGGACCTCATAGTGAGAGCTTTGGCTTTTTGGAAAGCCCACCAGCTCATCTTGACACCTCAGTCTTTGTTTTGAGCCTTTAAGCTTATTTAATAAGCTAAAATTGCTTTTAGAAATGGCTGCAGGCTGTTTGGTTAGTAGGTTTTGCATAAGTGCTTATTAGCTTATTTATAGCTTATCAGTGTATTCCTTTGTGCCTTTTAGCTTAATCTAAGTTCCTTTAGCTTGTTTACATCTTATTTCACTTTTGTTTCTTTCTGTGAAGCTTATTTCAAGCTTATTAGAACTTAAATAATCAAAATAAGCAAAAACTCAAACTGTTAAGCTTTTTAGCTTTCAAATAGCTTATTTTTAAGTTGTAAAATTTTTGTTTTTATTAAAGTTGCTTATTTTCAGTAGTATAATAGTTTTCAAAAAGAAAAATCACAAAAACATCATTTTTAAAATAGTGATAGCGTTTATTTAATAGAAATTAGCTTTTTAATTTTCTTTTTCAGCTTATTATTAAGCACTTCCTGTTTTTATAATTTTCTTAGTTTTCTGTCATCATAAGATATTTATATAAAAAATTTCATAATTTTCTTAGCTTGTTTAGTATTTATTAGAATTAAAAATAGTTAAAAGTATTAAATAATTAATAATAAATAAATAAAAAGCATAAAAAACATCTTTTCAGTTTTAAAATTAGTTTTCTAATATTTTAGATTTTTCTAAGTCATAATTTCATTTTTCTAGCTTTATTTCATATTTTCTTATATTTTAGAGTATTATTAAATAGTTTAAAATAGTTTTAATTAATAATAATTAAATAAATAGTTATAAAAATAATTTTAATTTTCTAATAATTTTCTTTTATTATTAGGTTTGTAAAAATATCATTTGCATATTTGTAGGTCTTTTATTTCTTAAAACTCCGTTTTATTTTGTTTTCGTAATTTAATAAACGTACGTGTTTAAGTTTGTTTAATCTGATTGTTGTACTTTATAGTTCTGTATCCAAATACCATTCCAATCAATCAGTAGTGTAATTATCCACTCAAAATCCTTACAGATCATTATCCTTAGTGATCATTCGACATCTGAGCGTTTAAACACCATTCATTTGGACTTAACAACCGGAATCCACTATATTCCAAGGGAAATTGCATTGGTTTTAGACTGTTTGAATTTTATTACGGTTGACCATTCACAAGTGGTTGATTTGTGTGATAAACTTGACAGTTCAGAGCCGATCAGACGGGAATACATTTGATTCTTTTGGTTTGACCAAATGAAAGTCCCTCTTCGTTATCTTGAATGTTTGGTCGATTTCATTAGAAATGAGGACAGTTGGCGGATATTTTTGATTTTTCAGAAGGTCATTGGACTTTCCACTCCCAGTGAATACGACATCCACATTCTCAAGGTGAGCTGTAGGAGGTGGCTTAGTCCTACCGTTTTGATTTAAAGAAACTGGATTTTGTGGCTCAGACCATTCGTCTAGTTCTCCATTCCAGTTTCCTCCAATTTCGTTGAAAATATTATCACCAACATGGTGTTCAGAACTTTGTAATTGAGTGGTTGGGATATGCATGGTGCAATCCTCAAGAAAAGGTGACACGGTTGGTGAGTTAGACATGATTTGGTTCAGATTTGGCATGGTTGGAATATGCTCGGTCTCGTCCTCTTCGATAAATTCAACCTCACCCTTATCGTTCTCATTTCAAATTGAGGGTGGTTTGTAGACAAATTCAAGTCTCGAGTTGGTATCTGTGGTGTAAGGAAGAGATTCAGCATGATTGACTTCCCGCTCCTCACTTAATCTTTCTACCCTCCTCTCCAAGTCTTGGATTATCGCTTGTTGGTTCCTTCTTCCTTGATCGACTTTACGTTCCAATTCAACCAACAGGTTCGTCATATTCTCATTGGCTTTCGCTTGACTGGCCATCCACTCTCTCATCATCGCCTTCGGTGAGGTTTTAGGTAATTTGTAATATTGTGATGGATGTGGTATTGTATTCCATGGCTGATATCGAGGATATGTATGAGCTGGGTTGCGGTTTGGATAGGAGTACGAATTTATGGAATTTTGGTTTTGATACCCTCCGTGATATCCTTCATGTTGGGCGTGGTTCGCTTCCATGGGATCACACATCGGCGTGTCATCCTCTGCATCGTTTTTTGAAGCGTGGTGATTATTTCGCAGCTCCATCATCTCCCTCCGTATGCTTATGAATTGGGCGTCGATGTTTGTGGAAAGAGCTTTCAATTTCTCGATCAATGAGGCATGATCGGTATTGATATTTCTTCCACTGGCGGAAACAACGGCTTTTGGATTTGAACTGATCATAGAATTTTCCGAGAGATCAAGCTTGAGTTGGACCTTGTCCTCGAGGATTTTGAAAGCTTCGTTTGGAGTTTTTTAGAGGAAGATTCCTCCAGCGTCGAGATTTCCTTGAGTTGGATCATCTAAACCGTGATAGAATATTTGAATTAACGCTCCTTTGGTTAAACCGTGTCCATGACAAGTGCAAAGTATATCTTTCATATGGAGCCAAGCGTCAACGAGAGTTTCATGATCGATTTGGTGAAAGTTTTGAATGTCATTTAGGAGACGTTTAAACTTAGCGGGAGAAAAGTACCGGCTAATAAAATCTTCTCTCATCTCTTCCCACGTAGTAATCGTTCCTTCATTTAATTCGTTCAACCAAATCTTGGCTTCTTCGGTTAATGAGAAAGGAAAAGTCCTCAATTTAACCACTTCCTCTTGATTTTCACCATATTGGAATAGGATACTAATCTCAAGAAAATTAGCTATGTGTCGGTGAGGATCGGATCGGATTCTCCCATCAAATTGATTTTCCTGAATCATTTGCATGTGGGTACCCTTGATATGGAAATTGTTAGGAGAAGGGCGTTGAATAATAGCGGAACTAGGTGTTGGTGCAACGGTCCTAGTGCTTGACCACATGGGTTGGTCATCGGGATCAACGAAGATTATGGTAGGGGAATCGGGTGGAGGTTTGAGTTTCTCTTCGAATATGTCGATAACGACAAAGAGTTCCTCGATGAACGGTGGTTTCGGATAAGGTTTGGGTTTAGTCCTCTCTTTGATTTGACGTTTAAGCTCGTAAAGTGGACTAACGAGTTGATCACTCCAAGAATGTGAGTTTATAAAAACCCGAAGCGATTCACAAAATATTTTAAAAAGCAAAAATAAAAAGATAAAAATAATGAAAACGAACATGAAGATTTTATTTTATTTATTTATTTATTTATTTATTTATTTTTACTAAAAAAACGACTTAAAGTAAATAATTTTACTAACTCTAAGACTTTTTTTTTCTACTTTTATTTAAAAAGAAAACTAGTTATGACTTTTTTTCATTTCCCAAGAGTTCTCGGTAGCTCCATTGAAACGCACAAAGAAGCGGAGAAGCAGGTCAGCGCGAAGCATATTAAAAACCCAACTTCTTTAAGGAATCAGGGAGACCCGCCTTATACCTCTCACTTTGTTTGTTTACAATGAGTGAGCCTTACTTTCGAGGGAATAAAAAAATTATTAAATAATCTACCAAACAAACAAACAAGGAAAAACACAAATAGGAACAAGACTAAACAAAGCTTGAACTAAAAGTTAAACAAAAATTGAAAAGAAAAAAAAATGGTTTTTTGGACAGAATGGTTTAGCCGATCCGCTGGGCTTCCAGCCGATCCGGTTGGATTGGTTTCTAGGTCTAGCCGAATCGGTTACGGGGCCGTACCGATCGGCTGGACGAACTGATAAGAAAATGATTTTTTTCGCAAGCAAAGACGGCACAACTAGGGAATGATTTAAACACGGATTCAAAGCACACAAAAACACAAACAAATCCCCGACAACGGCGCCAAAAATATGATGTGTCTCGTGACTACTAGTTTTAAATTTATAACAAGGATTACCGAATTAAGCTAAGAACACACGGGCAAGTATACCCTTTTGTATGTAGTTAGTTTTGGTTGGTAAGCCGAGGTCGTTCACTAGGATTTGGGTGTTTTCAATTGTGAAGAATCTATGTAATAGCAAGTAACACGAAAGTGGTAAATGGTTGTCATGTCCCAAAATACCAAATAAGCAACAAGTAACACGAAAAATGGTTAAGTGAATTCAATAAGATTAAAAACAACACTTGTTTGGAACTAGTGTCTATTTCAATGGAGTGTATGGAGTATCGGTTAGATATTAAAGCAATAGAAAACAAAATCAAAGTTCATACAATTCCAATTCAATGGGTACTATCATGAAATTGTATACATCACGGTTTAGACTAACACATACTTTCGACCGTTGAATGTTAATATGAACCGAGTCATTATAAACCATTTGTTAGAAATATGATTTTTCCAATTTGTTCATAAGAGCTCTTTTGATCTGTACTCTTGAATCAATCATTACAATCTATTTAACATGTTTATTCATAGTTGTCAATTATGAAATACCAAACATATACGCGCAATAACATTTGGAACAAATCCGGTTATGATTCATCAACAAGTTATTTAGACATGTTATAATTCAAACAAACTCATAAGCAAAATCATAAATCTATATTGCTAATAAACAAACACTCCATATCAATGTCTACATCATTCCAAACAAGTGCAAACAAAACTACTCCATGATTATTTCAATCAAACACAAAGTCTCAACAATCATATCAATAATAAACATCTTGAAAAGTTAAAGTAAATTACCAAAGTGAGATTACAATAGGTAATGATGAAGGATTATAGCAACCTTCAAGCCTCCAATCAACTACAACTTCTAACCAATCGAAATAGTATTCCCGAACACTTTCTCTAGCACTTGAGCACTACTTCTGGAAATTGAGAGTATTTAAGCCTTTTGGGAGTGATAAGAAAGGTAGAAAATTCGTCCCTATGGTGAGGGGGAAGTTTTCTATGTGTTATTTGTATTGTGGGATGATGAAAATACATAGAAATGACTCCTATTTATACTACCACCAAAGCCTAGGGTCATCAATGCTCAAATTGGCCTCCAAGGAACTTAGAAGGACCTAGAATACATGTAGGAAGAACCTAGAACCAAATGGAATGAGGTAGAAGCTTCATGATGGAGTTGTAGCAAATTCAACTACAGCAGCCGTTTCGGTTGCGGGCTCCAACCGATCGGTTGGAGCCATTTGACAGATAATGACAAGAGCCAAAGTTGTAGATCTTTCTCTTAGCTTTCCGTGGCCGTGAACGGGGGGTCAAACGGAGTTCGTATGCAAAAGATATGTCCAAAATGATGAAGGTGTGTCGGGAACAACGAGGCTTTTAATATTTCTCCGTTTTAGCTTCTTGTCTTCATTTCTTTCCCGTTTTCCTTCTTGAACTTTATTATTAAGTCTTTGGACCACTATATTGATGAATTTATCTTCTCAAATATACTCCACAAGTCTTTCTTTTGTCGGGAATTCTTCGTACATGGAGAAATCTTCGTATTTTACTTCTTTTTCCTCTACTTTCCTGTACTTGGCTACAAATGAACTAGCATACACAATTTTATATGGTTAATTAACAAAAGCATATGATTATAACCAAATAACATACATAAAATTACGGATAACGCTACTGAAAACATGCACAATTTGAGCGTTATCAAAGAAATACTATCTCGGACCTCTCAAACCAATGAAGTAGACCGATAGCACCTTCAGTGCTTTTGAAAAATGTAGGATTACAGTTCATGAATCCCTTGTAGCTACACTTACGAGCTACGGAGAACTCAATTTGACTAGTTGGAGTGTTGGTTTCATTTGAGTTTGCCACTTAGATAACACGTGCTGCTGCGGCAACACGTGCGGCTTCAGCAAGACGAGCAGCCTCGACTTCATGTGTGGCTTGGGCAACGCGTTCATCTTCAGCTTCTCGAGCAATCTCCGCTTCTCGAGCAATCTCGGCTACTCTCGCAATATCAGCTTCTCTTGCAATCTCAGCTTCTCTTGCGGCAGCTTCAGCTTCACCTTCCGCTTGGGCAACACGTTTGGCTTCAGCAACGCGTGCAACTTTGGCTCTAGAAGCATCAGCGGCATGCTTAGCATGGCAGCGCACTGTCAGTGACCATCTTTCGGACAACATTTGGAGTGATGGTGGATGAGGTAGCTTTCTTCTTGACCATTTTTCTAAAATTACCAAGAGATAGACATCATAATTAAGAATCATCGACGATAATAAAAGTGATTACATATTAAAAATATCATAATAGTCAAGATCATCACTTTAAATCAATGAAATGATATCGTTATAAACAGGAATAAGTGAATCATGATTTGTCACAACAAAATCATAACATATATATGGACATAATAATCGGCTCGGTATATACAACCGATGAATAATGAAATCACAACACAAGAATATAGAAGTACAACCATGATAGCATAGATAACATCGATACATAGCCATAGTTCACAACCAAAAGTTACAACATCAGTATTCTTGTTTCATAGTAACAAGCCAAAAGGATACAAGCCTTAATGCCTCACATGGCGGCTTTCTGATACAAGCTATAATAAAGATGACTACGACCTATGCGTCACCTGATGCATCCTTATGACGGCGGTGAATCTCCTCGACCATAGCTGATAAATCTCGAAACTGCTGCTCACGGGTTCGATCTCTAGCCTCGAGGTCGTCTAACCTCTGCTCCAGTATGGCGGTGTGTGCGTGAGCAAATGAAAGCTCGTGGTGCAGGACTCTCTCTCGACCTAAAGAAGTCTCTCTCAAAATGCTGGCATCCTGACTGGCGGTCTCAAGTCTCTGAGTCAAATCGGTCACAGCCTCTCTCGCCTCCACTATCTGGGCGCTCATCATGTCAAACACTATATCCAAAGAGCATCAACCAACCACGAGGTTTTCAACCTCTTCCTTTAAGCTCTCGATCCTAACCAATGATATCTCATCATAGTGTACCATGAGCTCGTTCAGCTGATCCTCGTGCCTGATATGTCTAGCTGCTAAGAGAGGAATGGAGTTGTGTACTGGCTCTTCGGTCACTGGTAGAACTGTAGCTGGTGCAGTCATCGAGCTTTCCCCAAGCTCAAAGGTACTTGGTATTCCTTCCTCGGCTCTCCAACGGCGAAATAAAGGTAACAAAAATGACCATCGTCTGGCGCTGACCTTCTTCCTAGGTCCAGGCTGGGTGTCAATAGGCACGGTCTGCATGTATGGATCTGATGAGTCCAGGAGGAAACACTCTCTCACACTGAGTGGCATAGAGGGCTCACTGTAAGTGTCCAATGGTGGTGATGCTAAAGGTGGTAATGAAGTAGGAATTGTAGTGGTCTGGTGGTAAAACACAGTGGGTGGCGGCAATGGTGAAGTAGCAGTAGGTGAGGTGGTAAGTGGAACTGGTGGTGACTGAGCTGGTGGTGAAGGGATATCTGATGGTGGTACATGAGGCATGGTAATAGCTCGCACACGCTTTCTGGCCGTATTCTTGAAGATGGTACCCTTAGGATGCAATCTGTAGGGTACTCTGGATGGATCGGGCTCATATAGCTTAAGGACTCGGACTCTACGTCGGCGACGACGGATCGTAAAGATGATGATGTAGGAGTGTCCGATGAGGCAGAAGTAGTGCTTTTTGAAGACTTGGATGTTCCATCATCCACCGCAACATCCGTTGCGGGTAGCCATTGCTGTGACTCATAGTACTGATCTAGTGTCATGGGAGCACAAGCAGTGTACTCTAGAGAGCGAGCAGACATAACTGGAATGACAGGGGTTCGGGCAACCTCTCCTTCAAAAGGTTCGGTCTCATCTGATGCAGTAGCTGGTAGAGCTGGGCTGGGGTGAACAGGCATAGTGACAGTTGCAAAGGACATAGTGATAACGCTACACGCGTCGTTCGGGGTCAAAGGAACTTCCTTTTCTTCGAGCAAGTTTTATAACACCCTAGGCAGTGAACCTAATCATTGTAGTGTAGTATTAGGGTAAGCCACGGGTATTGATATCGTTCTCTAGGGGAATAGGAATGCTAGTGAGGAGTTACTACGCTAAGGTTGGGGTTGAGGAAGATTATTTTTTATCTTTTTTATATTTTTAAGAAAAGGAAAGGTACGAATTTCGGGGTTTGGATTTGGGGGTTGGTATTTCTACCGATTACTCTACTTGTCTAATTATCTAGTCTAAGGTGTATGTAGTCTATGTCTAATTATTGTGTGCTCGTATGATAGTTTAAAGATGTGTTCACTTAGGTTTTATTACTCCTTAATTATCTTCTATTGATGGTTGAATTGTCACGTCCTTATTCTTAATCGCGTTGTGTGTCTAAGGTCGTAGGGTATGCGTTTGTCCCTAACTCTTTGAAACTGCCAAAAGGGTCTCGTCTACAATATCTCTAGGAATTATAAACTCTAACTCTAAGGTACTCTTTGGATGGTTTAGCCTACAACTACTCTAGTTGTTATAGTCTAAGGTTCACAAAGATTAATCAAGCATTAACTACACAACGAATGACCTATCGCATTACTAGATCATTAACAATTAAGATAAGAGATAAACAATCAATATTCAATAATTAAGTTTCATATTCCCTAAGCAAACACACAAGTAAATTAGCCGGACATGGAGAACATGCAAGCATACACACAAGTAATTGAAGACATAATTGAATTAATAAAGTAAAACACTTATCTTGATGTAAGATAGGGTTTGGAACCCTAAAATACTGTACAAGACAGCATTGGTTCGGTTTAGGTTTTTACTCTAAAAGACTACACACTAAAACTGAAAAATTCGGATTCTATATATAAGATTACAATCGCGACGGCGTCACCTTATGAATTGTGACGCCGTCGGGTCGCCATCATTAGGGTTTCGTCTTGGCCACGTTAGTCTTGCGGCGACGTCACCTTATGCTTGTGACGCCGTCCCTTCAGTCTCCGACGTCGTCTGGATCAAATCTAGGCCGTCGAGTTGCGACGACCTACTCTTTTAAAGCCTGACACCGTCACTTGAAAATAAGCAATTTGGCTACTGAGCCGTTACAAAAGTGATGCGACGGCGTCACAGATAACACCTGACGCCGTCCCCTTGTATTTCAGCAGCTTGAGTGTCTCGATTCTTGACTTTGGCCATTTTCTTCGTATATCAGCGCCTTTTCATACAAATAAGTGCCATTCCAGCAATTTACCTTCAAGAGACCTAAAAAGTGAAAAGGAACGATATTAAGTAATAACCGATACAAAAGTGATCAAATAAGGGCTTAAACGACCCCTCAAAAAGGTACATTTTAAAGCCTTATCACATAGCGTCTTCTATCTCGGAATTCGAGGATAGAACAACAAGGTGGGATGCATACATGGTACTGTAACAATCCATAAAATAGTACTGTAAGTAAAATGCCAAAATAATATGATCAATAAGATTTTATTTAGTTATGCACATCTGCCAAGCAAATCTCCATGCCTAACTAAAATAAATGCAATTTACTTATGATCTAGTGATGCATTAATCTTAATGCATAGAGCGGTCACTGAGGGCATAGGGTAGTGGTGTAAAATAGTCCCATTTTAAAAGTGCGGTTATAGTCCAAATGTTTTAGAAAAACTCCTTGGTTCTCTATAACCTTGGCTCTGATGCCAATCTGTAAAACCCCCTGGTGATCATAATGACATCGGAAGACTAGTCGGGGTGCTACTTGGATGGGGATCACAATCAATAATCATAGAAAACAACTCGAAAGAGACGTTTTAAGAAAAATAGTTATCATTCAACGAAAACTCATTGTTGTTACAAAATATTCCAAATTGTTTCAAATGTTTTCCCAAAATACTGAGCATGAGTTTGAAAGAAATGACAACTTTATATTTACACCACAAGAAAAGGTCTTGGTATGCCCACTCCGTGCCTTGAACATAATCTTCATTGATTACCTGAGATAACATGCTTAAAAAATTCAACAAAATGTTGAGTGAAATCCATAGGTTTAAATTAAATTTGAACACAAGAACATGAACATGATAATTGTAAACAATATATCATAAAGAAAATCACAGATTATTATGTGCTAAGCTCATGCAACCAAGACTCAACTGGATACACCGAATTACTAGTATACATAATAGTTTGCGCTAAAGGAGGTAATAGCCAATTACCTAATGCAATTCAAATATGGTGCGCCCAGGTTATTTCCTATAACCAAGACGGGGTCGTTACTCCCCATAGTACTATTCACGATATCTGCGTTCACTAGCGGTGACTAATGGTTCATGATACAGAGGACTTATGGCTAAGTACTTAGGCAATCCAATAATCAAGTAGCGAATATTTATGAAAAACCTTGTGTTCTTGTTTAGAGCATGTATCTCCCTCGCGGGGTTTTCAAGAACGATGTAGCGGAGGTTCCAAGCCTAAACCTAAAAATGAGATGGCAAGTCTCAGAATATGATAAACCTTTGATTCGCGACCAAAATAATAGAACATTGAATATACTTATTCAATAGATCATTGAATTATCCAATTAAATAGAGTGCGTGCGTGCTTAATGTTTTAAGTTTAATTTCCGTGCTACATCGTCTTAGTTTGGTATTTATCAAAGGTCCTCACTTACGCGTAAGTGAAATGTTCCCCATTGTGATCTTGTGGAAATAATGATGTTATTGAGTGTTTTAATTCGTTTATATTCTATGTGCATTATTACCGAATTACGGTTTGTATATAATTATACTTTTATAACTATATATATATATATATATATATATATATATATATATATATATATATATATATATATATATATATATATATATATATATATATATATATATATATATATATATATATATAAGTATAATTAACAAGTCATTAGGTCGAATGTAATGTGATTCGTTTTATATACCTTCTATAAAAGAATTAACAAGTCATTAGGTGCGTTTAACATTTTTAACGTGCGATATAAGTATGTTAATAAGGAAACGAGTATGGAAAGAGACTTACAACACTCTAAAGAGTGGTGAAGATACGTGAGCGAGATAAACGAGTAGGAATAGGCACGAGAACCCCTTGTTCTCCTTATAACCCAATATAGTTTACCAAAGACTTTCCAAAATTTCCCTTTTGCTTCTATACTTTAACGATGAACCCAAGTTCTTGCGTCTTTCCCTTTTGACAAGTACCTCAGTGGGCGATTTTTCTTAGAGGGTGTAAGTGTTTGAGATGTAACTTGTGAGGTGTGAGGCTTTGTGAATTTGGCTAAGTGTTGGAGGACACTTATAAAGTGAGAATAGGCATGGTCTTGTGGTTATTTTATCCTAGTTCTTCCATGTTTCCAAGAAGCAAGGATGGTATTTTATTTGGTTTTGCCATGCGTGTGGTTTGGCAGCCGATTATATGGGAGTGAGGGTGGTCTAGTCGAATCAAGAAAGACATGAAGAAACACATTATCCCTTGTGTAATGTGGTCAAGTAAAGGTTAAAATAGGATTAGAGGTGTTTTATATTAAGCTAAGGTATTATTATATTTGTTTTTAGGATGGCTTAGAAGCATGCTTGCTTCCACTTTGTGACTTACACACGCAACATGTGATGAAATGGGTGATTTATTTTAATGTTGTGTCTTTTGTTGTTCGATTGATGTCTCTTCCGTTTCACAACAAGAAGAGGAAATACCTCAAGTGTTTTTAACACTAATAATACACATAAAATAGTTGGGCTTGGATAGGGAAATCAGTAAGTCCCAATTGATCAAAGGGATGAGGGCTCGGTTTGGTGTTGGGCTGGCAGAAGACGAGGCCCAAAGGGAACGAAAAGGTTAGGCTTGGATCGGACGCAAGGTGGGGCCCAAAGGTGTTATAAGGTGTGTTGGGCTCGGTTGAGGCCCAAGGTGTAGTGGGTGTGTGTTGGGCTTTTAGGCCCGGTCCAAAATAAATAAATTTATTTTTATTATTTATATATATATATATTTTATATAATTTTATATATATACTTTAAATATTAAAGATATCGGAATCGAGGGGAATTCTGTTCGGATCACGACGGTATAATTTTGAACGCTTGAGTCGCGTTGATCATGCATATGCCAAATGATATGCAAATATGATGAGTGAAAAATTTCATGATGTTCTAAACCGTGCTTTATTCATGTTTAAGATGTTAATTACAATAAAATTTTCCGAGAGCTTACACATTCCAACAGTAGCACCTAAATTAGCATCATGTAGATTAACAAGCAATGTTCTTTTGTTATAGAAAGGTACGTAGTTCATTAATTGGAAACACTTTTTTGGGCCAACAACAAATTAAAATGAGTAAATCAAGGTAGCTTGAAAACTCTAAGCAAAGAATTTACGGGCATGCGATGGGGATGTGAAAAAACGATGACATGTAGTCAAGGTATTATGACAATTTTAGAGCGCGATTTAGCAATTTTGAGGGAAATAATCTCAGGAATTCAATAAGCTGTCTACAATAAATTAAAGAATGAGATGGTTCTTGTGGTGAAAATTTTTAAAATTAAACGCTCAGTTCTCGAGTTACAATTTGATAGAAAAGGAAAGGAAATGGAAAATATTTTGTGTTGTTGAGTTATTTCAAAAAGGGGAAAGGGAAATAGAAAGGAAAATGGAAGGAAATTTGGTTAAGAAAATCTTCCTCCCATTTTTGGGAGGAAAGGGAAAGGAAATGGAAATTTATGTTATGTAAAGACTAATATACCATTATAAAAAGATTTGACATTAGTAACTAAAGGGTATATATGTAAATTAAACAAGTTATTTTTCTTTTCCTCCCACTCAAGAATATGATTACTTTCTTTTTCCTTTCCTCTTTCCACTATCTCAAAAACATATAAACTAACAATTCCTTTCATTTTCCTTTTCTTTTCCCTTCCTATTCTTTTCCATTTCCTTTCACTCAAAACTCGAGAACTGAGCGAAAAGGATCATCTTCAAGGAGAAGATATGAACTACAAAAACTAAGAAAACGATCCCTGCGTAAACAAACATAGCGCACATCCATCATCAATCTATCATGTTCAAAATGTACATGAGAGGATCCTTATTCCAATTTTGTAGTCTTTATAAACTTTGTATGTATAGATAGATATATCCTTAATGCGAGTTTTCAATGATATCATTTATCTAAATTTGGCAAGTTGCAATTTTCAACAGTTATAGAAGGGTAAGGTAGGCATTTCACTTAGGTGCTTCTATTTTCAACCTTATCACGGCTCAATCCGTCAGCAAGATATCCAAGCTGTTGATTATGCTTATGACTTTATGTTTAGATGGTTAGAAACTTAACACACTGCTTTTCTAGTGGCTTGTATACTTTTAACAATCCCACATACATAAAATATTACTCAAATTTTCATGCTATGATGACTTGTGTTATAGGTTCATGGAGCCATTAACAAAAGGTACATGGCCAGAGAACATGCAAAAAATTTCAATAACACCAACATCTGAATACCCAAACGGGCATGTTTTGCCTAAATTTTTCTTAGATCGACACAAAAACTTGATTGCTTCATATGTTTTTCCCAGGATAAACTATTACACTGCAAGTTTTATCCAATATCAAGAACCCTCTGACGAAATTCCTCTGGGATTTGATACAGATTGCCAATACAAAGCATCAGGTACCACCTGTTATTTTTATCTATTTCTTAACTTTTAAATCTGCTAGGCCTTTTTTTTTTTTTTTTAATAAGTTTTTCTTGTGTTTGTAGGACAAGACCCTAAAGAACGTGATATATATTGGAGAGCCTATAAGATATCGTCTCATATGAATTTTTTTGGTGGTATTTTTTCCCGCTTGTTATATCCCTATGACATGTCGTCGGTACCAAAAACCATACAAATTTTTGGTTGATTAGTGTTTGTTTAGTGTTAATTATGTTTGTGGTTTGTTATATACCAACGACATGTCGTTGGTATAAACTTGTATTAGTTTAGCGTTAATTACGTTTGTATTTTATTTTATACCGACGACATGTCGTAGGCATGTAATGAGTCAAATCTGACTTTTTGGGAGGTATTTTTTTCCGCCTTTCGTATCCCTATGACATGTCGTAGGTACCAAAAACCACGCAAATTTTTGGGTAATTAGTTTTAGTTTCGCGTTACTATAAAAAACGAAAAAACGCTCTATGTTCGAAAAAGCAAAAAATTTCACCAATAAAACCAACATAAAATATGAGATAAAAAGTTGTACGTATCTGTGAGATATAGTGACAATAACTCGTACATATAAACGGTCAAATATGAGATAAAGGCTGTACATACGAATTTAAAAATCGATAAAAAGTTGCACATATAAACGTTCAAACGATTTCACCAATAAAAACAACATAAAATATGAGATAAAAAGTTGTACATACGAATTATATTACAAATCGATAAAATTTCAAACATAAAAGCATACGGAATTACATAACAAGTCGATAAATGCCAAACATTAATAAAGCGTATGAATTACATTACAACCCGATAAAAGTTCGAACATTAAAGCGTACGAATTACATTACAAATTGTTAAAAGTTTAAACATTAAAGCGTACGAATTACTCCAAACCAAGGTTTTCCATCTCATTATAAAGATCGTGAAGTGGGGTAGCTGAATCAACTGTGTAGTTTTAGGGATGCATATACATTTCTAGCATTTTCTCGATTACCTTTATCCATTGTATCAATTTGATGCAGTTTGAGCAATCTGGATTTCCAGGTCTCATTGTTGAAAGTCCTGTAGAGTGAGTTGGAGTTCTTTAAGGTCATGCGGAATGAGTTAGAGGCGTCGAAGCTCCAGCAAAACCGGTCATTAGACAGAGTCGGTCCTCTTTCCATAAAAAAAATCACATCCAAAATCCCTTGACCGAGTCTATTAAAGAGTAAAGAAAATTATATTTAACAACTAACCAAATTATATGTTACACAAAAAATGCAATTGTTCACCTTTGATAAAGGACATGCATAGTATAGTTTGCCACAGGTTTCAGGCTGATGCGATTCTCGCAAAACTACATCTCCTTGTCCACAACGACACAAAAAAGCTTCAAATTTCGCCATCCTCTTTATAACAGTTTGTATGCTAGTGGTTGTGATGAACATAGTGAGTAATGTGTTGGTGGTTGTGAGGATAAGAGAATGTGTTTGTGAGGATAAGAGAGTTACATATGCTTTTATTGTAAAAAAATAGACCTTTTAGCGGGAAGTTTTGATGCCAATTTTGTGAGGGAAATTTTGACGTGTGGAAAACTAGAAGGGGGGTTGAATAGTTTTACCAATTAATACTTCGTTATAAAACATTTAGATTAACTTATGTCAATCTATTTGGTTGTTTATGTTGGACGTTGATAGATAGATATATAAACGTGTAATGAAAGATAAAGGTAAGAAGCACATAACCACGACACGAGTATTTATAGTGGTTCGGCTACAAGGACACCTTCCTTGCCCTACTCCACTCCTCGAGTCACCTACTCGAGAGTTCGTAAACACTACACGACACCAATCTCCTTATGGCGGAGAAGCCTTCACAACGTCGCCTACTCTTTTTCCGGTACTAGGCTAACCACCGGATTCTTTCACACCAAGGTGAACCACACCTATCACAACGTCGCCTACCCTTTATTAGGTACTAGGCTAAGCACCTAGTTCCATTACTATGGAGGAACTACTACCCAACACAACACAACACCTATTCCCAAGGAGACCAACTCCTTATTACAACACCATCAAGGATATCACCATACATGGTAACAAAATAATACTTATATGTATAACGATGCACCTCATCGATTATACGACCTTGACATTCTTCCTTAATGCCACTTGATTTTATTCCTAGGCATCCTTCACTAATGCCTTTGACACAACGCTTGGCACCTTTCACTAATGCCTTCGTCTTGACACCTTTAGCATTCTTCACCAATGCTTTTGACACGGACGTTAAGCACCTTTCACTAATGCTTTCGTCTTGACACCTTTAGCATTCTTCACCAATGCTTTTGACACGGACGTTAAGCACCTTTCGCTAATGCTTTCGTCTTGACACTTTCTGCATCCTTCACTAATGCCTTCAACACAACACATCTATAGAGGAAGAAAGAACTATCAACAAGAGAACCTCAGTTGTCTTGATGATGACGAAGCATGGCAACTCATGGACTTGAGCTTGCTCGACTTCAAGAAGTGGTGATCTCGCCTTTAAGAGGAACTTAGAGAAACACACAAAAACAAAAGACAAACTACATGGAAAGATCCCTTAGGATCAGTGGTTAGAGATGTACAATACTTGGAGAAAGTATGTGTAAAAGTGGTGAGCCAAAAGGAAGAAATGGCTCACTATTTATAGAGGAGAAAACTTACTGTTCCCCGGATCCCACGGATCCCTCCCACAAGGGATCCGTCTAGCGTAAAGCTAGGGATCCGTGGGACGCTCCTCTTTACCAATGGGTATTTTGGTTATGGGTCATGGGTTATGGGTTGATCCATGGGTCTTTTACTAGATACAATGTATCTTATAAGTTCAATGTACCAAGTCAAGTGGTTTGGATAATACCATGGGTTATGGGTCAATACCATTTGTTAGTTTTTACCCATTTTAGTATATACTAGTTAAGTATATATTTACCCAAATATGTAAACACTAGTTGTTGTACATATGTATTACTACATCATAAAATCACTTATACTTGTTTTAGTGTTTTATGTGAAAGCGTAAGTGTGTTAGAAAACTATTGGCTCAAACTATTTACGTATTTTATTTGTTTCGTTAAAATGATTTTACGTTTGTCATCGACAAAACATTAGAAGATCGTAAAATATAAATAAACGTTTTTACGGCTTATTTGTATTAACAATCTCCCACTTTTTGTTGATGACAAAACATAAAATTATTTTAAGTAAAAACTAGAATTCATAAAAAGTTTGAATTGGAGTTTTTACTCTCTTCTCCCCCTTTTTGTCGAAACAAAAAGAGCATCGAAAAGAAACTAACACGCTTTTTATATGAAAAACATGTAAAAAGAAAAGATGTAAAGAGAGTAAGTAACGGGAATGGTTCTCGTCTTAACTCCCCCTTGACGAGTCTATCCCTTTGTGAGGGCATCAAGTACATAAAAATAAGTAAGCTAATGTATTGCAACTAAGTTTGCAAATGGTTCGTCTTTGTGACGAAAATGCTCCCCCTTGAAGATTGCAACTTTGCAATGGGGTGTCATGAAAAGTAATCCAAAGAAGGATTAAGGTGCAAATGGATTTGCAATGTATGGTTTGACACAAAGCTCCCCTAGCTTTATGGTGTTAAAATCTTCATGTGTATTTTGAAAATCTACAAAATAAAGGTTAGAAAACAAGAGTATAGTGCATAATTTCCTACAAATAAGACTCAAGTTAGTAGTATTTTGTACTTCTGTACCACGGATCCCATGGTTCCCTTCATGGAGTAGGCATTTTGTAGGGATCCGGCTGTCTGGTGACAGATTCTTTAGCAATGAAGATATGCCAAATAATGCTAATAATGAGGTGAGATATGTATATAATTAGCAAGTATAAACACAAAGCAACATGGCATATAAGTAATCATTCAATAAAACCATGTGATAATTAAACAAATCTCTAAAACTAAGAGGATGATCTAGTCATACAAATACTACTAATACTAATTAGTTACTAAACTTAAAACGCAACAATGTGCTTGAGTCTAGGAATGAGTGGACTTGTTGATTTGATCCAATTTTGCAAGAAGATGATTAAACATGAAATGTAACTCATTTCGTGCTTCTTGAACAAGTCCTTGAGTGATTAGACAATTTGGACAATTATTGTCTTGGTTTGGAACCGGAGGAGAGTGGATATTTTGAGGAGGCTCTACGAATGATTGTGGGTTTTCATTTTGAGACGTAGGATGAGGTTCTAAAAATGAGGGTGGTAATGGAAATTCTTCCATATGATCAAGTCCTTGATTGTTCCTTGTTTCCCATGATGGACTAGTTGGTGTTGTAGGTGGTTCCCTATTCAACGAGAAAGTTGGTGAGTGGGAGGTTCTTGGTGGTGAATGCTCTAATGAATAGAGATTTGGGTGAGGAAGAGGTTCATTAAAAGGGTGTAGTCCATGCTCAAGAAATGAAGGTTTAGATGGCTTGATAGAACTAGCCATGTTTGGTTTTGAACTAGATGATCCTTTTTCTAGTCCGAAAGGTTTGATGCTAATCCTTGCGGTTCTCTTAGCATTTGTTGAATGGGTTTGAAGAGGTGGGATTCTAGCATTGTTATCTCTTATGGGAGATGATTCGGTGGATGATATTTCATGGATCATTTGACCCTTTCTTTTGGATGAGCCTTTGGTTGAGGAGTTGTTGCTAAGAGCCTTAGTAATGGTGATGATAATGATGCTATATGAGCTTCTAGTTGCTGATTTTTGAGAGCTAAGTGAGAGTGGTCTCTTAACCTTAAGAGTGTTTGGTTTATAAAGGGTAATTTGAATTGGGGAATTAAATTCTTGGCCACTAAGAGGATTAAGCATGCACTTAGGATATTGATCAGCTCTAGGGAGATAATAAATGAAGGCTAAAAGTGGTTAGATAACCAAAAGGTGGTTTAAAATTGAAGAGGGAAGCTGATTTAATCTTTCTGCAGCCACGGATCTCGCGGATCCCTCTCACCAGGGATCCGTTTGGTTATAAACCAGGGATCCGTCTGTCAGACAGCTTCCAGGTGAAATGCTTATGCTTTTGTGAGGTTTATTACCTATGTATTTTGAGGTTTTGACTTTATTTTGAAGTTTTTAACTGGTGGATATCTTAAATGCTCAACATAATGGGTGATGGTGCTTAATCATGGTTTTGGGTAAGAAAATTAACTTAGGTAGTCTAACTAAGTGTTTGACAAGGATACCATTTGAATTGATATGAAGAAATGGTGGTAATTAGTCCTAGAAGTCAGATGATGACTCAAGAAAAATTTACTAAAATCTTAAAAAATAAAAAAGAAATGAAAAACTAGTTTTGAGCCTAATTTTGAGTCAAAAGTGATTAAGACCAATTTGCTAAAATTGATGGATATACAAAACTAAGTGTTATGAGATGTGATAAATAATATGTGAGCGTTGGAGCGGAAATATGGTGAGTTTTGAAGAGTTGATAAATCAAAAACACTTTGAAATATAACCTAGGTAAGCCATGGGTGAGTGTGAGGCTTTCAAATGTTTGAGGAAGACTTAGTTGGCTCTAATGTCATATGTTTGACTAGTGTGAAGTGATCTAGTGAGCTATTTTGATGTAAGTAAGTCTGCTTTGTTCATCAGTAGTCACAGATCCCACGGTTCCCTTGTGGGAGGGATTCAGCTAGTTATAATGCTGGGATCCGCTTACTGCAGATCAGAAGGCTTTCAGAAAATGTGCAACTTTGCTGTTTTTAGCAAATGCTTCTCCTAGTTGTTTCTATAAGGGCAAAATGCAAGAACACAACAAATATAAGGCATAGCAAAGTAGGGAGAGCTAAAAGTTCCTAAAATGAGTGACGAAGACCACTTGAATGTTTTCAAAGAGTCGTAAAATCTCATTCTACAAGTTCCTAAGTTAAGATTGTTTAGTGCCAAGATATGGCAAGACCTACATGCTACACTATTCTACACAAGCATTGTTTAAGTGTTACAACCCATTGTTTGAAATTTTTCTTCACAAATTTAGGTCCTATGACCTTACCTTATTTCTGCTCCCCTTCCTGTCTTCACCCGTCCTCCACTCTTTATCATACCATCTCTACTTCTTTTTCTTCAAGAAGTTGGCGAAGCACTTGAAGATTCCTTTGGTTTGTTGCCATTTGGGTGATGCACCTGGAACGTCCGGCAATTGGTTGATGTAGTCCAAGGGGTCGAGATTGGAATTTCCGAGTGGGTTGCTACTTCCTTCATCTTCTCTTTGCCTCTCCCTTTCTTCCGAGGAATCCGTGGGTGGGTGAGGCCTTTTGCCATCTACCATAAACCTTGTAGTTCTTCCCTCGGTCAATGACACTATAACCTTGTTGCAAAAGCTATGATCATAGGATTGCGGAGAAGGATCTAATGCAAAGATGAATTTCGCAAGACGGGTTAGAAGCATTGCATACGGGAGCACAATTTTGTCCATGCTTCTTACACTTGCCATTCTCTTGATCATGTAGTAGGCAAGGTTAAAGCGAGTCTCGGTCACTAGGCAATAGATCATGAAACTTAGACATGCTTTGGGGTAATCCTTGTTTCCTACTAGGCACACCACATTCTCCCTTATCACATCTTCCCATTTCCTTTACAGTCCGTACATCTCGGAGAGCTCCATTTGGAAAGGATCCCTATAAATCACTTTCGAATTCCTAGTAACCCTCGATGGGGATGCTCTTGGCATAAACACGGTGTCCCTCACCGTGGATGCTTCCGGGATTATCATGTGATAGATTTCATGATGATCAACCATAGAGTGTATCTCCTCCAACGACCACTCATTAGAATACATGCAAACACCTTGATATGGAACCCCTATTATTCTTCCTAACTCTACAAGCGAAAGGGTGTATTCATGCTCATTTATGGTGAAGACAATCGAGATGGACCCATCATCATTTCTAGTAATCCTCATGGTCTTGTAGAACTCGAGTACAAAGACCGGGCAAATTTGTTCGTTTATGTCCAATAAACAATCAAACCCAATAGTTCCAAAAACTTCCCTTATGTCGGTATTGGCAAGAAATGATGGTTCAACAACTCGACCTTCGTGAAAGAGTCACTTTTCAACCATTTTGAAGGCTTTCCTATCGTCCGGACCAAGTCCATCTTTTCTATGGTACATTGGTATGTAATGAGCGGTGTCTTGGTAATCTTGTTGTTTGTTGCTTGGCATGATTGTTCCTAAACAATACAACCACAATGTGGTCTTAATTGTGAATAGTAACCTAGAGGGTTTGATCACAATTTTGCTCAATTCATTTTTATTGAATTCAAGAAATGAGTTTAATTTGTATTAACAATGTTAATTCTTTGATTTGGAATATCTTAGAAAACAATGTGGTAACAAATTATGACAAACCCATTTGAACCCAATCTTCTAAAAATAAAGAAATTGTAATCCTAGAAATCAAGGAATGAAATTAACAATGTAGTGAAGATTATACTTACACAAATTATTGTTATGCTTGAGAGAGATGATCAAATTGCTCTTGTGAACAGTAATTGGGTTTTTGTTCGTGAGTCTTTGAAGGGAAAGTAGTTGTGGAACTTCCACAGTGATCATTCTTTAACTTATGATGTCTTCTGTCACACGGATCCCGCGGATCCCTCTCATTTGGGATCCGGCTAGTATAAGCACAGGGATCCGGCATGACAGCAAATATGATGAGTGAAAAATTTCATGATGTTCTAAACCGTGCTTTATTCATGTTTAAGATGTTAATTACAATAAAATTTTCCGAGAGCTTACACATTCCAACAGTAGCACCTGAATTAGCATCATGTAGATTAACAAGCAATGTTCTTTTGTTATAGAAAGGTACGTAGTTCATTAATTGGAAACACTTTTTTGGGCCAACAACAAATTAAAATGAGTAAATCAAGGTAGCTTGAAAACTCTAAGCAAAGAATTTACGGGCATGCGATGGGGATGTGAAAAAACGATGACATGTAGTCAAGGTATTATGACAATTTTAGAGCGCGATTTAGCAATTTTGAGGGAAATAATCTCAGGAATTCAATAACCTATCTACAATAAATTAAAGAATGAGTTGGTTCTTGTGGTGAAAATTTTTAAAATTAAACGCTCAGTTCTCGAGTTACAATTTGATAGGAAAGGAAAGGAAATGGAAAATATTTTGTGTTGTTGAGTTATTTCAAAAAGGGGAAAGGGAAATGGAAAGCAAAATGGGAGGAAATTTGGTTAAGAAAATCTTCCTCCCATTTTTGGGAGGAAAGGGAAAGGAAATGGAAACTTATGTTATGTAAAGACTAATATACCATTATAAAAAGATTTGACATTAGTAACTAAAGGGTATATATGTAAATTAAACAAGTTATTTTTCTTTTCCTCCCACTCAAGAACATGATTACTTTCCTTTTCCTTTCCTCTTCCTTTCCTCTTTCCACTATCTCAAAAACATATAAACTAACAATTCCTTTCATTTTTCTTTTCTTTTCCCTTCCTATTCTTTTCCATTTCCTTTGACTCAAAACTCGAGAACTGAGCGAAAAGGATCATCTTCAAGGAGAAGATATGAACTACAAAAACTAAGAAAACGATCCCTGTGTTAACAAACATAGCGCACATCCATCATCAATCTATCATGTTCAAAATGTACATGAGAGGATCCATATTCCAATTTTGTAGTCTTTATAAACTTTGTATGTATAGATAGATATATCCTTAATGCGAGTTTTCAATGATATCATTTATCTAAATTTGACAAGTTCCAATTTTCAGTGATCATAGAAGGGTAAGGTAGGCATTTCACTTAGGTGCTTCTATTTTCAACCTTATCACTGCTCAAGCCATCAGCAAGATATCCAAGCTGTTGATTATGCTTATGACTTTATGTTTAGATGGTTAGAAACTTAACACACTGCTTTTCTAGTGGCATGTATACTTTTAACAATCCCACATACATAAAATATTACTCAAATTTTCATGCTATGATGACTTGTGTTATAGGTTCATGGAGCCATTAACAAAAGGTACATGGCCAGAGAACATGCAAAAAATTTCAATAACACCAACATCTGAATACCCAAACGGGCATGTTTTGCCTAAATTTTTTTTTAGATCGACACAAAAACTTGATTGCTTCATATGTTTTTCCCAGGATAAACTATTACACTGCAAGTTTTATCCAATATCAAGAACCCTCTGACGAAATTCCTCTGGGATTTGATACAGATTGCCAATACAAAGCATCAGGTACCACCTGTTATTTTTATCTATTTCTTAACTTTTAAATCTGTTAGGCCTTTTTTTTTTTTTTTTTTTTTTAATAAGTTTTTCTTATGTTTGTAGGACAAGACCCTAAAGGACGTGATATATATTGGAGAGCCTATAAGATATCATCTCATATGAATTTACTCGCACATACTACTAGAAGAAGTAGAACAGGCGACGAAATTAATCCTGACGACATAGTGTTGTCGGGACAAAACATTAAACGACAAAAACAGTGCTTGACCGAGACTTCAATACGATGGATTTTTTACCAAAATAAAATGCCGACGACATGTTGTAGGCATTTGATTAGTCAAATTTGACTTTCAACATTTCACCCATTTTTTTGGCGGTATTTTTTCCCGCTTGTTATATCCCTATGACATGTCGTCGGTACCAAAAACCATACAAATTTTTGGTTGATTAGTGTCTGTTTAGTGTTAATTACGTTTGTGGTTTGTTATATACCAACGACATGTCGTTGGTATAAACTTGTATTTAGTTAGCGTTAATTACGTTTGTATTTTATTTTATACCGACGACATGCCGTAGGCATGTAATGAGTCAAATATGACTTTTTGGGAAGTATTTTTTTCCGCCTTTCATATCCCTACGACATGTCGTAGGTACCAAAAACCACGCAAATTTTTGGGTAATTAGTTTTAGTTTCGCGTTACTATAAAAAACGAAAAAACGCTTTATGTTAGAAAAAGCAAACAACTTCACCAATAAAACCAACATAAAATATGAGATAAAAAGTTATACGTATCTGTGAGATATAGTGACAATAACTCGTACATATAAACGGTCAAATATGAGATAAAGGCTGTACATACGAATTTACAAATCGATGAAAAGTTGCACATATAAACGTTCAAACGATTCCACCAATAAAAACAACATAAAATATGAGATAAAAAGTTGTACATACGAATTATATTACAAATCTATAAAATTTCAAACATAAAAGCATACGGAATTACATTACAAGTCGATAAATGCCAAATATTAATAAAGCGTATGAATTACATTACAAACCGATAAAAGTTCGAACATTAAAGCGTACGAATTACATTACAAATTGTTAAAAGTTTAAACATTAAAGCGTACGAATTAATCAAAACCAAGGTTTTCCATGTCATTATAAAGATCGTGAAGTGGGGCAGCTGAATCAACTGTGTAGTTCTAGGGATACATGTACATTTCTAGCATTTTCTCGATTACCTTTATCCATTGTATCAATTTGATGCTGTTTGAGCAATCTGGATTTCCAGGTCTCATTGTTGAAAGTCCTGCAGAGTGAGTTGGAGTTCTTTAAGGTCATGCGGAATGAGTTGGAGGCGTCGAAGCTCCAGCAAAACCGGTCATTAGACAGAGTCAGTCCTCTTTCCATAAAAAAAATCACATCCAAAATCCCTTGACCGAGGCTATTAAAGAGTAAAGAAAATTATATTTAACAACTAACCAAATTATATGTTACACAAAAAATGCAATTGTTCACCTTTGATAAAGGACATGCATAGTATAGTTTGCCACAGATTTGGTGATGCAATTCTCGAAAACTACATCTCCTTGTCCACAACGAAACAAAAAAGCTTCAAATTTCGCCATCCTCTTGATAACAGTTTGTATGCTAGTGGTTGTGATGAACATAGTGAGTAATGTGTTGGTGGTTGTGAGGATAAGAGAATGTGTTTGTGAGGATAAGAGAGTTACATATGCTTTTATTGTAAAAAAATAGACCTTTTAGCGGGAAGTTTTGATGCCAATTTTGTGAGGGAAATTTTGACGTGTGGAAAACTACAAAGGGGGGTTGAATAGTTTAACCAATTAAAACTTCGTTTTAAAACATTTAGATTAACTTATGTCAATCTATTTGTTTGTTTATGTTGGACGTTGATAGATCGATATATAAACTTGGAATGAAAGATAAAGGGTAAGAAGCACATAACCACGACACGAGTATTTATAGTGGTTCGGCTACAAGGACACCTTCCTTTCCTTACTTCACTCCTCGAGTCACCTACTCGAGAGTTCGTAAACACTACACGAAACCAATCTCCTTATGGCGGAGAAGCCTTCACAACGTCGCCTACTCTTTTTCCGGTACTAGGCTAACCACCAGGTTCTTTCACACCAAGGTGAACCAAACCTATCACAACGTCGCCTACCCTTTATTAGGTACTAGGCTAAGCACCTAGTTCCATTACTATGGAGGAACTACTACCCAACATAACACAACACTTATTCCCAAGGAGACCAACTCCTTATTACAACACCATCAAGGATATCACCATCCTTGGAAACAAACTAATACTTATATGTATAACGATGCACCTCATCGATTATAAGACCTTGACATTCTTCTTTAATGCCACTTGATTTGATTCCTAGGCATCCTTCACTAATGCCTTTGACACAACGCTTGGCACCTTTCACTAATGCCTTCGTCTTGACACCTTTAGAATTCTTCACCAATGCTTTTGACACGGACGTTAACCACCTTTCACTAATGCTTTCGTCTTGACACCTTTAGCATTCTTCACCAATGCTTTTGACACGGACGTTAAGCACCTTTCACCAATGCTTTCGTCTTGACACTTTCAGCATTCTTCACTAATGCCTTCAATACAACACATCTATAGAGGAAGAAAGAACTATCAACAAGAGAACCTCAGTTGTCTTGATGATGACGAAGCATGCCAACTCATGGACTTGAGCTTGCTCGACTTCAAGAAGTGGTGATCTCGGCCTTTAAGAGGAACCTAGAGAATCACACAAAAAGAAAAGACAAACTACATATAAAGATCCCTTAGGATCAGTGGTTAGAGAGGTACAATACTTGGAGAAAGTATGTGTGAAAGTGGTGAGCCAAAAGGAAGAAATGGCTCACTATTTATAGAGGAGAAAACTCACTGTTCCCCGGATCCCACGGATCCCTCCCACAAGGGATCTGTCTAGTGTAAAGCTAGGGATCCGTGGGACGCTCCTCTTTACCCATGGGTATTTTGGTTATGGGTCATGGGTTATGGGTTATGGGTTGATCTATGGGTCTTTTACTAGATACAATGTATCTTATAAGTTCAATGTACCAAGTCAAGTGGTTTGGATAATACCATGGGTTATGGGTCAATACCATTTGTTAGTTTTTACCCATTTTAGTATATACTAGTTAAGTATATATTTACCCAAATATGTAAACACTAGTTGTTGTACATATGTATTACTACATCATAAAATCACTTATACTTGTTTTAGTGTTTTATGTGAAAGCGTAAGTGTGTTAGAAAACTATTGGCTCAAACTATTTACGTATTTTATTTGTTTCGTTAAAATGATTTTACGTTTGTTATCGACAAAACATTAGAAGATCGTAAAATATAAATAAACGTTTTTACGGCTTATTTGTATTAACATGATGCAAGTTAACCTAGTGGTATATAAAGTTGTGGGAAATCTTGGCACCAATAGTTTGTTTTGGCGGGACATTTCGGCACCGACTTGTTATGCGTATCCATAACAACTCGAAAAACCTGTTTACCATGTTATGTATATCCATAACATATCGACTCATCTGTTTAACATGTTATGTGTATCCATAACAACTCAACTCATCTATTTAACATGTTATGCATATCCATAATAACTCGACTCATTCGCTTAACATGTCATGCTCATCCATAACATCTCGAATCATCCGTTTAACATATTATGCGTATCCATAACAACTCGACTCATTCGTTTAACATGTTATGCATATCCATAACATCTCGACTCATCGTTTAACAAGTTATGCATGTCCATAACAACTCGACTCATCCGTTTAACATGTTATATATATTAATAACATATCGACTCATCCGTTTAACATGTTATGCGTATCATAACATCCCGACTCACCCGTTTAGCATGTTATGTATATCCATAACAACTTGACTCATTCGCTTAACATGTCATGCATATCAATAACATCTCGACTCATCGTTTAACATGTTATGCATGTCCATAACAACTCGACTCATATGTTTAACATATTATGTATATCCATAACATATCGACTCATCCGCTTAACATGTCATGCATATCCATAACATCTCGACTCATCCGTTTAACATGTTATGCATATCCATAAAATCTCGACTCATCCGTTTAACATGTCATGTATGTCATAACATCTCGACTCATCCGTTAAACATGTTATGTATATATCCATAACAACTCGACTCATCCGTTTAACATGTCATGCATATCCACAACATCTCACCTCACCCGTTTAACATGTTATGCATATCCATAACATCTTGACTCATCCGTTTAACATGTCATGTACATCCTTAACATCTCGACTCATCTATTTAACATGTTATGTATATCCATAACAACTCGACTCAAACGTTTAACATGCTTCCATAACATCTCGACTTAGACGTTTAAATAAAATTATTTAATTTTAATTTAATTTATATATTAAATAAAACTATTTATATTAAATAAAATTATTTAATTTTATAAATGTATTTAATTTTAAATATATATTAAATAAAAGTATTTATATTAAATTAAATTAGTTAATTTAATAAAACTATTTTATTTTAATTTTAATTATATATAAATAAAAGCATTTATATCAAATAAAAAATTTTAATTTTATAAAAGTATTTTTATTTTAAATAAAACTATTTAATTTTAATTTTAATTATATACTAAATAAAACTATTTATATTAAAAAAAATATTATTTAAGTTTATAAAATATTTAGTTTTAATTATATATTAAATAAAATTATTTATATTTAATTAAATTAGTTAATTTTATAAAAGTATTTAATCTTAGTTTTAATTATATATTAAATAAAAGTATTTATACTAAATTATATATTTTTTAATTTTATAAAAGTATTTAAATACATACGACAAGTCGCGGGGATATATTTTGATAAATCTCCCCTCCCCCCCTCCCCAGAAATTTTTTTCACTATCCCGTCAAAGCACAAAATGACAAAAGGATTTCGTGTGTTGTCGGGAGGTGTCGTAGTTATGCTAAAAAAGCACAAAATTAGATATGGATCAAAACACACTTAGAAAAAAAAGCAATCACTCCACCATTACACCACTGTCTCCACCATTACAGCACCACCGTCTGCACCAACACCACTACACTACCGGCACAACCACTATCACCCCCGCACCACCACCCACTGCGCACCACTAAGCACATATCCTCCTCCCCTCTCCCGTTAATTCTATCCTCTATCCTCTCACGTTTAATTCTTTCTATTCTCTTCTCCTTTCTTACTCCTCCACCACTACAAACTGATTAGGTATTAAACACATTTCAATTTTTTAATTTTTGATAAACTGATTAATCAGATTATTTTTTATAAACTGATTAGCTTAGTTTAATTAAACTGATTAGCTTGTTAAAAACCTTATGTTAAAAATCCTTTTTTTTATACAGGCCGGGGACCACAACCGGAAGCCGAGAGTCGAGAGCCGAGACAAAGACGAAGGTAATGTGCTCTCTTTTTAATATTTTTATTAACTTTTGGTATCCCAACGACATGTCGTCGTCAAAAGTTTTTGCTCATGTTTTAAGTAACCGGTAATGTGTGCTCTCTTTTTATACAGCCCGAGCCTGAGACCACTTCCCGAGACCACAACCCGAGACGAAAACAATATGTTGTTATTTGTTAGATATCCATATTGTTTTTTCATATGTTATATGTAATATACGATTTTAGTTAGTTAGTATTGCGTTTGGTTAGTATGGTATTGGTTATGCGGATATGGAATATATGATTTTCTTTAGTTAGTTATTTGCAGTTTGTGGTAGTTATTTGAGGGTTATGTTAGTATGATATTGGTTATTTGTGGGCTATGTTAGTATGGTATTGGTTATTTGCGGGTTATGCGTTTGTATTTGTTAAATGGAATGTTTTAGGATTTTAGTGATTAATTTCGGAAATTCCCCATCCGATCATTTTTATTGATGAGAATGTGTATTTATTTGAATGTGTACATTCTTATATTAATTTGTTCTTGAAAATCTATATGTTATTTAACTTGTACATTTACAGATGGCAGAAACAGTTGTGCGCGATTACGGTGTTGACGGTGCCGGTGACCCACCACCTTCCCTTACCCGTCAGATTGATAGCAGTTGTCGTGGTAAGAATTTCTGGATTATTTTAAAAGAAACTTAAACTTGATCATTTGAATTTGGTTACTTGTTATTTTATGACGTTTTCACTCACTTCAATTGTAGGAGAAGAGGTCGGGGCAGGGGCAGGGGAGGCAGGGATGGAGGTCAAGATGGCAGTAGGAGGGTTGTGAGTCAAGACAACAAGAACATAGCCCTGAAGAAAGCCATGGCCAATTTTGGCCGCAGTCGATTAACTTTGACTTTGATGATCAGGGGATGTTCACTCACGTCGGCAAGAACGCCAAATGGTTCAGTAACTACTATCGCGAGCTGATTAGAGAGTTCCCGTTGGTACTAAATTGGTCTAAGATCAAAATGTTTGACTGAAAAAGTATGTGGGTCCCACAATGTTGTCGGGATGTGTCGTCGGAACGGAAAATAGTGACGGGGCAGTGTCGACGACTTGTCGTCGGGGCGAGTTCAAGCCTACGACATATCGTAGGGAGAGTTTTAAAAAAGTCGTATGGGAATGCAGTCATTATACTAGTATACAACTAGAAAAATGCACTATTAGTGAAACAAAAAGAGTGCACGAATAGGTTTATATCTTTTTGCGAAACAATTAACTCTAAAGATTTTGGTAAGAACTTAAATTTATACTTTGTCCACGTACAATTTATTAAGAAAGGTGGATAGAAATAAAACAAATCATTAGTCAAGCTATTATGACAATGTTAGAGTGCGATTTCTCAATTTTGAAGGAAATGATCTCAAGAATTCTATAAGCTGTCTACAATAAATTAAAGAATGAGTTGGTTCTTGTCGTGTTAACTTTTTTAGAATTAAAAGGGTCGTCTTCAAGGAGAAGATATGAACAATAAAAACTACAAAAGATCCCCCATGTACACAAACATAGCGCACATCCACCACATCAACCGCTAGACAATGCTAATCTTAATTAACTACGAGCTTTTGAATAATTGTTAACTCACCACATTGCATGGTGTTTCCCCTAAAATGCGCCAATAAAATTAATCATGTGTGCAATTTACATACGTATCCAACATACCATGGATCAGTCCTCATTTTGGTTATCAGTTTAACAGATTTTAGCAAAAAAGATAACAAGATTAGGTGAATATATGTATTGGATGTCTGTTATTAGATATTTAATTTCATAGTATATCATAGTATCAATAAGACATTACAAAAGGTCATTCAAGTTTAGTACTCTGCATGAATTATTACAGAATTGATATACAATTTTTTGCCCAAAATGAAAGATATGTGATATGTCGCCGTGCTTATTCATGTTCTTGCCTTCTTGAGCTTCTTGCTCACTTCACTTGCTTGTTCGCTTTCGGTGATGCTCCGTTTTAGTATCTTTTTATCTTCGGACAGGAACTTTTTATACCAAATGGCAGAGTTTTTTGGGTACCTTTGTAGATCTTTCAAAAAGTCAACATAGATCATACCAAATCTTTCACTATATCCGGAAGACCATTCAAAACTATCCATGAAAGACCATACAAAGTATCCCGTCACACTCACTTGGTTACTGTAACCATTTTATAAATAAATTTGGTTAGTTATGCACTTACTACAAAAAGGGCCAATAGAGCACGATTTAAATAACTTGTCATAAGTTGTAATTCAATTTCCATTTGTTTCACGCTGTGAAAAAATATTAACTTCTTTACTTACTCTCGGGCAGTTTTAATAGCTTTAATATGCTCTTTGATATATTTGGCACGAAAGGTATCATCCCGCACTTCTTCATAAGTTTTTCCTGTTTCGTTCTGATCAGGACTTCCTGTGACAGGAATCAAAGTTTTAGTCATAGATTGGATTAGAGATTAAAAACACACACATTATTGTAGTACCATTCTCTGTGACCATTATATCCTTAGTGACTTTGTATGTTTTCTTAATGTAAATCAAGAGTTTTCCAAGTTGTTCAGGACACAGATAAATCCACGAGCCCTCAAACGCCTGTTGAATGGAATGTTGCATTAGTTAGCGAACCTTGGAACATGTGAGCCCTGATTATGTGTTTTTATCATTTTATATGTAAAGTTTATCTTACCTGCTCTCCGATGTTGTTTCCATCAGGATCTTGGGCTGAAGCACCAACGAGTTACAAGTTATGAAGCTTGTCAATGTATTTCGATAAATCCTAATTGTTCTCGGCAAGAATCATATTCAATATTTATGTGGAAATAGATCCATTTAATCCATTAGTTTAAAAGAATGGGTTGTAACACTTTTGGAAAAATAATTAAAGAGTGGTGGCAATATTATTCTTATTATTTTTTTTTTGTAGAACTTTTTTTCGATCTGCATGTTTTGTATATTTGAACAATATCGAAATTCTAATTCAGTCATATCCATATTATTACCTTGAGTAAAAAAAATTGAATGAAAATAATGTGTTTCTGACTTTTTGTACCTGATTCCACATAGTGAGAATCTGCAAGATATCCAAGAGGAATTACATCAGAAGAAGTTGGTTTTCGGGCATAACTCGCTGTGTAGTAGTTTATTCCCAAGAAATCATATGAATCAACCAACTTTGTAACTTGATCACTCGAAAATTTTGGCAAAACACGGCCATCCGGATAATCTGGAGTTGCAGATTGAGCATACATTTGCATGCTCTCTGGCCATGTACCTCTTGTTAGCGGTTCCATAAACCTAAATTATGTATTACAGTATCATAATATGTGTATCGATAATTTGTTCTGAGACAGAAGAATTGACAAGCATTATTTGCTATGTTTCTTACCATCCAAACATAAAATCATAGCCGTTTTTGACACCTTCGACATCATCTTGGTTTTGAGAGCCACGATAAGGTTGAAGGTAGTTGCAATTGAGTGTGATTCCGACTCTACCCTTTTGAATGGCCTAAAAGAAACACGTCCAATTAATAAATTCTAAAATGTGGAAAATGTGTTTAATGAATGTAGATTATATTTTAGTAATACTACGTACCTTGTAATCTTCATTATATTTTCTATAAGCAGCTGCATGACAATTGAGTAAGTTATAAGCTACTGTATATGGTTCTGTTTGAGCGTCACCATCTTCACTGTTGCCACCTCGACCTGGTGCCCATGTACCTTGTACATAACCAGACAAGGAAAATCTATGTGGTTCATTTAATGTCACCCAATTCTTCACCCGATCTCCAAACTCCCAAAAGCAAATATCGGCATAAGCAACAAAATCGTCCCTAAATTATTTTATATAAACTCGTCAATTTGAGAGATATATAGGAAACAAAATATTAAAGATTTAAACAAGCGATATTTACACAATTTTCGAACTTAAGAAGCCCAAATACTCTTCTTCCAAAGCATTTGGAAGATCCCAATGGAACAAAGTGACAAATGGCTCAATTTGATTCGCCAATAACTCATCGATTAACTTGTTGTAATGGTTGATACCTTCCATGGATTTACCCATGCTCACTTTTCCACCTGTTTAATTACATGAATAACGTTATATTATGTTTTAAAAAGAATGAACACATTAAATTGTAATTACAAATTTCCACTCAAGTTATTTAGGACTCTTTGAAAACAGAGTGGATAATTTCAGTTCCTTATAGATTTCCATCCATAGATGTGCGTTGATTCTTCGAATCATATATAATTAAATCTATCATAATGGGCATATCAAAACCAAAAAAAAATAAAAAGCATGAGTCCTATATTTGAGTTAGTACGTTTTCGTACACTTTTTTAAGTGATTAACATTAGTAGAGTATTTATATCTTGGGTTCTTAAGTCTATTGTCTAATGGTGGAATCACAGAAACAAGATGTGGAGGGTTCAAAACGCACCGGAAACAAGTATGTCACACGACTCCGTCTTATTAATTTTTTTCTCAAAACAAAAAATAACAGTTTGATAGGATCATTAATACACATATCTTTAGCTTGTAATTTTACTAACCATAAGGAACAAATAAATAATTAATTTGCATACCAAATAACCGTTCCTAGTAAAATCTAAAAGTCTAAAACATCTTAAGCTGATATGATGCTAAACATCCTGCCTCAGTTTTCACTTCTGGCTCTTTGCAAACATCATATAAAATGCATTTCTTGTTGGCTTGACATTACTCTAATAATTTCAATACGGGTGTTTAACATGTTTGCGACAAAAGGTTTGAGATTTACGTTTTGGCGGGCGAAGAAAACATGGATTATATAGAGTAGGATTCCTGAAAAACTAAGTGCCATTAACACAAGAGTTACCTGTTCGAATAACTATTAAATTTTGTGGCCTTAAATAATGTTAGGCCTAATGCACTCAATTCAATTTTGCATCTATGCTAGAAGATTTTCAGTTTACCTGGTAATATTCGTGGCCATGAAATAGAGAACCTATAAGAGTTGACACCCATTTTCTTCAACAGCTGAACGTCTTCCTGTTAAATTTGTTTACAAAAAAAAAAAAAGCAAGTCTTCAAAAACTGAACATGCATGCATGTATACTGAATTGATCTGTAATAAACTTGAATAATATAATGTATTAGTAGTAGTAACTTGTATAATAACTGTGACATGCAATATCAACATATCACTTCGAGAAGTGATATACTGATATTTATTCCTACTTGACATTCTTACTAATCCTCCTAATTACAAGATCCTGACGAGTTAAAAAGCTGAGGGTTTTAGACGAGGAAAGATAGTGAGTGGAATGCACATGGTGGAATGCACATCAGCACATGTCAGATTCTTATGTGGGTAGGAATTATGTTAGTAGAAAAATAACCTGGCAAAAGATGTAAAAGGATATTGCAATCCTCATATACTTCATGCATGTTTAGAGTAGAAAATTTTGAACAAATTAAAATATGAATCTTTGTTAAGAGAGACAAAGTTATCGCAGGTATAGATCCTCATTACCAAAACTGTCCGTCAATGAAACAACTTGAACGTGTCATTTTATTAGTTCATGATTTAGTCAGCTCCACCTAAGGTATTAAAATGACTAATTTTTCAAGTCCACCTACACTCTTAATAAAACGGGGCAATAAAAAATAGATTAGCATCCTCACAAGTTTCATGCAAATAAGATAGATTATGTTGAGTTACGTGTGAAGAGGAAATAAAAGTAGGCCCTTTCATGTTAATAAAGATTTTAGTTGATTGGATTTTATAATACTTTTTGTTATACAAATTGAACTTGCGTTATTTTTGGATGATCAAAAAAGTAGTTGATAATGTGTAGTTTGACACTTTTATATAATATATACTTTGGGCCGGGGCATTTTAATTCTACGAAATGGGGATTAACGCATTGCCAATTTATCTTTACCTTCCTGTCATGAACTTATTATGTAAGCATGTGTTCTACAGATTACATTCAATTCCTATGACTCTACAAACTTTTAGATGGTCTGTGCATGTAGTATGTGCTATACAATCGTCGAGTATGTTAATGATGCGGGGCGGGTTGATTATTTCTAACTACTCGCTAGTCCTCCAACGTCTTTTACTTTTAGGCTTGATGTATGATAATTGAACATTTAAAGATAATACGTTGCTTAAAATGGATAGTTTTAGGCTTAAAATGGAATGTTGGGTATGCGGATGTCAATTCATATGACGAATGGTTAAAATTGATAGTTTCTTTGAGGCTTACTGGTAAATCCAAATTGATGATCGAAGGCGTGTTTTATGTTATGTGGTGGTCGATTTGGTCATATCGTAACAAGCTGCTTTTCGAAGATAAACCTCCTCAGAAGGCGTCAATTTTTTATAACATTGTTTCGAACTCGTTTTATTGGTGTAAGTTTAGATGTAAAGCCTCGTTTAGTTGGAACGATTGGCTCATAAATCCTACTCTTGTTTTGATGTAAGTCTAGCTCCTTGCTAGTGTTTGCTTGAATAAAATTGCCGTTCCAAAAAAAAGATAATACGTTGCTTAGTGAATAGATTTATCCTTTAAATAGAGTTATGAACTTTGTGAAATTAAAAAAAGAAATAAAAAAAAGTAGCAAAAAACGTAAAAGAAGAAAAGTGATTTCCAACAATCCAAAACCAGTAAGACACAATTACAACGTACCTTTAACCTATAATTATATATCTGTTTAATACGTGTAATACACCAATATTGTCATATTTGGCCTATTGGTCAGTTTCTAAATACGCGTGATCAAACGGCAATAGCAAATGAATCAATAAACGTGCTTATTTCCATATAAAGACTTTTCAATTAGGCTGAAACAACACCTTATTTATGTACACGCATATTTATGCCACATAATAAAACACGTTTTTTTATAAACTTCTTGTTGGATTAAGAGGGTGTTTGGCATTGCGTTTGCTTGCTGATTATCTGATTATTTCAGTTGCAAAACGCAAATAATCAAAAACTAGTGTTTGGGTAACAAAAGAAAAAAAGTGATTATCTACGTTATGAGTGGTCCAAAACGTCAGTTTGCAAAAGTAAGTAGCCACATGCACTAGCAAAACGCAAGTTTGACAAATGAGTATATTCAATGTTTAATTACCATACTACCTTCTAATAAAGCCAAAATATAATAAATGGTTGGGTGTTGGTATAATAAGGACAAAAGTACATTTTAGTCTTTTTACATTTAAAATCAAAACATAATTTAATTTGCCAAACACTCAAAAACTAATTATCTGATTATTGCGTTATTAAACCGCAAAATGAAATCCAAACACTATGTTTCAGAATCACGTTTTGTAAACTGATTATCTGATTATCCATTTACAAAACGCATAATCTATTTTCAATAAGCAATCCCAAACACCCATTAAAATTATCTTTCTAATAAGAAGTAACATTTAAATATTTAAATACTTAATTACAACTTAAACTTTTAACTTTCTTCACTATCACCTACTCCGCAATCATATATACATAAAAAAAAAAAAAAAAAAAATTGCACACATCGTCGGCGTTATGTGCGTGTAATCGTCTATATTTATAAATAATACCACTCCGTCTTAAAATTATTATTCACTTTCTCATTTTGTAATGTTTCAATATAATTGTCTACTTCTTATTTCAACCAATCAAAAAATAGTATACTTTGTGATAAAAAATTATATTTGATCGGTTGAAAAATGTATTCTTACTTTTCTTAAACTCTATGTTTTTAGTTTAGGGATAATTATTATGTTTTTATTTTAGGGATAATAATTTCGAAACGTATATAGCACATAGATATCTATTCTATATGAAAGGAATTTCAGAATTAACATGCTATAAGATCAAACATCATCATTAAAACTAGTTCTTGATAGTTGAATTGCCCCCCACATATGACCAGACACCACCTCTATTCCTCGCTAAGCAATTTTTTTTTTTTTTTTTAAAGTTGCATGATAATAATGTTAAGTCATTTAAGCAATTTTCAATCTAGTTATAATCAAATCTCAACAAGACATTGTGTTTTCAAGTTAAACTGTTTGTTTACACTCTTCTCTGTAATTTATATTTGTTATTAATCATTTTCAAAATCGTTCTCGTTTCATTTCCTTTTTAACCTATCTTTTGTTTAATCTGGAGTTATTGTATATTCAAGTCAAGAGCTTGAACACCTTTCTCATACTGTAGTATTGTTAATTTGACATGATGCCGCAAAAACATTAAGAATCTTTTAGGCGACTTGGTTTAAAAAATCTAGTTTTTCTTGCAATTGTCCAAAGAAATTTTGTCATGACTTAAACATAAGCAACTCATGTGTAATTTCAAAACTGGTTGTTCATTAAAATAGGTCGACAATCAGAACTTGGTTTATGCATATTTATTTTAGACAAATACGAAATCGTGAAACAACGTTACCTTCATTCTCGAATAATTTTCCACACTATGACATCCATTTGCACCCCCTTCAATCTTATCTGAAACGATCACAAGTCTGTCAATTCACATATCTTAATACTTGACTAAAACACTGCGATAAATCGAGGAATTAAGCGGAAGGGAGACGAACCAGGGTGTCGCAAACAAAAACAATCCCAAATACTAAAACCTTTACCGTCCGCTCTCCAAGCCCCCTCAACCTATAATGCAAGAAAATGAATAGTTACTAAAAGATTTGAAACAATGTCAAATACAATGATCATGATATACCAACCAATTTGTGATAATTAATTACGCTAGTTTTTGATTAAAACATGAGTGGGTGCAAGGATAGTTACACACCACGCCGAGGTTCCGCACCCCAAAGGAAGCCATCCGGAAAATCGTGACGCTTGATTTCAGAATTTTCACTCGTCATGACTAATAAGTATGTGTAATAGGCTAGCTAGCAAGCTCAAGAGCAAATGTATACAATCCCTTAGACACACGAACCGTTATTTATAGGCTCTTGGGAACAAATAGTCAAATTTTAGTAGATAGATGTCACCATTTAGTTGTACACTATACGTGGGTGACTATGAGTTGAGATTAATATTGAACACGAATTGTAATTAACGAGCAAACCATCATCACTAATTTTTACATCGAAATAAAGTCACTTTCCACCTTTTAATTGAAAATAAAGTATCTTTCAAATTAAACGTTAAATCGTTAAGCAACAAAAAATACACCATCATGACGACGAGAAATTTTTTATCTTTCACTAAACGGGCATATGGATATACTTTCGACGAAATTTTTTATCCATAACATATCGACTCATCCGCTTAACATGTCATGCATATCCATAACATCTCGACTCATCCGTTTAACATGTTATGCATATCCATAAAATCTCGACTCATCCGTTTAACATGTCATGTATGTCATAACATCTCGACTCATCCGTTAAACATGTTATGTATATATCCATAACAACTCGACTCATCCGTTTAACATGTCATGCATATCCACAACATCTCAGCTCACCCGTTTAACATGTTATGCATATCCATAACATCTTGACTCATCCGTTTAACATGTCATGTACATCCTTAACATCTCGACTCATCTATTTAACATGTTATGTATATCCATAACAACTCGACTCAAACGTTTAACATGCTTCCATAACATCTCGACTTAGACGTTTAAATAAAATTATTTAATTTTAATTTAATTTATATATTAAATAAAACTATTTATATTAAATAAAATTATTTAATTTTATAAATGTATTTAATTTTAAATATATATTAAATAAAAGTATTTATATTAAATTAAATTAGTTAATTTAATAAAACTATTTTATTTTAATTTTAATTATATATAAATAAAAGCATTTATATCAAATAAAAAATTTTAATTTTATTAAAGTATTTTTATTTTAAATAAAACTATTTAATTTTAATTTTAATTATATACTAAATAAAACTATTTATATTAAAAAAATATTATTTAAGTTTATAAAATATTTAGTTTTAATTATATATTAAATAAAATTATTTATATTTAATTAAATTAGTTAATTTTATAAAAGTATTTAATCTTAGTTTTAATTATATATTAAATAAAAGTATTTATACTAAATTATATATTTTTTAATTTTATAAAAGTATTTAAATACATCACGACAAGTCGAGGGATATATTTTGATAAATCTCCCTCCCCTCCCCGAAATTTTTTCACTATCCGTCAAAGCACAAAATGACAAAAGGATTTCGTGTGTTGTCGGGAGGTGTCGTAGTTATGCTAAAAAAGCACAAAATTAGATATGGATCAAAACACACTTAGAAAAAAAAGCAATCACTCCACCATTACACCACTTGTCTCCACCATTCACAGCACTGCACATGCACCAACACCACTACACTACCGGCACAACCACTATCACCCCCGCACCACCACCCACTGCGCACCACTAAGCACATATCCTCCTCCCCTCTCCCGTTAATTCTATCCTCTATCCTCTCACGTTTAATTCTTTCTATTCTCTTCTCCTTTCTTACTCCTCCACCACTACAAACTGATTAGGTATTAAACACATTTCAATTTTTTAATTTTTGATAAACTGATTAATCAGATTATTTTTTATAAACTGATTAGCTTAGTTTAATTAAACTGATTAGCTTGTTAAAAACCTTATGTTAAAAATCTTTTTTTTTTATACAGGCCGGGGACCACAACCGGAAGCCGAGAGTCGAGAGCCGAGACAAAGGCGAAAATGTGCTCTCTTTTTAATATTTTTATTAACTTTTGGTATCCCAACGACATGTCGTCGTCAAAAGTTTTTGCTCATGTTTTAAGTAACCGGTAATGTGTGCTCTCTTTTTATACAGCCCGAGCACGGACCACTTCCGAGACCACAACGAGAGGCGAAAACAATATGTTGTTATTTGTTAGATATCCATATTGTTTTTTCATATGTTATATGTAATATACGATTTTAGTTAGTTAGTATTGCGTTTGGTTAGTATGGTATTGGTTATGCGGATATGGAATATATGATTTTCTTTAGTTAGTTATTTGCAGTTTGTGGTAGTTATTTGAGGGTTATGTTAGTATGATATTGGTTATTTGTGGGCTATGTTAGTATGGTATTGGTTATTTGCGGGTTATGCGTTTGTATTTGTTAAATGGAATGTTTTAGGATTTTAGTGATTAATTTCGGAAATTCCCCATCCGATCATTTTTATTGATGAGAATGTGTATTTATTTGAATGTGTACATTCTTATATTAATTTGTTCTTGAAAATCTATATGTTATTTAACTTGTACATTTACGAGATGGCGAAGCAGGTTGTCTTGCGATTCACGGTGTTGGCGGTGCCGGTGACCCACCACCTTCCCTTACCCGTCAGATTGATAGCAGTTGTCGTGGTAAGAATTTCTGGATTATTTTAAAAGAAACTTAAACTTGATCATTTGAATTTGGTTACTTGTTATTTTATGACGTTTTCACTCACTTCAATTGTAGGAGAAGAGGTCGGGGCAGGGGCAGGGGAGGCAGGGATGGAGGTCAAGATGGCAGTAGGAGGGTTGTGAGTCAAGACAACAAGAACATAGCCTTGAAGAAAGTCGTGGCCAATTTTGGCCCGCAGTCGATTGACTTTGACTTTGATGATAATGGGATGTTCACTCATGTTGGCAAGAACGCCAAGTGGTTCATAACTACTATCGCGGTGATTAGAGTTCCCGTTGGTACTAAATTGGTCTAAGATCAAAATGTTTGACTGAAAAAGTATGTGGGTCCCACAATGTTGTCGGATGTGTCGCCTCGGAGCGAAAATAGTGGCCGGAGGCAGTGTCGACAACGTGTCGTCAGGGCGAGTTCAAGCCTACGACATATCATAGGGAGAGTTATAAAAAAGTCGTAGAGGAATGCGGTCATTGTACTAGTATACAACTAGAAAAATGCACTATAAGAGTATAAGTGAAACAAAAAGAGTGCACGAATAGGTTTAGATCTTTTTGCGAAACAATTAACTCTAAAGATTTTGGTAAGAACTTAAATTTATACTTTGTCCACGTACAATTTATTAAGAAAGGTGGATAGAAATAAAACAAATCATTAGTCAAGCTATTATGACAATGTTAGAGTGCGATTTCTCAATTTTGAAGGAAATGATCTCAAGAATTCTATAAGCTGTCTACAATAAATTAAAGAATGAGTTGGTTCTTGTCGTGTAAACTTTTTTAGAATTAAAAGGGTCGTCTTCAAGGAGAAGATATGAACAATAAAAACTACAAAAGATCCCCCATGTACACAAACATAGCGCACATCCACCACATCAACCGCTAGACAATGCTAATCTTAATTAACTACGAGCTTTTGAATAATTGTTAACTCACCACATTGCATGGTGTTTCCCCTAAAATGCGCCAATAAAATTAATCATGTGTGCAATTTACATACGTATCCAACATACCATGGATCAGTCCTCATTTTGGTTATCAGTTTAACAGATTTTAGCAAAAAAGATAACAAGATTAGGTGAATATATGTATTGGATGTCTGTTATTAGATATTTAATTTCATAGTATATCATAGTATCAATAAGACATTACAAAAGGTCATTCAAGTTTAGTACTCTGCATGAATTATTACAGAATTGATATACAATTTTTTGCCCAAAATGAAAGATATGTGATATGTCGCCGTGCTTATTCATGTTCTTGCCTTCTTGAGCTTCTTGCTCACTTCACTTGCTTGTTCGCTTTCGGTGATGCTCCGTTTTAGTATCTTTTTATCTTCGGACAGGAACTTTTTATACCAAATGGCAGAGTTTTTTGGGTACCTTTGTAGATCTTTCAAAAAGTCAACATAGATCATACCAAATCTTTCACTATATCCGGAAGACCATTCAAAACTATCCATGAAAGACCATACAAAGTATCCCGTCACACTCACTTGGTTACTGTAACCATTTTATAAATAAATTTGGTTAGTTATGCACTTACTACAAAAAGGGCCAATAGAGCACGATTTAAATAACTTGTCATAAGTTGTAATTCAATTTCCATTTGTTTCACGCTGTGAAAAAATATTAACTTCTTTACTTACTCTCGGGCAGTTTTAATAGCTTTAATATGCTCTTTGATATATTTGTACGAAAGGTATCATCCCGCACTTCTTCATAAGTTTTTCCTGTTTCGTTCTGATCAGGACTTCCTGTGACAGGAATCAAAGTTTTAGTCATAGATTGGATTAGAGATTAAAAACACACACATTATTGTAGTACCATTCTCTGTGACCATTATATCCTTAGTGACTTTGTATGTTTTCTTAATGTAAATCAAGAGTTTTCCAAGTTGTTCAGGACACAGATAAATCCACGAGCCCTCAAACGCCTGTTGAATGGAATGTTGCATTAGTTAGCGAACCTTGGAACATGTGAGCCCTGATTATGTGTTTTTATCATTTTATATGTAAAGTTTATCTTACCTGCTCTCCGATGTTGTTTCCATCAGGATCTTGGGCTGAAGCACATGGAAACGAGTTACAAGTTATGAAGCTTGTCAATGTATTTCGATAAATCCTAATTGTTCTCGGCAAGAATCATATTCAATATTTATGTGGAAATAGATCCATTTAATCCATTAGTTTAAAAGAATGGGTTGTAACACTTTTGGAAAAATAATTAAAGAGTGGTGGCAATATTATTCTTATTATTTTTTTTTAGAACTTTTTTTCGATCTGCATGTTTTGTATATTTGAACAATATCGAAATCCAAATTCAGTCGTATCCATATTATTACCGTGAGTAAAAAAAAATTGAATGAAAATAATGTGTTTTTGACTTTTTGTACCTGATTCCACATAGTGAGAATCTGCAAGATATCCAAGAGGAATTACATCAGAAGAAGTTGGTTTTCGGGCATAACTCGCTGTGTAGTAGTTTATTCCCAAGAAATCATATGAATCAACCAACTTTGTAACTTGATCACTCGAAAATTTTGGCAAAACACGGCCATCCGGATAATCTGGAGTTGCAGATTGAGCATACATTTGCATGCTCTCTGGCCATGTACCTCTTGTTAGCGGTTCCATAAACCTAAATTATGTATTACAGTATCATAATATGTGTATCGATAATTTGTTCTGAGACAGAAGAATTGACAAGCATTATTTGCTATGTTTCTTACCATCCAAACATAAAATCATAGCCGTTTTTGACACCTTCGACATCATCTTGGTTTTGAGAGCCACGATAAGGTTGAAGGTAGTTGCAATTGAGTGTGATTCCGACTCTACCCTTTTGAATGGCCTAAAAAACACGTCAATTAATAAATTCTAAAATGTGGAAAATGTGTTTAATGAATGTAGATTATATTTTAGTAATACTACGTACCTTGTAATCTTCATTATATTTTCTATAAGCAGCTGCATGACAATTGAGTAAGTTATACGCTACTGTATATGGTTCTGTTTGAGCGTCACCATCTTCACTGTTGCCACCTCGACCTGGTGCCCATGTACCTTGTACATAACCAGACAAGGAAAATCTATGTGGTTCATTTAATGTCACCCAATTCTTCACCCGATCTCCAAACTCCCAAAAGCAAATATCGGCATAAGCAACAAAATCGTCCCTAAATTATTTTATATAAACTCGTCAATTTGAGAGATATATAGGAAACAAAATATTAAAGATTTAAACAAGCGATATTTACACAATTTTCGAACTTAAGAAGCCCAAATACTCTTCTTCCAAAGCATTTGGAAGATCCCAATGGAACAAAGTGACAAATGGCTCAATTTGATTCGCCAATAACTCATCGATTAACTTGTTGTAATGGTTGATACCTTCCATGGATTTACCCATGCTCACTTTTCCACCTGTTTAATTACATGAATAACGTTATATTATGTTTTAAAAAGAATGAACACATTAAATTGTAATTACAAATTTCCACTCAAGTTATTTAGGACTCTTTGAAAACAGAGTGGATAATTTCAGTTCCTTATAGATTTCCATCCATAGATGTGCGTTGATTCTTCGAATCATATATAATTAAATCTATCATAATGGGCATATCAAACCAAAAAATAAAAGCATGAGTCCTATATTTGAGTTAGTACGTTTTCGTACACTTTTTTAAGTGATTAACATTAGTAGAGTATTTATATCTTGGGTTCTTAAGTCTATTGTCTAATGGTGGAATCACAGAAACAAGATGTGGAGGGTTCAAAAGCACGGAAACAAGTATGTCTACGACTCCGTCTTATTAATTTTTCTCAAAACAAAATAACAGTTTGATAGGATCATTAATACACATATCTTTAGCTTGTAATTTTACTAACCATAAGGAACAAATAAATAATTAATTTGCATACCAAATAACCGTTCCTAGTAAAATCTAAAAGTCTAAAACATCTTAAGCTGATATGATGCTAAACATCCTGCCTCAGTTTTCACTTCTGGCTCTTTGCAAACATCATATAAAATGCATTTCTTGTTGGCTTGACATTACTCTAATAATTTCAATACGGGTGTTTAACATGTTTGCGACAAAAGGTTTGAGATTTCTACGTTTTGGCGGGCGAAAAACATGGATTATATAGAGTAGGATTCTGAAAACTAAGTGCCATTAACACAAGAGTTACCTGTTCGAATAACTATTAAATTTTGTGGCCTTAAATAATGTTAGGCCTAATGCACTCAATTCAATTTTGCATCTATGCTAGAAGATTTTCAGTTTACCTGGTAATATTCGTGGCCATGAAATAGAGAACCTATAAGAGTTGACACCCATTTTCTTCAACAGCTGAACGTCTTCCTGTTAAATTTGTTTTAAAAAAAAAAGCAAGTCTTCAAAAACTGAACATGCATGCATGTATACTGAATTGATCTGTAATAAACTTGAATAATATAATGTATTAGTAGTAGTAACTTGTATAATAACTGTGTATGCAATATCAACATATCACTTCGAGAAGTGATATACTGATATTTATTCCTACTTGACATTCTTACTAATCCTCCTAATTACAAGATCCTGACGAGGTTAAAAGCTGAGGGTTTTAGACGAGGAAAGATAGTGAGTGGAATGCACATGGTGGAATGCACATCAGCACATGTCAGATTCTTATGTGGGTAGGAATTATGTTAGTAGAAAAATAACCTGGCAAAAGATGTAAAAGGATATTGCAATCCTCATATACTTCATGCATGGTTTAGGTAGAAAATTTTGAACAAATTAAAATATGAATCTTTGTTAAGAGAGACAAAGTTATCGCAGGTATAGATCCTCATTACCAAAACTGTCCGTCAATGAAACAACTTGAACGTGTCATTTTATTAGTTCATGATTTAGTCAGCTCCACCTAAGGTATTAAAATGACTAATTTTTCAAGTCCACCTACACTCTTAATAAAACGGGGGGCAAAAAAATAGATTAGCATCCTCACAAGTTTCATGCAAATAAGATAGATTATGTTGAGTTACGTGTGAAGAGGAAATAAAAGTAGGCCCTTTCATGTTAATAAAGATTTTAGTTGATTGGATTTTATAATACTTTTTGTTATACAAATTGAACTTGCGTTATTTTTGGATGATCAAAAAAGTAGTTGATAATGTGTAGTTTGACACTTTTATATAATATATACTTTGGGCCGGGGCATTTTAATTCTACGAAATGGGGATTAACGCATTGCCAATTTATCTTTACCTTCCTGTCATGAACTTATTATGTAAGCATGTGTTCTACAGATTACATTCAATTCCTATGACTCTACAAACTTTTAGATGGTCTGTGCATGTAGTATGTGCTATACAATCGTCGAGTATGTTAATGATGCGGTAGTTTGATTATTTCTAACTACTCGCTAGTCCTCCAACGTCTTTTACTTTTAGGCTTGATGTATGATAATTGAACATTTAAAGATAATACGTTGCTTAAAATGGATAGTTTTAGGCTTAAAATGGAATGTTGGGTATCGCGGATGTCAATTCTTAATAGTTTAAAATTGATAGTTTCTTTGAGGCTTCTTGGTAAATCAAATTGATGATGAAGGCATGTTTTGTATGTTATGTGGTGGTCGATTTGGTCATATCGTAACAAAGCTTTCGAAGATAAACCTCCTCGAGAAAGCTAATTTTTATAACATTGTTTGAACTTCGTTTTATTGTGGTTTAGATGTAAAGCATCGTTTAGTTGGAACGATTGGCTCATAAATCCTACTCTTTTTTTGATGTAAGTCCCATCCTTGCTAGTGTTTGCTTGTGAATAAAATTGCAGTTCCAAAAAAAAAGATATCGTTGCTTAGTGAATAGATTTATCCTTTAAATAGAGTTATGAACTTTGTGAAATTAAAAAAAAGAAATAAAAAAAAGTAGCAAAAACGTAAAAGAAGAAAAGTGATTTAAACAATCCAAAACCAGTAAGACACAATTACAACGTACCTTTAACCTATAATTATATATCTGTTTAATACGTGTAATACACCAATATTGTCATATTTGGCCTATTGGTCAGTTTCTAAATACGCGTGATCAAACGGCAATAGCAAATGAATCAATAAACGTGCTTATTTCATATAAAGACTTTCAATTAGGCTGAAACAACACCTTATTTATGTACGCATATTTATGCCATATTTATACACGTTTTTTATAAACTTCTTGTTGGATTAGAGGGTGTTTGGCATAGTTTGCTAGTTATTATCGATTATTTGGTTGCAGCGCGAAATAATCAAAAACTAGTGTTTGGGTAACAAAGAAAAAAGTGATTATCCACGGTTAGCATGGGTGGTTCCAGCGTCGGTTCTGAAAGTAAATTATGCACTAGCAAAATAAGTTTGACAAATGAGTATATTCAATGTTTAATTCCATCTACCTTCTAATAAAGCGAAATATATAATAAATGGTTGGGTGTTGGTATAATAAGGACAAAAGTACATTTTAGTCTTTTTACATTTAAAATCAAAACGTAATTTAATTTAAAATAAGCACGTTATACGATTATTTTAGCTATTAAACCGCAAAATGAAATCAAAACCTATGTTTGAGAATCGCGTTTTGTAACAGGTGATTATCGATTATCCATTTACAAAACGTAATCTATTTTCAGATAGCGTCCCAAACACCCATTAAATTATCTTTCTAATAAGAAGTAACATTTAAATATTTAAATACTTAATTACAACTTAAACTTTTAACTTTCTTCACTATCACCTACTCATAAATCATATATAAAAAAAAAAAAATTGCACACATAACGTTGCTTTATGCGTGTAATAGCCTATGTTTATAAATAATACCACTCCGTCTTTAAATTATTATTCACTTTCTCATTTGTAATGTTTCAATATAATTGTCTACTTATTTCAAATCCAAAAAATAGTATAGTTTGTGATCAAAAATTATATTTGATCGGTTGAAAAATGTATTCTTACTTTTCTTAAACTCTATGTTTTTAGTTTAGGGATAATTATTATGTTTTTTTTTAGGATAATAATTTGAAAGCGTTATATAGCACATAGATATCTATTCTATATGAAAGGAATTTCAGAATTAACATGCTATAAGATCAAACATCATCATTAAAACTAGTTCTTGATAGTTGAATTGCCCCCCACATATGACCAGACACCACCTCTATTCCTCGCTAAGCAATTTTTTTTTTTTTTTAAGTTGCATGATAATAATGTTAAGTCATTTAAGCAATTTTCAATCTAGTTATAAACAAATCTCAACAAGACATTGTGTTTTCAGTTAAAGCTTGTTTGTTTACACTCTTCTCTGTAATTTATATTTGTTATTAATCATTTTCAAAATCGTGTCTCCGTTTTCATTCCCCTTTTAAACCTATCTTTTGTTTTAATCTGGGGTTATTGATATATTAAGTCAAGAGCTTGAACACTTTCTCATCTTGGTATTGTTAATTGACATGATGCATAAAACATTAAGAATCTTTTAGGCATTTGGTTTAAAAATCTAGTTTTTCTTGCAATTGTCCAAAGAAATTTTGTCATGACTTAAACATAAGCAACTCATGTGTAATTTCAAAAGCGGTTGTTCATTAAAATAGATCGACAATCGAGAACTTGGTTTATGCATATTTATTTTTTAGACAATACGATCGGTGAAACAACGTTACCTTCATTCTCGAATAATTTTCCACCGACATCCATTTGCACCCCCTTCAATCTTATCTGAAGCGATCACAAGTCACGTCAATTCACATATCTTATTACTAGTGCTACTCACTGCGATAAATCGAGAATTAAGCGGAGGGAGGCGAACCAGGTGTCGCAAACAAAACAATCCCAAATACTAAAACCTTTACCGATCATTTCTCCAACCCCTCAACCTATAATGCAAGAAAATGAATAGTTACTAAAAGATTTGAAACAATGTCAAATACAATGATCATGATATACCAACCAAACATTTGTGATAATTAATTACTAGTTTTTGATTAAACATAGTGGGTGCAAGGATAGTTACACACCTACATGGGTTCCACACCCCAAAGGAAGCCAGGAGAATCGTGGCGCTTGATTTGAGAATTTTCACTTTCGTCATGACTAATAAGTATGTGTAATAGGCTAGCTAGCAAGCAAAAAAACAAATATACAATCCCTAGACACACGAACAGATTATTATAGGCTCTTGGAACAAATAGTCAAATTTTAGTAGATAGATGTCACCATTTAGTTGTACACTATACGTGGGTGACTATGAGTTGAGATTAATATTGAACACGAATTGTAATTAACGAGCAAAATCATCATAATTTTTACATCGAAATAAAGTCACTTTCTTTTACCAAAATTGAAAATAAATATCTTTCAAATTAAGTTAAATCGTTAAGCAACAAAAAATCTGGCAAATGTCCTTGTGGCATTTTTTATCTTTCCTAAACGTATATGGATACTTTGTGACTTTTTTTTTCGTGTTTTTATTTTAGTGTTTAAATTGCGTATGAAAAGTGTCACACGTGATTTATTATTTTAGAAATCATGTGTTATTTCACAATCACGTGTGATTTCATAAAATCCAATTCAACATTGAAAAAAAAAAATTTAAAAAGTTCGTAGAAAGTATCTATATAAATGTCCATTTAGAAAAGAAACCAATTTATTAATTGCTGTATTGATGGTGTGATGATTTTAGTGCTGACGATTAGCGGTTTGAGATATATATAAATCTATATTTATTTTAAAATGATGAAAATGTGTTTTTTTTAGTTTGATAAAAAAATGAATGGTCAGAATTTGTTCGTTGGATCTTTAAAGAATTTGTGTTAAATATTGAACTTTCCTCAAGCGACTAAACTTTTAAAAGAAATTAAAAACGACACTTTATAAAAACACACATAAATACAATGTATATACATCACAATATGAAAGAACCCTTCTTGGATTAAAAATGACCATAGAACATATCCAAAAAAAAAATGAAGCAATCCTCCAACATATATTTTAGAAAGGAAAAAAAAGCTAATATTTTAGCTTCAATAAAACTTGACCACACACCACAAGTCAACTTCCAACTTCAGACAAGATCAATCTACACTGATAAAATACCCATTCTGATTCCTTTTCAGGCAGAAAACATAAGTTGGAACTACTTATATTACACACGAACTAAGATCACCTAACCACTCACGATACGTATGTACCGTTCACGCAATCCATTGCTTGATTTACTTTGTATTTGTGAACCTTCTAACTATCTATTTGTATGCTCTCAATAGAATTTCATGAAATAAATTTGTAGCCGTTTCAACCTTTTTCCTAAACGGGCAACAATTTTTCCAAATATAGTATCATGTTGTCCAACAATTTTCTACATTTCTTTTCTTGATTATTATTCTATTCTACCCTAGCATTTCTTTATAAGAGAATATTTACATTATGTAAATTCCATCACTTGAAAACTTTTTCCCAAACCTTTATTGCCTCATTACAAAGGACCGTAATGTGTTTCTCCGGTTGAACCTTTTAGATAGAGATGTTCCCTTTGACGTTGTCCTAAGAAAGTGGCAATTTTCTATGTGTTGTGTGAGAATGTTGCAGGGGTTCTTCACTTAATTCGATGGCTCCTTTGTTGTCACACATGATTGAGATGTCTTCAAGTGTGATGTCATAGTCTCAGAGCTTGTTTCATCCATAGTGCTTGTTGACATGCCTTTTCAGTAGCTTACATATTCAAACTTGGGTTGTGGAGATTGCTAGTCTGGGTTGCTGTTGGA
>OU343217.1:121429793-121498832 GCA_910596185.1 Chrysanthemum makinoi | reverse complement strand
AAAGAAGGAACTTAGAGAAACACACAAATACAAAAGACAACCATATGGAAAGATCCCTTAGGATCGCTGGTTAGAGATGTACAATACTTGGAGAAAGTATGTGTAAGCGGGTGAGCCAAAAGGAAGAAATGGCTCACTATTTATAGAGGAGAAAACTTATCTGTTCTGGGATCCCACGGATCCCTCCCATTAGAGGATCCGTCTAGCGTAAAGCTAGGGATCCGTGGGACGCTCCTCTTTACCAATGGGTATTTTGGTTATGGGTCATGGGTTATGGGTTGATCCATGGGTCTTTTACTAGATACAATGTATCTTATAAGTTCAATGTACCAAGTCAAGTGGTTTGGATAATACCATGGGTTATGGGTCAATACCATTTGTTAGTTTTACCCATTTTAGTATATACTAGTTAAGTATATATTTACCCAAATATGTAAACACTAGTTGTTGTACATATGTATTACTACATCATAAAATCACTTATACTTGTTTTAGTGTTTTATGTGAAAGCGTAAGTGTGTTAGAAAACTATGGGCTCAAACTATTTACGTATTTTATTTGTTTCGTTAAAATGATTTAACGTTTGTTATCGACAAAACATTAGAAGATCGTAAAATATAAATAAACGCTTTTACGACTTATTTGTATTAACAATCTCCCCCTTTTGTTGATGACAAAACATAAAATTATTTTAAGAAAAAACTAGAATTCGTAAAAAGTTTGAATTGAGTTTTACTCTTCTCCCCCCTTTGTCGAAACAAAAGAGCATCGAAAAAGAAACTAACACGCTTTTATATGAAAACATGTAAAAGAAAAGATGTAAAGAGAGTAAGTAACGGAATGGTTCTCGCCTTAACTCCCCCTTGACGAGTCTATCCCTTTGTGAGGCATCAAGTACATAAAAAATAAGTAAGCTAATGTATTGCAACTAAGTTTGCAAATGGTTCGCCTTTTGTGACGGTGCCCCCTGAAGATTGCAACTTTGCAATGGGGTGTCATGAAAAGTAATCCAAAGAAGGATTAAGGTGCAAATGGATTTGCAATGTATGGTTTGACACAAAGCTCCCCTAGCTTTATGGTGTGTTAAATCTTCATGTGTATTATGAAAATCTACAAAATAAAGGTTAGAAAACAAGAGTATAGTGCATAATTTCCTGCAAATAAGACTCAAGTTAGTAGTATTTTGTATCAACCAGGATCCCATGGTTCCCTCATGGAGGGATCCGTCTAGGCATTTGTAGGGATCCGCCGGTGACAGATTCTTTTAGCAATGAAGATATGCCAAATAATGCTAATAATGAGGTGAGATATGTATATAATTAAAGTATATAAACACAAAGCAACATGGCATATAAGTAATCATTCAATAAAACCATGTGATAATTAAACAAATCTCTAAAACTAAGAGGATGATCTAGTCATACAAATACTACTAATACTAATTAGTTACTAAACTTAAAACGCAACAATGTGCTTGAGTCTAGGAATGAGTGGACTTGTTGATTTGATCCAATTTTGCAAGAAGATGATTAAACATGAAATGTAACTCATTTCGTACTTCTTGAACAAGTCCTTGAGTGATTAGACAATTTGGACAATTATTGTCTTGGTTTGGAACCGGAGGAGAGTGGATATTTTGAGGAGGCTCTACGAATGATTGTGGGTTTTCATTTTGAGACGTAGGATGAGGTTCTAAAAATGAGGGTGGTAATGGAAATTCTTCCATATGATCAAGTCCTTGATTGTTCCTTGTTTCCCATGATGGACTAGTTGGTGTTGTAGGTGGTTCCCTATTCAACGAGAAAGTTGGTGAGTGGGAGGTTCTTGGTGGTGAATGCTCTAATGAATAGAGATTTGGGTGAGGAAGAGGTTCATTAAAAGGGTGTAGTCCATGCTCAAGAAATGAAGGTTTAGATGGCTTGATAGAACTAGCCATGTTTGGTTTTGAACTAGATGATCCTTTTTCTAGTCCGAAAGGTTTGATGCTAATCCTTGCGGTTCTCTTAGCATTTGTTGAATGGGTTTGAAGAGGTGGGATTCTAGCATTGTTATCTCTTATGGGAGATGATTCGGTGGATGATATTTCATGGATCATTTGACCCTTTCTTTTGGATGAGCCTTTGGTTGAGGAGTTGCAAGAGCCTTAGTAATGGTGATGATAATGATGCTATATGAGCTTCTAGTTGCTGATTTTTGAGAGCTAAGTGAGAGTGGTCTCTTAACCTTAAGAGTGTTTGGTTTATAAAGGGTAATTTGAATTGGGGAATTAAATTCTTGGCCACTAAGAGGATTAAGCATGCACTTAGGATATTGATCAGCTCTAGGGAGATAATAAATGAAGGCTAAAAGTGGTTAGATAACCAAAAGGTGGTTTAAAATTGAAGAGGGAAGCTGATTTAATCTTTCTCAGCCACGATCTCGCGGATCCCTCTCACCGGGATCCGTCTGGTTATAAACAGGGATCCGTCGCAGCCTTCCGGTGAAATGCTTATGCTTTTGTGAGGTTTATTACCTATGTATTTTGAGGTTTTGACTTTATTTTGAAGTTTTTAACTGGTGGATATCTTAAATGCTCAACATAATGGGTGATGGTGCTTAATCATGGTTTTGGGTAAGAAAATTAACTTAGGTAGTCTAACTAAGTGTTTGACAAGGATACCATTTGAATTGATATGAAGAAATGGTGGTAATTAGTCCTAGAAGTCAGATGATGACTCAAGAAAAATTTACTAAAATTAAAAATAAAAGAAATGAAAACTAGTTTTGAGCCTAATTTTGAGTCAAAAGTGATTAAGACCAATTTGATAAAATTGATGGATATACAAAACTAAGTGTTATGAGATGTGATAAATAATATGAGCGTTGGAGCGAAATATGAGTTTTGAAGAGTTGATAAATCAAAAACACTTTGAAATATAACCTAGGTAAGCCATGGGTGAGTGTGAGGCTTTCAAATGTTTGAGGAAGACTTAGTTGGCTCTAATGTCATATGTTTGACTAGTGTGAAGTGATCTAGTGAGCTATTTTGATGTAAGTAAGTCTGCTTTGTTCATCAGTAGTCACAGATCCCACGGTTCCCTTGTGGGAGGGATTCAGCTAGTTATAATGCGGGATCCGCCATCTGCAGATCGAGGCTGCTTTAAAATGTGCAACTTTGTCGCTTTTAGCAAATGCTTCTCCTAGTTGTTTCTATAAGGGCAAAATGCAAGAACACAACAAATATAAGGCATAGCAAAGTAGGGAGAGCTAAAAGTTCCTAAAATGAGTGACTAAGACCACTGAATGTTTTCAAAGAGTCGTAAAATCTCATTCTACAAGTTCCTAAGTTAAGATTGTTTAGTGCCAAGATATGGCAAGACCTACATGCTACACTATTCTACACAAGCATTGTTTAAGTGTTACAACCCATTGTTTGAAATTGTTCTTCACAAATTTAGGTCCTATGACCTTACCTTTATTTCTGCCCCTTCCGTCTTCACCCGTCCTCTACTCTTTATCATACCATCTCTACTTCTTTTTCTTCAAGAAGTTGGCTAAGCAGAAGATTCCTTTGGTTTGTTGCCATTGGGTGATGCACCCGAACGTCCGCAATTGGTTGATGTAGTCCAAGGGGTTGAGATCGGTATTTCCGAGTGGGTTGCTACTTCCTTCATCTCTCTTTGCCTCTCCCTTTCTTCCGAGGAATCCGTGGGTCGGTGAGGCCTTTTGCCATCTACCATAAACCTTGTAGTTCTTCCCTCGGTCAATGACACTATAACCTTGTTGCAAAATCTATGATCATAGGATTGCGGAGAAGGATCTAATCCAAAGATGAATTTCGCAAGACGGGTTAGAAGCATTGCATACGGGAGCACCATTTTGTCCATGCTTCTTACACTTGCCATTCTCTTGATCATGTAGTAGGCAAGTTAAAGCAGTCTCTCACTAGGCAATAGATCATGAAACTTAGACATGCTTTGGGGTGATCCTTGTTTCCTACTAGGCACACCACATTCTCCCTTATCACATCTTCCCATTTCCTTACAATCTGCACATCTCGGAGAGCTCCATTTGGAAAGGATCCCTATAGATCACTTTCGAATTCCTAGTAACCCTCGATGGGGATGCTCTTGGCATAAACACGGTGTCCCTCACCGTGGATGCTTCCGGGATTATCATGTGATAGGTTTCATGATGATCAACCATAGAGTGTATCTCCTCCAACGACCACTCATTAGAATACATGCAAACACCTTGATATGGAACCCTATTATTCTTCCGAACTCTACAAGCGAAAGGGTGTATTCATGCTCATTTATGGTGAAGACAATCGAGATAGACCCATCATCATTTCTAGTAATCCTCATGGTCTTGTAGAACTCGAGTACAAAGACCGGGCAAATTTGTTCGTTTATGTCCAATAAACAATCAAACCCAATAGTTCCAAAAACTTCCCTTATGTCGGTATTGGCAAGAAATGATGGTTCAACAACTCGACCTTCGTGAAAGAGTCACTTTTCAACCATTTTGAAGGCTTTCCTATCGTCCGGACCAAGTCCATCTTTTCTATGGTACATTGGTATGTAATGAGCGGTGTCTTGGTAATCTTGTTGTTTGTTGCTTGGCATGATTGTTCCTAAACAATACAACCACAATGTGGTCTTAATTGTGAATAGTAACCTATAGGGTTTGATCACAATTTTGCTCAATTCATTTTTATTGAGTTCAAGAAATGAGTTTAATTTGTATTAACAATGTTAATTCTTTGATTTGGAATATCTTAGAAAACAATGTGGTAACAAATTATGACAAACCCATTTGAACCCAATCTTATAAAAATAAAGAAATTGTAATCCTAGAAATCAAGGAATGAAATTAACAATGTAGTGAAGATTATACTTACACAAATTATTGTTATGCTTGAGAGAGATGATCAAATTGCTCTTGTGAATGAATTGGGTTTTTGTTCGTGATTCTTTGAAGGGAAAGTAGTTGTGGAACTTCCACAGTGATCATTCTTTAACTTATGATGTCTTCTGTCACACGGATCCCGCGGATCCTCTCCTTTGGGATCGGCTAGTATAAGCACAGGGATCCGGCATGACAGCAAATATGATGAGTGAAAAATTTCATGATGTTCTAAACCGTGCTTTATTCATGTTTAAGATGTTAATTACAATAAAATTTTCCGAGAGCTTACACATTCCAACAGTAGCACCTGAATTAGCATCATGTAGATTAACAAGCAATGTTCTTTTGTTATAGAAAGGTACGTAGTTCATTAATTGGAAACACTTTTTTGGGCCAACAACAAATTAAAATGAGTAAATCAAGGTAGCTTGAAAACTCTAAGCAAAGAATTTACGGGCATGCGATGGGGATGTGAAAAAACGATGACATGTAGTCAAGGTATTATGACAATTTTAGAGCGCGATTTAGCAATTTTGAGGGAAATAATCTCAGGAATTCAATAACCTATCTACAATAAATTAAAGAATGAGTTGGTTCTTGTGGTGAAAATTTTTAAAATTAAACGCTCAGTTCTCGAGTTACAATTTGATAGGAAAGGAAAGGAAATGGAAAATATTTTGTGTTGTTGAGTTATTTCAAAAAGGGGAAAGGGAAATGGAAAGCAAAATGGGAGGAAATTTGGTTAAGAAAATCTTCCTCCCATTTTTGGGAGGAAAAGGAAAGGAAATGGAAACTTATGTTATGTAAAGACTTATATACCATTATAAAAAGATTTGACATTAGTAACTAAAGGGTATATATGTAAATTAAACAAGTTATTTTTCTTTTCCTCCCACTCAAGAACATGATTACTTTCCTTTTCCTTTCCTCTTCCCACTATCTCAAAAACATATAAACTAACAATTCCTTTCATTTTTCTTTTCTTTTCCCTTCCTATTCTTTTCCATTTCCTTTGACTCAAAACTCGAGAACTGAGCGAAAAGGATCATCTTCAAGGAGAAGATATGAACTACAAAAACTAAGAAAACGATCCCTGTGTTAACAAACATAGCACACATCCATCATCAATCTATCATGTTCAAAATGTACATGAGAGGATCCATATTCCAATTTTGTAGTCTTTATAAACTTTGTATGTATAGATAGATATATCCTTAATGCGAGTTTTCAATGATATCATTTATCTAAATTTGACAAGTTCCAATTTTCAGCGTAATATAGAAGGGTAAGGTAGGCATTTCACTTAGGTGCTTCTATTTTCAACCTTATCATCAAGCCAAGCCATCAGAAGATATCCAAGCCGTTGATTATGCTTATGACTTTATGTTTAGATGGTTAGAAACTTAACACACTGCTTTTCTAGTGGCATGTATACTTTTAACAATCCCACATACAGAAAATATTACTCAAATTTTCATGCTATGATGACTTGTGTTATAAGTTCATGGAGCCATTAACAAAAGGTACATGGCCAGAGAACATGCAAAAAATTTCGATAACACCAACATCCAATACCCAAACGGGCATGTTTTGCCTAAATTTTTTTTTAGATCGACACAAAAACTTGATTGCTTCATATGTTTTTCCCAGGATAAACTATTACACTGCAAGTTTTATCCAATATCAAGAACCCTCTGACGAAATTCCTCTGGGATTTGATACAGATTGTCAATACAAAGCATCGTACCACCGCTATTTTTATCTATTTCTTAACTTTAAATCAAGTAGGCCTTTTTTAATAAGTTTTTCTTATGTTTGTAGGACAAGACCCTAAAGGACGTGATATATATTGGAGAGCCTATAAGATATCATCTCATATGAATTTACTCGCACATACTACTAGAAGAAGTAGAACAAAGCGACTAAATTAATCCCGACGACATAGTGTTGTCGGGACAAAACATTAAACGACAAAAACAGTGCTTGACCGAGACTTCAATACGATGGATTTTTTACCAAAATAAAATGCCGACGACATGTTGTAGGCATTTGATTAGTCAAATTTGACTTTCAACATTTCACCTATTTTTGGGCGGTATTTTTTCCCGCCTTTTATATCCCTATGACATGTCGTTTGGTACCAAAACCATACAATTTTTTGGTCGATTAGTGTTTGTTTGGCGTTAATTACGTTTGTGGTTTGTTATGTCGTTGGTATAAACTTGTATCAGTTTAGTGTTAATGACGTTTGTATTTTATTTTTATACGACGACATGCCGTAGGCATGTAATGAGTCAAATATGACTTTTTGGGAAGTATTTTTTTCCGCCTTTCATATCCCTACGACATGTCGTAGGTACCAAAAACCACGCAAATTTTTGGGTAATTAGTTTTAGTTTCGCGTTACTATAAAAAACGAAAAAACGCTTTATGTTAGAAAAAGCAAACAACTTCACCAATAAAACCAACATAAAATATGAGATAAAAAGTTATACGTATCTGTGAGATATAGTGACAATAACTCGTACATATAAACGGTCAAATATGAGATAAAGGCTGTACATACGAATTTACAAATCGATGAAAAGTTGCACATATAAACGTTCAAACGATTCCACCAATAAAAACAACATAAAATATGAGATAAAAAGTTGTACATACGAATTATATTACAAATCTATAAAATTTCAAACATAAAAGCATACGGAATTACATTACAAGTCGATAAATGCCAAATATTAATAAAGCGTATGAATTACATTACAAACCGATAAAAGTTCGAACATTAAAGCGTACGAATTACATTACAAATTGTTAAAAGTTTAAACATTAAAGCGTACGAATTAATCAAAACCAAGGTTTTCCATGTCATTATAAAGATCGTGAAGTGGGGCAGCTGAATCAACTGTGTGGTTCTGGAGATGCATATACATTTCTAGAATTTTCTCGAGTACCTTTATCCGTTGTATTAGTTTGATGCTGTTTGAGCAACTGGATTTCCAGTGTCTCATTGTTGAAAGTCCTGCAGAGTGAGTTGGAGTTCTTTAAGGTCATGCGGAATGAGTTGGAGGCGTCGAAGCTCGAGAAAACCGGTCATTAGACAGAGTCAGTCCTCTTTCCATAAAAAAAATCACATCCAAAATCCCTTGACCGAGGCTATTAAAGAGTAAAGAAAATTATATTTAACAACTAACCAAATTATATGTTACACAAAAAATGCAATTGTTCACCTTTGATAAAGGACATGCATAGTATAGTTTGCCACAGATTTCAGGCTGATGCAATTCTCGCAAAACTACATCTCCTTGTCCACAACGAAACAAAAAAGCTTCAAATTTCGCCATCCTCTTGATAACAGTTTGTATGCTAGTGGTTGTGATGAACATAGTGAGTAATGTGTTGGTGGTTGTGAGGATAAGAGAATGTGTTTGTGAGGATAAGAGAGTTACATATGCTTTTATTGTAAAAAAATAGACCTTTTAGCGGGAAGTTTTGATGCCAATTTTGTGAGGGAAATTTTGACGTGTGGAAAACTACAAAGGGGGGTTGAATAGTTTAACCAATTAAAACTTCGTTTTAAAACATTTAGATTAACTTATGTCAATCTATTTGTTTGTTTATGTTGGACGTTGATAGATAGATATATAAACTTGGAATGAAAGATAAAGGGTAAGAAGCACATAACCACGACACGAGTATTTATAGTGGTTCGGCTACAAGGACACCTTCCTTTCCTTACTTCACTCCTCGAGTCACCTACTCGAGAGTTCGTAAACACTACACGACACCAATCTCCTTATGGCGGAGAAGCCTTCACAACGTCGCCTACTCTTTTTCCGGTACTAGGCTAACCACCAGGTTCTTTCACACCAAGGTGAACCACACCTATCACAACGTCGCCTACCCTTTATTAGGTACTAGGCTAAGCACCTAGTTCAATTACTATGGAGGAACTACTACCCAACATAACACAACACTTATTCCCAAGGAGACCAACTCCTTATTACAACACCATCAAGGATATCACCATCCTTGGAAACAAATTAATACTTATATGTATAACGATGCACCTCATCGATTATACGACCTTGACATTCTTCTTTAATGCCACTTGATTTGATTCCTAGGCATCCTTCACTAATGCCTTTGACACAACGCTTGGCACCTTTCACTAATGCCTTCGTCTTGACACCTTTAGAATTATTCACCAATGCTTTTGACACGGACGTTAACCACCTTTCACTAATGCTTTCGTCTTGACACCTTTAGCATTCTTCACCAATGCTTTTGACACGGACGTTAAGCACCTTTCACCAATGCTTTCGCCTTGACACTTTCAGATTCTTCACTAATGCCTTCTATACAACACATCTACGGAGGAAGAAAGAACTATCAACAAGAGAACCTCAGTTGTCTTGATGATGACGAAGCATGCCAACTCATGGACTTGAGCTTGCTCGACTTCAAGAAGTGGTGATCTCGGCCTTTAAGAGGAACCTAGAGAATCACACAAAAAGAAAAGACAAACTACATATAAAGATCCCTTAGGATCAGTGGTTAGAGAGGTACAATACTTGGAGAAAGTATGTGTGAAAGTGGTGAGCCAAAAGGAAGAAATGGCTCACTATTTATAGAGGAGAAAACTTACTGTTCCCCGGATCCCACGGATCCCTCCCACAAGGGATCTGTCTAGTGTAAAGCTAGGGATCCGTGGGACGCTCCTCTTTACCCATGGGTATTTTGGTTATGGGTCATGGGTTATGGGTTATGGGTTGATCTATGGGTCTTTTACTAGATACAATGTATCTTATAAGTTCAATGTACCAAGTCAAGTGGTTTGGATAATACCATGGGTTATGGGTCAATACCATTTGTTAGTTTTTACCCATTTTAGTATATACTAGTTAAGTATATTTTTACCCAAATATGTAAACACTAGTTGTTGTACATATGTATTACTACATCATAAAATCACTTATACTTGTTTTAGTGTTTTATGTGAAAGCGTAAGTGTGTTAGAAAACTATTGGCTCAAACTATTTACGTATTTTATTTGTTTCGTTAAAATGATTTTACGTTTGTTATCGACAAAACATTAGAAGATCGTAAAATATAAATAAACGTTTTTACGGCTTATTTGTATTAACATGATGCAAGTTAACCTAGTGGTATATAAAGTTGTGGGAAATCTTGGCACCAATAGTTTGTTTTTGGAAATTTCGGCACCGACTTGTTATGCGTATCCATAACAACTCGAAAAACCTGTTTAACATGTTATGTATATCCATAACATATCGACTCATCTGTTTAACATGTTATGTGTATCCATAACAACTCAACTCATCTATTTAACATGTTATGCATATCCATAATAACTCGACTCATTCGCTTAACATGTCATGCTCATCCATAACATCTCAATCATCCGCTTAACATATTATGCGTATCCATAACAACTCGACTCATTCGTTTAACATGTTATGCATATCCATAACATCTCGACTCATCGTTTAACAAGTTATGCATGTCCATAACAACTCGACTCATCCGTTTAACATGTTATATATATTAATAACATATCGACTCATCCGTTTAACATGTTATGCGTATCATAACATCCCGACTCACCCGTTTAGCATGTTATGTATATCCATAACAACTTGACTCATTCGCTTAACATGTCATGCATATCAATAACATCTCGACTCATCGTTTAACATGTTATGCATGTCCATAACAACTCGACTCATATGTTTAACATATTATGTATATCCATAACATATCGACTCATCCGCTTAACATGTCATGCATATCCATAACATCTCGACTCATCCGTTTAACATGTTATGCGTATCCATAAAATCTCGACTCATCCGTTTAACATGTCATGTATGTCATAACATCTCGACTCATCCGTTAAACATGTTATGTATATATCCATAACAACTCGACTCATCCGTTTAACATGTCATGCATATCCACAACATCTCACCTCACCCGTTTAACATGTTATGCATATCCATAACATCTTGACTCATCCGTTTAACATGTCATGTACATCCTTAACATCTCGACTCATCTATTTAACATGTTATGTATATCCATAACAACTCGACTCAAACGTTTAACATGCTTCCATAACATCTCGACTTAGACGTTTAAATAAAATTATTTAATTTTAATTTAATTTATATATTAAATAAAACTATTTATATTAAATAAAATTATTTAATTTTATAAATCTATTTAATTTTAAATATATATTAAATAAAAGTATTTATATTAAATTAAATTAGTTAATTTAATAAAACTATTTTATTTTAATTTTAATTATATATAAATAAAAGCATTTATATCAAATAAAAAATTTTAATTTTATAAAAGTATTTTTATTTTAAATAAAACTATTTAATTTTAATTTTAATTATATACTAAATAAAACTATTTATATTAAAAAAATATTATTTAAGTTTATAAAATATTTAGTTTTAATTATATATTAAATAAAATTATTTATATTTAATTAAATTAGTTAATTTTATAAAAGTATTTAATCTTAGTTTTAATTATATATTAAATAAAAGTATTTATACTAAATTATATATTTTTTAATTTTATAAAAGTATTTAAATACATACGACAAGTCGCGGGGATATATTTTGATAAATCTCCTCCCCCTCCCCAGAAATTTTTTTCACTATCCCGTCAAAGCACAAAATGACAAAAGGATTTCGTGTGTTGTCGGAGGTGTCGAGTTATGCTAAAAAGCACAAAATTAGATATGGATCAAAACACACTTAGAAAAAAAAAAGCAATCACTCCACCATTACACCATGCTCTCCACCATTACAAAGACCACCGTCTGCACCAACACCACTACACTACCGGCACAACCACTATCACCCCCGCACCACCACCCACTGCGCACCACTAAGCACATATCCTCCTCCCTCTCCGCTAATTCTATCCTCTATCCTCTCACGCTTAATTCTTTCTATTCTCTTCTCCTTCTTACTCCTCCACCACTACAAACCGATTAGGTATTAAACACATTTCAATTTTTTAATTTTGATAAACCGATTAATCGATTATTTTTTTATAAACCGATTAGCTTAGTTTAATTAAACCGATTAGCTTGTTAAAACCTTATGTTAAAAATCTTTTTTTATACGGCCGGGACCACAACCGAAGCCGAGTCGAGAGTCGAGAGCGAGACAAAGACGAAGGTAATGTGCTCTCTTTTTAATATTTTTATTAACTTTTGGTATCCCAACGACATGTCGTCGCCAAAGTTTTTGCTCATGTTTTAAGTAACCGGTAATGTGTGCTCTCTTTTTATACAGCCCGAGCCTGAGACCACTTCCCGAGACCACAACCCGAGACGAAAACAATATGTTGTTATTTGTTAGATATCCATATTGTTTTTTCATATGTTATATGTAATATACGATTTTAGTTAGTTAGTATTGCGTTTGGTTAGTATGGTATTGGTTATGCGGATATGGAATATATGATTTTCTTTAGTTAGTTATTTGCAGTTTGTGGTAGTTATTTGAGGGTTATGTTAGTATGATATTGGTTATTTGCGAGTTATGCGTTTGTATTTGTTAAATGGAATGTTTTTGGATTTTAGTGATTAATTTCGGAAATTCCCCATCCGATCATTTTTATTGATGAGAATGTGTATTTATTTGAATGTGTACATTCTTATATTAATTTGTTCTTGAAAATCTATATGTTATTTAACTTGTACATTTACAGATGGCAGAAACAGTTGTGCGCGATTACGGTGTTGACGGTGCCGGTGACCCACCACCTTCCCTTACCCGTCAGATTGATAGCAGTTGTCGTGGTAAGAATTTCTGGATTATTTTAAAAGAAACTTAAACTTGATCATTTGAATTTGGTTACTTGTTATTTTATGACGTTTTCAGTCACTTCAATTGTAGGATCACAACCCCGAAGAGGTCGGGGCAGGGGCAGGGGAGGCAGGGATGGAGGTCAAGATGGCAGTAGGAGGGTTGTGAGTCAAGACAACAAGAACATAGCCCTGAAGAAAGCCATGGCCAATTTTGGCCGCAGTCGATTAACTTTGACTTTGATGATCAGGGGATGTTCACTCACGTCGGCAAGAACGCCAAATGGTTCAGTAACTACTATCGCGAGCTGATTAGGGAGTTCCCGTTGGTACTAAATTGGTCTAAGATCAAAATGTTTGACTGAAAAAGTATGTGGGTCCCACAATGTCATCGGGATGTGTCGTCGGAACGGAAAATAGTGACGGGGCAGTGTCGACGACTTGTCGTCGGGGCGAGTTCAAGCCTACGACATATCGTAGGGAGAGTTTTAAAAAAGTCGTATGGGAATGCAGTCATTATACTAGTATACAACTAGAAAAATGCACTATTAGTGAAACAAAAAGAGTGCACGAATAGGTTTATATCTTTTTGCGAAACAATTAACTCTAAAGATTTTGGTAAGAACTTAAATTTATACTTTGTCCACGTACAATTTATTAAGAAAGGTGGATAGAAATAAAACAAATCATTAGTCAAGCTATTATGACAATGTTAGAGTGCGATTTCTCAATTTTGAAGGAAATGATCTCAAGAATTCTATAAGCTGTCTACAATAAATTAAAGAATGAGTTGGTTCTTGTCGTGTAAACTTTTTTAGAATTAAAAGGGTCGTCTTCAAGGAGAAGATATGAACAATAAAAACTACAAAAGATCCCCCATGTACACAAACATAGCGCACATCCACCACATCAACCGCTAGACAATGCTAATCTTAATTAACTACGAGCTTTTGAATAATTGTTAACTCACCACATTGCATGGTGTTTCCCCTAAAATGCGCCAATAAAATTAATCATGTGTGCAATTTACATACGTATCCAACATACCATGGATCAGTCCTCATTTTGGTTATCAGTTTAACAGATTTTAGCAAAAAAGATAACAAGATTAGGTGAATATATGTATTGGATGTCTGTTATTAAATATTTAATTTCATAGTATATCATAGTATCAATAAGACATTACAAAAGGTCATTCAAGTTTAGTACTCTGCATGAATTATTACAGAATTGATATACAATTTTTTGCCCAAAATGAAAGATATGTGATATGTCGCCGTGCTTATTCATGTTCTTGCCTTCTTGAGCTTCTTGCTCACTTCACTTGCTTGTTCGCTTTCGGTGATGCTCCGTTTTAGTATCTTTTTGTCTTCGGACAGGAACTTTTTATACCAAATGGCAGAGTTTTTTGGGTACCTTTGTAGATCTTTCAAAAAGTCAACATAGATCATACCAAATCTTTCACTATATCCGGAAGACCATTCAAAACTATCCATGAAAGACCATACAAAGTATCCCGTCACACTCACTTGGTTACTGTAACCATTTTATAAATAAATTTGGTTAGTTATGCACTTACTACAAAAAGGGCCAATAGAGCACGATTTAAATAACTTGTCATAAGTTGTAATTCAATTTCCATTTGTTTCACGCTGTGAAAAAATATTAACTTCTTTACTTACTCTCGGGCAGTTTTAATAGCTTTAATATGCTCTTTGATATATTTGGCACGAAAGGTATCATCCCGCACTTCTTCATAAGTTTTTCCTGTTTCGTTCTGATCAGGACTTCCTGTGACAGGAATCAAAGTTTTAGTCATAGATTGGATTAGAGATTAAAAACACACACATTATTGTAGTACCATTCTCTGTGACCATTATATCCTTAGTGACTTTGTATGTTTTCTTAATGTAAATCAAGAGTTTTCCAAGTTGTTCAGGACACAGATAAATCCACGAGCCCTCAAACGCCTGTTGAATGGAATGTTGCATTAGTTAGCGAACCTTGGAACATGTGAGCCCTGATTATGTGTTTTTATCATTTTATATGTAAAGTTTATCTTACCTGCTCTCCGATGTTGTTTCCATCAGGATCTTGGGCTGAAGCACGCGAAAACGAGTTACAAGTTATGAAGCTTGTCAATGTATTTCGATAAATCCTAATTGTTCTCGGCAAGAATCATATTCAATATTTATGTGGAAATAGATCCATTTAATCCATTAGTTTAAAAGAATGGGTTGTAACACTTTTGGAAAAATAATTAAAGAGTGGTGGCAATATTATTCTTATTATTTTTTTTTTGTAGAACTTTTTTTCGATCTGCATGTTTTGTATATTTGAACAATATCGAAATTCTAATTCAGTCATATCCATATTATTACCTTGAGTAAAAAAAATTGAATGAAAATAATGTGTTTCTGACTTTTTGTACCTGATTCCACATAGTGAGAATCTGCAAGATATCCAAGAGGAATTACATCAGAAGAAGTTGGTTTTCGGGCATAACTCGCTGTGTAGTAGTTTATTCCCAAGAAATCATATGAATCAACCAACTTTGTAACTTGATCACTCGAAAATTTTGGCAAAACACGGCCATCCGGATAATCTGGAGTTGCAGATTGAGCATACATTTGCATGCTCTCTGGCCATGTACCTCTTGTTAGCGGTTCCATAAACCTAAATTATGTATTACAGTATCATAATATGTGTATCGATAATTTGTTCTGAGACAGAAGAATTGACAAGCATTATTTGCTATGTTTCTTACCATCCAAACATAAAATCATAGCCGTTTTTGACACCTTCGACATCATCTTGGTTTTGAGAGCCACGATAAGGTTGAAGGTAGTTGCAATTGAGTGTGATTCCGACTCTACCCTTTTGAATGGCCTAAAAGAAACACGTCCAATTAATAAATTCTAAAATGTGGAAAATGTGTTTAATGAATGTAGATTATATTTTAGTAATACTACGTACCTTGTAATCTTCATTATATTTTCTATAAGCAGCTGCATGACAATTGAGTAAGTTATACGCTACTGTATATGGTTCTGTTTGAGCGTCACCATCTTCACTGTTGCCACCTCGACCTGGTGCCCATGTACCTTGTACATAACCAGACAAGGAAAATCTATGTGGTTCATTTAATGTCACCCAATTCTTCACCCGATCTCCAAACTCCCAAAAGCAAATATCGGCATAAGCAACAAAATCGTCCCTAAATTATTTTATATAAACTCGTCAATTTGAGAGATATATAGGAAACAAAATATTAAAGATTTAAACAAGCGATATTTACACAATTTTCGAACTTAAGAAGCCCAAATACTCTTCTTCCAAAGCATTTGGAAGATCCCAATGGAACAAAGTGACAAATGGCTCAATTTGATTCGCCAATAACTCATCGATTAACTTGTTGTAATGGTTGATACCTTCCATGGATTTACCCATGCTCACTTTTCCACCTGTTTAATTACATGAATAACGTTATATTATGTTTTAAAAAGAATGAACACATTAAATTGTAATTACAAATTTCCACTCAAGTTATTTAGGACTCTTTGAAAACAGAGTGGATAATTTCAGTTCCTTATAGATTTCCATCCATAGATGTGCGTTGATTCTTCGAATCATATATAATTAAATCTATCATAATGGGCATATCAAAACCAAAAAAAAATAAAAAGCATGAGTCCTATATTTGAGTTAGTACGTTTTCATTACACTTTTTAAGTGATTAACATTAGTAGAGTATTTATATCTTGGGTTCTTAAGTCTATTGTCTAATGGTGGAATCACAGAAACAAGATGTGGAGGGTTCAAAACGCACCGGAAACAAGTATGTCACACGACTCGCCCTTATTAATTTTTTTCTCAAAACAAAAAATAACAGTTTGATAGGATCATTAATACACATATCTTTAGCTTGTAATTTTACTAACCATAAGGAACAAATAAATAATTAATTTGCATACCAAATAACCGTTCCTAGTAAAATCTAAAAGTCTAAAACATCTTAAGCTGATATGATGCTAAACATCCTGCCTCAGTTTTCACTTCTGGCTCTTTGCAAACATCATATAAAATGCATTTCTTGTTGGCTTGACATTACTCTAATAATTTCAATACGGGTGTTTAACATGTTTGCGACAAAAGGTTTGAGATTTACGTTTGGCGGGGTTAAGAAAACATGGATTATATAGAGTAGGATTCCTGAAAAACTAAGTGCCATTAACACAAGAGTTACCTGTTCGAATAACTATTAAATTTTGTGGCCTTAAATAATGTTAGGCCTAATGCACTCAATTCAATTTTGCATCTATGCTAGAAGATTTTCAGTTTACCTGGTAATATTCGTGGCCATGAAATAGAGAACCTATAAGAGTTGACACCCATTTTCTTCAACAGCTGAACGTCTTCCTGTTAAATTTGTTTACAAAAAAAAAAAAAAAGCAAGTCTTCAAAAACTGAACATGCATGCATGTATACTGAATTGATCTGTAATAAACTTGAATAATATAATGTATTAGTAGTAGTAACTTGTATAATAACTGTGACATGCAATATCAACATATCACTTCGAGAAGTGAATTACTGATATTTATTCCTACTTGACATTCTTACTAATCCTCCTAATTACAAGATCCTGACGAGTTAAAAAGCTGAGGGTTTTAGACGAGGAAAGATAGTGAGTGGAATGCACATGGTGGAATGCACATCAGCACATGTCAGATTCTTATGTGGGTAGGAATTATGTTAGTAGAAAAATAACCTGGCAAAAGATGTAAAAGGATATTGCAATCCTCATATACTTCATGCATGTTTAGAGTAGAAAATTTTGAACAAATTAAAATATGAATCTTTGTTAAGAGAGACAAAGTTATCGCAGGTATAGATCCTCATTACCAAAACTGTCCGTCAATGAAACAACTTGAACGTGTCATTTTATTAGTTCATGATTTAGTCAGCTCCACCTAAGGTATTAAAATGACTAATTTTTCAAGTCCACCTACACTCTTAATAAAACGGGGCAATAAAAAATAGATTAGCATCCTCACAAGTTTCATGCAAATAAGATAGATTATGTTGAGTTACGTGTGAAGAGGAAATAAAAGTAGGCCCTTTCATGTTAATAAAGATTTTAGTTGATTGGATTTTATAATACTTTTTGTTATACAAATTGAACTTGCGTTATTTTTGGATGATCAAAAAAGTAGTTGATAATGTGTAGTTTGACACTTTTATATAATATATACTTTGGGCCGGGGCATTTTAATTCTACGAAATGGGGATTAACGCATTGCCAATTTATCTTTACCTTCCTGTCATGAACTTATTATGTAAGCATGTGTTCTACAGATTACATTCAATTCCTATGACTCTACAAACTTTTAGATGGTCTGTGCATGTAGTATGTGCTATACAATCGTCGAGTATGTTAATGATGCGGGCGGTTGATTATTTCTAACTACTCGCTAGTCCTCCAACGTCTTTTACTTTTAGGCTTGATGTATGATAATTGAACATTTAAAGATAATACGTTGCTTAAAATGGATAGTTTTAGGCTTAAAATAGAATGTTGGGTATGCGGATGTCAATTCATATGACGAATGGTTAAAATTGATAGTTTCTTTGAGGCTTACTGGTAAATCCAAATTGATGATCGAAGGCGTGTTTTATGTTATGTGGTGGTCGATTTGGTCATATCGTAACAAGTGCTTTTCAAGATAAACCTCCTCGAAGGCGTCAATTTTTATAACATTGTTTCAACTCGCTTTATTGGTGTAAGTTTAGATGTAAAGCCTCGTTTAGTTGGAACGATTGGCTCATAAATCCTAATCTTGTTTTGATGTAAGTCTAGCTCCTTGCTAGTGTTTGCTTGAATAAAATTGCCGTTCCAAAAAAAAGATAATACGTTGCTTAGTGAATAGATTTATCCTTTAAATAGAGTTATGAACTTTGTGAAATTAAAAAAAAGAAATAAAAAAAAGTAGCAAAAAACGTAAAAGAAGAAAAGTGATTTCCAACAATCCAAAACCAGTAAGACACAATTACAACGTACCTTTAACCTATAATTATATATCTGTTTAATACGTGTAATACACCAATATTGTCATATTTGGCCTATTGGTCAGTTTCTAAATACGCGTGATCAAACGGCAATAGCAAATGAATCAATAAACGTGCTTATTTCCATATAAAGACTTTTCAATTAGGCTGAAACAACACCTTATTTATGTACACGCATATTTATGCCACATAATAAAACACGTTTTTTTTATAAACTTCTTGTTGGATTAAGAGGGTGTTTGGCATTGCGTTTGCTTGCTGATTATCTGATTATTTCAGTTGCAAAACGCAAATAATCAAAAACTAGTGTTTGGGTAACAAAAGAAAAAAAGTGATTATCTACGTTATGAGTGGTCCAAAACGTCAGTTTGCAAAAGTAAGTAGCCACATGCACTAGCAAAACGCAAGTTTGACAAATGAGTATATTCAATGTTTAATTACCATACTACCTTCTAATAAAGCCAAAATATAATAAATGGTTGGGTGTTGGTATAATAAGAACAAAAGTACTTTTTAGTCTTTTTACATTTAAAATCAAAACATAATTTAATTTGCCAAACACTCAAAAACTGATTATCTGATTATTGCGTTATTAAACCGCAAAATGAAATCCAAACACTATGTTTCAGAATCACGTTTTGTAACAGCTGATTATCTGATTATCCATTTACAAAACGCATAATCTATTTTCAATAAGCAATCCCAAACACCCGTTAAAATTATCTTTCTAATAAGAAGTAACATTTAAATATTTAAATACTTAATTACAACTTAAACTTTTAACTTTCTTCACTATCACCTACTCCGCAATCATATATACATAAAAAAAATATATATATATATATTGCACACATCGTCGGCGTTATGTGCATGTAATCGTCTATATTTATAAATAATACCACTCCGTCTTAAAATTATTATTCACTTTCTCATTTTGTAATGTTTCAATATAATTGTCTACTTCTTATTTCAACCAATCAAAAAATAGTATACTTTGTGATAAAAAATTATATTTGATCGGTTGAAAAATGTATTCTTACTTTTCTTAAACTCTATGTTTTTAGTTTAGGGATAATTATTATGTTTTTAGTTTAGGGATAATAATTTCGAGACGTATATAGCACATAGATATCTATTCTATATGAAAGGAATTTCAGAATTAACATGCTATAAGATCAAACATCATCATTAAAACTAGTTCTTGATAGTTGAATTGCCCCCCACATATGACCAGACACCACCTCTATTCCTCGCTAAGCAACTTTTTTTTTTTTTTAAGTTGCATGATAATAATGTTAAGTCATTTAAGCAATTTTCAATCTAGTTATAATCAAATCTCAACAAGACATTGTGTTTTCAAGTTAAACTGTTTGTTTACACTCTTCTCTGTAATTTATATTTGTTATTAATCATTTTCAAAATCGTGTCTCCGTTTTCATTTCCTTTTTAACCTATCTTTTGTTTAATCTGGAGTTATTGTATATTCAAGTCAAGAGCTTGAACACCTTTCTCATACTGTAGTATTGTTAATTTGACATGATGCCGCAAAAACATTAAGAATCTTTTAGGCGACTTGGTTTAAAAAATCTAGTTTTTCTTGCAATTGTCCAAAGAAATTTTGTCATGACTTAAACATAAGCAACTCATGTGTAATTTCAAAACTGGTTGTTCATTAAAATAGGTCGACAATCAGAACTTGGTTTATGCATATTTATTTTAGACAAATACGAAATCGTGAAACAACGTTACCTTCATTCTCGAATAATTTTCCACACTATGACATCCATTTGCACCCCCTTCAATCTTATCTGAAACGATCACAAGTCTGTCAATTCACATATCATAATACTTGACTAAAAATCGAGGAATTAAGCGGAAGGGAGACGAACCAGGGTGTCGCAAACAAAAACAATCCCAAATACTAAAACCTTTACCGTCCGCTCTCCAAGCCCCCTCAACCTATAATGCAAGAAAATGAATAGTTACTAAAAGATTTGAAACAATGTCAAATACAATGATCATGATATACCAACCAAACGCTGTGATAATTAATTACGCTAGTTTTTTCAGTAAAACATGAGTGGGTGCAAGGATAGTTACACACCTGATACGCCGAGGTTCCTGCACCCCAAAGGAAGCCATCCGGAAAATCGTGACGCTTGATTTCAGAATTTTCACTCGTCATGACTAATAAGTATGTGTAATAGGCTAGCTAGCAAGCTCAAGAGCAAATGTATACAATCCCTTAGACACACGAACCGTTATTTATAGGCTCTTGGGAACAAATAGTCAAATTTTAGTAGATAGATGTCACCATTTAGTTGTACACTATACGTGGGTGACTATGAGTTGAGATTAATATTGAACACGAATTGTAATTAACGAGCAAACCATCATCACTAATTTTTACATCGAAATAAAGTCACTTTCCACCTTTTAATTGAAAATAAAGTATCTTTCAAATTAAACGTTAAATCGTTAAGCAACAAAAAATACACCATCATGACGACGAGAAATTTTTTATCTTTCACTAAACGGGCATATGGATATACTTTCGACGAACTTTTTTTTCGTGTTTTATTTTAGTGTTAAAATTTGCGTATGAAAAGTGTCACACGTGATTTATTATTTTAGAAATCATGTGTTATTTCACAATCACGTGTGATTTCATAAAATCACAATTTCAACATTAAAAAAAAAATTTAAAAAGTTCGTAGAAAGTATCTATATAAATGTCCATCTATAGAAAGACAATTTAATTCTTGTCGTGATGGTGTGATGATTTTCGTGCAACGATTAGCGGTTTGAGATATATATAAATCTATATTTATTTTAAAATGATGAAAATGTGTTTTTTTTAGTTTGATAAAAAAATGAATGGTCAGAATTTGTTCGTTGGATCTTTAAAGAATTTGTGTTAAATATTGAACTTTCCTCAAGCGACTAAACTTTTAAAAGAAATTAAAAACGACACTTTATAAAAACACACATAAATACAATGTATATACATCACAATATGACAAAAGACCACCACCCCCACTTGGATTAAAAATGACCATAGAACATATCCGACAAAAAAATGAAGCCATCCTCCAACTATATGTTAGAAAGGAAAAGCAATATTTTAAGCTCTAATAAAACTTGACCACACACCACAAGTCAACTTCCAACTTCAGACAAGATCAATCTACACCAGTAAAAATACCCATTGCAGACCACACTAGAACCAACAACATAAGTTGGAACACTACTTATATTACACACGAACTAAGATCACCTAACCACTCCGCGTACATGTACCAGGTTCTGCAATCCATTGCTCCCAGTTTACTTTGTATTTATTGAACCTTCTAACTATCTATTTGTATGCTCTCAATAGAATTTCATGAAATAAATTTGTAGCCGTTTCAACCTTTTTCCTAAACAGACGACAATTGCAATTTTTTCCAAATATAGTATCATGTTGTCCAACCACAGACTGCTACAATTTCTTGTACTTTGCTGAAATTGCAGTGCCGCCATTCTACCCTAGCATTTCTTTATAAGAGAATATTTACATTATGTAAATTCCATCACTTGAAAACTTTTTCCCAAACCTTTATTGCCTCATTACAAAGGACCAGGCAATGTTTTCTCCGGTTGGAACCTTTTCGATAGAGATGTTCCCCTTTTGAACGTTGTCCCTAAGAAAGTGGTGACGAATTTCTATGTGTTTTGTGTGAGAATGTTGCACGAGGTTCTTACTTAATTCGATGGCTCCTTTGTTGTCACACATGATTGAGATGTCTTCAAGTGTGATGTCATAGTCTACGAGAGCTTGTTTCATCCATAGTGCTTGTTGACATGCCTTTTCAGCGCTTACATATTCAGCTTCGGTTGTGGAGATTGCTAGTGCCGTTTGTTTCTTGGAGAAACAAGAAGTTAAATAACAACCCATGAAGATACAAATGTCACTAGTACTCTTTCGATCCACATAATCTCCCGTATGATCAGAGTCAACATATACTAAAGTTTCTACGCGGGTCCCCTTAGGATACCATAATCCTAAGTGTATAGTGCCTTTAATATATCAGAAGATACTTTTAACTGCTTCTAGGTGAGAAGTTTTGGGATCTTCTTGGATGCGAGCACAAAGGCAGACACTAAACATGATATCGGGTCTACTTGTCATTAAGTATAACAAACTACCTATCATGCCTCTATACTTAGTGCTATCTACTGACTCAACTTCTTCTTTGATAAAGATTTAAAACAAACATTTTTTGGGGGGTCATTTAAGCACTAAATTGATATATTTTATATCCGTTACTACTTAAAATAGTTCATTTTCACATTTTAGGTCTTTTGGAAGCAAAATGCTGGAATCAGGCACTTTTGGACGAAAAGGAGTGAAAACATGAAGAAAACAACAAAGTCAAGATTCCAAGGCTGTTTTATACACCTGAAGGCGTCCCAACCCATAGGGTGACGCCGTCGCTCACAAGGTTTTCTAAAAAGTCTCAAGCGACGGCTCAGGTCACTTTTTGGTTTTACAACATGACGACGTCACGCCTTATTTCAGGGGGCGTACCCTTTATTCTACACCAAACGACCAAGACCCATTCCAAGACGACGTCCTTATTGAATCCAGACGGTGTCAAATTTCCTCAACTGACGTCGTCCCAACGGTGACTTGGCCCAAACAAAACCCTAATGACGGCGACCAGACGACGTCACCATCAAAAGGCGACGCCGTCGCAAGTGTATATCTATATATAGACTTCAAATTTTCTATATTTTGTGTGTAATATTTTGGAGAGTAAACCCTAGTTCGTTCATAGTCCGACTTAGGCAGTATTTTAGGGTTCTCAACCCTTCTTTACACTTAAAGATAAGTTTGTTAATCCATTATATCACCACGTTTATCCTATGTTCAATTGTTTGCTTGTGTTCATTCTTATCTATCATGCGTAGCTAAATTATTATTGTGTTTGCTTAGATCTGTGAACCTAGTTGTTGATTATTGTTAGGTTGTCTCTTGTTTTGATTGGTAGATGCTGGAGTAAGGAAAACTGGCTTCTTCTTTAATTGTTGCAAGCTTGAACGTCCTAAATAGCACAAAGCTTGAGAGTGCACTTGAGCCATCGTTGTGTTCATTGCGCGAGTTGTAGCTTTAGGATAATAGAGTATTCGGGGGAGATACTACGGTACTTGGCGATCCCGGATAGTCTAGAGGAGAGTTACAATTCATAGAACTAGAGAATTAGGCACCCCCTATGACTAACACAAATACAACACACCAATTAGAATGAGGATGTGACAATTCAACCAACCAATAGGAGATAACTAGGGAGTAAGAAAATCTAAGTAAAGACGCTTTTAATTATCATACGAAACAAAACCAATCAATCCATAGCTATTTTCTTATTTTCATTAGTATAATTAGTTTTTAGTTTAAATTATAAAGTAGTTAAAATTGGTAGAAGTACCACCCCCACTCCTAAAGCCCGAGATTTTACTTGTTTTCCTAAAAAATATAAAAAGCTAAAAAGAATCACCATCAACCTCACCTTCTCGTCATACATTTCTACTAGCATCTCTATTCCCCTAGTGAACGATCAACCCCCTGTGCTTACCCATACTACACTACAACGATTAGGTACACCGCCTAGTGGATTGTTAAGCTTGCTCGCAGGAAATGAAGTGTTTCGACCCCGAACTACGCTATCAATAACCACCACCAACAACAATCCACCACCACATCATTCATTACCACCACCAAACCACTCACCAAAAAACCCGCCATTTGATCGAACCCATGCCAACCAACTTGGCGCTCGAATATGTAGTGAAATAGGAGAACTTAGGAAATTGAATAGGATAATTGAGAGCGCACTCGAGAGAGAACTTGAGGAGGCAACTAGTACATTAGATAGCGATTGCACTACAAGTGATGATTCGGATGAAGAACTTGAAGAAGGAGATTATAGGATACTAGACATTATGGAGGGTAATGGGGAAGAGGAACTTAATGAATACTTTGAGTCATACCCCAATGAATAAGAAATCGCTTATCATTATAACGTAATTAATAAACCGCGACCACCTTTCAACCCATGCATAAAAAAGGGAGACCCTATTAAGATCTCATGCATGATTGGCTACTTATATATGGATCACACCTACATTGACTATAAGGCTCATGTGAACATCATATCTAGGCTCTATTACAATTGGATCATGAGTGAGAAGTTAGGACCTAGGAAGAATCCCTTTTACCTTAAGAAATTGAGTAACTTTGTTGGGAGAGCTAGAGGATTGCATGTCTTTGTAGGCAATTTCACATACAGGTGTGATTTCATGATCTTGGAAGATGTTAGAGGCATCATTGATGGATTCTTAGGAGAGGTAATACTTGGAAAACCATTTATTGAAAAGTCCATGATGATTTATGACCAAGAGGAAGGGATAGTCAATATTGGGATTTAGTAAATCCAGTACTTAAAGTGTCGGTCACCTCAAGTATGTATACTCGTTATAAAGCTCGTAGTCGTAGTAATTCAGTGTTAGTATTTAGATTACTTTGTAACACCGTGGAGGACGGACAGGTCTTTACCCACTGTATGCCTGATCCACAGCCTAAAGTAGGCGTGCTATGCTTGTACCCTATAAATACCCTTTGCCCTCTAAGGCAAAGGGGTGGAACTTTAATAATACATTTTTCTTTGTCTCTCTAGGGTTCCCATTCTCTCGCACTTTCTCTATCTAAACCCTTAACCTAAACGGCGCCGCACCTCTTGTTTAACAAACCAAGATCCTACAAATGGTATCAAGAGCCATGGTTTGATCATCCATCTCTCATGTTCTTGGTTTGATAGTTATTCTTGGGTTAAGGTTTAGTTTTATACGTAACTTTGTAGTCTCGTATACGAAGTTTTGAATCTTTAAAGCTTTAAAATTTACACTTTTTATTCCAAGATTCTTGTGGGTTAAGGTTTATTGAGTGCTTAAATTTCAGTTTCTTGCAAAAAGGTTCAAACTTTACAAGTTTTTCTTGGTTTTTAAGCGTGTTTGGATAAGTGTGTACGGACTTACGCGTAAGAGAGATTCGTGGTTTTGATCTTCAAGTCTTGTTGTTTTGGTGTTTTTAAGGTTGTTTCATCATCTTAATCTAGTTTTCTAAACGGTTTTGATCGAAAAATTGTGTTTGGCATATTTTGTACTTTCTACGCATATCAAAACCCTAATCCTACGCGTAAGGTATTTTTCACATGATCTTCATTTCTAGTGGTTAATCGTGTTCTTCTTGCTTGATAAGCCTAAAAACACTTCGACTTCGGATATCTCGTGCACTGTGAAGTGTAAGAGATTTTTGTGGATAAAACCCTAAGTCTACGCATAAGCATAAACTTACGCGTAACAATTCCTACTCATAAGCTTTTTCTTACGCATAAGCTTGTCTTACGCCTAAGGGAAACTTACGCATAAGGTTCTTACGCCTAAGTTTTGGTTTACGCATAAACTTAAGCTTTTTTACCATAAAAACTCTACGCGTAAGCTCTAGTCTACGCCGAACTCTGTTACGGTAAGCTTGTGTCTACTAAGTTTGTTGTTACGCCTAAGCTCGCCCTACGCATAAGCCCTTCATCTAAGCATAAGCTTCTACGCTTAAGTTCCTACGCGTAACTCTGCTCACGCATAAGTTTTACGGGTTATCTCTTGATTTTGTAAAATCCCGTGAAAGTATCTATTTCCCGGTTAAGTCAAAGATTTGTAAAATCCCATAGAATTTAAACATGTCTTCCGCTGTCGATGATGTGCAAGCTGCAGGATCTGATACTGCCCTCCCATGCTTGACGAATCACTATGAGTCTTGGTCACAAAGAATCATGCTGCACTGCTTAGGAAAGGAGAATGGGGTTAACATCCTTAAGTCTATTGATGAAGGACCGTATCAGGTTGAGACTACTAGAGACATGATTGATAATGCCGCAGATGGAACAATATTCTATGGAATGGATAGACCTAAGATGTATGATGAACTCACTGATAAGGAGAAAAAGAGATTCGATGCTGATATCGGGGCTTCAAATATTATTCTTCAAGGTCTTCCAAAAGATATCTACAAGCTTATCAATCACAACACGTAAGCCAAGGTAGTTTGGGATAATGTCAAGATGCTTCTCTCGGTTCTCAATTGACTATCGAAGACAGAGAATCACAATTGTATGATGAACTTGAGCACTTTAAAATGAAACCCTAAGAAGGTGTTTATGAATACTACGTGAGATTCCACAAGCTGGTGAATGATATGAGGAATATCAAGATGACTATGCCAAACATTCATTGAACTCAAAATTGTAAACAATATGAATCCAGAATGGCACAAGTTTGTCACTTCTGTGAAGCTTACAAAAGGACTAAAGAACACCAACTATGAGCAATTGTATGCCTTCCATCTTCAGAATGAGAAACATGCTATGTTTGAAAGAAGGATTCTTGAACAGTTCAAATCTCAACCAGAAGAAACAAGCTCATCAAATGATACAACTGCATTCTTCACCAAAGCATCACAAGTCACACCCAATCGGAAATGATTATCATAAGCCCGCTTCCCGATTCGGGATATAAGTAACCTAGTTCTGATGAAGTCATGGAGCACTTTATCAATCAAGTGGCTCTTATGGTCAAGCAAAACCTGAATCTCACCCCTCACACTAACAACTATCTCTGAACTGCATCCAATCGTCAAAATCATGCCACTGTGAGAGACGGAAAGATTGTGGTGGAAAATGTGCAAGGAAGACATAATGCTTATCCTCCACACAATGAACAAGGTAATGTAGGTTATGGGAATGCTGGTGTTGGTGGTGGATATGTTGGAAATCGAATCGTGGAAGGAATGTAGTTCGTGGTCAACTAAAACCAATCAAGTGCTACAACTGTGGTGGAGAAGGGCACATTGTTAGGAACTGTACTCAACCAAAACGCCCTCATAACGCAGATTACTCGTGAGAGACAAGATGTTGTTGTATCAAGCACAAGATAATGGTGTAATGTTGAATGAAGAGGAGCTGTTGTTCTTGACTGATGGGAATGCTAGAACATATGATGGAGATGTGGATGAACAACCGCTGCATGCTGCCAAAACAATCCCAACGCCTTTCAAGTTGCAGACTGTGATGCATTTGACTCAAACGTTGATGATGAACCATGTGCACAAACAATCTTCATGGCTAATATTTCTCCAATAACCTCTTCATCTCAACAAGCCGCTTCATCCAAGGAATCTATTATTAAAGAGGTACTCAAACTATATGATGTGGTTGATGAGCAAAAGATTCACCATGAAGTACAATCTACTGAAGTCATTGAGTCGGATATTGATAATATGGGTAATAACAATGTTATCCCATATGAACAATATGTAAAACAAGATGGCAGTCTTGTTGTACCTAGTGATGAATCTTCTGCAATTAACAATGAATGCATGCCCGATGAATACATCGTGATTTGTGCCCGATGATTCTTTGACCACTGAGCTCAATACCTATAAGGAACAAGTTTCCATCTATGAACAACGTGCTAAATTTGAGTTGACCACTCGTGAGCAGGAAATGGATGACCAAATGCGTACACTCATTAGAAAAAGTAGGTTTAAAGAAGAAGTACTAAAACAAGAGTTAAATTCCTTACAAGAAAAACTTTCTAAAACTGCTAAGCAAAAACAAGAACTTCAAGAAAATGTGAAAACGCTTAAGCAAGAATTCACTGCTAAGGAAACGAAACTTTTGAATGAGTTCTCTAATCTAAAAACTTTGAAAACAAGCTTGAAAATAAGTTGTACGTACAAGGGAATACCATTCAGACTGCCACATGATCACTAAGCATAGAGTCTTAAGCGATAAGCATAGCATTCCCCTTGTTGAGAAACCAAGTCCAGAGGTTATTAAAAAGGCTAGAGCTGCTCATAAGATACTTTATGATGGTAATGAAATCCTTAAGCCTAGGCAGAAACCTAGTTGCGTTGAGTGCACCGAGGAAGATAAGAAATCAGATGAAGTTACTAGGGAGATATTGAACAAGAAGCTAGAAAATCCTGAGTGTAAAAAGAATAACATAATGTTCAAACCTCATGATTACACTAAGGAAAACTGGATCTCCTTAAACAAGTTTAAGCCTCAGACACTTCTAACACCGAACAAGTGTTCTCGAAAAAGGATATGGATATGCAAAAAGATGAAAATCTTGTTGAAACGAATTCCCCTTGTAGGAGATTGTCAAAAGCAACTGTGTATCCTCCTAATACACCAATGCACCTAGTTCCTAGATCTATTGCCACTAATAGCAGGACCTTAATCAGCCTATATGTTGTTTATCAACCGCTTGTTGATTTTGAGAAAACGTGTAAGAAGAGAATCACACCTGTGGGATTACCTGAGGGAAAGGGGTTTTGAACAAATGAAAGAATGTTATTTAACCGAAGTCATGCCTTTCTTTAAACAATTAAAAGGACAATTTGAGAGTCTTAAAATTGGAATAAACACTGATATTAAAGAAATGGAAAAGGAATTCGATGCAATGATAGTTGAAGTCAATGATTATGAACAGAACTAAAATATAATGAAATTGAAAGGAAGAATCTGCATATACTAAATGAGAACTTGATCTCTCAATGTGTTGCTCAAGATGTGTTCTATGTTGCTACGAATTCTTCTATTATTGCATCTCAATTTCATGAATTATATGTTGCTTTGAAAGTTTCCCATGATCGTGTCATTGAGCTTGAAAAAACGAATTCAAAATTGCATGAGAAAATTGAACAGGATGATCATGATAATCTGGTTAAACATCTTTCAAAATTAGAAGTTGAACATTTTGCATTGCAATTAAAATATCAACATCTCAAAGAAAATGTTAAAACCTCAAATATCACGACATCGTCTGATGCTCCTGAGTTTGATGCATTTTTGAAATCAACAAACGTGATGAACAAATTCGAGCTCATTATAACACGATCAAAAGGTTGAAAGCTCAAATTTCACAACTGAAAGGTGAAAAGAGGGATATAACTGGTTCCCATATGCCTCCACCTTTAGATTCTCAGAATTTCCAACTTCAAAACATCATTTATAACTTACAAAAGGAAAATGCTTGTTTCAAAACTGAAATTTCAAAGGTTAATGATCAAAACAAAGAGTTATGTGCTTCTTTTAAAGTTACACATGATAAACAAATTGAAAAGATAACTTCTTTACTTAATGATATTGAGGATCTTAAGCGTGAGGTGAAAGGAAAGTTGCCAATCCCCAATTGCAAGTACTGCTTCCTAAAGTCTCTAATTGTGATAAGTATGCTATTGATATGTTATATATTCCCCCGCCCATTAGGAATAATGAAATTGCACATAAAACATATCTATCATCTCTTAAGGAAAGTTTAAAGGGTCTCCGTGAGATTGTGGAAGATCAAAGATTAGAAAAACCTCTTGATAGTACCATTGCCTATGCTTGCATGGATGCCAAACGATCTCAGGAACTCTTAGAGTACGTAATTGTCACATGTCCGAAATTTAGCAATAGGCGAGATAGAGTAGTCGCACCCAGTTCGATGCCTAAGGATAAGAATGTGACTCTTAATGTGCCTCACACAACTTCAGAACCCAAAGACTTCTAGACCACCAAGGCACAATGTAGTTTCACCAACTAATATTCCTGTTGTTCCTTCTACAGGAGTAATCGGCAATACTAAGGTTAGCGGTCAAAGCCTTCAGGCAATACAATGCGAAATAGGATCTTGCCACCAAAAGTGTTGAAGAAAAGCTAGTAGAAGAACACCCTAGGAAGAATAAGTTTGAGCTGAATAAAACGAATCATGTTGATTCTAGTATTTGCTATAAGCGTACTGTAATTAATTCGAATTCTACTACCATTTGCAAGACATGCAATGAATGCTTGATTTTTGGTCTTAATCATGATTGTACTAAGAATGAAGTGTTTTATGTTGTGAATACTCCAGTCAAGAGTATAAAAAATGCTAGACAGGTTAAGGAGATCCGAAGCCTAAAAGGAAAAAGGTTAGCAACTGTTGGATGCCTACAAGAAGAAAATTTAGCAATGTGGGTTATCAATGGAAACCCATGGCCGGAAATTCAAATGGAATGAAGCTTGTCCTAGGACTTCTAGATTTATGCCCTCTAAGAAGTGGAAGCCTACTGGTAGAATCATACCTTTAAGAAGTGGTCACACCTCACATAGGTCCACCGCCACTACTAGTCTTTCCTCCACTAGTGACGTTGTCATAGATTCTAGAAATGCTATAGGTATATCAATTGCATGTTCTAACCAACAGGAACCCATTCTTCCATGGGGATCCAATGCTTCCAGTTATCCATTCTTGTCTCAGGTTCAAATGCAGTCGCATAAATCGTCCTCTGGTATTTGGACTCAGTGTTCAAAGCATATGACCGTGACCGGTCGAGGCTCATGAACTTCGTGAGTAAATTTATTGGAACTGTTAGATTCGGAAATAACCATTTTGGAGCCATTATGGGATATGAAGATTATGTGGTCGGAGATAGTGTAATTTCCCGGGTATATTATGTGGAAGGTCTTGGTCATAACTTGTTCTCTGTTGGTCAATTTTGTGATTCCGATTTAGAAGTGGCTTTTAGAAAACATTCTTGCTTCGTTAGAGATCTTGATGGTGTGGATCTACTAAGAGGTACTCGTGGTTCAAACCTATACACCATCTCTATCGAAGACATGATGAAGTCCTCTCCAATCTGCTTGTTGTCAAAGGCTTCAAAAACAAAGTCATGGTTATGGCATCGTCGTCTCAATCACTTGAACTTCGGCACCATTAATAACCTTACCAGAAAGGATCTTGTCAGAGGCTTACCTAGATTAAAGTATGAAAAAGATCATCTTTGTTCAGCCTGTCAATTGGGAAAAAGCACAAAATATGCCCACAAACCAAAACCCACAAACTCTGTAATGGAAGTTCTTCATACCCTTCATATGGATCTGTGCGGACCAATGAGAGTTCAATCGATTAATGGGAAGAAATATATTTTAGTCGTTGTTGATGACTACTCTAGATTTACTTGGGTAAAGTTTTTGAGGACTAAGGATGAAACTCCAGCTGTCATCATCAAACTTATCAAGCAACTTCAGGTTCATCTTAACAACACGGTTAGAATTTTTGAACCTGACAATGGCACGAGTTCGTTAACCGATACTTAAGTCAATTTTATGAAAGTATTGGAATCAGTCATCAAAGAAGTGTTCCACCAACTCCTCAACAGAACGGTGTAGTTGAAAGACGAAATCGAACTCTTGTGGAAGCTGCAAAAACAATGCTTATTTACTCAAAGGTTCCAATGTTTCTATGGGCTGAAGCCATTGCCACTGCTTGCTACACCCAAAATCGCTCCCTTATTCACACCTCTCATGATAAAACTCCATATGAACTTGTCCATAAACGAAAACCTGATTTATCCTATCTTCGCGTGTTTGGTGCTTTGTGCTATCCAACAAATGACGGTCAAGATTTAGGTAAATTAAGAGCTAAAGGAGACATTGGAGTTTTTGTAGGTTATGCACCAAACAAGAAGGGTTACCGAATCTACAACAAAAGAACTCGAGATATCATGGAAACTATTCACGCTACGCTCGATGAGCCGTCGCAAATGGCTCCAGTGACAATTCCAGCCTGACCCGCACTACAATACAATCCAATTGGTTCATCCTTGTACCAATTTCTCTCCAGAACTCCATATGTACCACCTTTAGAAGATGATTTGAAGAAATTGTTTGATCCAATGTTTGATGAACATTATGAGCCAAGTGTCACTGATCTATCAACTCCAACAACAGAGGCTGCTACTATCTCTGTCAATGAAGTCAACTCTTCAGTTTCAATGTCATTAAGTCAAGAAGCTGCCGCCACACTCTGTCTCATCAACAAATCATCAATCATCGAATGTACATCATGGAATTGTCTCTAGCACCAATGATGAATTAAATCCCTTTGCTACTCCCGAAGATGTTCCATTTGAAAACATCTTTGCCCCTGAACCAACACCTGAACCATCTTCTTCAGTGGATATAAACTCTGCTACATCAGTCCTTCAACAACAACCATACGAACATCTTAGAAAATGGACACATGACTATCCGTTGGATAACATCATTGGGAATCCTTCTCGTCCTGTATCAACTCGAAAACAACTAGCTACTGATGCCTTATGGTGCTTCTTCAACTCAGTACTCTCTAAGATCGAACCAAAAGATGTTAAAACTGCAATGTCTGAGGACAGCTGGTTTAATGCAATGCAAGAAGAAATTCATGAGTTTGATTGTCTAGATGTATGGGAATTAGTACCTACTCCTGATTGTGCAATGATCATTGCTCTCAAGTGGATCTTCAAAGTGAAGCTTGATGAGCACGGTGATGTTCTGAAAAATAAAGCACAATTAGTGGCAAAAGGTTATCGTTAAGAAGAAGGTATCGACTTTGAGGAATCTTTTGCTCCTGTTGCACGTATCAAAGCCATCAGAATCTTCTTGGCTAATGCTGCTAGCAAAAACATGGTAGTTTATCAGATGGATGTGAAAACCGCCTTTCTTAATGGAGATCTTAAAGAAGTGGTATTCGTCAGCCAGCAAGAATGTTTTGTGAATCCAGAGCATCCTACTCATGTCTATCGCTTGAAAAAGGCCCTTTACGGTTTGAAACAAGCTCCAAGGGCATGGTATGATACACTATCAAAATTTCTTCTATCCATCGGATTCAGCAAAGGAGCAGTTGATCCAACGTTGTTCACCAGAAAGTCAGGCAAACATTTAATTCACGTTCAAATTTACGTTGATGATATTATTTTTTCCTCGACTGACCCAAATGAATGTAACCGTTTTTCTATGGAGATGGGCTCAAAATTTCAAATGTCAATGATGGGACAAATGTCATTTTTCTTGGGATTACAAATTTCACAAAGTCCCAAAGGCATTTTTATAAATCAATCAAAATATGCTAATGAAATCTTAAAGAAATTTGGATTTACCTCCAGTGACCCTGTTGACACTCCTATGGTGGAGCGTACAAAACTGGATGAGGACCACTCAGGGATCATAGTAGATCAAACGAAATATCTTAGTATGATTGGATCCCTGATGTACCTCACAGCCAGCAGACCAGACATTTTGTTCGATGTATGCATGTGTGCTAGATACCAGGCTAAGCCTACCAAAAAGCACCTTGAAGCGGTTAAACGGGTCTTTCGGTATCTCCAAGGAACTATTCACATGGGTCTTTGGTATCCGACGGACTCCGGTATGTCACTAACGGCCTATGCAGATGCTGACCATGCAGGATGTCAAGATACACGTCGAAGTACGTCAGGTGGTGCTCAATTCTTAGGTGATAAGCTTGTCAGCTGGTCTTCAAAGAAACAGATGAGCACTTCCATATCATCTACAGAGGCTGAATACATAGCCATGTCATCGTGTTGTGCTCAAATATTATGGATGAGATCCCAACTATCTGACTATGGCTTTGTATTCAACAAAATTCCTATGTACTGTGATAACAAAAGTGCCATTGCTCTCTACTGCAACAATGTTCAACACTCTAGAGCAAAGCACATCGACATTCGACATCACTTCATCAGGGAACAAGTTGAAAATGGCGTGGTTGAACTATACTTCGTAAGGACTGAATATCAACTAGCAGACATCTTCACAAAAGCTCTTTCTCGAGAACGCTTTGAGTTCATTCTTCCACGACTAGGCTTAAAGAGCCTTCAACCAGAAATGCTCAAACGTCTTCAGGAAGACGTCGAGGAGTAAAGGTGTTCGACTCTATCTATTCTTTGTATATATCTTTTCAAAAACCAAATACAAAAATATAAACCAACAAAACGAAAATAGAAAAAAACAAAACTTTTCAAAATCCATAAAAATCAAAAAATCTTCAAAATCTTCAAAATCTTCAAAAAATATTGTTTATTTATCATGTTTTTCTTGTCGGTTCGATAACATCTACGGACTTTGAGTTGCCACTCAAAGAATGGCACGGGTCTCTAGATGAAGTTCAAATCTTATTTAAAAAAAAAAAAGAAGAAGAAAAATGTTGGTTTATTGTCATTTCAGACAGTAACCCGCTTTTCAAAGAAAGAACAGAGCCATGCTTTATCATGTTTTTCAAATCTCATGCTCTGATTCTATGTACATTTATCTACTATCTAATGAAAACTAAGTGCTTTGTAAAATAACTCGGACTCTATTTTTGATAATCATCTGGACTTATTTGTCAAAATATCTATCTCTCAATCAACAACCTATGTCATTGATTGATGGGGAGAATGATTTCAATTAAATCAAAAAGTTATTTGTCATTCAATTGTTTTCAAAAGATAATCATGCGTGTTTATTCAATGGAGTTTAAAGTCTTAAAATCTGATCATTATCAGTTAAAATGCTTTCATTATCAAGTCACAATTCTCCTTAAAAAGCTTTCAAAATCAATTTAAATCTACAGAGATCACAAATCTCAAATGATTTGATAATTGTGATCGGGGGAGAATTTGTGATTTAAATTGGATTTAAACTGATAAATCGGTAAATGGTTTTATAAGAATGTACAAGTTCCCCTTCCCACATGTGCCAAACGATTTCAATTTTTCCATGCACATGTTGAGGGGGAGCATTTATCTTAAACCACAACGATTTGAATCGTGATCAATATGCAGGTTCCCTCTAGTATGTGCAAAACTCTTTCAAAACCTTAAGGCACATATTGAGGGGGAGCAAGCTTATGAAAACCTCATCCTTCCCGAAAATGCTTTATCTACTTGATTTAATTAGGGAAGTGATGTTGATATCTTTTAGAAAATGATAATCAAAGAAGTTAAATCTGTCTCTTACCTCTGTGTGCAAATCAATTTCAAATACTTGATGCACATGTTGAGGGGGAGCTCTTGTTCTAAAAATATCAAAAACAATTCAGGTACAAAATGCTTTGATAATATATCTTAAGTATCTGGATTGATTTTCAAATGGTTTTCAATTGGTTCCAATGGCAGATGAACAATACCAAATAGACCAATCAATTTTACTTTATGTACGGTGATATAAGGATGATAAGGTTAGGTATGTGTTCCCATGATCCGCCAGAACCGGAGGGATCTACCCAGGGACTATCCACTAGTTAGTGTAGAGTTCTTAGGTATGATGATAAAAGGAGAAAAATGAGATATGGGAAGAGTGCGGACTGAGACTGAGCTAGTACTGGAATTAACCCAACAAGGTTCTAGCTATGAAGTCTCGGTAAGCACTGAAGGGGTTAAAGAATGAAAAAGAACTGAATGAGAAAAGGGTGAAAAGAAATAGCCCTCCAATAATTCAACCTTAGGGCAGAAACCGGGTTCAATTCATATGCTACTGGTGGTTACTAAGGTAACACTGGTATTGAAGACAAGACGTCATGGACCCAGTGACGCACTGCACTAAACTTTCCAAACCACTCAAGTTCCTCTTAAAAGGGCTTGTTTCATTCTCACGGGGAACCGACATAATCTATCGACTTTCTCTTAGAGATTGTTGATATTGAAGAAGGAGACCCTCTCCCTAGTCTCCGACATAGGAAACCAAATGTGCACAATTGAGTCTAGAGCCAAGAGATCATTCACTATATCTCATTAGGACACAGAATTAATGAAGACTTGCTGTTTTACACTATGTGGAAAGTGAGAATATATTAAGAGTCCTACGCATTATCCTTGTGGTATTGCCAGAACATCCGAGTGATATACTAAATATTCACGATGAAGATGGAAATCCTTCTAGAGCCAACATCAAACAAGCTCTTGGTGGGTGACATGTGAGATCTTGCAAAAGATCAAGCTTGTGACAACTGGATAGAAACGATGGGGCGATTCATTCTTGAATCAACCTTGGTACAGGAAATGAATTGACGGATACCTTTGAAAAACCGGTCATTGTGCTTAAAAGTTCTTTTCCATAACACATCGACTGTGTATTAATGTTTCAAAATTAAAGGGTATTTATGATTGATAATTGATTTTCCATAAAAACCTTCGTTGTATTGCAAAACACTTTCTATTAAGCAATACACGATTGTTTTCAAATCACCTTTCATCAATCAGTGAATCTCAATTCGCTGGTTCACTCACTCCGTGTTGCCTTCTTTGAGACGTTCCGGTTTGAGAACAGCTAGAGCAGCTGCGAAACCCTGTCAAGGAGATTCTTCGGAATTATACCTGATCACAGGCAGTACTTGTACTGATCAACGGGGAACCGTGGGCCGTGTACCTCAATTCAACGAAAGTGGTCAAAGACACTTTCGTGTGTTTTAGTGCTAACTGTTGTTTGCAGGTACATTTGGACGGTTGCAGCTGATCGATATTGAGGAGTCAATCCAAAGCCGCATGCTTACAGCATACACACTTAATTAAAGAAATCATGACAAGTGCTTATCTACATACCTTGGCTCAGATATTTTTATACTATGCTTCTGCTACACTGCTGCAAATATCTTGAACCAATAAAAGCTTCCGCTACTCTGATAAGAAGATTTCATGATCAAGAATGTGAGCATGTCGGTCCAAAAGTCACAACATCACATGCTATCAACACCACAATGGAAGAGTCAGAGATTTATGGTTGCTGATAATCTCGAAGCTGGCTCAAATACTCTAACATCACGTGGATCAGTTTAAGACCTCCACTCAATTTTTCAAAACATGCAGAACGTGATGAATCAAAGACTACGAGCTAAAGAACAAAAGTGCTTAATCAAAGAAACCAAGAACAACGAAATGCTATATCAGTTTGTACTCATTGTAAGTTGAGGTGACCTCCCTTAGGGGGAGATTGTTGGGATTTAGTAAATCCAGTACTTAAAGTGTCGGTCACCTCAAGTATGTATACTCGTTAGAAAGCTCGTAGTCGTAGTTATTCAGTGTTAGTATTTAGATTACTTTGTAACACCTTGGAGGACAGACGGGTCTTTACCCACTGTATGCCTGATCCATAGCCTAAAGTAGGCGTGCTATGCTTGTACCCTATAAATACCCTTTGCCCTCCAAGGCAAAGGGGTTGAACTTTAATAATACATTTTTCTTTGTCTCTCTAGGGTTCCCATTCTCTCCCACTTTCTCTATCTAAACCCTTAACCTAAACGGCGCCGCACCTCTTGTTTAACAAACCAAGATCCTACAGTCAAGTTTTCAAATGGAACCAAATGTGTTAAATATGTAATGCCTTGCAAAAATAAAACGTTTAAGGGCATTGAAGAGTTAGATGTGGATAATATACCGGCTTTTGAGGTTGACTGTGAGGCTAAGGTTTACTACACCACTTGTCTAAAGCTAGGCCCCGGATATATTCGTGATGAAGGAAGAGTCAAAACATTCGAATGGGCATTTAAGATATGTGGGACGTAGGGTATGACTTAGAGTCTAGCTACAAGACTCATAAATAAAGAAAAGCGCTTCTTAGGAGGCAACCCATGTGTTAATTGTTTGCTTGTTTGTTTTTCATTTTTGTTTGTGTGTTTCATATATCTTTTCCATTATTGCTTAATTCTCATGTTTCTTTTGTGAAAATGCTTTATTTTGTTTTTAACCTCATTTTAATTGCATATAAAGGTATTTTACAAAAATATAAGTGTAGGGAAGATCACATATGTATTTACAACTTGTATGAACATGAGATTAACAATAATTGGAATTGAATATATTTGTGTTTTTGTTAGAGTCAAATGCTAGTATCGAGTCATACTGGATATTTTGCAGGAATTTTTCTAGGTTTTTAAAGAAGTAATTTTTCTAGAATTTTTTCGAAAAAAGCATCAGACCCTTTCTGTCAAAGCATCAGACCCTTTCTGTCAGAACAACCTAACGGCGTCGGGACTAAAGCCCAACGACATCAGGCAATGTATAAATAGATTCAAAGTTTTGTTTTCTGTCTAAATTGTAATTTTTGGAAATTTCCAATTCTTAATTTTCTAGAAAATTTGCAAACATCCATTCCACAAGCATTATATCTTACTTGCTTTCTAGTGTAGTTTTATTTTTATTTATAGTTTATACCGCTGAATTTATGCGAGATTTCATTTTGTTTTCTTATAAGTGTGCAAGTTATATTAGACAAGAAGAAGAAGTACATGATGGAAGCAACACTTATTACTTGCTCATTCTTCTTGGAGGAGGATTCAACCGCAACTTTATACATATCCTACCGAGCTAATCAGGGGAGTACTAGTTTCTTTCTCTTTTATTTACCTTCCTTTATCATAACTTTGATACTTTCGGGGAACATTCGGGACAATATTCAGTTTAAGTGTAAGGAGAAAGAATAAAACGGGAACTTAGAAACTATTCACTCACTTGATTTTTGTCTTGTCCTTAGTAATTTATGTAATAAACTATGAGAAATATTTGTTAGGGTAATTTTAGCACTAAATTTAAAATTTTTTATGGCACTTACAAGTAAAACCTTATTCTTAATAAAGCGTATCATGGATAGGAATTATATGACTAGCACAAAAACCATATACCACTCAAATTCCACCCCAAAAAAGGTGAGGTTCGCCTCTAGATCTTTAGGAATAAAAACATTCATCTTTAATGCTTAGTGAGTGTACCGGTAGTATAATAGATTCCATAACTAATTTTGTGATGCATTCCGAGATTGCTAGTGATACTACATTCGTGTAGTTAGGATTAACTAAATGATAAGAGGCATTAGGATAACCTTTGTTTTAAACCTATAATTTAATTACGTCATCCACATCGGTGGAGTAATTTTCCCCACACCCTTGTGATGTACTCATCTTTATTACACGATACCCCTGGTTAACCCCTCAGAGCCTATCTTTTCGCGGTTCTCGTGATGTTACCGTTTTCGGAATATCAATGAAGAGCATTGTTTACAATCCACCCCCAAATGTTACACCCAAATCGCATTAGCCCACCTTGTATGCACTCATCTTTAGTGCATTATTGTAACCATTGTTTAAACCCTTAGTTCAATTATCTAGTTACTTGAATGGTTGCTAAGTCGAGTCATATCCTTTGTATACAGTTTTAGGACGATTGGGACTCATGGGTTAAAGTAGTATTTTATGGAATAACGGGAAGGAAAGATAAATTCAATTTCCTTTTGTCTAGGTAATTAAGTACTCCAAGTGTTTTAATCTTTTCAAATCGCATCAATTAGTGTTAATGAAATAAAAACTCAAGTGTAGGGATGCTCTTATAAATTCTTTTATTTTGATGTTATCATAGAGGATGGTAGAGTAAAAAAGTATGAAAATAAAAATAAAAAAAAGGGCTACCATACCACATCTATCTTTATGTTTATTTTTTTAAGTTTAAGTTTATGTTTTGTTTCAAGTTGTTATCTAGTGTTAGTGAGTCGAGTCTTGGCTTAGCAACGTCGCGTTTTACATGCTTGTAACATAAGATTTTTGACTTGCCACCACAAAATATCCCCTTATCCAACAAAACCCTTTATTTCCCTACCCGAAGCCTAACATTATAACCCTTTGTAAAGACCGCTTAGATAGTTATTCCTAGATGCTTACGCCAAAGCGGTGGAGGTTTGATCTATTCTCAAGCCGAGAGATGAGAGAACCAAAACACCAAATGTGAGGTGCTAGTGTATAACTTCCGTGCTTGTTTTGACTATTGTGGCGCTTGTACTTTCTGTAAACTATTTTAAACCAATGCTAAATGACCCCTAACTTATAAATTGATTGGCCAAAAGCACATTTGCTTAAGGACAAGCAAATACCAAGTGTAGGGATATTTGATAAGGATTTAAAACATACGTTTTTAGGGGGTCATTTAAGCCCTAAATCGATATATTTTATATCCGTTACTACTTAAAATCGTTCCTTTTCACATTTTAGGTCTTTTGGAAGCAAAATGCTAGAATCAAGCACTTTTGGACGAAAAGGAGCGAAAACATGAAGAAAATGACAAAGTCAAGATTCCAAGGCTGTTTTATACACCTGACGGCATCCCAACCCATAGGGCGACGCCGTCGCTCACAAGGTTTTCTAAAAAGTCTCAAGCGACGGCTCATGTCACTTTTTGGTTTTACAACATGACGATGTCACGCCTTATTTCAGGAGGGTGTCGCCCTTTATTTTTCACCAGACGACCAAGACCCATTCCAAGACGACATCCTTATTGAATCCAGACGGCTCACATTTCCTCAACCAACGCAGTCCCAACGATGACTTGGCCCAAACGAAACCATAATGACGGCGACCAGACGGCGTCACCATGTGAGAAATATTAGGCTTAAGTGTGATTTAGTGTGTTTTATATACCAAAATATTTAGGGTTGAGAGTTGTTGAATCTGATTTGGGATTTTGGATCAGGTATCTTTAATGGGCTGATGATTCACACGATTTGGACTATAAATTTGAATGGGATGCATTTTAATATTGGGTTGAAACGTTTTTATTGATTGAGTTGATATTCGATTTTTTGTGATAATTTCAAATTTAGCCAAGCTTTTGATATCATTTGGTATATTGAAACTTTCACGGGGATATTTATTCATGGCTTGAATTATTAGTTGATCCATAACGAGTTTGAGGTTCTTGTCCAGTATTATTGAGTTGGTATTGGTGTGACGGTTCAAACGGTTTTAATTGGACTTGGGTTCGGGTCAAATTCTTAGCAATTTATTATATGTCAAAGATATCGGAATGTATGAGATGATCACTGCAAGAATTTACATTGACCAGATTGGGTTGAATACTTATTTGGACCGGGCTTGAACTTATATGTGATGATATTGGATGATGGACTGATGGGCTTCTCTAAATTAGATCGTAGATGATGAGGTTTGATGATGAGATGTGTCGATGGGATTGGGTGTGACGATGAGATACTTTGGTGTATACATTTTCACGGAGAATATTATGTCACGGCTTGAATTGATAATTAAACAAGGTTGACTACGGGGTTGATTATACGATATATCTCAATAGGATTTGAAGTGAGGTTTTCCGGGCGCTTTTACTTATTTCGTCTTCTTTCTTTCTACCCTTCCGCGAAGATGTCTTGTTTGGGCATTTATAGAGTGTGATAAAGACTTGAATATTTAGTTACTTTTGTGATTCTTACTTTACCCACAACGTAGCTATCAATTCGGTGTCTCACGCAGTTGAGGACATGTCAAGAGGTTTTGTACATTGGGTACACCGTTTCTTTTTCACAAGGATTAGTACAAGCTTAAGTAGCAAATCTGGGGAATTCTACATCATGTTTAAATCCGGTATATCGGGTTTACTACACCAAGTGGTCACAACAATAGCCGACATAATATGTGGAAGATGTTCTTACCAAAGTGTTTAATGGATGTGAGTTGATCAGCAATTCTCATGGAATATTCAGTGCCACAGAATGTCAATGATTCTTCACAGTCTAAGCAAAATCTTTCAAAGAATCTTCAGCGTCAGTCATGATTTTTCAAAATGTTTGCTCATGACAAGAACTTCTCGTGCAAATGGTTGTGAAGTTGTCTACATATGGGTAAAGAATTGTTGATGATATTGTTGATGATGGAGAAGAATCGTTAATGAACCGATGCATGTTCCCCTAAAACAGGCATTCACCGAAACCAAAGTTGTCATAAAACATTCAAGCCGACATTGTTTACGGTTTAGTCTTGATTTTGTAAAATCCCGTGAAAGAATCTATTTCTCGGTTTAAATCATAGATTTGTAAAATCCCATAACAATGAAAACATCCCGGTGAAATAAATGTGTATTTCCGGATCTATCTTACGGTTTATTCTTGGTTTTGTAAAATCCCGCGAAAGAAACTATTTCTCGGTTTAAACCATAGAATTATAAAATCCCGTAATGATGGAACCATCCTGGAGAAAGGAAAGTGTATTTCGGGATCTTATCTGATGCTGGTGCTACGATTTCTACTTCTAAGAAAGGATAAAGGGTGTACTTTATATCTTGGATGGCTACTTGGATTTAATTCATGGCAGCTTGGTTATTACATGGTTTTATGGGGTTATGTGCTTTTATCCATGGTCGGAATTAGACCATTATCATAGTTCAATTAAAACGTCAAAGGAGGCTAGATTTGAGCTTTAAACTACAAGATATGACAACGGCGTTAATTCAGTATTATCTATTTGAGGTTGAAGTGAAATGTCACGGGCAAGTGTACTTAGTATCTGAAGGTATCGGGGATGGTTGGATGAAGATTCTGTTAATAAAAATAAGCCGTAAAAACGTTTATTTATATTTTACGATCTTCTAATGTTTTGTCGATAACAAACGTAAAATCATTTTAACAAAACAAATAAAATACGTAAATGGTTTGAGCCAATAGTTTTCTAACACACTTACGTTTTCACATAAAACACTAAAACAAGTATAAGTGATTTTATGATACATATGTACAAAAACTAGTGTTTACATATTGGGTAAATATATACATAACTAGTATGTATTATAATGGCTAATATAAATAAGTAGAAACATAAGTATTTGACCCATTGACCAAATACATTTAATATAGTTGGGTATAACCCATACCCATGGAGCATGACCCATAACCCATTGCATGACATCATGCTTATGCCATATGTGAATATTATCCATGACCCATGGTTTTAATCTATGACCCATGGACTAGATGCATTGCATCTTGTAGATACATTGTATCTACTTGGATACTCATGATCCATAACCCATGACCTATGACCCAAAACCCATGGGCAAAGAGGAGCGTCCCACGGATCCCCAATAATACACTGGACGGATCCCTCAAGTGAGGGATCCGTGGAACAGTAGTTGTTTTTCCTATATAAATAGTGAGTCATTTCTTCATTGTTTCTCACCCCTTTCTCACATATTTTCTCTTTGAGTTATAAACTCTCTAACCCCAGGTCCAAGTGATCTATGTATGTAGCTTTTGTTTTTATGTGATTCTCTAGGTTCCTCTTAAAGGCGAGATCACCATCTTTTGGAGACGAGCAAGCTCAAGTCCATGAGTTGCCATTCTTCGTTATCATCAAGAATACTGAGGTTCTCTTGTTGATAGTTCTCTTCTTTCTCATAAGAAGTGTAGTGTTGAAGACATTAATGAAATACGTCTAAAGGGTCAAGACGAAGACATTAGTGAAAGGTGTCGAACGTCCGCATCGAAAGCACTAGTGAAGGGTGCTTAGAAGTCAAGGCTAAAGGCATTAGTGAAGGATGCCTAGAAGTCAAGTCACAAGGCGTTAGTGAAAAGTGCCTTAAGATCGAGTCAAAGGCATTAGTGAAAGGTTCCTAAGGTTTACATTTCATATGGTGTGTTCGATATACAAGATAGATTAGTATTGGGTCAAAGGATATTGATATCCTTGTTGATGTTGTTATAATGAGTGGATCTCCTTTGGGGTTATTTATTGTTGTAGTGTTGGGTAGTAGTTCCTCCATTGTAATGGAACTCGGTATCTATCCTAATACCGGATAAAGGGTAGGCGACGTTATGATAGGTATGGTTCTACCTTGTGGAAGAACCCGGTGGTTAGCCTAGTACCGGAAAAAGAGTAGGCGACGTTGTGAAGGCTTCTCCGCCATAAGGAGTCGGTGTCGTGTAGTGTTTACGAACTCTCGAGTAGGTGACTCGGGGAGTGGAGTAGGGCAAAGAAGGTGTCCTTGTAGCCGAACCACTATAAATACTCGCGTTGTGGTTTTGTGCTTCTTACTCCTTATTCTTTCATTACATATTTATATATGCTTGTCTATCAACATCCAACACACATATTTAAATAGATTGATAAAAGTCGATCTAAATAGTTTAAAACCAAGTTTTAATTTGTAAAACTATTCAACCCCCCCTTCTAGTTTTCCACAATTGGCATCAGAGCTTCGTTACCAAGTTTCTTAGAGTATATTGTACTTTAAAAACATGATACAATCCATGTTTAATTGACAACTACAAAGAAGGTCTTTTTCAAAAACAAACACCATGTTTTAAAACACCTTGTTTGGATGTTGATTAGATGACAACATTTTTTTTCTTTACTTAATTGCACTAACCTTCCTTGTCATGTTGCTTAGTCAAAGCTCATACCTATCAAGCCATAGGAATCGCTTGGTAACAAGAATACCTTCCCTAAGAAGGTATCTTAAACACGAAGGAATTGGAGTTGTCTTGTGACATTTGTTGTGTCATTTGTAAAGACATTCCTAAGTGCATTAGAGGTATGATCTTCCACTTATCTCTAGATAACATTAGCTTAAATAATAAGTATGCTTACATAGGAATTTATATGATTATTCTTTGCACATACTCCTATATTGCACGTAGCTTCGTTAGGAAACTTTTTCATGCATACGTGTTGCTCCTTCGTCTAAAGTCTAGGTCTATAAAATTAGTATTTTATTTTACTTAATCCAAATCATATTTTTCTAATAATAAAACAAAACACAAATCTCAAAAATTCCTCATTCCCCATAAATCTTCTATCCGACGTCCACTCCACCAAAATCCTCATTTTTTAAATCTTTCACTTTCAAAAATTTACCTCTCATTCAAACTTCATCTTCCTTCTCTTCTCATCTCATTTCAAACCAAAACCAAGAAGGATCTTCATCAACATGGTTTACATCGCCTTCGTACTCATCGTCTTAACACTCATCGCTCTCGTGTTCCCCATGATTAAGTTTTCTTATGGAGACATGTACTTTTTGTTGTTAATCTACATTGGTGTTATATACTCAATCCTTTGTATCGTTCTTAGCATCAAAATGAAATATTACTAATGTTTTAAGTTTATCTAGTTTATTTCTCGTAATATGTTTGACATTTCGTGTATTTCTTTATCTTTCGTATTTTTTCTTAAGATACATTAGAAACCAATAATGCATGCTAAAGTAAACATTGGCTAAAATACATATCTTTGTATAAACATATAAGATGCAAAAATCTTTTTTCGTCAAAATCTTGTGTCTGTCACTACAGATCCACGGATCCCTGGAGTTCTACTAGCCGGATCCCTCATGGAAGGGAACCGTGAGAACCATCCTTCTGAAAAACAGTTCTTCATGCAAATTAAAAACCGTTTCCTTCTTAAAAGAAATATTCTACTAGAATGCCAAACATCAAGTGAGTTAATTATCATTGTTAATAAATATCTAGTAAAAATGTTAGGTAATCACTGCTTTACCTTAAATACGTCTCATCTTATTAACTCTTCACTTCTATAGGTTTCGTCATGTCGCATGAGTATGAGTTCGAATTTTCACTCACTTGCGTTTACACCCCTTACATCTCTCTTGAACCCAACAAACCTGGCAATCATGTCCGTGGGTTCAATAATCTCGAAATCCGTCACTTCCATGAAGGACGTATTGTCGATACTCCTCTACAATACGAAGAAGGTATCAATACCTCCTTCCGAACCATAGGACTAGAATGTCTTCTCGAAATTAACGAGAAAATATGTCTGAGGTTTGTATTGGAATTCTTTCGTCAAGTTGAACTCGTTCGTAACGAGGATCGTTCTCTATCTCTTTGGTTTTGGATCAAAAACCAAAAGTTTGTTCAAACCCTTGGGGCAATTTTCTCACATCCTCCGAATTCCAAATCATGGACAATGTGCCTTCACTGAAGATTGGTCTCTTGATTCTCTCTTCAACCATCGTGAAGAAAATAGTCCATATTTTTCACACATACCTGCCCCTGAAGACTTGACTCGCATGTTATGAAAACCTCGACCCTATTACTCGGATCCAAACATTACCTATACACGGGATATCCGAGAAGAGTACAAGTCTCTCACACTCATCCTACGTGAAAATGTTTGGAGTCTTAGGGGAAATCGAGAAATCCTTCCCGCTTGTGCTCACACAATGTATTGTTTGCTAACACAACAACCATACAATCTCGTCTATTTCTTCGCAAGGTGAATTGTAAATCTTCAAGGCTCCAAGAACAAACTAATCCGTTATGGAATGTTCTTGACACGCCTTTATCATCACATCATGTACTTCCACCCTCAATTTCAAAGTCGGTTGTACATACTTGTGAACAAGATGATGGAACCTCTAAACACATCTCTCATGAAGACTTTCTTCATCCCTGAATCGGCAAATACTCATCAACCATTTGATGATCCATCTAGCGAAAATGCTCAAGAAACATAGGTTCCTTTCTATAATAGGTTCAATCCTTAGTATTCATGCTCTATCAATGTAATGCAATTTCATTCTTGAAATAAAACATCCTACATTTGATATCTCTACTATATTAGTGTTAGAACTTCTTAGAAAAACACTAACCTTGAAATATGATGCCTTGTGCAATCCTTGCATACCTTTTGTAAAGGTGCTGTTTAGCAGGGAGACGGATCCCTAAGTTTGTGCTAGACGGATTCCTACTCTTAGGGAACCGTGGGATCCAGGCAAACAGAAATGCAATTACAATCTTTATACTTCAAACCATGTCTTTAGATCACTTCACACTAGCTAAACATAGTGCCTTAGGACCAATTAAGTCCCTCTCAAGCTGAGTAAAATTTCATACTCATTCATAACTCACTTAGATCACACTCAAGGCACTTTTCGATCTATTGTTTCACAAAAACTCATTACTCTTCCGCTCTTACACTCACACATCATTCCTCACATGCTAAATCATCTAGCTTTGGAAGTTTTTCAATCTTCGCAAAAGGTTTAGTCATCCTTACCTCAAAAGAGGTAGTATCTTAAGTTACTATCTGGTATCTAGGATCATTTAGCTCCATTGGACACCCTCAAATTTTTAGTGTCATCCTTGGTCACTCATTGGTACTCATAAAAGTTCCATTTTCTTCCATAAAAGGCAATCATTAGCTATATCACTCATTGCCCTTGAACATTTAAGTACCATTTCATTTAAGACACTTAGGAGGACTGAAACACTCAAAAAGGTATAGGTTTTAGACCTTACAAACATCATTTTTATCCTTTCCTAGCTACTGAGAGCCGGATCCATAGGATTAGCCTAGATGGATCCCTCATTGGAGGGAACCGTGGGATACGAGTGACAGATTTATGTCAACTCTAGCTAAAACAATCATTTCAAGCTCATCTTGCTAACTTGAACACTCCATCTCATCTTAATTAAGATCATAGATCACTACAACTCTGAAGTTGACTCTTGTGCATGCTAATCATCACATTCCAAGGGATCTTAGTGGCTTAAGTCTTGAATGCCCTTGCCAAATCTCTTTCTTTATAAACCACATTGTTAAGACTCTTAAAGTCATCATCTTCATCCTCATTTTCAGCACTTAGAAACCTTTACAAATCTCTTTGAATCATCTCGTCATGAGAAAAGCTCATGGTGGTAATTCATCCACCAAAGGACCACCCAAGAAAATTGCTCGTGTTGTACACGAAATTTCATCAACCGGATCATCTCCCGTTAAATCCACAAATGGTAGGGTCTCCCCTCCACCTATCAAACCAATCCAAAAAAGGATTGTTCCCACAAAACTACCAATGCCAAACACCACCATACCTCCTAAACCAAACAATCTCATTTCCACTAAACCATCACCATTGGTGCCTAGAGCCCTATCATTCACCACTCCTCTCTCATCACCACAACTCTACAATATAGAGGATTTACCTCCTAGGCCATCTCATCCTCCACGACCGACAACTCTCTCCTCTTTGGGAGGAATAGTGGAACAAAATCAAGGTGTTGAGTCAACACTAGCTCCGGCTTCTTTTTCTCTGTCACCATCAAATAATCCCTTTTGGATTATGAGAAATCACCAAAGTTGTGGAAAACTAGAAGGGGGGGTTGAATAGTTTTACCAATTAAAACTTTCTTTTAAACTATTTCGATCGACTTATGTCAATCTATTTGGATGTGTATTGGATGTAGATAAACAAACATATAAAAGTATGTAACGAAAAGATAAGATTAAGAAGCACAAAATCATAACGCGAGTATTTATAGTGGTTCGGCTACAAGGACACCTTCCTTGTCCTACTCCACTCCCCGAGTCACCTACTCGAGAGTTCGTAATCACTACACGACACCAACTCCTTATGGTGGAGAACCCTTCACAACGTTGCCTACTCTTTTTCCGGTACTAGGCTAACCACCAGGTTCTTTCACACCAAGGTGATTGTAAGATATAGGATTTCACAAACACACTAAACCATAATCACTATGGGGCGTACAAAAGTGTTTAGAGAGAGAAAGTTCTAGTGAGAGAAAGGAAGAGAGTTGGGAACTATGTGAAACAAAGAAAAATGGTATTGAAGCTCCAACCCTCTACCTTGGGAGGTAGAGGGTATTTATAGTATCTTACAAACAAACGGCACCTACGGGCTGTGGATCAGGCATACAGTAGGTAAAGACCCGTCCGTCCTCCACGGTGTTACTAAACTAAATACTACTTAATCATAAAATAACTATGACTACGAGCTCTCTAATGATTACATATACTTGAGGTGACCGACTCTTTAATACCTGGAATTTCTAATTCCTAACAATCTCCCCCTAAGGGAGGTCACCTCAAACACACATTAAACTTACATTGAATACAAACTGATATTACATTATAAATTGTTCTTGCACTCTTGATGAATTACTTTGCTCTGAAGCTCGTAGTCATTAATTCTTCACAATGTATGTTTGGTTAAACCAGGTGGAGGTCTTTTACTGATCCACGTGATAATGAATTTTGAGCCAGCTTTGAGATCATCAGCCACATTAAATCTCTGACTCTTCCTATGTGGTGTTGATAATATGTGATGTTGTGAAATTTGGACCGACATGCTCACATTCTTGATCATGATATCTTCTTATCAGAGTAGCGGAAGCTTTTGTTGATTCATGATATTGGCAAAAGCGTAGCAGAAGCATGGAGAGATAATATCAAAATCTTTGATGCACTTATCATGATTTCTTTAGAAATGAATGTGTTGTGTGAGCATGCGGCTATGGATTGACCACTCCATTCTGATCAGCTGCAAACGTCGGGTGTACCTGCATACAACAGTTAGCAATAAAGCACACGAAAGTGTCTTTGATCACTTTCGTTGAATTGAGGTATACGGCCCACGGTTCCCCGTTGATCAGTACAAGTACTGCTTGTGATCAGGTATAATTCCGAAGAATTTCCTTGACAGGGTTTCGCAGCTGCTCTAGCCGTTCTCAAACCGGAGCGTCTCAAAGAAGACAACACGGAGTGAGTGAACCAGCGAATAGAGATTCACTGATTGATGAAAAGAGATTTGAAAAACAATCGTGTATCGCTCAATAGAAATTGTTTTTGCAATACAACGAAGTTTTAGTGAAAAATCATTTATCAATCATAAACACCTTTTGATTTGAAATAATTGTACACAGTCGATGTGCTTAGAGAAAAGAGTTTTTAAACACAACAACCGGTTTTTCAAAGGCATCCGTCAATCCATTTTCTTGGACCTGGATTGATTCAATTTTGAATCGCTCCACTGATGAGGTCCATATGACACAATTAAGTCTTGGCAATACTACAAGGATAGTGATAGGACTCATAAGATATAATCACACATTCCACATTGTGTGAAATAGTGAGTCTTCAAGAAATAAGTGTCCTAAAGAGATTAATTGATGATCTCGTGGCTCTAGACTCAATTAGTGCTCTTTTGGTTTCCTGTGCCGGAGACTAGGGAGAGGGTCTCCTTCTTCAATATCAACAATCTCTAAGAGAGAGTCGATAGATTATATAGGTTCCCCGTGAGAATGAAACAAGCCCTTTTAAGAGGAACTTGAGTAGCTTGGGAAGTTTAGTGCAGTGCGTCACTGGGTCCATGACGTCTTGTCTTCAATACCAGTGTTACCTTAGTAACCACCAGTAGCATATGAATTGAACCCGGTTTCTGCCCTAAGGTTGAATTATGGAAGGGCTATTTATTTTCACCCTTTTCACATTCCAATTCTTTTTCATTCTTCAACCCCTTCAGTGCTTACCGAGACTTCATGACTAGAACCTTGTTGGGTTTATTCCAGTACTAGCTCAGTCTCAGTCCGCACTCTTCCCATATCTCATTTTTCTCCTTTTTACAGAATACCTAAGGACTCTACACTATCTAGTGGATTGTCCCTGGGTAGATCCCTCCGGTTCTGGCGGATCATGGGAACAAAATACCTAACCTTATCATCCTTATATCACCATACATAAAGTAAAGTTGGTCGGTCTATTTGGTATTGTTAATCTGCCTTTGGAACCAATTGAAAACCTTTTGAAAATCAATCCAGATACTTATGATATATTATCAAAGCATTTTGTACCTGAATTGTTTTTGATATTTTTAGAACAAGAGCTCCCCCTCAACATGTGCATAATGTATTTGAAATCGTTTAGCACACGGAGGCAAGAGGAAGAATTAACTTCTTTGATTACCATTTTCTAAAAGATATCATCATCACTTCCCAATCCATTTAATTAGATACATCATTTTGAGGAAGGATGAGGTTTTCAAAATTTTGCTCCCCCTCAATATGTGCCTCGAAGTTTGAAAGAGTTTTGCACCTATTAGGAGGAACCTGCACTTAGTGACAATTCAATCACGTTTCAATAATTTCAGGTTTAAAGTAGATGCTCCCCCTCAACATGTGCATGAGAAATTTGAAATCGTTTGTCACATGCGGGGAGGATAGCTTGTACATCCTTATAAAACCTTTTATCGAATTATCAGTATAAATCCAATTTAAATTACAAATTCTCCCCCGATCACAATTATCAAATCATTTGAGAATCGTGATCTCAGTAGATTTAAATTGTTTTTGAAAGCTTTTTAAGGAGAATTGTGACTTGATTTTGAAAACGTTTTAACTGATAAGGATCGAATTTTGAGACTTTAGACTCCAAAGATTTAAACATGCTTGAATATCTTTTGAAAACAAACCATTGTTTTAAAAAATACACTTTTTAATTAAAAATCATTCTCCCCCTCAATCAATGACATAAGTTGTTGATTGAGAGATAGATAGTTTTAACAACCGTTTAGTAAAAATGATTTTCAAAAATTAAGCCCGAGTAATTTTTCAAAGCAATTCGTTTTCATTGGATAGTGAGAATTTTATTTTTTATTTTTATTTATTTTTTATTTTTTTTTATAAAATCAGAGCATGAGATTTGAAAAACAAGATAAAGCATGGCTCTGTTCTTTCTTTTTAACACGGGTTACTGCCTGAAATGACAATAAACCACCATTTTTCTTCGCCTCATTTTTTTTTTTTTTTTTTTTTTAACTATGTACATTCGATGAACATCTAAAGACCCGTGACATTCTTTGAATATCAACACAAAGTCCGTAGATGATATCGAAAAGAGAAAAGCATGACAAAATGATAATATTTTTGAGGATTTTTCGAATTTTTCACATTTTTATGGATTTTGAAAGTTTTGTAATTTTGTATTATGTTTTTCTCTTTTCGATATCATCTATACAAAGAGAAAAAATATATACAAAGAGATAGATGAAGAAAGACCTTCACTCCTCGTCTTCCTCCTGAAGACGTTTGAGTGTTTCTGGTTGAAGGCTTTTCAAGCCAAGTCGTGGAAGAATAAACTCAAAACGTTCTCTTGGAAGAGCTTTGGTGAAGATGTCTGCTAACTGGTATTTAGTCCTCACAAAATAGAGTTCCACCACACCTTTTTCCACTTGTTCCCTGATGAAATGATGTCGAATGTCGATATGCTTTGCCCTTGAGTGTTGAACGTTATTGCAAGAAAGAGCAATAGCACTTTTATTATCACAGTACAGAGGGATTTTGTTGAATACAAAGCCATAGTCAGTTAATTGAGATCTCATCCATAGGATTTGAGCACAGCAAGATGACATGGCTATGTATTCAGCCTCTGTAGAGGAAATAGAAGTACTCATTTGCTTCTTTGACGACCAGCTCACAAGCTTATCACCCAAAAACTGAGCACCTCCAGACGTACTTCGACGAGTATCTTGACACCTTGCATGATCTGCATCTGCATATGCTGTTAGTGACATACCGGTGTCCTTCGGGTACCAAAGTCCCATGTTGATGGTTCCTTGGAGGTACCGAAAGACCCGTTTAACCGCTTCAAGGTGCTTTTTGGTAGGCTTAGCCTGGTATCTAGCACACATGCATACAGCGAACAGAATATCAAGTCTACTGGCTGTGAGGTACATCAGGGATCCGATCATGCTACGATATTTTGTTTGGTCTACCATGATCCCTGAGTGGTCCTCATCCAGTTTTGTACTTTCAATCATGGGAGTGTCAACAGGGTCACTAGAATCAAATCCAAATTTCTTTAAAATCTCATTAGAATATTTAGATTTATTAATGAAAATGCCTCCGAGACTTTGTGAAATTTGTAATCCCAAGAAAAATGACATTTGTCCCATCATTGACATTTGAAATTTAGAACCCATTTCATTTGAAAAACGGTCACACTCATTGGGGTCAGTCGAGGCAAAGATGATATCATCAACATAAATTTGAACGTGAATTAAGTGTTTGCCTGACTTCCTGGTGAACAATGTTGGATCAACTGCTCCTTTGCTGAATCCGGTAGACAGAAGAAACTTTGATAGCGTATCATACCATGCCCTTGGAGCTTGCTTTAAACCATAAAGAGCCTTCTTCAAACGATAAACGTGAGTAGGATGCTCTGGATTCACAAATCCTTCAGGTTGGCGGACGTAGACGACTTCTTTAAGATCTCCGTTCAGAAATGCCGTCTTTACATCCATCTGATAGACTATCATATTCTTACTTGCAGCATTAGCCAAGAATATTCTGATTGCCTCGATTCGAGCCACATGAGCAAATGATTCTTCAAAGTCTATGCCCTCCTCTTGACGGTATCCTTTAGCAACCAATCGAGTCTTGTTCTTTAACACATCACCATGTTCATCAAGTTTCACTTTGAAGATCCATTTTAGAGCAATGATCATAGCACAATCTGGAGCAGGTTCTAATTCCCATACATCAAGTCGATCAAACTCATGAATTTCTTCTTGCATGGCATTGAACCAACTATCTTCATTCATGGCAGTTTTAACATCTTTTGGTTCGATCTTTGAGAGTACAGAGTTGAAAAAGCACCATAAGGCATCGGTTGCAAGTTGTTTCCGTGTGGATACTGGACGAGAGGGATTTCCAATGATGTTGTCTAATGGATGATCGTGAGTCCATTTTCTGATGTGTTCATGTGGTAGTTGTTGAAGGACTGAGGTAGCAGAGTCGATGTCTCCTGAAGAAGATGGTTCTGATGATGATTCAGGAGAAAATATGTTTTCAAATGGAGCATCTTCAGGAGTAGCAAAGGGATTAACTTCATCATTGATGCCAGAAACAGTTCCATGATGTACATTCGAAGATTGATGATTTGTTGATGAGACTGAGTGATCAGCAGCAGGCGCTTCTTGACTTAATGATATTGAGACTGAAGGATTGACTTCATTCACAGGGATATGAGCAGCCTCTGTTGTAGGGATCGACAGTTCATTAGCACTTGGCTCATAATGCTCATCAAACATAGGATCAAACAATTTCTTTAAATCATCTTCAGATGGAGGTACATATGGAGTTGTTTGAGAAGAGTTTGGTACAAGGGATGAACCAATGGGACTGTTTTGAAGTGCGGGTCCTGAACTGGATTGTCCAGGAGCCATTTGACCGGTCAGCTCATCAAACGTGACGTGGATTGTTTCCATGATATTTCAGGTTCTCTTGTTGTAGATTCGGTAACCTTTTCTGTTTGGCGCATAGCCTACAAAAACTCAAATGTCCGCTTTAGCTCTCAGTTTTCCTAAATCTTGACCATCATTAGTTGGATAACATAAAGCACCGAACACACGAAGGAATGAAAGATTAGGTTTTCTGTTGTGGACAAGTTCATATGGAGTTTCTCCATGAGCAGTGTGAATCAGGGATCGATTTTGGGTGTAGCATGCAGTGGCGATGGCTTCACCCCAGAGAAACATTGGAACTTTTGAGTAAATTAGCATAGTCCTTGCGGCTTCCACAAGAGTTCGATTTCGTCTTTCAACTACACCGTTCTGTTGAGGAGTTCGAGGAACACTTCTTTGATGACTGATTCCAATACTTTCGTAAAACTCACCAAGTCGTTTGTTAACAAACTTAGTTCCGTTGTCTGTTCAGATGATTCTGACCGTTTTGTTAAGACGAACCTGCAGCTGTTTGATGAGTTTGATGATGATATCTGGAGTTTCATCCTTTGTCTTTAAGAACTTTACCCAGGTGAATCTAGAGAAATCATCAACCACAACTAACACATATTTCTTCCCAAAGATATTCTGCACTCTCATGGGTCCACATAAGTCCATGTGAATTGTATGAAGAACTTCTGTGACTGAGTTTGTAGGTTTGGGTTTATGGGCATACTTCTTGCTTTTTCCCAATTGGCATGCTGAACAAAGATGATCCTTTTCATACTTAAGTCTAGGTAGACCTACAACTAAGTCTTTTCTGGAGAGATCATTGATGGTGCCGAAGTTCAAGTGATTGAGACGACGATGCCATAACCATGACTTTGTTTTAGAAGCCTTTGACAACAAGCAAATTGGAGAAGACTTCATCATATCTTCGATAGAGATGGTGTATAGATTTGAACTACGTGAACCACTTAAAAGTTCCATACCATCAAGTTCTCTAACGAAACAAGTATGTTTTCTGAAGGCTACTTCTAGATCAGAATCGCAGAATTGACCAACAGAGAACAGGTTATGACCAAGACCTTCCACATAATATACCCTAGAGATAACACTTTTACCAACAACATAATCTCCATAACCCATAATTGCACCGAAATGATCATTCCCGAATCTAACTGTCCCGATGAATTTGCTCACGAAGTTCATGAGCCGCAACCGGTCTCCAGTCATATGCTTGGAACAGCCTGAGTCCAGGTACCACAGAACGATTTGAACGATCTGCAGTTGAACACATACAAGAATGGATAACTGGATAATTGGGATCCCCATGCAAGAATGGGTTCCACTTGGTTAGTAACAGTAATTGGAACACCCACATCAGAAATAGAAACATCCATATCAGAAGTAGAAGCAATGGAATCATTGGGAATAGATGCAGTGCTGGTGTCTGTATTTGACCTATTCAAAGTATGTTCACTTCTTAAGGGAATAGTTCTACCAGTAGGCATCCATTTTCTAGTGGGCATAGTCTTAGCAGTTTGAGGGCAAAACTGATTATTCTTATGTCCAAAAGGTATCCAATAATAACCTATCTTTATAAATGTTCTTCCTGTGGGTTTCCACTGTTTTCTAACAATCATTCGTCTTTACCTTTTAGCCTTCTTTACACGATTATTAGCATTAACAATTTTAACTGGGCATTTGACAGCATTAGACAAAGCATTCACACCACATTCATGATTAGCAACAGAATTCAAGCAGACATCATTACAAGGTTTGCAAATAGTATCAGAATTCGAATTAATTACAGTACGCCTATGGCCAATACTAGAATCAACACGATTCGTTTTATTTGACCCAAACTTAAAGTTCCTAGATTGGTCTTCTACTCTCTTCCAATGCACATTCTTAGCTTACAAGGTCCTATCATTCCTTGTATTATCTTGAGACTTTGACCTGCTCGCTTTAATGTCACTGATTACTCCTGTAAAGGGAATGGGAACATGTTGGAATCACTCCTAAACCTAAATCAAGTGTTAGTGATTCACATGTAATAGTTAGCTTAATTATGGCCTTTATGTTTGTTATTAGCCTTAGGCTTATGTAGAAGGCCCATAAGCCTAGGCCTAGCCCAATAAGGAAAAGGATGGGAACTAGGAGTGTTGCCCTAGCTTCCCTCCTATAAATACTCTTGTATAACCCTCACTTGAGGGTTGGTTGTTCAATTTATTTCTTTCACACATATTCTACGCATAACCGTTTACTTGTATCGTGTGTGTGTGTTTGGTTTATTGTTCAACCGCCTCTTTATTTCTTGTGTTGTTACTTGTGTTGCATATGTAGGAACCTAACAGTGGTATCAATCGCCTACTAGTTGGGTGAATCGTTATTGCTTTTGAAGTAGGTTTTTGGTCCTACGCGTAAAGCTAACGAGATCCTTTGGTTTGCTTAAAAACACATTTTTTACACTTTTTAATCCAAGATTCTTGTACTTTCAATGTTTTAAGGTGTTAAAATAACTGTTTTTGGCAAAAAGTTTCAAACTTTATGCGTGGATCATAGTTTTTAAGCTTGTTTTTGTACGAGGGTTTCATCCTACGCGTAACCGTTTTAGGAGTTTTGGCTCATCAAGTTTCACACTTTTGTGTTATTTTGGTGATATTGAAGCTATCTCATCACAAAAATCTGGTTTAGAAACATCTTTGGGCAAAATCATTTTTACGAGTAAAGCTACGCATAACAAAACCCTAATCTTACGCGTAACTTTATCCTTGGTTTGATCTTCAGTTTCGTGGTTTACTCCGTGTTTTCTTGCTTGGATAAGCCTGAATATACGTCGAATTTGGATATCTTTTGCACTGTGATAGTGTAAAAGATCATTTGGGATAAAACCCTAAAATTACGCATAAGCATAAAGCTTACGCGTAGAAAATCCTACGCATAAGATTTATCTTACGCCTAAGCTTAGTCTTACGCATAAGGTCATCCTACGCCTAAGTTTTCTACGCCTAACTTCTTGTTTTACGCATAACTTTAGTGCTTTTTCCCTACTTACGCGTAAGCTAAAACTACGCGTAACTCTATCTGTTACGCGTAACTTTGGTGTTTTTACGCATAAGTCCTACTTGGTTTATTGTGATTTCTACGCCTAAGGACACTTCATCAACAAAGGTTCATTCGACTACAAAGATCCATTTTTACCAACACAAGTTTTCAACATGTCACAACCACCATACTCTAACTATTTTCCTTACACTTATTCTCAACGTCAACAACAACTAAGTCCACAACATCAACAATGGAATCAACAACAAGCAATTTATCAACAACAATTTAATCAACAACATACTCCACAACTAGCTGCAATTCCACAACCTCAAATGGTTCAACCACCACCAAGTCTTCAAGTTTAACCCTACACAAATGAATTCAACCGACATCCATCAAGGAACACTATAAAGGAACCCACTTGGTTTGCAAAGATGTGTGAAGCGTTAAGCAGCCAACAATCAATTCATGAGGCTGGTTCACTTGATAGACCTCCAATGCTCACTCCAGGAAACTACGATCAATGAGTGATTAGGTTCTTTAGGTTTTGTGATCTGAAGAAACCACATTGAAAGTTATTAAAGAAGGTTATCTTGGAAGGTCCATTTCAGATGCCTACTGTCATCGTACCCGACGATCCAAATGCTAATCCACCAAGAGATGAACAATCAAACATTGCTACTGTTGCAGACTTGAATGCAGAGGAACTTCTACACTATGAAGCTGATGAGCTTGCAATGCAATATATCCTCTTAGGATTACCTAACCCAATTCTTCGAAGTGTTGATGCTCAAAAGACTGCAAAGGCAATGTGGGAACATATTCATCTTCTTATGGAAGGATCTGCACTCAATCAGGAGGATATGGAATCCAAAATTTACTTGGCTTATGAACACTTCATGATTGAACCTGGAGAGACATTAGAGTCTTATCATCATCGATTCTCAGACATCATAAATGATTTGGATAAACACAACATCATCATGCCAAGAATTGCAGTTAATACTAAGTTCCTGAGTAGTCTTGGTCCTGAATGGGAGAAGTATGTCATTTTTCTCCGTCAAGCGAAGAACATGCATCATTCTACATACGGATTGTTGTACGATTACTTGAAGCCTCATGAAAAGGAAGTTGATAGGGAAAGGATTCTCCGTGCTCAAATTGCTTCACCTTCACATCCGGAAAATCAACAACTTGCCTTGTATGCTCAAAACAGTTATCCTCCTCAACCAACAACTCAACCAACTGCTACAATCTCACCATATGATCCTTCACACCAACAATCTCAAACTCAATTGGTTCCATACAACAACAACAATGCTCAAGCACTTGTCAGTGAAGCTAATGAGGAATCTGATCCGTTCGAAGCATTGCAACAAGGATTTGTTATGATTGCTAATGCTTTTAGCCGTTATACCAACAAATCCAACAACCATATTTGTTCCTCATCTAACACAAGGAATCAAGCTGTTGTGAACAATGGACGAGTTGAAGTTCAGAATCGTAGTTATGGTCGTCAGATGGGCGGTGGTCAAGGGTTTAATGTTGTGGGTAGGAATAACAATAGAGCTCAAGTGGTGGAACAGGAAAATGCTCAGAATGGGTTGAATGGTCTTCGATGCTACAACTGCAATGAGAAGGGACACCTGGCTAATGCATGCCCAAAGCCGAGGACAAGGGGCAGTGCTTATCACAAAGAGGCTCTTCTCTTGGCTCTTAAGGATGAAGCTGGTGGAACTCTCACAGACAAAGAACAGAGCTTTATGGCAAATGCAGACTCAGATGATGATATGGAGGATTTGCAAGCCAATGCAGCTGTTATGTTGATGGCTAACATGCATGAGTTACATATGAGTGACACAGGCCCAGTGTATGACACTGATGGCTTGTCTCAGGTACCCGAACAAACCATATTCATCTCTGATCTAATATCTCCGCCAACATCTGAATCCGGCAAGGCTCAGAATGTTCAAAATGAGTCGTCCACATCTCATTCCGATGATTTTCAACTAGACCCCGTAGTTATATTTGACGATCAAGATGACCAAATGGTTTCCCTTGATAATCAAATTGACTCCGTGGTTATACTTGAGGATCTCAGTAATGATCATGTTCTGACTCACGTTGAACACGCCGAACTTTTGCCTCATCCAGATTTTGGTCGTTTAATACAAGACCAACAAACCATAGTGGAAGAATGTCATGCAATTAATCAGGACTTGAAAAGTAAAAATGCACTATTAGCCAAGGATTTTGAATGTCAACAAAAGCAACTCAACTTTTTCAAAACTCAAGAAAAACGTGAAAAAGGTTTTGAAGCAGCCTTTGCTAAATCTCATCAAAACGAAAAATATTTAGAGAGACAGATGCGTGATCTAGCCGTTTCGAAGACTGCTTTGCTTTCTGAAATAGAACAACTGAAACATGAACATAAAAAGCAAATTAACGCTCTCACCTTGGAAAATCAAAAAGCTAAGGCTGAGTTGTTAACTTGTCAAAAACCGTTCTCTGCATACAAAAAGCATTCAACGAAACGAATAGATGATCATCTTGAAGAAATCATCGGCTTGCAAAACAAACTGAAAGAGTTTAAAACTGTTGTTTACAAACATGGTGAGTCGGTCACAGCTATTGAAAAGTTTACTTTAAAACCAAATCCAAATGGCTATGGACCAAATCTTGCTGATTACAAACCTAAGCTTTCAACCAAAGCATTCAAACCAAATCCTGAAGTTTCCAGTGCAGAATATAAAATTGATAATTCTGTTATGAGTGTTGTTGAATATCATCGTCAAGAGGAATTAGATGCAGAAGACGAGAGTCGATCAAAATTAGAAACTGTTGTTTACAAAAAACCTTTTAACTATTCAAAAGCGGTCACTTTCGTCACACCAACGGATTCTTCTAACACACCCAGGATTATCATAAAAACATCTGAGTCTTCTAATGTTAATCCTAAACCAGATTATGCACAAACTTATGGTCCTTTACCTTCCCTCAGTGAAGTAAACTCAAAACCTGAAAATCGCAAAATTCTTAGATATTTTGACCTTTTCATGGCTGACCTCAAAACTTTACAACATGAGATAGAATATCATTCTGAAATCAAACTTCAACATTTTCAATCGCCTCTGGCGCGAGAACAAAGAGACATTTTTCAGAAAAATCTTTTACCAAATGTTAAAAATTTGAAAAATTGTGCATTATCTTGGGAACGGGACTTTTATAAGGAACTTGGAATGATGATGGCCGTTTTCGAGAAAACAGAAACATCTATTTCTAATACTAAACGTAAAAAGAAAATGTTGAGAAAAGATGTTGATCGACTCTTGGAAGATGTTATCTGTGCCGATATCCATAATGTTGTGTTATTACATTCTTTGCCATATGCATCTGATGATATCTCTGCTGATTATGATTCTGTTGATAATGTTGTGAATACTGATATGATGCATCAGATCGAGTCTTTAACAGTTGAAAATAAACGATTGTCAAATGAGCTTTCAAATGCAATACGTCGTCTTAATTGGTGTCAAAAAGATATTCACGATCAACAACTTGCTTTTCAACACAAAATCGCCCAGTTGCGTGCAAAATCTTCTGATCCTAAAATTGAGCAACTGGATGATCAAAACGTGTCTTTTAAGTGTCAAATCTCAAAATATGAACAAGAACTTGCAAAAGTTAAAAAGGAATATGGTGTCATATTTGATTTACTCAAACAGACTCATGATGAAGCATCAAACGAACTTGATCATTATCTTGCACACACTAAAGAAGTCATGAATTTTGCTGGAAGTCTTCGTTCTGAAAATCAAGATTTGGTGCACACTATCACTAAGTTAAGGTAAATGTTAGGAAAGTATGAACAACTTCCGCCTACCGTGATTAAGAGAATAGCACCAGTAACAATTAGTAATCGTGAACCTAGAATCCCTACTGCCAAATCACAAGTTGCTAACGTGCTTCCTTCTACTGAAACAGGAATAGTTGCCTCTTTTCCAAATGTCCGCACTTCACAGCCTAGGAGCAATACAAGGAAGAATAGGAAGTTGTGACCTAAGAAAATAACAATAACGAATGCTGAAGTAGAAGATCACCCTAGGACTATGAATAAGACTCACGTTGCTTCCACTATAGATATTTCGTCTGGCAAATGTAATAGAAATAGTGATGTAACGAATGCTAAACCTTTAAGCACTTTTGATATTCATTCTGATGCACCTTGTGTTATTTGTCGTAAAAGTATGAATTCTGATTGTCGTGATAAATGTGTTGCTAAAGCTATCATCTCTCGTTTAAGGAATCCTAAGAACCGGAATACCTCTAGGCCCACTAATCTTTCTAAGTCTGTGCTTGGTAGACCGCTCTCCTTAGATTCTAAGAAATGCATTGCTGTCCTTGTAGCTCTAGTTTCACCTCCTAGGAATGTAGTACCACCTAGTGCATTCACTAAGACTAAAGCAAATACTAGTTGGAGATGGCAGAAATGGATATATAACACACTAGGATTTAAATGGATACCTAAAGCTGTTGATGTGTGTATGTCTACTATAACTGCTACGGAACCCTCTAACATTTCGGGTTCCACATCTACTTCTATTCCATCTGTGTCGCCTGTGTGTAATGCAGGTGATACAGATCATTCTCTAGATTGTTGATAGCGGATGTTCCCGACACATGACAGGCAACCTTAAACTGTTATCAAACTTTATTGCAAAGTTCATTGGCACTGTCAGATTCGGGAATGATCACTTCGCAGCTATCATGGGCTACGGAGACTATATCAATGGGAACATCGAAATTAGCAGGGTTTATTATGTGGAAGGCCTCGGTCACAATCTGTTTTCAGTAGGTCAGTTCTGTGATGGAGAATTGGAGGTTGCTTTCAAGGAGAAATCTTGTTTCATTCGTGATCTACAAGGAAACGACCTTATGTCTGGCTCGCGTAATTCAAGTCTTTACACTATCTCTATGCAAGACATGGTTGCTTCATCTCCCATTTGCTTACTTTCAAAGGCAACATCAACAAAATCCTGGCTATGGCACCGTCGTCTCTCACATCTAAACTTTCAAACCATCACCAACCTTGCTCGACACAAACTAGTTGAAGGACTCCCACAATTTCGGTATTCTAAAGATCACCTTTGCTCAGCTTGTGAACAAGGGAAAAGCACTCGTGCTCATTTTCCTTCAAAGGTGGAACACAGCTCTCAGCATGTGCTTCATCTTCTTCACATGGATTTGTGTGGCCCGATGCGCGTGCAAATGATCAATGGCAAACGCTACATCTTAGTAATTGTTGATGACTATTCACGCTGGACTTGGGTCTACTTTCTTCGAAGCAAAGACCAAGCTCCACAAATGATCATCACCTTTCTCACGAAAATACAGGTTCAGCTCCGAAACACCGTCCGACAAATCAGAACAGACAGAGGAACTGAATTTGTTAACCAAACTCTTCGTGAATTTTATGAGAAAGTGGGAATTCAGCATCAGACATCTATTGCACGTACACCTGAACAAAACGGAGTTGTTGAAAGACGAAACCGAACGTTAGTGGAAGCTGCAAGAACAATGTTAATCAATGCTAAACTCCCAGATTACTTGTGGGCAGAAGCTGTATCTACTGCATGCTATACTCAAAACCGTTCTATGATTACAAAACGCCACAACAAAACGCCTTTCGAGCTTGTCCACAACAGAAAACCGAATCTCAAACACTTTCATGTATTTGGATCTCTTTGCTATCCGAATAATGATCGTGATGACTTTGGAAAGCTCAAAGCCAAAGCTGACATTGGAGTCTTTATTGGATATTGTGATAATTCTAAAGGTTTCCGAATCTGGAATTGTCGAACAAAGGAGGTTATGGAAACGATTCATGCTCATTTTGATGAACTTACGGAAATGGCTTCTGAGTATAACAGCTTGGAACCCGGTCACAACCGCTTAAACTTCCCCCAAACCCCATCATCAGCTGAACAAAGCCCCCAGCTCACTCGTCAACAAATGGAAAGGTTATTTGCTCCTCTGTTCAGTGACGATATTGATGAACGTGCTCTAGGTGTATCCGCTGTTTCCGCTGCTCAACCTGATACTACTCTTATACCTGATACACCTGCTACAACAACTAATGTTGAAGAAGCACCACCAGTTGACTCCACCACAACAGTTGAACAAACCGCTTCCAACAATGATGAACCGGCTGATGATGTTCTAAATGAAGTACCCCCACCTGCATATTTTGATCCAAATGCGTTTTTTAACCCGTTTGCTAATGAAACTGCTGCACTTGATGTCGCGGAATCATCAACAAGCCATTTGAATCCTCAAAATCTGCACAATGTATACCAACATCAACCCTCTACACATAGATGGACAAAAGACCATCCTCTGGAAAATATTATTGGCAACCCAAATCAACCAGTCGTTACGAGACAACGTCTTCACACAGATGGTGAACATTGCATTTATGCACTCACTGTCTGCCAATCTGAGCCTAAAAACATTAAGGATGCAATGACAAAGGATAACTGGATTGAATCCATGCAGGAAGAACTCAACCAATTCAAACGTCTTGAAGTATGGGAACTGGTTGAAAGACCAACAGGGGTCTACGTCATTGGTCTAAAATGGATTTGGAAAAACAAATTGGATGCTGAAGGGAACGTTATCAAAAACAAGTCACGTCTGGTGGCTAAGGGTTATAGACAGGAAGAGGGTATTGACTTTGAAGAATCATTTGCTCCGGTTGCTCGTCTTGAGGCTCTTCGGATATTTCTGGCGTTCGCAGCTCATATGAACATCACGGTCTTTTAGATGGACATCAAAACTGCTTTTCTGAATGGTCAACTGAAAGAAACAGTTTATGTCAGCCAGCCAGAAGGATTCGTTGATCCCGCGCTTCCGAACCATGTTTACAAACTGAACAAAGCTCTATACGGTCTCAAACAAGCTCCTCGGGCATGGTATGATAAGCTATCATCTTTCCTCATTGCCAATAATTTTACCAAAGGTTCGGTCGACCCAACTCTTTTCATACAATATCACGGGAACATATTTTAATTGTTCAAATTTATGTGGATGACATCATTTTTGGGTCAACTCATAAAAAGTACTCAATCGCTTTTGCAAAACTAATGAAGAAACATTTTGAAATGTCCATGATGGGTGAACTTACGTTCTTTCTAGGACTGCAAGTTCATCAATCACCCCGTGGTATTTTCTTGAGTCAGTCCAAATATGCCCTTGAAATTCTAAACAAATTCGGAATGAATACTTGTGATACTTATGCCACACCAATGTCACATACCAAGAAGCTGGACGCTGATTTGCATGGGAAATTGGTTGACCCTACCAAATACCGTAGTATTATTGGGTCTCTCATGTATCTAACAGCCAGCAGACCTGATATTGTCTTTGCCGTTTATCTTTGCTCCCGTTATCAGTCGCGACCAACTGAAACCCACCTCTCAGAGGCTAAAAGAATCCTCCGATACATCAAGGGAACCATTAATTTGGGGATCTGGTATCCGAAGGATTCTGGTTTTGAACTAATAGCTTTTTCAGACGTTGACCACGCAGGATGCTTAGACTCTCGGAAAAGTACTTCAAGAGCACTACAATTTCTTGGTGACAAATTGGTATCTTGGCAATCGAAGAAGCAGGATTGTACATCGCTATCCTCAACCGAAGCAGAATATGTAGCCATGTCGGCGTGTTCTGCACAAGTCATTTGGATGAGAACACAACTCAAAGACTATGGTTACGTATTTGACAGAATCCCGATGTACTGCGACAATCGAAGTGCTATTGCGATCTCATGCAACTCAGTTCAGCATTCGAAATCAAAGCACATCGATCTTCGATATCACTTCATCAAGGACCACGTGGAACAGGGTACTGTTGAATTATACTTCGTGGGTACAAAATACCAATTGGCAGATCTTCTCACCAAAGCCTTAGCTCTTGCTAGGTTTAATGAGTTGGTCCACCGAATTGGTATGAGGTGTTTGACTCAAGAGGAACTGGATGAACTCTTAAAACATTCTTAAAAACCAGTCAAACACCAAAATCTCTTTTGTAAATAGTTTTTCAAAAACAAAATACAAAAATAAAAAATATGACAAAACAACAAAAATATTCTTCTATCTGTTTTTTCTTTCAACATAGCAAGTACATTTCTTCCGTCAACACTCAAATCTTTCAAAATTCAATATTTTTCCGATCAAGTGTTGAGGGGGAGAAAACTTAACACTTAACTGTTTCAAAACAACTGTGTACTTGCATGTTATCCAATTCGGTTGTTTCTTTAAAATGGTGGTCACATTTTCTGGTTCAATGACACTCCTCGGACTAAAATTTATAACCTTTCATTATTTCTCAAGTCGAGGGGGAGTGTCGTCAAGTTTCTTTCTTAAAATCTTTTGTTTGGTAACCATAATGGAAATTAAAAGGCTATGTATGAAAATGGAAAAGGTGGAGGGACTAAAACTGTCAAAATAAAAAAGTTATTTTAATAAAACCTCACACCTAACTTTTCATCCTCACATTTAATACACACAACTAACTCATCCTACGCCTAATAATCAAGCTTCAAATCCGTGTTTTTTATCATCATATTGTAAGTGTTTTCGTAATCTAAACGTTATTACAAGCAAGGGTTTTGATTTTTATGCAAATCCAACGGCTAAAACGAAAGATATGAATGATTATGTATTCTACGCATAAGCGTATGAACACACAATCATTGGTGTGTGTGTATGGTTAAAATAAGTGTGTCAAAACGTTTCAATAACATCAATGATACTATGTTTATCCTCAAAACCCACCCAGAAACACGAATTGATTGATTTTCAAAATTAGGGTTCATGAGTCGTTTTGGGTATTTTCAAATGAGATCGTTTTTGGTGATAAAGATTGTTGTATGAGGTTGTATTCAAGTTGAATTGAGCATATTTAAACCCAGAAATTACCCAGAAACACTAATGATTCATAAATTACAAATTAGGGTTCTAGTTTATACGAATTGGGTATTTTTTATTCATGGCTTATTTGATGTTAAAACTTGGATAAACATACTCTATTTGCTTCTTAGACCTCCCAGAAACAATTTGGTGCAATTTCCATGGTTAGAAATCATATGCGTAATTCTTGAACTATTAGGGTTTTAGTCTTACGCGTAAGATTTTTTACGCGTAACTAGTTGATGCAGTTTCATGCCATAATCTGTTTTAGAATGAATGTATGGGTTAAAATTGATGTTATGATGATTTTATTTCAGGCTTGCTACTCGTATAACTCAGAATCAAGGTTATTGAAACTCTACGCATAAGGATCACCTTACGCGTAGAAGGTTATGCGTAAGAGAAATCTTACGCGTAGCGTTTACGCGTAAGGTTCTACAAAGGGACTACGCGTATCCTGTGAAGGATATGCGTAAACAGTGACCACTATGCATAAGGTCTACTCGTACGAGTAAGCCTTACGCGTAAGGTTTTATATACGCCTACGCGTAAGCTTTACGCATAAGGTCCCCTTTTCCTACGCGTAAGTAAGGATCCTACGCATAAGCTTGCGCCTACGCATATACTTCTCCTGTTTACGCATAAGCTACCATTTCTACGCATAAGCCTTGATCAAACCTTCATTATGAATTGTTACGCGTGCAAACTTGTAAATAAATAATTCATAACGTCACGAAACCAATAATGTCACTAATAAGCTTAAACATTCAATATGTTGTGTTAAATAAGTGATAACATAAACTTTAAAACTTAAAGTTAACTAACTCACGAATCTTATCGCGACGTCATTGGACTATTGAACAAACAAGTGACTTTGGACTCGTAACTATCATTGACATTGCACATTCAATAATTAGACAATAAAACCTTCTGTTGACTAACATTATGTCTTTCAATATGTTGGTTCTTTTGGCTAATGTTATTTCAGATCACGACATGGCTGCTCAAATGAATGTGGATGCACCTGAGGTTCTCACAATTGCCGATATCTTCCCTAATGGCTATCCGAGGAAGATTGGAAAGAACAATCTCAGAGTTGACTTTGAAACTCTCACCTGCTCAGAATCTTCATGTCTCATTGTTGTGGATGTTCTAAAGAATCATCCCTACCAGAACATGCTCTCACACTCTGCCACTCGCTCCAGATCTACATACAAAGCAATTCTGGAATACAATGCATATGGTCAAAGGTCAAAATGCTGTGACGGTGACGCTCAATCACAAGCAACTCACCATCACTCCCGCTGACTTAAGGGCTGTTCTCCTCATTCCCGACATCATACCAACTGAATTCTCTGCTGCACCTACTAAAGAGACGGTTCTGCAATTCTTGATCAATATTGGGTATGACGAAGCTTCAGTGGTTATCATTAAGCATTCTCACGTGGATCTCAAGAACATCCCTCAGCCTTGGAGAACCCTTTATATCATCATCACAAAATCCATTTCTCGGTCGTGGACAGCGGCTATGAGCATCCCAAGCTCGTGGAACTGCAAATCTTTTGGGCTCTTATCAACATGAAGCACATCGAAGTTGAAGCTCTGATTTGGGATGACATGATGACATTCCTCAAAAAGCTTGGCTCAAAGACTCCCTACATCAGATATACTAAACTGTTGATCCAGAGAGCACTTGGGTACAACCCTGACATCCCTAAAAGAATCAATGACCCCGACAATCATGACATGTTGACTGAACCCACTCTAACAGTCAGATTTAAGGAGTCAACGACTAAGAAACAAGGTGCTGTGTTGCCAGATCACCTTCTCTCAGATGAACTCAAACAGCTCAATTCTTATAAAAGATATTTGGTTGCGGTGGAAGAGAACAAAGTTGGATTTCTTGATGAAAAATCTTCTGGTACACCTGCAAGGAAAACCAGAAGAGGAAGTGGAGGAAGTGCTACAAGCACTGAGAGTCAGAGGAAGTTCCCCAGGAGGAATCCTTCCACGAAAGAGGACAGTTCCCACCAAGGAAGTTGTTCCTATTCCCGTACCTAAACCTGAACCTCAAAGCAAGCTAACAGACGAAGACTCGGAGGGTACTGCATCAGATGAAGAGATTTTCTACTCTGAAACTGCTAAAGATGACACTACAACGGTATCTAAACCTCCTAGTCCTCCAGCTGATCAAGGAAAAGGGAAGACTCCAGTACTTGTGCCTTATGAATAAAGCTCAGATGAAGATCCACAAGAAACTGATTACAGGAAAAAGTTCAAATTCCTTAGACTCCAACACGTGGCAAAAGAATTTGCTAAGGATCAAATGGGTGGCCCCGGAGGGTCAAGTGGTGGAGTTCAACCTACACCAAATCCCGATGCGGTTAATCGACCCGATAAGGGATCTGGTGCCACCACTTTGGTACAACAACAAACACGTTTGGAGGACACTCTTGAGTATGAATTTGAAGAACCAGAGAAAGAAAAGACTAAAAAGACTTCTGGTGATGAAACAA
>OU343217.1:121380211-121429693 GCA_910596185.1 Chrysanthemum makinoi | reverse complement strand
GATGAGAGATCATACTACGCCAGTTTCTTCTTGACCTTTGTCCCATTGTGACTAGAAATATTTTTCGGACAACTCACTAACACATAAGTAGCATTGGTTAAAAATACAATGGCGAAGGCTGATCTCTCAGAATCACGAGTTAATCGCTAAACTTGTGATACAAATAATCCAAAGCGATCGGAGCGTTCCGCCGGATGAAGCTAAATTTTTGAACTACGCGATTTTCAACTTCGGATCATCAATACAGGAGTCGGTAGATCAACTGGCTTGACGAGAGATGGCGATGATAAGGATAAGGATTACGCACCTAAGCGTCGAGCGGTCGGTAAATCTACCTCACCCATGCCTTCCTTGCGAACTTCTTCTCAACAAAGTCTCCTCCACCTCGGTCTTCTCTTGATAAACCTGGAATGATTCCGAGTTGCCACCTGACTCATAAAGCGGGTGATTACTTTGAGTATCTGGGTGGTGTGATGAAGAGTTCTTGAGCCCCAACAACAACCCACCTCCTTTACAAAGTGCGAGAAACCGGTATCATCATCAGGCCTTCCAAAGAAGAAGAGATGGCTTCGGCTGGAGTTGTCTCATGGCTAGATAATGATAAAAGAAGAGTTTAAGATGGTTCTCTCCACTTGTCAATCAAACTCCTACCCATAAAGGTCAAAAATTGGTAGAAGCGGTTCTACGGTGGAGCGTAAAAACTTTTGCAGAAAAGTTCCATGTGAAGAAAATGAAATCACAGATTGAAGCGAATCAAGAATGAAGCATTCCGACTACTTAAGAGGCTTGGCTCACAGCGAGTACCGAGGTGAATATCATCTTGCAGGAACATACTCCGAGCTATAATCCGACATGGATTGGCTCGATCGGAAAGCGAGCATTGACTTCACCTGAAAGGGATGACCCTCAGTACTGCCAGGTGGACCGAAACCCTCTGAGCTATTGGCCGAGCAGATTGAACCAGGATTCCCTTAGACACTTCTTTATGAGAGACCGGATTTTCTAATTACGGTATGATGGTTTTAGCGAAAATCATTACATCATTGACTCTTACCCATTCCCAGTGGCCTATTTACTCAATGCATAGCTCATGAGAGGCACGTCTGGAAATCTACTTGTTTGAGACTTGTCCATCGAATGAAGACATGTACCTTGCCAAAGTATGAAGTGCGGTATGAGACAATTCTTTCGGCCAAGTTCAAATGAATTTATCAAGTTGGTTCTCATCTTCATTGAGCGCATTGTGATCCGAAAGAGCGTGTTGAAGATATCTGAATGCGTTTGTGAATCTTATGAATGCGTGATGAACCTCATCCTCGATGCTTACTCTTCCGATCTCCATTCCATACCTCAATATCTACGCTCATGGCAAACCTTTCGGAGTTGTTTACACTTGATGAACTTCAAAGCTGCTTAATGGCGTATAGTGATCTTGATTAGGATCACTTTTGAAGGCTGGTTAGGGACGGATTAAGCATCTGAGTTGGAAGGATATCGCTTTGAGTGGGTCTCATGTGCTGGGAATTCTGAGAGCCCAGGAGGGGATGTAGAAGGATCATCTACCATGATTGATGACCCAGAAGTTGAAAGGGATGGGGGAAGGGCAGTTGGAGGAGGAAGGCTATGTTGGTGGTGCGACCAGGAGAAACATCACCAGAGCTTTCACATACATGTAGCTCACAGAATATCGGCTGCACTAGTACTACCTTGATTGTTTCCTTCATAATTTTGGATGTGTGATTTAATATATCTTGGCTTGTGCACACATAGCGATTATACAACCGTAATTGTCAAGAAAGGACCTGTAGTGCGGCTTGATTGCCACAATCCTTAGAAAAGCAACACTTTTAAATAAAACCTATCAAACCTTTCATTTTTCAAGGTTTTGCTCAAAGAACAAATACTTTCCATGAACTTTCAAAACCTCAACCGTTTATATCACTTGTTGAGGGGGAGTATTTGAAACTTTGTTCACAAATTGTTCCACGGTGGTCATTCTTCCCATAGCCTCGAAATGGTCATATTTATTCTCAAGCGTTTCAAAAATAACACTTTAATATGCTGCGTTTTGAGGGGAAACATATTGTGATAAGAAATATGTTGTACAAAATGCAAATGAATCTGTGTACCTCGGACTTAACCCAGGTTGGTACTAAAGCATTAGTAACTTAAAAGAAAAAGACTTGTCACAGGACGGGTAATAATTTCAAGCTAGTTCGCTAGTGATGTAGCGTCATACGAAGGACTTGTCAAGAGTAAATGTACCATTCGAAACTTTTGATAGATATGAACTCGACGGGTTTGACAACCTTCCCAGGTTTGTCTACACCTTCAAGGTAGTTATTAGAGCTAGTTGTCACCTAAAAGTGACAATACTAACTCTTTAACTATGCAGCATGCTTGGAAGTGTCTCGCGGGGATTGTCTATCTTGAAGTGGATCAATTCAAAAGTGGCTCTTTCCTCCCGTTATGCATTTAACCATTAAAACTTGATAAGCATGTGGAGGGAGTATTTATGCAAAACATCATCTCTCACAATGGTTCCAAACGTTGTTTCATTAACAAAGCCTTTGAGAGACATTTTTCATCTGATGGTTTTAATGGAACATAGGTTAGTCATGGAGTTATAAGGTGACTAAGGTTAGGAATAACTAATCCTATGATCACTTGAGGCCAGGAGGGATCTACCCAAGACACTACCATTAGTTAGTGTTAGAAGTCCTTAGAATATGATTGTAAAAGGAGAAAATGAGAATGGAGAAAGAAGAGTTGAAGAATTAAAAGAAATGCAAAAGGGTGAAAAGAAATAGCCCTCAGTTATTGAACTTAAGAGGCTGAACCAAGGTTCAATTCATATACTTTGGTTTATCCTTAGTGGCGCCGTAATGAAGATTAAAAGTCGTCATGGACCAGTGGCATGCACTAAACCTTCTTAGCAGCTCAAGTTTTTCTCCAGCGGAAGCTTGTTTCATTCAGGGGAACCCTCGTAAACTATTGGCTTCTCAGCTCTAGAATCAGTTGGTATTGAAGAGACCCTCTCCTGATCTCTGCTCAGGAAAACCAAACGCACTATTGAGTCTAGAGCCGAGATTCATCAAAGATCTCTTGGGAACACTTGACATTTAAATCACTTGATGATCAACTAATAAGATCATCCGATGGTTCATATCGAGTCCTTCAGATCTTAATGCCGAGAACATTTATGAGAGGTTCACATCACGCGATCCTCGGTGATTGAATGAAACTCCGCGGGGTCCAGCATGGCAGCCACATCGGCGAGTCGCCGGTAGCAACTCCCGTGGATTACGCGGAGTGTGTCTCAAGCGGTCTGATGCGTGAGGTGATGCTTGGTGTACCTCGCGACTCATCGAGCTAATAGATGTACCGGTACATCGCGTTATCTCACTTGTGGGACTCAGGTTGAGCGGCCTGTAAATTAGAGTTGTGTTTTCACACTCCCTCTTTTGAACACATCGAGTTCAAACTTGTAAGTGCTGAAACCGCTTATTACTAACCGTTTGAAATGTTTTCTTATGGAAGCTCGGGCGGGATGATCGTCTTGATTCTTCTCATGCTCACGCCAACATCATCACTAATGGAAGTTCTATTCAAAAGCAACACCGTCGAATGATTCTTCGTCAAACCAAAGAATCTACAAAGTTAAAGACTTAAAGAACTTCATCAAGATTGAATTCCAACGCCAAAGAGCGTGTGAGCATGTTGAAGAATGGCGACTGAGACACCTGGAGCAACGAAGCGGCACTGAGGCCCTGATGCACAACAACATACTATCACTTTCACCACAAAGAACAATGATCATAGAACAAAGTTAATGATGACGTCAAAGCATCTGTTCAAAATCAACTATCTCTCTGCTGGGGAGATTGTTCGAATCAAGGCAATTCTTTTCACAAGAAAGAAGAATGTCGAAGACGTCCTTCGCTACTATTACATCAACGCCTTCGTTTTTTCATTCATATATACTTGAGGGGGAGATTGTTGGAATCACTCCTAAACAGGATTTCAAGTATTTATATTTCATATGTAATAGGTAGCTTTATTATGGCCTTTATGTTTGTTTAAGGTCAAGCTTATGTAGAAGGCCCTTAAGCTTGACCCAAGCCTAAATAAGAAATAGGGAAGGAGAGGAGTGTTGCCTAGCTCCTTGCCTATATAAACTATGTAATAACCTTCATTTGAAGGTTGGTTGTTCAAGTTATTTCCTTTCATACTCCTATGCGTAAACCGTATTATACTATATCGTGTGTGTGTGTGGTTATACTTGTTCAATCGCCTCATCTCCTTTCTTATAAGCTTGTGTTGTAAAACTAGTGACCTAACCGAATCGACTTGGGCCCGATGAATGGATCAAAGACAGTGGATGTACTAATCACATTACGGGGAATTGAAAGCTATTATCATCATATTAACCTTGTAATGGAGGTAATGTCACTTTTGATGGTAAACTCAAAGGTAATATTATTGGCAAAGGTACGATTACTCACAACTCTCTTACAATTACAAATGTTGAGCATGTAGATAACTTAGAATTTAATCTACTTAGTATTAGTCAAATATGCGACAACAGGTGCAAAGTGATATTTTCTGAAGAGGGTAGTGAAATCATTAAGGATGGAAAAATCATTGGTAAGGGAATTAGGAAAGGTGAATTATATGTTGTGGAAATGGGAATTGAGTCAAGTAATAATATATGCTTAGCAATGATTAATGATAATTCTACATTATGGCATAGGATACTAGGTCACGCAAATATGCATTTGATACACTCATGGTCTCTAAGGATTTAGTTAGGAATCTACCAAAACTTAAGTTTGATCAACATTTTTGTGATTCCTGTAAAGCTGGAAAACAAGTACATTCTAGTCACAAACCCAAGAATGTAGTCTCGACCTCTAGATGCCTAGAACTTCTTCACATGGATCTTTTGGTTTCCTCCGCCGTACAGAGCTACAGAGGAAATCTCTACACCTTAATAATAGTAGACGACTATTCTAGGTACACATGGACAAGATTTCTTAAGAATAAGATGGAAGCCTTCTACGAATTCAAAACATTTAGCAAGAAAATCCAAAACCAACTAGGGTGTTTCATAGTTTCCATTAGGATGGATCATGGTAGGGAATTTGACAATGAAGTGCAGTTTGGAGTTTATGGTGATGTGATAACATCAAATAGTTCTAAGATTTTAGAGTTAATTTCCCCATAAAATACTCACCATTTTTATTATTTTGCATGGATATATACTCTTATTTCTTATTATTTCATTTTCAGGGTATATACGAGTATTGGAACGAAGAAACACGAATTTGGAAGAAAACTAACGAAGTTATTCAAGAGTTTGATGATCAGAAGAGAGTTTTGGCATAGAGGCAACTATCAGCTTACGCCGTAACTTATATTATCACTTGAATACCAAAGTCAACGAAGTTCTAGGTTACGGCGTAACTTCATCGACTTGGTTACGCCGTAGATATCCAATGGCTTAAAGGATTTTAGAGATCAAGAAGGTCACACCATAACATTCGTATCACAAGAGATCTTGTGTCTTTCAACTAGGATGTTCTATAGTTTCGATTAGGATGGATCATGGCAGGGAATTTGACAATGAAGTGCAGTTCGGAGTTTATTGTGATTTAGATGAAGAAAAAGCCATCGAGGTAGATGATGATTTAGATGAAGAAAAAGCCATCGAGGATAACAAGAAAAATCTAAGTGTCAACAATGTGAATGAAACATTAGAAATAAATGAAACTACCAATATTAAAGAATCTAGAAATCATCCTTTAGAAATGGTAATAGGGAATTTAAACCAAAGAACCCTTAGGTTACAAGCCCAAGAAAAGAGAAACTTCTTTTGCTTTGTATCAATCATTGAACCTAAGAACGTCAATGAAGCATTGAAAGACGAAAGTTGAATAGTCGCAATGCAAGGGGAATTAAACCAATTTAAGTTTAATGATGTTTGGGATTTAGTACCTTGACCTAAGTATAAAACCAAATAAGATAGATGAAAATGGGGTTGTATCAAAAAATAAGGCAAGATTGGTAGCACAAGGGTATAATCAACAAGAAGGAATTGATTCTGACGAAACCTACACACTTGTAGCTAGGTTAGAGTCCATTAGGATATTACTCGCTGATGCTTGTGCCTTAGACTTTAAGCTATTCCAAATGGACGTGAAAAGTGCATTCCTAAATGGTTTAATTAATGAGGAGCTATATGTAGCACAACCTCTGAGATTCATTAATTTTGAGAAACCCGGTCATGTTTAAAAACTCAAGAAAGCTTTGTATGATCTTAAGCAAGCTCCTAAAGCATGGTATGATAGGTAAAAAGCTTTTTGTAGGATCATACATATTGTGTTGTTTGATGATTCGGGTGGTTTAGGATTATGAAATAACAAGAAATCCATGGTTAGAGAGTGAAAGAGATGAGAGGGTGATTCTAGAGAGAGAGAGAGTTAAACAAAAAATGAAAGGTTAGATTAAGAAGCACCACCCCTTCCAAGGATGGAATGGGTATTTATAGTTACAGACTAAACACCCTCCTGTCGGGCTGTGGATCAGGTATACAGTGGGTATGGACCCGTCCTTCCTCCACGGTGTTACTCTAAACTAATAACTAACTAATTAACTACTAATTAACTTAAATAACAATATGTCTACGAGCTAACTTATGCTAGATTATATTTGGGGTGACCGACACTTCACTATGGAATTTCTAATTCCTAACAATCTCCCCCTAAGGGAGGTCACCCCATGATTTACATTTTGAATCCTAGCATTCTATTTTATCTTCTGTTCGGAGCTCGTAGACTTCAATTCTTCAAGTTCCGCAATCTTTGTGCTTTAGTAGTGATTCTTCAAAGTCCGATTACTTTGTACATTCAGTGGAGTACTTTGAACTGATCCACATCTTGATGATCTTCAAGCTTTCATTGAGATCATCAGCCACAGTAAATCTCTGGATCACCCTTTTTGTGTTGCCTTCATGTGATGTTGTGACTTTTGGACCGACATGCTCACACTTCTCGGATCATGACATCTTTCATCGAGTAGCGGAAGCATTTTTGTAGTATGTCTTTGATGTTCATGATTTTCTTCAATTAAGTGTAAATCTTTGTGAGCATGCGGTTATGAATTGACTCCTCAATATAGATTGCAACCGTCAATGTTCCCGCAAACAACGAGTTATCACTAAAACACACGAAAGTGTCTTTGTTCACTTACGTTGAATATAGTTGCAAGAACCACGGTTCCCCGTTGATCGATATAAATCTTGCATGTGATCGTAGAATTCGAAGAATCTCCTTGATAGGGTTTCGCAGCTGTACTAGCCGTTCTCAAACCGGAGCATCTCAAAGTAGACAACGAGTGAGTGAACGGCGTAATTGAGATTCACTGATTGATGAAAAATTGATTTGAAAAACAATCGCGTATTGCTTAGAAGAAAGAGTTTTGCAATACGACGAAGGTTTTATAAGAAAGATCAATTTTCAATCAGAAATACTTTTTAAATTTGAAAATGAATACACATTCGATGTGCTAGAAAAAAGAAGAGATTTGCACATCGAACGGTTTTTCCAAAAGTATTTTTTCAATAAGAGATACTTTTTGTGTTTGAAAACATGAATACACATTCGATGTGTTAGAGAAAAGATCGAACGGTTTTTCCAAAAGTATTCGTCAATTCATTTCCTAGACCAAGCTTGATTCAAGAATGAATCGCCCCATTGTTTTATCCAGTTGTCACAATTTTGATCTTTAGAAAAGATCTCACATGTCACCCACCAAGAGCTTGTTTGATGTTGGCTCTAGAAGGATTTCCATCTTCATCGTGAATACTTTTACATATCACTCGGATGTTTTGGCAATACCACAAGGATAATGCGTAGGACTCTTAATATATACTTACTTTTCACATTCTGTGAAACAGCAAGTCTTCATTAATTTTGTGTCCTAGTGAGATTTGTGGATGATCTCTTGGCTCTAGACTTAATTAGTGTACATTTTGATTCTTATTCCGAAGACTAAGGAGAGGGTCTCCTTCTTCAATATCAACTATCTCTAAGAGAGAGTCGATAGATTATGTAGGTTCCCCGTGAGAATGAAACAAGTCCTTTTAAGAGGAACTTGAGTAGCTTGGGAAGTTTAGTGCAGTGCGTCACTGGGTCCATGACGTCTTGTCTTCAATACCAGTGTTACCTTAGTAATCACCAGTTGCAAATGTATTGAACCCGGTTTCTGCCCTAAGGTTGAATTGTTGGAGTGCTATTTCTTTTCACTCTTTTTCATATTCAATTCTTTTTCATTATTCAACCCTTTTAGTGCTTACCGAGACTTCATTACTATAACCTTGTTAGGTTTATTCCAGTTCTAGCTCTATCTTAGTCGGCACTCTTCCCATATTCTCACTTTTCTCCTTTTTTCATCATACCTAAGGACTTCTACACTATCTAGTGGATTGTCCCTGGGTAGATCCCTCCGGCTCTGGCGGGATCGTGGGAACGAATACCTAACCTAACCATCCTTATAACACCATGCATAAAGTAAATTGGTTGGTCTTTTGGTATTGTTCATTCCTTCTCGAAACCAATTGAAAAATCATTTGGAAAAATCAATCAAGATACTTGTGATATAATATCAAAGCATTTTATACCTTAATTGTTTTGATCATTTAGAAATGCTCCCTCTCAACATGTGCTCTTATGATTTTGAAATTGTTTAGCACATGGAGGCAAGAGGTCTTAGAAAAATTTCTTTGATCTAAATTTCCGTGGAAAAAGCCACTTGATTTTCTTGGTAAATTCTCCCCCTCAAAATGTGCGTTGGTTATTTGAAATCATTTAACACATAGAGGAAATAGGTTTTTGAAGTACTTCCACGATTGCCAATAGAAACCATTCGCTCCCCCTCAATATGTGCATCGATAAACGAAAGAGTTTAGCACATATCAGAGAGAACTTGCAGTTTGAGTCAAAATGATCATCATTTATCGGATTTCATATTTAAATCACATTTTCTCCTCCGATAAAAAATATCAAACCCATTGAGATTTTGGATCCTAAGTTATTTAAATAGGTTTAGAAAATATGCCTAGTTTAAATTCTCTACTGGTTTTTGGTTAAATGCTCCTCCTCAATCATGTGCATCATGTAATTGAAATCGTTTGACACATGAAGGAAGGAGTGCTTTTGAAACAATTACCCTTTAAACAAATTTGAGATTTAAATCACGATCTCTCCCCCGATCAAAAATTTCAAACCTTTTGAGATTTGTGATCCCAATTGATTTAAAACATTTAAAAGATTTTGGGGAAAGACGTGGCATGATTGAATTTTGAAATAGACTGATAAGGATCAATTTAAGACATTAAATATTGTTAGTGTCAGGTATGATAGTTTTTAAGAGATCTTTAAGTAAAATAAAACAATTTCACAATCAAACAAGAACATAAAAAAATTTCATTTTGTAAGATCTTTGAATTTTAAAGAGAATCATACCATGACATAACATTAAATCTTTAGATCACCACTTATTATTGTACAAACGGACTCTGAATCGTTTGATGATATATTGTTTGAAAATAATTAATTTGAAATCACTCTCCCCCTCAATCAATGACTGTAGTTGTTGATTGAGTGACTTATGATTTGACAAAATTAAAGTCCGGTTGATTTCCAAAATTGTAGTCCAATTTATTTTCAAAACAATAATTTTCCAATTTTAAAACAATGATTTCAAAATTGTTTAAAAAATGGTATCATCCACTACTTGTCAAACACAAAGATACGTTAGGTGGTTGAGTACGCTTCTGTTGTTGCGGTAAGGCTTGAAGAAAACCATCTGCTGATGCAGTGAGATCTCTGACGTTGCATTTATCATGCCAACTCTTCATAGAGGTCCAATTAAGCTCCGTTTCTTCATTTGTCGACCCAAGATATAGTTACCCTTTCGGAATCCAATCATCTTCTTTTGTGGGATCCGGATCGGGAACATTCTTATAAGCTATTTTATCTGCATACGTTAGTGGACAGATATATGGTGGTCGACATCACCCAAACAACAATCGACTAATAAAAGTCAATTCAACATATCAATCAGATCATGCAAAGGCATGGGAATAATGTGTTCATCAAACTTTGATAATCTAATCCTAAATATCATATCCTAGATTCCTAGTCCTTCAACATAGGCAAATATCTTTTTCAGTTAAGCACGTAGGATAATTAGATAAGCTCGTTTAGATGATATAAATTTGAAAACATTCTCCCCCTCAATCAATGACTCATTTCATAAAAAGTTTTAACCATGCTGTCATTGATTAGGTTTTGAAAATTTATGAAAATTTTGATACTGATTGATTTTCAAGCAACTCATTTACCACCATTTTTGAGACAACAAATATTTTTCTGAAGAATTTAGAAGGAAAAATATTTGTGTAGGAACATCAGTCTTATTGGCGACATGCTTTCCTCATTTTTGTTTTAGGATAAGTGCACGAAATATTTGAAAATTGGTTTAGCGCAGCACTTTCCTTTCTTGAAGAACGGGTTGCTATCTGAAATAATAGCAAACCATAGTTTTAAGCACGAGTTCTGATACACCAATAGCGCAAGCCATAGTGTGAGACATGTTTTGAAAAAGAATATTTACACCTCCTGCTCGAACTTCATCTATGGTCCCGTGCCATTATTGAATGACATTTCCAAGACCGTAGATGTTATCGATACCAGAAGACATGTCTTGAGAAAACATATTTTTGGTATTTTTCAAATTTTTTTTATTTTTATGAATTTTTGTTGGTTTTATATTTTTCTATTTTCTTTTGTTGGTTTTATATTTTTGTATTTTGCTTTTGATAAATATTTATAAAGATAGAGTAGATGATATAGTTTAAGAAGATGATGATACAAGTACCGAGATAAGGATATCGAACAGCCCCGTTGTAGAAGATAGAAATCGTCATCCGTTAAACATTCACCACCAAAGCTTTTGAGACTCCTGAATTTAAAGAAGTTGAGCCATCTGAAAGTGAGACTTTGGCAGCTTCCCCCCAAACCGAAAATCCTTTTGTTGAGCAGATTCGAAGCTCTCTTTCAAGCTTGCCTTAGCCAGATGCACAAAGAAGCACACCATTATAATCGATCTTGTTGCTCCTTTTAAGAATGATCTTTGTGATTCTTCGTTCGGGGTTATATCATCAAGATAGAAGAACAACAACGTATCATCCCACATTTAAATAATCTTCTCAAATTCCTTTTCCACTGAAGTCTGAAGCGATCCATACCAAAAAGTTATCAAGAGACCACTTCCCCCAAGTAGTTGAATTGATGCAGTCAGTCTTTTAGACTAGAGCTCACGAACCCGAATACACATATACCCAAAGACGGAGAAACTTATACCATCGAAGTAGAAGATTAAGTCCGATAGCCAAAGAATAACCCCGATATATACTTTTCTCTCCCGTGATGATAGTGTATGAAGCTCAAGAACCTGAAGTACCCAAATGCCCAATGAAGGAATAACCGATAACATTGAAGTAGCATGTTGAATCACTGATTATCTCTATGGATGTCAACTCCGGAATAAGTGATTATCACTGAATCACTGATTAAGCTCTCAAGTGAAACAGCTAAGCATCCCCAATGTACATAATCTCTCTCTCCCTTGATGATTTCGATAACATCGAAATCATCACACACTTGTGTACCTCTTTTATCTTCAGAAACTAACTCTTCCATCTCTTCCCTCACATAGTTGGAATAAGAACACTAAACACCATGAGTCAAACCTTGAGTTTCTCTGCAGTAATGGCATTTGTATTCCCGGGATTTCTTCAATCACTTAGAAGTATTAAGTTCATCAAGTTTACTCGCGTTTAGATACGTGTCTCCTTCCCCCTTGCTGGTTTTGATACTTCAGAATCAGCAACACACTATAAGCCCATGTACTAGAAATATTTTGAGAAGAACACTTTTAATCTTTGTGAGAATCAACTTGCTGAAGAATGTGAGCAAGTCTAATTGGGGATTAAATCTGACTTTTCACTCTCCCCCAATTAGTGCTCTCCCCCAAACCGACAATCTGTTTGATAACCTTTAGGATTAAGAAGTCGTCTTTAGATAATCAAATGCAACTCGTCGTTAGTCTTCTAACATGCAGCAGAAAATGTAGAACAGACTGTAGACTCGACCTTCTTTAAGATTGTCCATTTGGGGAATAGAAAGTTAACATCTTCTTCTCACCAAATGCATTCCCGTTAACTTATATATAGCAAATCCCCTTAACTAAAAATCCCTCCCAATCAAACAAGAACAGAAAGATGTTAATCAAGGAAATTAACCCCACAACTGGAAGCACTTTGTCATTAAACTCATCAGTTCGTAAGAAGATGTCAACCAACGGCTCTTAGAAGAAACTCTATGTGAAGAAGACCCGGTAAGAAGAAGCTCGGTTCTTACATGAGTTTGGAGCCGTATGACCATTTGTTCTCAGATGTCAATAAACCATGCAGTAGTTTCACACTTCTTCTCCTCTTCAAGAATTGCAAACAGAGTTGCCATTCTTGATTAAACAAGTAAATATCTTCAACAATGTAGTCTATTCACACTTCTCCCCCTCAAAGGTTGCATGATGTCGCCATCATCATTTTAATTGAGCAAGTGGAATAAGATTACTAGCAATGGTAGTTCGGTTCACTTGATAATTGAATGCGCATGGAAAAAGTATGAAGCATGTTGATGAGAATGGTCATTAATAAGACGATTTCTCTTCTTCCGAAGATAAAGCGCATTGAAACGTATACTTTTCTTTTCTTTAGAGTACGAGGTTTGAACTGTTGTGTTCAAACGTCATAATCTCTCTCTTTTCAACTACTCTTGGCAAACTTGTTATCAACCCCATTATCATTAAGTAGGCTCTTTGTAGTAACAGCTGATGGAGAAAACCCAATATGATGAATTTGACCCTGAAGTGAATTTACCCGAACTCATGACTTAAACTTGCACACATGTAACAAAGAGCGGTGCTGAGAGTTCATCCTCCATTAAATCCCTAAATACACTATACTCTTCATCCAACCAACCATCAAGTATAAGACGTACATCACCTCTTGAAAAATCCATAATTTAATGTGACACTGAGCACTACAACGTAACTCCTTAAAGTGATAGTTATTTTGTGGTGGTAAGAGACCAATTCCCCCAAGTGGTAAAAAGAAAAGGAAAAATCACCCAAAAATAACTAGATTTCCAAGTCTTCATTTTTGAAAATATTAAAAGCTCGAACAAGGATCTCGAAGAATATGTGGAAAACTAGAAGGGGGGGTTGAATAGTTTTACCGATTAAAACTTGGTTTTAAACTATTTAGATCGACTTATGTCAATCTATTTAAATATGTGTGTTGGATGTTGATAGACAAGCATATATAAATATGTAATGAAAGAATAAAGAGTAAGAAGCACAAAACCACAACGTGAGTATTTATAGTGGTTAGGCTACAAGGACACCTTCCTTGCCCTACTCCACTCCCCGAGTCACCTACTCGAGAGTTCGTAAACACTACACGACACCGACTCCTTATGGCGCAGAAGCCTTCACAACGTCGCCTACTCTTTTTCCGGTACTAGGCTAACCACCAGGTTCTTCCACAAGGTAGAACCACACCTATCACAACGTCGCCTACCCTTTATCCGGTATTAGGCTAGATACCGAGTTCCATTACAATGGAGGAACTACTACCCAACACTACAACAATAACTAACCCCAAAGGAGATCCACTCCTTATAACAACATCAACAAGGATATCAATATCCTTTGACCCAATACTAATGTATCTTGTACATCGAACACACCATATCGAATGTATACCTTAGGCACCTTTCACTAATGCCTTTGACTCGATCTTAAGGCACTTTTCACTAACGCCTTGTGACTTGACTTCTAGGCATCCTTCACTAATGCCTTTAGCCTTGACTTCTAAACACCCTTCACTAGTGCTTTCGATGCGGACGTTCGACACCTTTCACTAATGTCTTCGTCTTGACCTTTTAGACATCTTTCATTAATGTCTTCATCACTACACTTCTTATGAGAAAGAAGAGAACTATCAACAAGAGAACCTCAGTAGTGTTGATGATAACGAAGCATGGCAACTCATGGACTTGAGCTTGCTCATCTCCAAATGATGGTGATCTCGCCTTTAAGAAGAACCTAGAGAATCACATAAAAACAAAAGCTACATACATAGATCACTTGGATATGAGGTTAGAGAGTTTATAACTCAAAGATAAAATATGGGAGAAAGAGGTGAGAAACAATGAAGAAATGGCTCACTATTTATAGAGGAAAAACAGCTACTGTTCCACGGATCCCTCACTTGAGGGACCCGTCCAGTGTATTACTGGGGATCCGTGGGACGCTCCTCTTTGCCCTGGGTTTTGGGTCAGGGGTCATGGGTTATGGATCATGAGTATCCAAGTAGATACAATGTATCTACAATATGCAATGCATCTAGTCCATGGGTCATGGATAATATCCACATATGACATAAGCATGATGTCATGCAATGGGTGATGGGTCATGCTCCATGGGTATGAGTTATACCCAACTATATTCAATGTATTTGGTCAATGGGTCAAATACTTAAGTTTCTACTTATTTATATTACCCATTATAATACATACTAGTTATGTATATATTTTCCCATTATGTAAACACTAGTTATTGTACATATGTATCATAAAATCACTTATACTTGTTTTAGTGACTTATGTGAAAACGTAAGTGTGTTAGAAAACTATTGGCTCAAACCATTTACGTATTTTATTTGTTTTGTTAAAATGATTTTACGTTTGTTATCGACAAAACATTAGAAGATCGTAAAATATAAATAAACGTTTTTACGGCTTATTTGTATTAACAATCTCCCTCTTTTTGTTGATGAAAAAACATAAAATTATTCTTAAGGAAAAACTAAAATTCGTAAGAGTTTGATTTTTTAGTTTTACTTTCTTCTCCCCCTTTTTGTCGAAACAAAAAGAGCTTTGAAAAGAAACAAACACATCGTTTTGAGGAAAACATGTGAAAAAAAATAAATAATAGAGAGCAAGTGACGGGAATGGTTCTCGTCATAACTCCCCCTTGAAGAGTCCATCCCTTTGTGAGGGCGTCAAGTAAAAAAAAATACTAAGCTAGTTCATTTGCAACTAAGTTTGCAAACGATTTCGTCTATGTGACGAATATGCTCCCCCTTGATGATTGCAACTTTGCAAAGGGACATCATGAAATGTAATCCTAATATTGCAAGTGATTTTGAAATGTTTTGCTTTGACACAAAGCTCCCCCTAGCTTAGTGTGTCAAAGTCTTCATGTGTAAATTGAAAATCTACAAAACAAAGGTTAGAAAAACAAGTATATAATACATAATTTCCTGCAAGTAAGACTCAAGTTAGTAGAAAACTAGTCTTCTGTTGCATGGATCCCACGGTTCCCTCCTTGGAATGATCGGTCTAAGCAAAACGTAGGGATCCGTAATCGTCTGTAACTAAAATACAGCAAATGTGATGTACTAAAAAGATGTTGGCATCAAAATGAGATATGTATTAGACCAATAATCATATACTCAGAACAATATAGCAAATATCATGTAATTTCATTTAATAAAAATAGAGATATGATATACATGACTCTAAAAACTAAGAAAATGAACAATACATGACTTTGAGTTACTAGACTATCTAAGTCGCGCTTGATACTAGGACACCACTAGAATCCTCTAGCTCAAGTTTGTTTAGGTTGTTCGAGGAGGTGATAAAACATGAATCGTTGGTCTTCACGAACTTCATTTATCAAACTTTCAACATGTTGACAATGATGACAATCTTTGTCATGGCTCGGTAGTGGTGATGGAAGAAAGAAAATTGCTTGATGTGAAGGATAAAGTGAGGTGGGTTAAGGAGCCTCGAAAGAAGGAGGGATTGGCGGAGGCGCATTCGAGGATGGCTCAAACAGAAATGATGGTGGTGGTAGGGAGGTGTCAACTTCCATGTGGTCGGGTGGTTGACTTTTTTTAATACAAATAAGCCATAAAAATGTTTATTTATATTTTACGATCTTCTAATGTTTTGTTGATAACAAACGTAAAATCATTTTAACAAAACAAATAAAATACGTAACTAGTTTGAACTAATAGTTTCTAACACACTTACGTTTTCACATAAAACACTAAAACAAGTATAAGTGATTTTATGATTTAGTATTACATATGTACAACAACTAATGTTTACATATTTGGGTAAAATATACACATAACTAGTATGTAGTATATTGGGTAACATAAATGGGTAGAAACTTAAGTATAATAACACATTGACCAAATACATTGAATGTAGTTGGGTACAACCCAAAGTCCATGACCCATAACCCATTGCATGACATCATGCTTATATCATATATGGATAATATCCATAACCCATGGTATTGACCCAATTAGACTAGGTGCATTGCACTCCTAAGATACATTGTATCTAGTAAAAGACCCATGGATCAACCCATAACCTATGACCCTTGACCCACAACCAAAATACCCATGGGTAAAGAGGAGCGTCCCACGGATCCCTAGCTTTACGCTAGACGGATCCCTTGTGGGAGGATCGTGGGTCGAGGAAAGCATGAACATTTTCCTCTATAAATAGTGAGTCATTTCTTCATTGTTTTTCACCCATTTCCAACATACTTTCTCCATGAGTTTAAAACTCTCTTACCCCAGATCCAAGTGATCTATTGTAGTTTTGTTTTTGTGTGATTCTCTAGGTTCCTCTTAAAGGCGAGATCACCACCTTTGAAGTCAAGCAAGCTCAAGTCCATGAGTTGCCATGCTTCCTCATCATCATGACTACTGAAGTCCTCTTGTTGATGGTTATTTTCTTTCTTCTAAGAAGTGCAGTGTTAAAGACATTAGTGAAAGATGTCTCAAATGTTAAGACGAAGACATTAGTGAAAGGTGTCGATCGTCCGTATTATAGGCATTAGTGAAAGGTGCCTAGAAGTCAAGTCACAAGACATTAGTGAAGGGTGTCTTGAAGATCTAGTTAAAGGCATTAGTGAAAGGTTCCTTAGATGTTGTGACAACTTGTAATTTCAGGTCATTTCTCAAAATTACTATTCATCTCGGGAATTTACTATTCATCATTTTACTATTCATCATTTTTGAAGTCGATCTGATATTCTGAGAACGTATTTCAAAATTTTACTATTCATGAAACACTATTCATTCCGGAGAAAAATCACTATTCATGATTCACTATTCATCATTTTTCGTAAACTAGGTTTACGAGTATCAAATTCGCGTAACTGTAAGGGTTTAGCCGCGAATTCATGAAAAATCATTGAGAGCACTTTATATAGACTAGATTTAGTCTACATATAATTGGTAATATCATCATCATATTAGTTCATGTACGGGTTTGCATTTTTCATTAAACGTATATTTTCCTATTAAATAAACGCTATCGCATAATCATTTATTTTGAATATTTGATCCGACACTTCCAAAAATTATCCTGATATATTTTTATACTCATTTTAAGACTGTAAAAATTATATTATTAGTTTACCCGATGTTTTAAATTTATTTTGTATATAAATTGTTATATATATATATATTTCTGACGGTTTTCGTAAATACTACTCGATAATTATTATTTCACTCAATTCTTGTAAGAAATGTATTTTTATAATTTTTACGACTTTGATATATTTTATTTTGTTACGTTAAAATTTATTTTTAGCTAACGCTACACTAAATAATTACTTTTACTTATCAAATATACATTACAATTATCATATAATACATTTGCTTAACAAAATTTCATCACCTTTCTTTTTTTTACCCCTTGTCGACCAAACAATGAATCACCATAGTTTGCACATAAAAATCTTCTACCTAGACTTACACATATACACTTGTAGCTAGACATTTGTATTATACTTAATATATTACTAACATATACACATACATACACTAAGTAAAAGGTGAAAGAAACTTGAAAACTCTCCCAAACTCATCACCATTTTCGGCCAAGGAAGAAAAACAAGGAAGGAAGCAAAAGTTTTCAAGATCAAATTAATTTATAAACACTAGTATAATCTCTTTTAAGGTTTTGCAATAAAAACCTAGAGTATTTAGGAAAAACCTTGTTCCATAAACCTCATCATCATACTAGTAAGCATTTCATGATTTTTATTACCCTTTCATATTCGTGCTTAAGTTATTTTTATCATGCTTGAAAGAAAACATGCAAGTTTCATGTGTATCTATACCACTTTTATTGTTTTTAGTACTTATAATTAGTATATATCATCCTATAATTAATCCCTTGAAACATATCATTTTTGATGATGTCTAGGAATCCATGACACCCTAAGAAAGTGTATGGTAGGTTTAGAATAGATTTGGTTTTGATTTGAAGTGGTTAGAATAAGTATTACACAAGAAATATCACTTTCGACAACTTAAAAATAAGGTCTGATCATTTTTGTGAAATCTGGAAAATTCGACAGGTTAAAAATTATTTTGGGCTAGATATTCAGAAAATATACTTTAAAACGAAACCGTGGTCGCTTGAGCGGGTTAAAACGGATTTATAACGAAGAAGTTGTGCTATTTTCAAGTTTAACGACGAAAACTATATTTTCCGAAAACTGCATGCTGTCCAGAATTTTTAAGGGTCAAAAATGAGTTTTAAGCGTTATCTAAATGAGTCGATTTATAAAAAATATATTATTATACTTTAACACGAAGCTAAGGACATATAAAACGTAGAAAATGGACTTATAACGACTAAATTACACGCGTTTAAATAAGGTTAACGTAACTATTTTATATAAGTATAAAACACTTACATACATATTTTCTAGGGCAAATCACTTAAAAATGTAGTACTTTGCCACTTTTTTCCATTGTATGTAGCATTCATTTTTTTTTTCTCATTCTGTCAATAAACCTCTATCGTTAGTCCTTTCTGTGTACACGTTACCAAAAAAACCTGCATCGTTAGTCCTTTATGCTAACGACCGTTAATAAATAACTTATTTGGTTATCTTACGCTAAACTTGCGATGTTGGTCCTTTATACTAACGATCGTTAAAAAAATAACTTAAAATTTGGTTTTCTTACGTTTCCGTCCGTTTTTTTCACGTTTTCGTACGTTTTTGCACGTTTTCGTTCGTTTTAACACGCTTTTGTCGTTTTTCACGTTTATCCGTTTTACGTTTTCATTTGTTTTTACGTTTTCTGCTATTTTCACGTTTTCTTTTTTTCCTTTTCCATTTCGCGTTTTCATCCGTTTTGCGTTTTCATCCATTTTACACTTTTTCGTCCATTTTTGCACGTTTTCGTTTGTTTTTGCACGTTTTCATCCGTTTTAACACGGTTTCGTCGGCTTTAACACGGTTTCGTCTATTTTTTCACGTTTTCATCTGTTTTTACATGTTTTCATCCGTTTTTGTATGTTTTATTTGTTTGCAAATACGAGCAGCGTGAAACAACGGATCGTGGCGGATAACATGAAACAAGCGGGCCAAAAGCGTGTTGTCTGATCAAAATGTGTAAAACAGAGCGAAAAAATAAAGTGAAAACGTGCAAAACGGATGTAAAGCGTGTAAAACGAAGGAAAATGTGAAAAACGGGAAAGCGTGTAACAAACGGGCGAAACATGTAAGCGGATGAAAGCGTGAAAACGAAAGCGTGTAAACGAGGCGAAAATGTGCAAAAACGGACGAAAATGTGTTAAAACGAATGAAAATGTGTAAAACGGATGAAAACGTGTAAAAAGGGACGAATACATATGTAAAAAAGGATGAAAACGTGAAAAACGGACGAAAGCGTGTTAAAACGGAGGAAAACGTGTAAAAACGAATGAAAACGTGCAAAAACGGATGAAAATGTGTAAAAACGGATGAAAACGTGTAAAAACAGATGATAAGCGGTGAAAAAGCGGACGAAAACCTGAAAAAGCGGATGAAAGCGTGTAAAAACGTATGATAATGTGAAAAAACGGACAAAACGTGTTAAAACGAACGAAAATGTGTTAAAATGGACGAAAACGTGAAAAAACGAACGGAAACGTAAGAAAACCAAATTTTAAGTTATTTTTTAACGATCATTAGTATAAAGGACCAACGATGCAAGTTTAGCATAAGATAACCAAATTTTAAGTTCGTTATTAAAGGTCGTTAGCATAAAGGACTAACGATGCAGGTTTTTTTGGTAACGGGTACACAGAAAGGACTAACGATAGAGGTTTATTGACAGAATGAGAAAAAAAAAAAAAGAATGATACATACAATGGGAAAAAGTGACAAGTTAACTACATTTTTAGGTGATTTGCCCTATTTTCTATTAGCCAAACTAGTTTGGAGTCGTTTTTCACATCGATAGAATAATTTTTAGAAATCGATGTCTTCTAGTAAAAGTAAGTTCACCTAGCCTATTTTCCAAAATGTTCAACCGTTCGTCAAACGGAGTTGTAATGAATAAAATACGGTCACTCAAACTTTGCCGAAAACTAACCTTAAACAATGTTTTTAGTTCAAGTACCCTACTTCACCTATATTTTTCTCCATGAGCGAGACCTCTATGATAAAAATTTAAAAGCTAAGACTTTGAGATAATGTTACAAGCTTTCCAAAACCGTTGAGTTTGTTTCCTAACACTCGATATGCACTATTTTACGACTAGCTTTTCGAGGCCATTTAGTCACTTTCATGAATTGTCAAATTATATTGTTTTGCGACAAAAAACTATAATTTCATAATAAATCACTAAATGATTATCGTAGGATATCATTTCAACGTAAGTACTTGTAAAGTAATTTATAACTTGACAATCGTTATAAACTTATTTTTCGAGGATAAATTTTATTTTCAAAAATTCACAAGTGGTATGGATATCATATGAGTTGCATGCATAACATTAAATCATGACTTATATTAGAATCATATCATTCATAATAGGTCGCAGTTAGAGATTTGAGCTACATTTCAGTGTACTCACTTTTGCCATCGCATCATTGTACCAAGTGAGCTTTCGTAGCCCCGTTGTACATGTTTATACTTATTTTCAAACCTACGGGAGAGAATACATTGCACATCATTTTTATTACAATACCAAGTATATCAAATTCATTACATTGCTTAAGTTACCTCATTGCCAATTGAATGTCCCCATTTCATAATCATGAACCGTTAATTCTGGAAGAAGCGAGGGTGAGTGAATTGATCTATTGAGGGTTACTCCTCCATCCGGGTTGGTGGTCCCAACTGGTCAAACGAATGCATTTCATTTAATATCATAATTTGAGTTGTTTGGCAAACACTCTGTTAGGGCGAACATCATGAAACGAGTTTAGCCGGTGTCATGTGCTTATAGCAATTGTAACATTTTATGTGACATATTTGTCATACATGGTCTATACTTGTGTAGTCGTATAAAACATTTTTCATAAACCTATGATTTCTCACCAACATTATTGTTGACCGTTTAGCAATGTATTTTCAGGTATCTAAGGCATTTACATCATGGCACGCATAAGGACCCATGATAGACTAAATGCGGTGGCGACTAGCGTCTCACTTATAAATTATGGCACTTTTAAAACATCGTTTGGCTTGTAATAAACTTATTTCCGCAAACTTTGGCTACTTTTGGGACCTATCTTTGTAACTCTGAAAGCTTTACATAAATAACAAACGATATGTTTTTAAACGACACTTTAGGTCGTTCAATATAACTGTAATTGTGATGCTATGACAGTCATCCCCCAAGAATTTCATTCCGCTGCAAAACAGGTAATTTGGGGGTGTACAGATTCGCATCAGAGCTTCGGTTATAGAGAACTAGGATGCATCATTGACCCTATACTATAACTACATCATCATAGCATCTCATCATTTCATCATAAGTGCATATTCACTTTACATGCGGATTCATACGCACTTTATTCGAGTCATTTACTTTCATTTCACATCGGTTGTCACAGAGATGTCTTCAGATTCCCATACCATCACTATCTCATTAGACACTGACATGGAGGATGTCTCATCAGACACTAACATGGATGATGTCTTGTCACACACTACTATAGCCTTATCTTCAGTTGGCTCTACATCAGACTTACCACTCATATATTCCGACACTGAGACTGAACCCTTTGAGGAGGGCGAAGTTGCACCTACACCACCAGTTAGTCCTACTCATTCACCATCACCACTTCCATTATCATCATCCTCATCATCATCCTCATCTTATTACCTTAGAGATCATATACCCATATCTGACTTAACGAAACAAATAAAATACGTAACTAGTTTGAACTAATAGTTTCTAACACACTTACGTTTTCACATAAAACACTAAAACAAGTATAAGTGATTTTATGATTTAGTATTACATATGTACAACAACTAATGTTTACATATTTGGGTAAAATATACACATAACTAGTATGTAGTATATTGGGTAATATAAATGGGTAGAAACTTAAGTATAATAACCCATTGACCAAATACATTGAATGTAGTTGGGTACAACCCAAAGTCCATGACCCATGGAGCTTGACCCATAACCCATTGCATGACATCATGCTTATATCATATATGGATAATATCCATAACCGATGGTATTGACCCATACCCATGTGACTAGGTGCATTTCAATCCTAAGATACATTGTATCTAGTAAAAGACCCATGGATCAACCCATAACCCATGACCCTTGACCCATAACCAAAATACCCATGGGTAAAGAGGAGCGTCCTACAAATCACTAGCTTTACACTAGACGGATCCCTTGTGGGAGGGATCCGTGGGATCCGGGGAACGGTGAATATTTTTCTCTATAAATAGTGAGCCATTTCTTCATTGTTTCTCACCCTTTTCCAACATACTTTCTCCCTGAGTTTAAAACTCTCTAACCCAAGATCCAAGTAATCTATGTTTGTAGTTTTGTTTTTGTGTGATTCTCTAGGTTCCTCTTAAAGACGAGATCACCACCTTTGAAGTCAAGCAAGCTCAAGTCCATGAGTTGCCATGCTTCCTCATCATCAAGACTAATGAAGTCCTCTTGTTGATGGTTCTTTTCTTTCTTCTAAGAAGTGTAGTGTTGAAGACATTAGTGAAACATGTCTCAAGTGTCAAGACGAAGACATTAGTGAAAGGTGTCGATCGTCCGTATTATAGGCATTAGTGAAAGGTGCCTAGAAGTCAAGTCACAAGACATTAATGAAGGGTGTCTTGAAGATCTAGTTAAAGGCATTTGTGAAAGGTGCCTTAGATGTACATTCGATATGGTGTGTTTCGATGTACAAGATAGAATAATACTAGATCCAAGGATATTGATATCCTTGATGATGTTGTAATAAGGAGTTGGTCTCCTTTGGGATTAGTCGCTGGTGTAGTGTTGGGTAGTAGTTCCTCCATTGCAATGGAACTCGGTATCTAGCCTAGTACCGGATAAAGGGTAGGCGACGTTGTGTTAGGTGTGGTTCTCCTTGGTGTGCAAGAACCCGGTGGTTAGCCTAGTACCGGAAAAAGAGTAGGCAACGTTGTGAAGGTTTCTCCACCATAAGGAGTTGGTGTCGTGTAATGATTACGAACTCTCGAGTAGGTGACTCGGGGAGTGGAGTAGGGCAAGGAAGGTGTCCTTGTAGCCGAACCATTATAAATACTCGCGTTGTGGTTTTGTGCTTCTTACTCTTATCTTTTCATTATATACTTTTATATGTTTGTTTATCAACATCCAACACACATCCAAATAGATTGACATAAGTCGATCTAAATAGTTTAAAAGAAAGTTTTAATTGGTAAAACTATTCAACCCCCCCTTCTAGTTTTCCACAATTGGCATAAGAGCTTTGTTACCAAGTTTCTTGAAGTATATTGTACTTTAAAAACTTGATACGATCCATGGTTAATTGAAAACTACAAAGAAGGTTTTTTCACAAAAACAAACACCATGTCTTTTAAAACTCTTTGTTTGAATGTTGATTAGATGACAACATTTTTTTTATTTTCTATTTAAATGCACTAATCTTCCTTGTCATGTTTATTAGTCAAAGATCATACCCACCAAGCTATGGGAATCGCTTGGTAACAAGAATACCTTCCCTAAGAAGGTATCTTAAACACAAAGGAGCCGGAATTGTCTAGTGACATTTGTTGTGTCATTTGTAAAGACATTCTTAAGTGCGTTAGAGGTATGATTCTTTACTTATCTCTAAAATGATATTAGCTTGATAATTAAGTATGCCTACATAGGTATTTATATGATTATCTTTTGTGCATATACATGTATTACATGAAGCTTCATTAGGAAGCCTTTTCTCACATACGTGTTATTTTTTCGTCTCAAGTCGTGGTATATAAAACTTGTGTTTTATTTCATTTAATCCAAAAATCATATCTTTCCAATAATAAAACAAAACACAAATTTCAAAAATTCCTCCTTCCCCATAAATAAACCATCCGTCGTTCAACCCTATCAAATCCCCACTTTTTCAAATCTTCCACTTTCAAAAATTAACTCTCATTCAAAACTCCATCTTCCTCATCATCTCATCTCATCTTAAACCGAAACCAAGAAAGTTCGTCTTCAACATGGTTTACATCGCTCTCGTGCTCATCGCCTTAACACTCATCGCTCTTGTGTTCCCTATGACGAAGTTCTCATACGGAGACATTTACTTTGTTTTGTTAATCTACATTGGGGTTATATACCCAATCCTTTGTATCATTCTTAGCATTGAAATAAAATATTACTAATAGTCTAGTTTATCTAGGTTATTATTATCATAATGTGTTTACCATTTCTTTTTGATTTATTTCATTCTATCGTGATACATTAGAAAGCCATGTATGCATGCTAAATGAAAAATGTAGGCTAAAACACATATTTTGGTATAAAACTATAAGATCTAAAAACCTATGTTTTTATCAAGAAATATGTTTCTGTTATTCCAGATCCACGGATCCCGAACGTTAGACTAGCCGGATCCCTTATGAAAGGGAACCGTGGGATCCGTACACCTGGACAACAGTTTTTCATGCAAAATAAAAAAACCACTTTCTTTCTAAAAGTAATATTCCACTAGAATGTCAAAACCATAAGTGAGTTAAGTGTCATTAGTGTTAAAAACCATTTTTAATAAAAATCTAGTAAAAACGTTAGATAATCATTGGTTGATCACAAAACACCACTTTCTATTAACTCATCTTCTCTATAGGTTCAACTATGACGCATGAATATGAGTTTGATTTTTCACTCACTAGCGTCTACACTCCAAACATTTCTCTTGAGCCCAACACACGGCAATCATGTCGTGGGTTCAATAATCTCAAAAACCGTCACTTCCACGAAGGACGTATTGTAGACACCTCTCTACAATTCGAAGATGGTATCAATACCTCCTTCCGAGCCATAGGACTAGAATGTCTTCTCGAAATCAACGAGAAGATATGTCCAAGGTTCATAATGGAATTCTTCCGTTAAGTTGAACTCGTTCGTAACGAGGATCGCTCTCTATCTCTTTGGTTTTGGATCAAAAACCAAAAGTTTTCTTTAACCCTTGGGCATTTCGCTCACTTCCTCCGGATTCCAAATCATGGACAATGTGCCTTCACCGAAGATTGGTCTCTTGATTCTCTCTTCAACTTTCGTGAAGAAAATAGTCCATATTGTTCTCACATACCCTCCCCGGAGGATTTAAATCGCATAATATGCAAACCTCGACCATATTATTCCGATCGAAACATTATCTTTACACGGGACATCCGAGAAGAGTACAAGCCCCTTGAACTCATCCCTACGTGAAAATGTTTGGAGTCTTAGGGGAAATCGAGAAATCCTTCCCGCTTGTTGTGCTCACATAATGTATTGTTTGCTAACACAACAATCATACAATCTCGCCTACTTCTTCGCAAGGCAAATTGTAAATCTTCAAGGCTCCAAGAATAAACTCATCCCTTATGGAATGTTCTTAACACGCCTCTATCATAACTTCATGCATTTTCATCCTCAATTTCAAAGTCCGTTGTACGTACTTGTAAACAAGATGATGGAACCGCTAAACATATCTCTCATGAAGACTTTCTTCATTCTTGATTCCACCAACACTCATCAACCATTTGATGATCCTTCTAGCGAAAACGCTCAAGGAACTTAGTAGTATTTCAAATAGGATCAATCCTTTTGTACTCATGCTTTATCAATGTAATCCGATTTCCTTCATGAAATAAAACATCTTACATTTAATATCTTAGTATTAGAACCCCTTTTAAACTAACCTTGGAATATAATGCATTGTCAAAATTCATTGCATACCTTTAGTAAATATCCTGCTTAGCAGATAGACGGATCCCAAAAGTTGTGCTAGACGGATCCCTACTCTTAGGGAACCGTGGGATCCGGCAAACAGAAAATGCAATTACAAACATTGTATTTCAAACATGTCCTTAGAACACCTCACACAAAGCTAGACATAGTGTCTTAAGGCAAATTAAGTCCTTATCAAGTTAAGTAGATTCTTCCTACTCACACATAACTCACCTAGATCACAATCAAGACGCTTGTAGATCTACCGTTTCACTTAAACCTATTACTCTTCCGCTCTCAAGCTCATTCATCATTTCTCACATGATCCCTCACATCTAGCCTTGGAAATCTTTCAATTATGGCAAAATTGATCATTATCACCTTTAACTCAAAATTGGTCGAAATTGATCAAATTCTAGTTTTTCCATCTTAAGCCTTTAGGATACTCTTCAAAACATTATCCTAAGTCACTATCTGATCTCTAGGATCATTTAGCTCCACTTGACACTCTTAAAAATCTTTAATGTCATCTTTGTTCATTCATTGGTACTTTTGAAAGTTCCAATTTCTTCCATAAAAGGCAATCATTAGCTACATCACTCATTACCCTCAAGTACTTAAGCACCCCTTCATTTAAGACATTTTGGAGGACTGAAACACTCAAGATGGTATAGATCTTAGACCTTAGAAACATCATTTTTATCCTTTCATAGAGAGCCAGATCCTTAGGATTAGCCTAGACGGATCCCTCGTTGGAGGGAACCGTGGGATCCGGGTGACAGAGTATGTCAACTCTACCTAAAACAATCATTTCAAGCTTATCTTTATAACTTAAACACTCCATCTCATCTTAAATGAGTTCCTAGATCAGTACAAACTCTGAAGTTATCTCTTGTATATGTTAATCATCACATTCCAATGAAGTTTAGTGGCTTAAGTCTTGAATGCACTTGCCAAAACCCTTGCCTTATAAACCACATTGTTAGGACTACTAAAGTCATCATCTTCACTCTCATTTTCAGCACATAGAAATCTTTACAAACCTCTTGAAATCATTTCATCATGAGGAAAACTCCAAGTAGCAACTTATCCACCAAAGAACCACCCAAGAAAATTGCTCGGGTTGTACACGAAATCTCTTGAACCGAATCATCTCCGGTCAAGCCAACAAATGCAAGGATTTCTTCTCAACCAATCAAACCAATTCCTAAAAGGATAGTACCCACAAAACTACCCATGCCAAACACCACCATACCTCCTAGGCCAAACAATATCATCTCCATTAAACGATCACCATTGGTTCCTAGAGCCATCTCATTTACAACTCCACTATCATCACCACACCTCTACAATTTAGAGGATTTACCTCCTAGGCCGTCTCATCCTCCTCCGCCTACAACATTCTCCTCATTAGGAGGAATAATGGTACAAAATCAAGGTGTTGAGTCAACACTAGCTCCGGCTTCCTTTTCTCCGTCACCATCAAATAATCCCATTTGGATTATGAGAAATCATGAAAGTCAACCACCCGACCATATGGAAGTTGACACTTCTCTACCACCACCATCATTCTTGGTCGATCCATCTTCATATGCGCCTCCACCAATCCCTCCATCGTTTGAGGCTCCACAAGCCGCTTCACTTGATCCCTCGCATCAAGCAATTTCATTTCTTCCACCACCACTACCTAGCCATTACAAAGATTGTTATCATTGTCAACATGTTGAAAGTTTGATACATGAAGTACGAGGAGACTAGCGTTTCATGTTCTATCACCTCCTCGAACGTTTAGACGAGATTAAACCTAAACAAACTTGAGCTAGAGGATTTTAGTGGTGTCCTAGTTTCAACCGTTACTTAGATAAGTCTAGTAATTCCAAGTCATGTATCGATCATTTTCTTAGTTGTTAGAGTCATGTATATCATATCTCTAGTTTTATTAAATGAAAATACATGCTACATGCTATATTTCTGAGTATATGATTATGTGGTATAATACATATCTCACTTTGATATTAACATAATGTGTTATATCACCATTGCTGAAATTGATCATCAGCCAGACGAATCCCTTATATTTTCCTAGACGGATCCCTACAAGGAGGGAACCGTGGGATCCGTGATATAGAAAACTATTTTTCTACTAACTTGGATCATATTTGCAGGAAATTATGCATTATACTTGTTTTCTAACCTTTGTTTTGTAGTTATTCAATTTACACATGAAGACTTTGACACCCTAAAGCTAGGGGAGCTTTGTGTCAAAGCAATACATTGCAAATTACTTGCAATATTAGGATTACATTTCATGACATCCCTTTTGCAAAAGTGCAATCGTCAAGGGGGAGCACATTCGTCACATAGACGAAATTCTTTGCAAACTTAGTTGCAAATGAACTAACTTAGTATTATTTTCTTGACACCCTTACATAGGGATGGACTTGTCAAGGGGGAGTAAAGACGAGATCCTTTCCCGTTACTTGCTCTCTATTTTTTTTTCTTTCTTTCACATGTTTTTCGTAAAATAATGTGTTAGTTTCCTTTCGAAGCTCTTTTTGTTTCGACAAAAAGGGGGAGAAGAAAGTAAAAACTACAAATTCAAACTTTTACGAATTTTAGCTTTTCCTTAAAATTATTTTATGTTTTGTCATCAACAAAAAGGGAGAGATTGTTAATACAAATAAGCCATAAAAACGTTTATTTATATTTTACGATCTTCTAATGTTTTGTCGATAACAAACGTAAAATTATTTTAACGAAACAAATAAAATACGTAACTAGTTTGAACTAATAGTTTCTAACACACTTACGTTTTCACATAAAACACTAAAACAAGTATAAGTGATTTTATGATTTAGTATTACATATGTATAACAACTAACGTTTACATATTTGGGTAAAATATACACATAACTAGTATGTAGTATATTTTGTAATATAAATGGGTAGAAACTTAAGAATAATAACCCATTGACCAAATACATTGAATGTAGTTGGGTACAACCCAAAGTACATGACCCATGGAGCTTGAACATAACCCATTGTATGACATAATGCTTATATCATATATGGATAATATCCATAACCCATGGTATTGACCCATACCCATGTGACTAGGTGCATTGCACTCCTAAGATACATTGTATCTAGTAAAAGACCCATGGATCAACCCATAACCCATGACCCTTGATCCATAACCAAAATACCCATGGGTAAAGAGGAGCGTCCCACGGATCACTAGCTTTACGCTAGACGAATCCGTTGTGGGAGGGATCCGTGAGATCCGGGGAACGGTGAACATTTTTCTCTATAAATAGTGAGCCATTTCTTCATTGTTTCTCACCCCTTTTCCAACATACTTTCTCCCTGAGTTTAAAACTCTCTAACCCCAGATCCAAGTGATCTATGTTTGTATTTTTGATTTTGTGTGATTCTCTAGGTTCCTCTTAAAGGTGAGATCACCACCTTTGAAGTCAAGCAAGCTCAAGTCCATGAGTTGTCATGCTTCCTCATCATCAGGACTACTGAAGTCCTCTTGTTGATGGTTCTTTTCTTTCTTCTAAGAAGTGTAGTGTTGAAGACATTAGTGTAACATGTCTCAAGTGTCAAGAAGAAGACATTAGTGAAAGGTGTCGATCGTCCGTATTATAGGCATTAGTGAAAGGTGCCTAGAAGTCAAGTCACAAGACATTAGTGAAGGGTGTCTTGAAGATCTAGTTAAAGGCATTTGTGAAAGGTGCCTTAGATGTACATTCGATATGGTGTGTTTCGATGTACAAGATAGATTAGGAGTTGGTCTCCTTTGGGATTAGTCGTTGGTGAAGTGTTGGGTAGTAGTTCCTCCATTGCAATGGAACTCGGTATCTAGCCTAGTACCGGATAAAGGGTAGGCGACGTTGTGTTAGGTGTGGTTCACTGTTAGGAATTAGAAATTCCAGGTATTAAAGAGTCGGTCACCTCAAGTATATGTAATCGTTAGAGAGATCGTAGTCATAGTTATTTTATGATTAAGTAGTATTTAGTTAAGTAACACCGTGGAGGACGGACGGGTCTTTACCCACTGTATGCCTGATCCACAGCCCGTAGGTGGCGTTTGTTTGTATGATACTATAAATACCCTCTACCTCCCAAGGTAGAGGGTTGGAGCTTCAATACCATTTTCTTTGTTTCACATAGTTCCCAACTCTCTTCCTTTCTCTCACTAGAACTTTCTATCTCTAAACACTTTTTACCCCATAGTGATTATGGTTTAGTGTGTTTGTGAAATCCTATATCTTACAATTGGTATCAAGAGCCATGGTTTGATCACTCATCTTTCATGCTTTTTGTTTTGGTGGATTTCATAAGGTTTTTGGGGTATTAAGGGTTTAGGAGAGTTTGATTCATTTGGAAAAATTCTAGTGTTAAAGTTTGAATTTTGCTTGTAGTTTTGTGTTTAGGATCATCATATGTGTTTATGTTTTGAATTGGAAGGCTTAAATCATTATGGTTTGGTTGTTTTTTATTGATAAAGTGGTTATTTTTGAAGTTTTTACGAAGCGAGTTGAGTCTCGGATAGTTTGTTCTTCAAAGCGAGTTGCTTTGTTATTGGATGCAAGTTGGTACATGCGACTTGGCTGTTTAGCGAGTTGATTTTTATGCGACTTGGGTTGTAAGCGAGTTGTTTCTTTAAGCGACTTGAGATCTTAAGCGACTTAGCTATTAAGCGAGTTGTAAAGCTAGCGAGTTAATTTAAGCGACTTGGTGTTCAAGCGAGTTGATTGTGTTGCGAGTTGATACTAAAGCGAGTTGGCTATTTAGCGACTTGACTCATTAAGAGTGTTGACAGTGTTGCGAGTTGATGCTAATGCGACTTGGCTATTTAGCGAGTTGATACCTTAAGCGAGTTGTCTCCTTGAGCGAGTTGGGTGTTTAGCGAGTTGATAACTAAGCGAGTTGTGAGTTTTACTACTTGTCTAATTTTAGACTTGTCACTTCTTCGTGATACATTCTTACGGTTGTTCTTTTGTTTTTAGTAAAATCCTGTGAAAGAATCAATTTCCCGGTTTAATCAAAGAATTGTAAAATCCCGTAGAACTTGTAATCATGGCAAACATCGTTCCTACTATTTTTTCTTCCGTAGCTGAGGACGTTCAAGCAGCAGGTTCAGATACTCGTCCACCTATGCTTGACAGAACTGACTACGACTCTTGGGCTCAAAGAATCATATTGTACTGCCTTGGAAAGGAAAATGGGGTCAACATTCTCAAATCGATTGATGAAGGACCGTATAGAGTTGAGACTACTAGAGACATAATTGATACAGCTGAAGATGGAACAATGATCTATGGAATAGACAGACCAAAGGCGTATGATGAGCTCAATGATAAGGAGAAGAAGAGATTCGATGCGGATATCAGGGCTTCTAACATCATATTGCAAGGTCTTGCAAAAGACATCTACAAGCTTATCAATCACAACACTGAAGCAAAGGTTGCATGGGATAATGTCAAGATGCTTCTTTCTGGATCTGAATTAACCATGGAAGAGAGAGAATCACAACTCTATGATGAATTTGAGCACTTCAAGATGAAACCAGATGAGAGTGTCTATGAGTATTACGTGAGATTCCACAAGCTTGTTAATGACATGAGGAACATCAGAATGACAATGCCAAACATTCAGTTGAACTCAAAGTTTGTGAACAACATGAATCCCGAATGGCACAAGTTTGTCACCTCTGTGAAGCTAACCAAAGGATTGAAGAATACAAACTATGAGCAACTCTATGCCTTCCTTCTTCAGAATGAGAGACATGCCATGTAATACCTGAATTTCTAAAATTCACAAAAAGACCAAAATACCCTTATGATCAAAAGCAAGAATAATTAAATAAACACAATACCAAATGAGCTATGTAAATTCAGAAAACTTATAAGAAATATCACATATGATCCAAATAAATCTTGAATGACTATGTAAAGTTAATTTTATAGTTTATGATTTTATAAAAACTCATTTTGTATTTTTATAATAATAGAATATAATTACTAGTTTTATAAAAAGAATTAAATTAGTAAAAGCCCAATATAAATTTATATTATTAAGAGACCATTTATTTTAAGTCCAATACATTATGAAGCCCACAAGAAAAAATTGAAAAAGTATATATATACATATATTCGGTTCACATTTATCCCTAATAACCGATTAATCACAAACCGACTTCAAAACCCTTCATAATTCGATTTCCAGTTTCCAGAGCTTGAGACCAATTTTCTTGGACAAGTTTGAAGGTAAAGAAGGTGGGAAAAATAGTGTTCGAAGTCCTAAGTTGCTGTGGTGATGCGTGGAGAGTTTTGAGTGAATTAGGGTTTCGGCAAATAGAGATTTTTGGCTTCTTTTGTTATAACGATTCAAGCTCATCAAGGGTATGTTTCTAATGTTGATTTCAGTCCTATAAGTCATATGGAACACATAAAAATTGGCCATGCATGTTTAATATGTCGTATGGAATTATTTGGAATCTAAAACCCTAAAAAGCGTATATTAATAACGAATAATGTATAATATTTTTAGAGATCATGAATTGATTTTTCCAGAAGCTATTACATGTTATAAGACCTGAATAAAATACATAATTATGAATTCGAAGCTTGTATGAATTGTTTTGAGTTTTATGGTTCGATTAAACATGGAAAAAGGAAGGTTTTTAAAAGGAACGATTAGGGTTTGCATGAATTAGGGTTTTATTGTAATCATTAAAGGTAATTAATGAAGTAGTAATGATGAGCTAATGATTGGTTAAACTTAGGTTTAGGGTTTGTACTTAAATTATATTTATTCGGTTTTAAACAAAAGTTTTGGGTTGGTTTTGTAAATTATGAAACTTGAGGGTTATTTTTATAAACAGTAAAATACTTGTACTAAACGTATAAAAATAAGTGTGGGGGTTAAACATGTAATTTTGGATAATTAAAGGGCCATTCGAATTGTATTTAATTTATTAGGGTACGTTTTGTAAATTCTAAAACCTTTGGGTTAAAAGTGTAAAATCTGATAAAGTAAGGTGAGATTGTGAACTTAAAGAGGTCAAGGGTGTAATTTGAAATTCTGAGCAATTATGGGTTCAACAAGTGTAAGTTGATTTTGTAGAGACACGCATGAGTTTAAGTTAATTTCGGTTTGTTATCATTTACATTCTAGGTTAAATTGGGAAATCATTAAAAGAAGTAATATGTGAATTTAATGCGTATTTAGTAATATTTAAAGAGTATGGGAAACCCTAGAACCTAAATAGGAAGTTGGTGAATTAATGAGGAATACCCTAAAATGTTGTAATTTCGTCTGTCACTAAAATGAGAATATTCTGACAACTCTAAAAGTATTAATGCGATAAATCCGTTATAATATTAATGATGCTAATAAATATTAAATAAATCATAATCCGTGTAGTTTCGTTGAAGGAGACGCGACGTTACATCTTCGTATTCGTTCATTCGTTGCTTTTCTCTCACTTGCTTTAAGGTACGGATATTCTGTCTTACTTTAAGACACTTACGTTATCGTACATATATTCTGACCTTCTTAGTAAAGGTTCATTATGATGTTCTTTTCGTTCGCTTTTCTATTTCACTTATTAGGATTCCCAATGCCATTGCTATGAACCCTTTTTCTTGAATGTTTGATGTTACTTATCTGAATTTATGTTCTAGTGAACTATGCAATATCTGATGTGAACTTATGTTAGGAAGATTTTGATATGCACATCTGTTCAACTTTGCTATGGTTGATTATGAACTTCGAATATGAACTTCGCTTATGAATATATGACATGCCACTATGACATGAACTTATGATTTCTGAATATCTGAATATGAACCTTATGATATGAACTATCTGATAAGTTATCTGTGACCTTTATGATGAATTATGATCTGTGTCATTTATGACAACCTGTTTGACCTAAGTTTAGTTTGACACCCGAGCCAAATAATAACTAGTCATGGGGGTTCCATGTCCATGTCAGTGATGCACCGCTGACATGACTCTAGGGCGATAGAGTGATGTTATGCCACGTCCCTTTTGTTATCTGTTTATGAGCTCGCTATATATTATATGGCCACTATCATGTGTGGGGCGTATGGATGCATCCTAGATCTCATTATCTGTTATCGATATGTTTTACGGTGAATGATGTGGTGTGCAATACGCGTCTTCACAAATTCTGGGAGCTAGCTACTCCATTGGTTACTTGAGGTCTCCCCTCCTATTATATATGGTATTCGAGGTCACCCTCGAATACAATGGTTACTATGATATGTTATATCGATATGTTTCGGGCTCGTGGTAGTTGACTAAATCTTTATCTATTTATACGTGTTAAGTATTACTGTATGATTCGGTATTTCGAGTGTTTATATTATGTATTCTGAGATGATATGTTAGAGAATGTGCTTATGACGTATTTGTTTAAGTGATTATTAGTTGCCATGCTAGGACAGGATTAATACGTTAAAATATGATTCGTATATCTGATATTATGATTTGTTATCGTTACGTGAATGTGTTGATCTGCGAGATTAATGCGCTAGTGTATAATTGAGTATTTTGAAGGTTAATTATATGTCTGCATATGTGACCTGCCATGTTAAAACTCTGCTAAGTTTAGGATTTGATATGAGAACTGGTTTAGCTATATTGTCTGCCATTTCCGCTGCTACAATATTGCATTAAGTGTATTAAATGTTGATTAATTGATTTGTATGAATGTCATGATTATCTTCTAGGACTGTTTAGTTAGTCTCTAGACATTTCCGTTTGGCTTATATGTAATTTGTTATTCTTGGTATGTTATGTGTTTGGTTGTTACGATGTGTTCGTGTTTGTGTCATTAATGTGCTATGTGATGTCTAAACTGTTATGTGGTTGTTTGGATTTACGTATATTTGTGCTTCCGTAGAATCCTAAAAGATCCTTCGTCATTATTTCATTTTATTTTCGTTATTCGTATATTAGTTTTGTTTTAGCTTTTGTTTCTGTTATATCCGTTCACTGGGCTTTGTAAGCTCAGCCGCACTTTTCTTTTCATGCGGCAGGTATTAAGCATTCAAGATGAGCTTATGGGATAGCTGATCTGGGTTTGAGAGTAGAGACGAGAGCAAGATTTGACCATAGAGATCTTAGATTTATTTGAATATTAAGTTATTTATACTATCTTTTGTAAGTTTTTGTAAAGGCTTCCGCTTTTGTACATTAGTTAAAGTTAGATATGAAACCGTATTGTGATATCTTTACCCTTGTCGGGTCGGGGTGTTACAATTTATGGTATCAGAGCCTAGGTTTTAGGACCCTTAGAGCTTAGGCTATGACCTGTGAGAAGTGGGTAGACATTAGGTTTCTGTCTGTTCAGATATTTTTCGATTCCTTTTGATGGTCGTTCGATTTGACTTGATATCCTTTTTGCCTTCACTGAATTGGCCCTCCTCTGTTCGCATCGAATTTTGTTATTTTGTTTCGCTCGTCCGTTTGTCGATCGTTAGATGGAGACTACCCGTGGAACCGAAGAAGATGGTGCCGACCCTGCGTTGCTGCGACGGTTCCTGTGCTGGAGAGGTTCGTGAAGCAGAAGCCCACTTTCGACTACCGTCTGTCGGAGACATCTGGATGTTGTTGGAGGAAGTTGGATGGACCAACCAAAGGCGCAAGAGATGGAGACAAGATTCAACGGTGGTGAGAAGATTCATCTACTTCATATGATTTGGGCGCGACTTATGTCACTCTGATTCGTTTGTCATGCGTTTCAAGACGGTTTGATATTCTGATAAGTGATTCGATCGTATTGCTTTTCTCTGATTTGTTCAGAACTCGGTGTGAATCGTGAAGTTTTATCGTTTAGCATTCTGGTATATCTCAGCTTTTCTTCCTGGATCGTCAGTAATAAGTCATGAGGAAGAATACGAGGTGGACTCGGATTTAGAATCTACGGCTACTGGTAGGTTTAATCCGACACAAGAATAGGAATTTCGCTTCTGATTAGTTGCCCTCCTTATGAGAAATTTCTGACATTTGATTTTGAGTTAGGTTCTTTTGTTTTCATTTTGACGTTTGAATCTCGGATTATTAAATTTCATTTTGGGAATTCATCTTATGTCGACTTTGCAAATTTTGTTTGATGGATGGAAATAAAACAAAATTTTGAAAGTATAATTCCTGTCTGTGGTTTCTTTCTGATAGATCCGTTAAGTTTCCGTTAGTCCTCATAAGTTTCGTCTTCTATTTATTTTCTTAGCGATGTTGTTTAATTACCGCTTGAATGAAGTATGACCATCATGATGGTATACTCATGAGTATCTGGTTTGTTATAGTATGTTACTTGCTATTTGAGTGTTATCTGTATGTGGTATGTTATTAGCTATGTGTTTTGTCATGACCCGAGACCGAATATAATGACAATAAGAACTTGTTATGTGATGCAAGTATTATGACGCCTGATCAACGTAATAATACCGAGATCATATAATCTGAACTTATTGAAGGTATACGACGTCTGGGAAATGCCTGTAGTTGACATGTGATAGACTTTAACTTGTATCTGTTATTTGGTGCTTCTCATGTTCGTTTGAAATTCCGTACCTAATTGTGAGATCTGTAGTAGATATCTGTTACGTGTAAGTTTTGTACGTTTGGAATCCGAGGTTGTTATGATCTGTACGAACCTATAGATTGCTATGACCACCTTAACCTTATATGTCTCCCCATATTTCTGCGACTATTGAGGCCGATAGGATTTATTCCGTCTATACATATGATGTCCTCATCATTAGATATCTGGATAAGTTAGAATTTGTCGTTTGATTTTCTGCGTCTCATCTGTTCTCCGCCATTATTCTGATGAGTATATAATTATCTATTATAAGTATTTGACTATTGATTTGATTTCTGAATAAGTTTGAGTTTAAATATTCTGATAAGAAATCCATTTGTTCCGAGATAAGATTAACGTTTGTTATATTCCTAGAAATTCCGAAATCCGAATCGTTTTCTTCTGTTCGCCTTGTTCAATTTCGAGGACGAAATTTCTTTTTAGAGGGGAAGAAATTGTAATACCTGAATTTCTAAAATTCACAAAAAGACCAAAATACCCTTATGATCAAAAGCAAGAATAATTAAATAAACACAATACCAAATGAGCTATGTAAATTCAGAAAACTTATAAGAAATATCACATATGATCCAAATAAATCTTGAATGACTATGTAAAGTTAATTTTATAGTTTATGATTTTATAAAAATTCATTTTGTATTTTTACTTAATAACCGAATATAATTACTAGTTTTATAAAAAGAATTAAATTAGTAAAAGCCCAATATAAATTTATATTATTAAGAGACCATTTATTTTAAGTCCAATACATTATGAAGCCCACAAGAAAAAAAATTGAAAAAGTATATATATACATATATTCGGTTCACATTTATCCCTAATAACCGATTAATCACAAACCGACTTCAAAACCCTTCATAATTCGATTTCCAGTTTCCAGAGCTTGAGACCAATTTTCTTGGACAAGTTTGAAGGTAAAGAAGGTGGGAAAAATAGTGTTCGAAGTCCTAAGTTGCTGTGGTGATCGTGGAGAGTTTTTGAGTGAATTAGGGTTTCGGCAAATAGAGATTTTTGGCTTCTTTTGTTATAACGATTCAAGCTCATCAAGGGTATGTTTCTAATGTTGATTTCAGTCCTATAAGTCATATGGAACACATAAAAATTGGCCATGCATGTTTAATATGTCGTATGGAATTATTTGGAATCTAAAACCCTAGAAATCGTATATTAATAACGAATGGGCGTATAATATTTTTAGAGATCATGAATTGATTTTTTCAGAAGCTATTACATGTTATAAGACCTGAATAAAATACATAATTATGAATTCGAAGCTTGTATGAATTGTTTTGAGTTTTATGGTTCGATTAAACATGGAAAAAGGAAGGTTTTAAAAGGAACGATTAGGGTTTGCATGAATTAGGGTTTTATTGTAATCATTAAAGGTAATTAATGAAGTAGTAATGATGAGCTAATGATTGGTTAAACTTATGTTTAGGGTTTGTACTTAAATTATATTTATTCGGTTTTAAACAAAAGTTTTGGGTTGGTTTTGTAAATTATGAAACTTGAGGGTTATTTTTATAAACAGTAAAATACTTGTACTAAACGTATAAAAATAAGTGTGGGGGTTAAACATGTAATTTTGGATAATTAAAGGGCCATTCGAATTGTATTTAATTTATTAGGGTACGTTTTGTAAATTCTAAAACCTTTGGGTTAAAAGTGTAAAATCTGATAAAGTAAGGTGAGATTGTGAACTTAAAGAGGTCAAGGGTGTAATTTGAAATTCTGAGCAATTATGGGTTCAACAAGTGTAAGTTGATTTTGTAGAGAACATGAGTTTAAGTTAATTTCGGTTTGTTATCATTTACATTCTAGGTTAAATTGGGAAATCATTAAAAGAAGTAATATGTGAATTTAATGCGTATTTAGTAATATTTAAAGAGTATGGGAAACCCTAGAACCTAAATAGGAAGTTGGTGAATTAATGAGGAATACTCTAAAATGTTGTAAATTATGTCTGTCACTAAAATGAGAATATTCTGACAACTCTAAAAGTATTAATGCGATAATCCGTTATAATATTAATGATGCTAATAAATATTAAATAAATCATAACTCGTGTAGTTTCGTTTGAAGAGGCGCGACGTTACATCTTCGTATTCGTTCATTCGTTGCTTTTCTCTCACTTGCTTTAAGGTACGGATATTCTGTCTTACTTTAAGACACTTACGTTATCGTACATATATTCTGACCTTCTTAGTAAAGGTTCATTATGATGTTCTTTTCGTTCGCTTTTCTATTTCACTTATTAGGATTCCCAATGCCATTGCTATGAACCCTTTTTCTTGAATGTTTGATCATTACTTATCTGATTTATGTTCTAGTGAACTATGCAATATCTGATGTGAACTTATGTTAGGAAGATTTTGATATGCACATCTGTTCAACTTTGCTATGGTTGATTATGAACTTCTGAATATGAACTTCTGCTTATGAATATATGACATGCCACTATAACATGAACTTATGATTTACGAATATCGAATATGAACCTTATGATATGAGCTATCTGATAAGTTATCTGTGACCTTTATGATGAATTATGATCTGTGTCATTTATGACAACTTTGTTTGACCTAAGTTTAGTTTGACACGAGCCAAATAATAACTAGTCATGGGGTTCCATGTCCATGTCGGTGATGCACCTCTTGACATGACTCTAGGGAGAAGAGTGATGTTACGCCCACGTCCTTTCTTTATCTGTTTATGAGCTCGCTATATATTATATGGCCTTACATGCGTGGGGCGTATGGATGCATCCTAGATCTGTTATCTGTTATCGATATGTTTTTGGTGAATGATGTCGTGTGCAATACTTGTCTGGCGTCTTCACAAATTCTGGAGCTAGCTACTCCATTGGTTACTTGAGGTCTCCCTCATATTATATATGGTATTCGAGGTCACCCCTCGAATACAATGGTTACTTATGATATGTTATATCGATATGTTTCGGGCTCGTGGTAGTTGACTAAATCTTTATCTGTTTACGTGTTAAGTATTCTGTATGATTAGGTATTTCGAGTGTTTATATTATGTATTACGAGATGATATGTTAGAGAATGTGCTTATGACGTATTTGTTTAAGTGATTATTAGTTGCCATGCTAGGACAGGATTAATACGTTAAAATATGATTCGTATATCTGATATTATGATTTGTTATCGTTACGTGAATGTGTTGATCTGCGAGATTAATGCGCTAGTGTATAATTGAGTATTTTGAAGGTTAATTATAAATGCATATGTGACTGCCATGTTAAAACTCTGCTAAGGTTAGGATTTGATATGAGAACTGGTTTAGCTATATTGTCTGCGCCATTTCATTTGCTACAATATTGCATTAAGTGTATTAAATGTTGATTAATTGATTTGTATGAATGTCATGATTATCTTCTAGAATTTGTTTCCGTTAGTCTCTAGACATTTCCGTTTGGCTTATATGTAATTTGTTATTCTTGGTATGTTATGTGTTTGGTTGTTCTGATGTGTTCGTGTTTGTGTCATTAATGTGCTATGTGATGTCTAAACTGTTATGGTTGTTTGGATTTCTGTATATTTGTGCTTCCGCAGAATCCTAAAAGATCCTTCGTCATTATTTCATTTTATTTTCGTTATTCGTATATTAGTTTTGTTTTAGCTCTTGTTTCTGTTATATCCGTTCACTGGGCTTTGTAAGCTCAGCCGCACTTTTCTTTTCATGCGGCGGTATTAAGCATTCAAGATGAGCTTATGGGATAGCTGATGCAGGGTTTGAGAGTAGAGACGAGAGCAAGATTTGACCATAGAGATCTTAGATTTATTTGAATATTAAGTTATTTATACTATCTTTTGTAAGTTTTTGTAAAGGCTTCCGCTTTTGTACATTAGTTAAAGTTCTGAGATGAAACCGTATTGTGATATCTTTACCCTTGTCGGGTCGGGGTGTTACATGCCATGTTTGAAAAGAGGATTCTTGAACAATTCAAAACAAATCCAGGAGAGACAAGCTCATCAAATGATTCAACTGCCTTCTACTCAAACATTGGGATTACCACTAAAGCTTCATAAGTTATACCCATGGGTGATGGAACTCACAAACTCATTCCCGATCTAATGTTCAAACAAGCGTCTTTGATGCACACGTGGGTAACTTCATTAATCAACTGGCTCTCTTGATTAGTCAAAACATGAACTCTCTCCCACACACCAACAATAACCTCAGAACAACATCTAATCCACACAATCAAGCCACTGTCAGAGATGGGAAGGTTATGGTACAACCGGTTCAAGAAGCATTATGAACAAGGAAGAGGTGGAGTTGGTAGATGCTATGTGACAAATCGAACAGGGAAGGACTAGAAATCAAGGACAAGCAAAGCCAGTCAAATGCTACAACTGTGGTGGTGAGGGACACATTGCTAGAAGCGCACATCTCCAAACGACCACAGTCACGAGAATACTTCGAGGGATAAGATGATGCTAGTGCAAGCTCAGGACAATGGTGCTGCTTTGGATGAAGAGGAGTTGTTGTTTCTTGCTGAGGGCAATGCCAAGACCTATGATGTAGATGTGGATGAGCAGCGACCAATTCAGGGAGATAGGTCACAATCATCAGAATGCCTTTCAAGTCGTATTTGTGATGCATACGACTCTGATGTTGATGATGGACCTACTTCACAAAAAATTTTCATGGCTAGCATTTCTCCAATGGTCTCTCCTAAGGTCTCTTCTTCACCACAAGTTGGTCCATCCAAAGACAAATCATCTGAAGGTATTAAAATTATATGATGAAGTTGATGTGCAAAAGATACATAATGAAATACAATCAATTGAAATCATTGAGTCAGATATTGAAAATATGGGTAATATCAATGTTGTTCCATATGATCAATATGTGAAACAAAGTGAAAGTGTTATTGTATCAAGTGATGTATCTCCTGCAGTCAATGATGATTATTATATTTGATGAATACAATGCATGTGCCCTTGATGATTCTGTTATCTCTGAACTTAATGCCTATAAAGAACGAGTTGCCATTTATGAACAACGTGCTAAGTTTAAGCTAACTACTCGTGGCGAGGAGTTGGATAACCAAATGCATACAATTATTAGAAAAAGTAATTTTAGAGAAGAAGTGTTAAAACAAGAGTTAAATTCCTTACAAGAAAAGCTTTCAAAAACTGCTAAGCAAAAACAAGAACTTCAAGAAAATGTTAACGTGCTTAAGCAGGAATTTCATGCCAAGGAATCAAAACTTTTGAATGATTTTACTAATCTAAAAACTTTGAAGAACAAGCTTGAAAATAAGTTGTACGTACAAGGGAATACCATTAATTTGCTCACATGGTCACTAAGCATAGAGTTTTAAGCGATAAGCATAGTGTTCCCATTATAGACAAACCCAACCACGAGTCATTAAGTTAGCTAAGGCTGCTCAAAATGTAATTTATGATGGCAATGAAATTCTTAAACCTAGACAGAAACCTAGTTGCGTTGAGTGCTCTGAGGAAGATAGAATATTAGATGATGCATCTAGGGTGAAAATGAATAAGAAGCTAGAAGATCCTGAATGCAAAAGAATAACATCACGATCAAACCCCATGATTACAAGAAGGAAAACCGGATCTCCTTAAACAAATTTAAGCCTCAAACGTTATTAACACCTGAACAAGTTTTCTAGAAAAAGGATTTAGATAAGCTAAAAGCTGAGAATCTTGTTGAAACAAACCCTCCCCTTAGGAAAATGCCTCAGCATTGTGTATCCTCCAAATACACCAATGCATTTAGTTCCTAGAACTATTGCCACTAAGAGCAAGACCTTAATCAGCCAATATGTTATTCTTCAACTATTTGTCGATTTTGAGAAAACTTGTAAGAAAAGGATCACACCTACTGGGATAACTGAAGGGGGAAGGGGTTTTGAGCAAACAAAAGAATGCTATCTAACTGAGGTCATGCCTTTCTTTAAACAACTAAAAGATCATTTTGAGAGTCTTAAAAGGGGGATAAAATCAGATATTAAAGAAATGGAAAAGTAATTTGATGCAATGATAGTTGAGGTTAGTGACTATGGGCGAGCATTAAAATATAATGAGATTGAGAGGAAAAACTTGCATACCTTGAATGAGAATCTTATTTTGAATGTATTGCTCAAGATGTGTTTTACAACGCTACAATTGCTCCATTAATGCTTCTCAATTTCATGAATTATCTGTTGCTCTGAAAGTCTCTCATGATCGTGTCATTGAGCTTGAAAAGATTAATTCTAAACTGAATGAGAAAATTGATCGGGATGATCACGATAATTTGGTAAAACATCTTTCTAAACTAGAAGTTGAACATTTTGATTTACAACTAAAATATCAACATCTAAAAGAAAATGTTAAAACCTCAAATATCAAGACATCCTTGGATGTTCCTGAATTTGATGCAGTTTTGAAATTAGCAAACGTGATGAACAGATTCGAGCTCATTGTAACACGATCAAAAGGTTGAAAGCCCAAATCTCTCAATTAAAGGGTGAAAAGAAAAATGTGACTGGATCCCAAATGCCTCCTCCTTTAGATTCTCGGTACTCTCAAACTTTTCATCTTCAAAACTTAGTTAATGCCTTACAAAAGGAAAGCGAGAGTTTTCTAGAAGAAAATGAAAAGTTAAACGACACTTTAAAGAGTTATATGATTCAATGAAAGTCACTCGTGACCAAAACAACGAAAAAATAAGGTCTTTACAAAAGGAAATTGAGAATCGAGAAGTCAAGAAAATGGAAAGCGCCACTTGTTTTTTTAATGAGAATGTTGTTTCTAAAGTCACCCTTAGGTACTGCAAATATCTTTGTGACGGTTAAATATATTCCTCCTCATCTTAGGAATAATGAACCTGCGTTTCATGACTAATGTGCTCACCTTAAGGATAGTCTAGAATGTCTCCGTGAGATTGTTGAAGAGGATTTCATTAATAAACCTCTTGATAGAGAAATTAGGTTTGCTTGCCTCCAGGCCAAACGATCTCAAGAGTTACTTGAATGTGTTATTGCAACATGTCCAAAATCCTTAGGTGCAAAAGGAAAAGCTGTGATGCCTTGTTCTATGCCTTGTGCCAAGCATGAAATCCATTCTATGCCCAATGTTATGAATGTCAACCTTAGGGTGCCTTCAAGTAGTTCAGATTCCAGATATGTTAGTGCTAAGAAAGTGAATTTTAGTGTGCCTGCAAATAGCTCAAATCACTGTCTTAAGAAAGTAAACACTAATGTGCCTTCTAGTAGTTCAGATCCTTGCGCATCAAGTTCAGGAATGCAAAAATTAGATCAACCAACTAATGTTCTGTTAGGTTCCCAAATATGCAACACAAGTAACAACACAAGAAATAAAGAGGCGGTTGAACAATAAACCAAACACACACACACGATACAAGTAAACGGTTATGCGCAGAATATGTGTGAAAGAAATAAATTGAACAACCAACCCTCAAGTGAGGGTTATACAAGAGTATTTATAGGAGGAAAGCTAGGGCAACACTCCTAGTTCCCATCCTTTTCCTTATTGGGCTAGGCCTAGGCTTATGGGCCTTCTACATAAGCCTAAGGCTAATAACAAACATAAAGGCCATAATTAAGCTAACTATTACATGTGAATCACTAACACTTGATTTAGGTTTAGGAGTGATTCCAACAATCTCCCCCTAAGTGTTGGTGATGAATGAATATGAACGGTGAAGGCGTTGATGTAATAGAAGCTTTGACGTCTTCTGACATTCTTCTTTCTTGTGAGAAGAATTGCCTTGATTCGAACAATCTCTCCAGTGTAGAGAAATTGTCTTTTTTGAACAGTTCTGCTTTGACGTCATAATTAATCTTTGTTCTTTGATCATTATTCTTTGTGATGGTAGTGATAGTATGTTGTTGTTGTCTGCATCAAGTCTGCTTCAGATTTGCTTCACTGCTCCAGTGTTTCCACGTCATTCTTCAACACGCTCATACGCTCTTTGAAGTTGGATTTGATCTTGATGAAGTTCTTTAAGTCTTTAACTTTGTAGATTCTTTGGTTTGACGAAGAATCATTCTGACTTTTGTGTTGCTTTTAGATAGAACTTCCATTAGTGATGATGTTGGCATGAGCATGTGAAGAATCTGCACGATCATTCCGCTCCAGAGCTTCCATAAGAAGAAAACATGAAAAGCGGTTAGTAATAAGCGGGTACGGCACTTACAAGTTTGAACTTCGAGAGTGTTAACAGCATAGTGTGAAAACACAACTCTAATTCTCACAATGGCCGTTCTGAACGGAGTCCCACAAGTGAGATAACGCGATGTACGAAGTACATCTACGGTTCAGATGAGTCGCTGAGGTACACCGAAGCATCACCTCACGACGGTAGACCGTTTGAGACCACTAAGCGTAATCCACGGGGAGTTACCGAAGTGACCTGTTGTCAGGGCTGTTTGATGTTGACCTTGGCAGGAGTTTCCATTCAATCACCGAGGATCACAATTGTGAACCTCTCATAAATGTTCTCGACAGATTGCTAAGATCTGTGAAGGACTCGATAACGTACCACTGATGTTCTTATTGTTGAACAACAAGTGATGAAATGTCAAGTGTACCTAAGAGATCTTTTTATGAATCTCGTGGCTCTAGACTCAATAGTGCGTTTTTGTTTTCCTAATCGGAGACTAGGGAGAGGGTCTCCTTCTTCAATACCAGCAATCTCTAAGAGAAAGCCGATAGTTTACGTAGGGTTCCTGTGAGAATGAAACAAGCTTCTGTTGAGAGAAACTTGAGTGGCTAAGAAGGTTTAGTGCATGCGTCATTGGGTCCATGACGACTTTTAATCTTCAATACCGGTGTCATCTAGTGACAACCAGTAGCATATGAATTGAACCGGTTATGCGCCTAAGTTGAATAATCTGGAGGGCTATTTCTTTTCACCCTTTTCTTTGCATTTCTTTTTAATTCTTCAACTCCTTCTTTCTCCGATTCTTATTTTCTCCTTTTTATAATCATACCTAAGGACTTCTAAATTCTAACTATTGGTAGTGTCCTTGGGTAGATCCCTCCGGCTCTGGCGGATCATTGGATGGTTATTCCTAACCTTAATCTCCTTATAACTCCATTGCCATAAAACCATTTTCATGAAAATCTCTCAAAGTGTTTGCAAATGAAAACATGTTTGAACACTTCAAGAGTTTTAGATTTTCAGAAATACTCCTCCTCCACATGTGCTTAAGAGTATTGACGGAAATCTGCACAGTGAGGGAAGAGCACGCACTTTTGAATTGATCGACTCAAGATAGACATTCCCCCGCGAGACACGGTTACGTGGTATAGTTAAAGAGTTACATTGTCAGCTTTTAGGTGACAACTAGCTCTAATAACTATCTTGAAGGTGTGGACAAACCTCGAAAGGTTGTCAAACCCGTCAAAGATCATGTCTACCAAGAGTTTCTCGAATGGTACATTCTACTCGGACAAGTCCTTGCGAAACACGTTTACATCACTAGCGAACTAGCTTGAAATTATTACCCCGTCCGGGAAAAGTCTTTTCGAGTTACTAACAGTTAAGATCTCGTCAATTCGTTGGTTAAGTCTATAGCACAAAGATTCATTTGCAGTTACACAACATATTTCTTATCACATAAATTTTCTCCCCCTCAAAAATGGCATATAAATGTTATTTTTTGACGAAATATTTGAGAATAAATATGACCATTTTGAGTTTTATGGGCAGATGACCACTGTGAACAATTTGTGAACAAAGTTTTAAATTCAAATACTCCCCCTCAACTAGTGATATAAACAGTTGAGGTTTTGAAAAATCATAAGGGGAAGTACTTGTTCTTTTGAGCAAAACCTTGAAAGGTGAAAGGTTTTACTCAAAAGTAAGAAGCTTTCGCTCCTTTTATAAGGATTGTGGCACTGAAGCGTACTACAGGGTCCTTTATTTACAAGAGCGGGTTGTACACTGTAATGTGTGCACAAGCCATTGTCATAATAAATCATACATCCAAAGTTATAATGAAAGAAGCAGTTCAAGGGGTACCGGGTAGTCAGTGATGTTGCGGGGAGTGTGAACGGGCGTTGAAAGCCGGTGATGTTAATCCTGGGTCGACCACCAACAAAGCTTTCCAATCTTCTGAACTGATCCCTTCGATACAACCGTTCATCAATCATTGTGATGATCCTCTTCACATCCCTTCGATCCTGAGAATTCCATTGCTTGGGAGACCCAATCTTTTGATGTATATCCTTCAGCCGATAAGCCAATCCGTCCCTAACCATCTTCAAAGTGTGATCCCCAAACTTGTGAAGATCTCTACACGCCATTAAGCAATTTCTTTGAATTTCACTGCGGTAAACGCCCGAATGGTTTCTGATGAGTGTATATTGTGAGATCTGGTTGATGTCGGGAAGATCAAGCTGCGGTGGAGTGAAGTTGACACGGGTCTGATAAGATTCAACTGCAAGCTGGAGATCTTCTACACGTTCTTTGATGACTATGCGTCTGATGAAGATGAGTAATGACATTATGAATTCACGTTGTACTTCAGTTGAAAATTGTCTCATGCGACCCTGTACTTTGGCAAGGTACATGTCTTCAATGTCATTGATAGACAAATTCTCAAAGTCAGCTTCAGAGAATGCATAATCACTTTCGTCTTGCCTTTTGACCACAATATTCTTGAGAAAAGTGTAGTCCCATTTGGACGAAAGATCAACGTCTTTGATGGCAACGATACTCTTATTACTGGACAGTTCATGTTGAGATTTCGAACACGGAAGCTTCTGTAGTAGATTCTTTGACGTTCCGGCCAATGGTGAATCCCATACATTGCATCACGGTCATACTCTTCCACTTTGTTGGAGAACAAGTGGTTAGATCTTTCCTCGATGGCTATACAGTTAGAGTATATTCTTTGCCGGGAATGGAAGTGTCAAAGATGTAGCGTATTTCCTTGAACCATCGCCACCGTGTAGAAGAAAATCCAAGTCTTTGTTGAAGAAATATCAGAATGGAATTCGAGGCTCATCTAGTTGGCCAATTGTTGGTAGAGGTTTAGACCAGTCGGTGTAATATGGAGGGTTGTCCTGTTTGGTAAAGTCGATGTTTGCTTCTGGGTTGAGCCAATCCATGTTGTTAGACATAGCTCGAGCAATGTTTTCAAGGTGATATTCGACCTCGATGGCACTTTCGGAGCTATCTTTTAACAGTTGAAAAGCTTCATTCTTGATTCGCCGCAACTCAGATTTCGTCATCTTCTTTACTCGGAATTTTTCTTGCAGTAACTTAGCATGCTCCAATGTATTACCGTCTACCAGATCTTGACCTTCAGCAGGATAGGGAGTGGAATTAACAAGTGTAGAAAACCATTCAAATTCCTCTGTGTTATCATTATCTAGCCATGATAGGACGTCAGCCTTGGGCGCCTTCTTCTTCTTTTTCTTAGGCCTAGATGAGGGTTTACGGTTTTCGTACTTTGTCGGAGGGCGGGTTGTTGTTGGGGCTCATGGTATTCCTCATCGTCACCACCCATATACTCAAAGTGATCACCGGTTTTTGAGTGCAGGGTTAGCTTAGAATCTGAGGTTTATCTGCATAAGAGCGAGGAGGGGATCTTTGTTGAGCTGGAGTCCTTTGGGGTGGAGGTTGCATTAAGTCTTGAATGGAGGATGATTCACGGACTTCTTTGTGCGTTTGGGCTCATTATCCTTATCCTGATCTTTGTCTTCATCGTCTCTTGAACGTTTGGGCCTTACAGCTTCTTCTCGTATCTTGACTGAGTTGGTATTCCAGCAATGCTTCAAATAATTTAGCTTCGTGTGAGGCAAATGTTGCAGAGCGTTTCGACATTTGAGCTACTAGCCGGTTCACCAATTCATCATCCGAGAAGATTGTGGATTCAACTGGATTGATGCTCAAATTCATTGGAGTTGATTTCATGGCTTGCTTGGCTAAATGTAAGAGATTGGGATAAAGTTATGCGGTATACATCTCCTTTGTCAGTTTAGGAACGACCTCCATGAGGAAGAGTATCCTTTGATCATCTCGTCCATTTTCCCTTGAAGATCATCTTTCATGAGCTTCTGGACATACTCCCTTTCAACTTTCATCTCGCCTTGCTCATCATGAAGATACTGTATCTGGTCCGCAAGAAAATCTAACTTCTTCTTAGTAATATTTTTCTCTCTGACCTGTTTGACAGCTTTAACGATTCGTGACTTTGCATGAGACATCCAAGATGCAGTTGGCTTCTTTACTGATTTGGATGATGATTTGGTTGGTCTTTTAGATGGTGGTGGTGAAGAATGAGAAGAAGAATCGGATGATGAAGAGACATGAGGAGACTCGGGGTCTTTTGGAGGTTCCGAGGTTTTCTCCTTAGGACGTGTTGGACTGTCTAGAAGAAGCTTATCATAATCATCGTCATCGTCTTTTCCAGACTTAGTCGTATCATCAGTCT
>OU343217.1:121256269-121380111 GCA_910596185.1 Chrysanthemum makinoi | reverse complement strand
CATTGATGAAGATATGTCATTGTTTTGTGGATGGTTGTTGGACGTGAATGGTTTTTGTTGGGTTCAGTAAATACCCAAACCCCTTAATCTAGGATTTGAATAGAAAATAGCCCAAGTGTCTAGTCCGTTAAATGCTACAGTCAATGAGTGCATAGTCTCTCAGGAGCCATCTTCGTGATACTCAAGACGAGGCAACAAGATAGTCTCTCCACTCGCAAGGCGTAACTTAAAGGGTGAAGACTGAAGTCAAGAAGAAGATGATGGATTCAAAGGAACGATGACAATAACTCACTCAATCCCTAAGACTCTCTCCAACTACTTACATCAAGACAAACCGGTAGAAGACCTAAGGATGTAAAGATCAAGAATGAGCTGACAAGACGGGATAAGTTTGAATTAGATAAGACGAAGTCCTTATCAACCAAAGTCAACTTTCCCCTAATAAAAAGATCGTGCTCGCTGTCATCACCTAATCTTAGAAAGTAGTCTTGTCTCTTACCTAGAATAGCTTTGTAAACAGAGACAAAATGCATCAAGATTTTGTCTTCTCAGAAGATGCCGCTTGTCACTTAGGAAAAGAGTTAAAACTCATACATGTATAAATAGCATAAGAGATGGAGTGAAAAGGTTAAGCTTGTGAATTGTAAAAACACACATACACGCAAGCCATCTTTTCACCCCTCCAAATACAACTTAATCCCCGAGATAGCTTAAATGGTTCTAAGAGTTGTGCTGCACTTAGCCTGAAATGGAGAGAGTCACCAAACTTTGTTATTTCAATCCCAAGTATCGCTCAAGTACTTGGGTAACGTATTCTTTTGATTGATTTCTAATAAAGAATATGATGTTGAAAATTACTTTGTGTGTTTTACTTATGTTAATTTCTACTATTGTTCACTATTAACTTGTTTTATATTCTTAAACCGCTTTTAAACGATAGTGAACGGGAAACAACAAGTCGTATCAGAGCAAGGCTAATTATAAAACATTTTTTAGGTCATTTAAAAGTTTTTAAATTAGGATCCTAAATGGCTAAAATTGATGTACCCCAACTAGTCGATTAAAAAGGTGGAGCTTATTCAGCTGTTGCCCCTAGACTTGAAGTTGGCAAATTCAACAAATGGAAAAAGCGAATGCTTTGTTATTTTGATCGGGATGGAACCTTATTATATCAAGTGTATAAATGAAGGTCCATTTGTCCCAAAGATCACAAGGTTTTCCTTAACCTCAAGCTCATGGACCTGTGATGAAAGGAGAGTGGTCAACCAGACCGAGACTCAAAAGTATCATAATATCTTGTCTTCCGACGATATTATGGAGTCGCTATAAGCTATAGTACAGCTAAACAAACCTCGGGATGACCTAGTTCATAGTCATGAAGGCCCATCTCGATACCAAGGAAAATGTGATAATGGACCCAAACTGAGTATAACACCTTCGGCTAAGGACTCGTAAACTCTCTCTCAAACTTACACCCTGCATAAAAAACTCTTTAAATGAACTGCCAAATGATGGTGTTAAGTTGCCAAACATGAAATCAATGCCGGTTTTGTCAACAGCCTCCCCCGAGAAGTGGTTGAATTTTTCGTGGACTTAGGAATGCTAATCATATCCGAATCTTGAGCTTCCTCGAAATTTATGGAAATTTGTCTATGAGGAAAACCTCATCAATGACGATACCCTCGACTTAAAGAAGTCTCAGAAGTCAAGAAGTCCTCGACCACTACCTCATCACCAATATCAACCGCTTATTCTAACAATGTTGTTCAAGATTTTCGTGAAAATTAGATGATGAGCCCGATGAGAGATCAAGCTGAGAGTACCTAAATGACCTAAACACTCAATTTCGTGAAAGGGCACTCCTTGCTAACTCTCAAGGTTTATAAAAGAAACAAAGGTTTTTCAAATGCCAGCAAATGAGGACATCAATGCTTTAAGTGTCACAAAGAGGTCATTTTGCAAAAGATCGCTTTTCAAAACAATTTCGAACCCTCTTATAAACCATCGTGGTCAAATCAGCCCTCAGCTTTAGCAAATTTCAACAAAAATCTATCGCCTCATCAAAACTTTCAAAACAAATCGATCAAAACAAAACTCATGATTTTGAAGCTAAGTATAAGAAAGTCAAAGCTAAGCTTGCATTGCTCGAGGCCGCCCTCGAAACAACAAAAGGTGCTCAATCAGGTAGGTAAAACAAAGGCCTTGTTGCTAAGACATTCGACCGATGAAGAGCCAGTGTCATCAGATGATGAAATGGTGCATGTCAATGCACTGATGGCCCTCTCAGAAGAGGACAAGCTAGTTGTTGGAAAGAATCATGCCATGAAATCATGAATGGAGAATGGGTCAATATCACAATGAAGTAGGTAAATATATTACTTTCTGTGGATGATGACTCTGATTGGCAGTCTTATATGAATTATCTTAATGTTGACCTTAAGTTCGTAGAAGAGCAAAGACTGAATCTTTTTTCAAAATACAACAAGCTAAGTTTTGAATTGAACAAGTGTAGGGATGAACTACTTATTTTAAAACAAAATAAGCTTGAGGCTATCACTTTGCAAATTCAAAACACACTGAATTAGTTAAAAGAAACCAAGCTCTTCAAGATGAACTTAACAAAGAAAAGATATCATTGCTAGTTGGACCGCTAAGAATTCAAGAGTCTTTGATGTTGGGAGCCCCCAAGAGAAAAAAGAGAGTCATAGTGAAAATCATCTCCCCGACTCTCATAACAAAGACCAGCCTCCCAAATCATTTGTGTGGCATGATTACCAATGTGTTGACTACTTCCAAGCCCAGTGATTGGATTGAACGGGTTAATCTTGATAGTAAGCTTCCTAATTTTGATTCTAGAAGAATTCTAGAGCTCGAGTCAAGCTCTTAAGAGCATGCTTGACTCCCCGATGCCCAGAACGAACACATTGAGTCTGGCAAGCAGTCTAATGCAACGCTCCACCCAAACCTCTTCGTGGTTCTCGCACTGCAAGCTCGAAGCTTACTCCAATGCAATTCAATCCTCATTCACCAAAAGAAAGGTCTAGACTTGGTAGAACCATCCTCAAAAGACCATCAAAACCAACTCAACAAGAGTCTACTCCTACCGAGACTTCACATCTTCAGCCCCATTGCTGCACTAAATTCAACAACTGACATCAACTTGTGAGGAAGCTAACCGAAAAGATGGAATCCATTGAAAAGGTCCCCGAATCAATCAAGGAGACAAAGTCGCCTTCCTCTAGTTCCCTCAAAGTCTAAGTCAAACCCCAAATCCAAGCGTATGTGATCTAAGCCACTATACCACCATACCATCGAATAACTCGCTATATAATCCTTTTTGTATGATCCGCAAAAGGATGATCACGTAACTTTGATCACTTACAATATGTAAGTTTACTCGCATGAAGCAAACTATACCAAAGTTGGTCATCAATATGCTTCATCCTCCAAGTCAGCTCACAAACATAGAGCTAAACCCTTTCCTCTTTGCCCACACTATGGCTTCAATGATCATCATCAGGATGATTGTCTCATGAACAAATGTCGGATATATGCGCAATCCAAAGACATTAGACATCCCAACATGACAAAGATCATTCATGCAAGGAGAGGTACAAAACAACCTGAGTCACCGAAGTAATCCTCGCCTCTAAATGCAAAACCTCGGGTAGCACAATGCACTCAACCACCGACTATGAGTCAATTGCCAAATTCAAATGCACTTGAGACCAAGCCCACCGGAGTGCTGGTCACTAAGAGAAACTAATTCGCTTACTACTTGTGCAGACACGCCAGGGAGCCTATTTGGCATCTAGACAAAGGGATGCTCAAGCATGACCGGTGCGTAAGGAGTATCTCGCACAAGTATATAGAGGAACCAGACCCAATGTAGTGTTTGGTGATAACTCATCATGTCCCATCAAGGTTATGGTTCTCAAACCGCAATGGAATAGTTTTCTCTAGAATAGCTTATGTCAACGGTCTAAAATACAATCTCATTAGTGTCAATAACTGGTGATGCTAAGTACATTGTGCAATTCAATGACAAACAAGGAAGTTGTGTTGATAGCTCCTAGGAGAGATGATGTTTATGTGTTGACATGTCAACACTTTCCCAAGATGGAACTTGCCTCTTTGCTAAAGCCATCAAACTATCAATTGGTTGTGGCATAAGAGACTCTCACACTTAAACTTCAAAACCTCAACAACTTGGCAAAACAAAACAAGGTCCTTGGCTTACCATCACCGTTTTGCAAAGACAAACCATGATCTCGCTGTGAAAAGGTAAACACCACAGAGCATCATCCAAAACCAAACAAAATTTCTCCATCAAAGTCGCCTTCACCTCTGCAAGACATGGATCTCTTTGGACCTCGCTGGCCCCGTGATCTATCCAAAGATGAGAAGTATACACTTGTCATTGTTGATGAGTTCTCAAGATACACTTGGGTATACTTTCTTTCCAAAAGAGTCAGTACCGATACAATAATGTCATTCATCGAAGATTGAAAACCGTAATGACATTACTGTAAAACAAATCGAACCGACAATGGTACCGAAGTTCAAAAATCAAGAACTTGAGAGTTTCTGTGATGAAAAAGGAATTTCTCAAAATTTCTCATCTCCTTATACCCCCAACAAAATGGGGTCACCGAAAGGAAAAACGAACTCTCATTGAGGCCGCTAGAACCATGCTAAATGGCTCACCCTTTCAAAATATTTCTCGACTCAAGGCCACAATCAGCCTGTTACACTCAAAATAGGTCAATCATTGTCAAAAGACATAATAGAACCCCATATGAGATCTTCAAAGGTAGAATTCGACATCGCCTATTTTCATATGTTTGGATGTCCCGTGTTCATTCATAACCACAAGGATCATCTAGGCAAGTTTGATGCAAAAGTTGATGATGGATATTTCTTAGGCTACTCACTGATCTCCAAAGCCTTCGTGGTTTTAACACAAGGAGACAACAAGTTGAGGAAACCTTTCATGTCACCTTTGATGAAAGTGCCAAAGCATCAGTGTTCACCAACACCTCGCTGAGGAAATAGGAATTGATGACTCATCAAGATATCCTCCGATGAGTACAACATCAATTCAATTCCTCATATCAAGCTGATGCCGACATCTCATTTTATGTCTTACCTCACAACCTTCCCCAACCAACTATCAGTGAATTCATTGATAATCAATCACCCTACCGATAGGTAATATCAACCAAATGTTCAGAACCCGTGAATCAAGAACCCAACTCCAACAAGACATCTCAACAGATGTTCTTAATGATTCTCAGGCTCTAGCACTTAACTCACTCCCGAAGTCTCTAGTGACCTCTTCTAGCTCATATCCTAGACCACAAAGTAAGTGGACAAAATCTTAGGACATTGAGCTTGTAAACATTATTGGTGAACCCACTAAGGGCATGCTCACTAGAAGCATGGTCGCTAAGTTAATCGCAGCCTTCACCAATGAATGTCTATATGCCGATTACTCATCGAAATAGAACCCAAAAGTGTCATGAGGCTCTAAAGCACCCAAGCCGGGTTCAAGCATGCAAGAAGAACTGCATCAGTTTGATAAAAACAAGGTCATGACCTTGATCAAATGTCCTCAAGATGTCGTTGTCATAGGAATGAAGTGGGTTTTCGTAAACAAAACTAATGAAAACGCACTGCATTAAAAACAAAGCCAGTCTTGTAGCCAAAGGTTACAGTCAACAAGAAGGCATTGACTATGATGAGACATTTGCTCCGTTGCAAGAATGGAAGCAATCAGATCTTCCTTGCATATGCAACATACATGAACTTTCTACCAAATGGATGTTAAAAGTGCATTCTTAAATGGTGATTTCAAGGAAGATGTATATGTTCAACAGCCTCCTGGTTTGAGAGTAGTGAATTCTGACTTTGTTCAAGCTTGACAAAGCCCTTTATGGACTTAAACAAGCTCCCGTGGCATGGTATGAAACTCTCTCAAATTTTCGATACAAAACAAGTTTGTCGAGGAAAGATAGACAACACTAATCGCTTTGTCTATAGAACACAACAGATGTGATATCGGGTCCAAGTGTATGTTGATGACATCATCTTTGGCTAAAACTACAAACTTTGTAAACAGCCAGAAAAACTGATGACAATGAAGTTTGAAATGAGCATGATGGGTGAACTCACATACTTCCTTGGACTACAAATCGGAAAACTGCACAAGGGTATATCCATCACCAAGAGAAATACACCGTAAATCTCTTGAAGAAATATGAGATATCTCGATCGCCTCGAAGAAACCAATGGTCCCTCCAAACAACCTTGGACCTGATCTCACTGGCAAATTAGTCAATCAAACTCTTTTCAGAGGAATTGTAGGCTCACCGATGTATCTTATCGCTACTAGACCGCACATACAATTCTCACTGTCTAATAGCAAGATATCACCAATCCCAAAGAATCCTACCTCACACAGCCCAAAAGAATACTCGATACCTAAAGGGAACCGCAAACCTTGGACTCTATTATCCAAAGTGCTTAGGGTTTGATCTCCTGGGTTACTCGATTCGATTATGCCGGCCGCAACATGGACAGTAAAAAGTACCTCAGTGGTCCCTCCAATTTCTTGGAGGAAAACTAGTTTGTTGGAGTGCTAAAAGCAACAATCGCTGGTATGTCCTTCACCGTTTTAGTATGTGATCCGGCAAGAGATGTCGCGGTTAATGTTTTATGGATGAAAAGTCAACTCGGTGACTATGGCATCCATTACAAAATGGTACCCATCTTCTATGACAACACCAGTGCAATTGCAATCTCCAACAACCCCGTCCTTCATCAAAGAACCAAACACATTGATATCGGATATCACTTCATCAGGGACCACATAATGAAAGGAGACATAGAACTCCATTTCATCCCTAATATCAAATGGCTGATATCTTCACCAAACCCTTAGATGAACCTACCTTGTGAGACTGAAAGTCTGAATGGGAATGCTTGACATTGAAAGTCGCATCCAAAACCAATCTCAGAAGTTCTCTGAAATGGTTCCTCCTCCCTAATGAAACCCACAATACAACCTCTCACGGATGAGTAAGACTCATTCAGGGACCTTGACAGCAATATTGAGCATTAAATGAGTAACTAAATGATCCAAGTATCGCATTTAAATGTCCTAGGTTGGTAACCATGCCAATTTAATATAGGAATATATGTCTCTTTGTCTTATTGTCAACCATATCAAGGGTCCCTCACAAACTTACCTAATCCCCACTTGGCATTAAATGCCCCCCTCTCTCATGAAATATCTTATTGATATTTTATTATCAAAAGTGCACTTTTTATCGTGTACCGCAACAGCTCCCTTGAAAACGGGATTTTACTGCGGGTAGTGGAGTGGTGGCATTAAATGTGGAAATTCAAACGTTTTCTAAAACCGACTCTAAATACTCCCATTTGTGCAAAAACCACCCCTCTCACCACTCTATAAATACCCTCTTCAAAACCTCATAAACACACACAAAAGATTTCGCTAACAAAACTCTCAAAATCTCTTTTAAAACCCAGAAATCTTTGTGTTCTTCAAAACCTTTTCTGAAAAATCTTCCTTGTAAACTTTTACAAAAGTTTTTCATCACACACTTGAGAGATCTTAAAACTCTTTAATTGTTCTTGTCCAACTGTTCTTATCAAAACCATAAATTTTTGAAATGGCAAGCACACAATCTCTCAAGTTTGCTTCTCAGTGGGTAGGGGATCTTTCAAATGTTGAATTTAAAACAAATAATGTCATAGGCAATTTTGAATATCCTCAAAATGTCCCAGCTTATAAGGACATTATGAAATTTTTATATAATCGCCAATTGAAAACGCCTTTGTTCAGTGTCCTCATCTGTACCAAAACCTCCTCGGGAGTTTTGGGCTACACCAAGGCCTTTGACCCGACACCCTTTACTGATGAGAACAACCTCATACCTCTCAGGGAATATCTCATCGTTCAGCCTTAATGGGGCAACAATTCACCCCGGATTATAAAACTTTTTGCACCTCCAATGTGGTTAGATTACAACAAAGGTGTTTATGTAGCCCATCCCCGAACCCTCCACATGAAGGATGGTTTAAAACAAATCGTTTAGATCCAACTTTTGGACAAGACCCCACCAAAAGCTCATTTCTCGTGGTTGGAGGATCCTATTCACTTTTGTGATTCCAGTCCTCGTGGGAACCACTCATCCACTAAACAAGTTAACTCTATTCAGCTTGATGATGGCATACCGCTTGATGAATGGGGTCATTTACATAGGGGAGATCATTTACAGTGATTCAGAACCAAGCTACAGAGAAAAACTAGGACGAAATACGTTTCGTATCCTAGGTTTGTCTCTTGTGCTTTGCAAATGTTACCGGTACAAACTATCCTCGTGAAGAACAATTTGGTGCTTTACCCGCATCCTCGAGCCAATCAAATTTTCAAAAAGACCCATCCCTTGTCACAAATATTGAATTGACGGCCCATATGGTTGCCAGAACAACCGAGGGAATCGTCTCCTAACCCTGCTCTTATAAAGAGAAAGGGGAAGTCTCAGACTGGGACTAAAACCAAACCCAAGTCTCGGGCCCCGAGGCTTGGAGCACGCCTAAAAGGCAAAAGAAGCCCCGACTAAACAGACACCCACCGGTGACCAAGCAACATCCACCCGGTGACAACGGGACACTAATAAATCACACCGTTCCTTGGACCCAACTACTACTCCCTAATATCCGAGGGAAACATACAACCCGCTGGTAGGGGAGCCCCACATCACCCAAAGATGACATTAGCAAATCACGCCTTTGTCCGAGGGCACACCGAATGATCCCAAAGACTCGGGAAACAAACAACCCATCGATAGGGATATCACCGCCATCCTCCGCTAAAGGCACCGAAAACACCAAATGTCTCAGGGGTCTCAGGGGACAAAGACTCGGAGGGACGTAAACAACCCGCCGATATGGAACCCAAAACCAATCTCGACTCCAGAGAAGGCACGGGAAACGCCCACCGTCCGAGGGGTCAACGGGGACAAGAATCGAGGAAAATATACCACCCGCCGATATGGAACCCATCACCAACCCCTTGTTAACCGTTGATGTTACCGATACTATTTTCCGAAGATGAACTTGCGACACAGGATGATGAAATTTTATCGCCAGGGAAGAAGTGGACACTGAGGTTCAAGTGAACAAGGACCTCACCGATCCACATGAGCATACCGAATCACCATTCAAGCTCCGACAATGATGACTCCCCTTCCTCCACTGATGAGTTCAAGAGATTTGATAATGTTCTTCCACTCACCGAGAGGCGCTTGTTCATGGATCACCAAAGCTTCAAGGAGGTTATACTGGGGTCATCGAAACATTGTGGGAACAACACACCGAGGTTCCGCGCCAGCTATGCTGATCTAAAGGCTGAGGTACAAGCCTTTGATGAAAATGTTCATGAGCACAAGGATCTGATGTATGACAATCTTCGCAGACCGACGAAAACTTGGCTAAATTTCTCGTGCACCTTCGGTGTAGGCACAAAGATAGATGAAATCGGAGAATTTGTCAAAGAAGATCCAACGCCAACTCTCGTCGGAAGGCTACTGAGGCTTACTTGAAACAATCTTCCGTACTCGGCCAACCGGGTCGAATGCTTCAATCTCGCAAATGTTCAGTGGTCTTCAATATTCACCAGCCTTCAAGCTACATTGGGCTTTGTGAATACTCAGTGGCTACTTTGGCTCATGCATCTTCTTCCCCGGCCTCGAATCTCGGCCCCGAATGATCTGCCTCGAAGTTTCTCGTGCAAATTTGGAAGCAAAAGTCACCGGTATTCAAACCGACACTTCGTGATATCAAGGCTATGATCTCTCAAATTTATCAGCCTTCAAGGGACAAGCAACCAGTCCCTCCTCAAGACCAACACCAACTCTGCCCTCACCGACGCCCAAAGAATAGTTTGAGGGGAGAAAGTCAAGAAACTCCTCTTCACACCGAGGGGAGACAACACCACCGTACCTGCAACTCCAATCTCATCATCACCACCAGTGTCAGCAATACCTATCTCATCAATCCCACAACCAACATCAACAACAACAACACTGACAGTGATTACACCAATAATAACAACAACACCGCCCCTGGTAGCATCTTCTTCTTCGTGCTAGACAAAGGAAAAGGCATAATGACAACACCTCCGAGCCCGAAGATTCCTTTAAGATCGGCGACATCGAATACCTGCCACACCACAACAAGTAAGTGTCTATCTTGCAAAAGAAGAAAGGAAAGAAACTTGCTGAGGAAGAAAGAAAAGCAGAGAGGCACCGTAAAGGTGGTCGCCAGAAGAAGCCGAAAATGTTGGAATAGATGCTAAGAAGCTTAAAAAGGGTCAGCAGACAAAAGTTCAAGGAAGCTCAGCCGCCGATGGTGAAATGAGAAAAACAGTTGGAAGAAAAGAAGAAGAAAACTGAAGCCCTCGTGCAAAGCGTAATTGAGCATTACAACCGACAATGACAAGTCGGGCTACCCAAAAGATCACAGATGTCAAAATCATCCCCAATACCAAACCATGGCCATGAACGCTATGTAGGGATGATAAAAGATACTTCGAGGTTCATGATCCCCTAAAGTTCACCGACTTTGGGATCACCAACTCGATGAGCTTGGTCCAATTATTGAAATGAAGAAGAATGCGGTTAAGGAGGGATGAAGATTCTCAATAAAAGATATGAAAGATCGAGAGATGCACCAAAGACAACCGAGGATTCACCGCCTTAATCGCACCTCAAGGATCTCAACCACAATCATCCACCGGCAAAAGGAAGAGAGTTGAGTTCCACCGAGATAAAGTGCCGGATTTGAATGCAACAGGAGCCGCCTGAAGGTGTTAAGTTTGTAAACCTGTTTGGTGATTGAAAAGCCCCGAAAGAGGGCTATTTTTCATTGATGAATATGGAAACCCGCTCCAAAGGTGGAGATATTGATAAGGCTGGAGTGGCAACAATACTGAGCTACATACCAGTGGCTTCTCAAATTCAGTCTCCTGCAAATATCAAGTTGAATTGACGGATATATTCACAACTATGGAGTCAAAGATCACTGGTCTTTAAAATTCGACAACTACCAAGCAAAACAATCGATGTTGAAGCACCTGTAAGGTTTTGAGAGACTAAGAAGGCCAAGGGTCAATGCATTCAAGAAAGTGAAGAAACTAGGTAAGAAAGCAAGTTGCGCTGGCATTCAAAGTTTAGAGGATGCATCCAAACAGGGGAGGAGTGAGAGTACAAATTCAGGCGAGGCATGGAAGGTAAACACGCTAGATCGATGATTCTTTAAAGGTCCGCAGCTTGAAGAAAAGGATAAGGAAGTGGTGCAAGCAATCGCCTAAGTTGTGCATCCGCCGATAGTATTGAAGTAACCATCACGCAACAATCACCGGTATTATTATAGCCACCGCCAATTCAGACATTTCAAGCCCAGAGGCAAATCAAGCTACAATTATAAGCACCACAATGTAGCCGCATTTATGTTGGAAGTTAACCTTAATTTGCGTGGTACAAAATCAACTCATCCAATTGTTCATCCACCGGCTCGAGAAAGATTGAGAATATTGTCGATTATGAAATTCATTTGGCCATCAAAAGGCAAGCCTCAAGGTAGAATGAAAGAAAGGCGCATGCATCACAAGCATTTGATGAAGAATCGAAGTCGATAAGATATTGTGGTCTTAGATAGGTGGAAATGGAACATCTAATTTTGTGTGTAGGTTTACTTTTTTTAGCTATGAACAATAAATAAATAACAACAAAGTTTAACCGCTTACGTTTGAAAAAAGGTTCAACGATCGCTTCTTTTAAAGATGGACTTCTAGACTGTGCAAGTGCTCTTGGTACCACATTTGGATGTTTAATCCACCAAGCATGAGATTTTTCAAACGACTCAAGGATCCACACCTATGAGAATAAAAAATAAAAAGAAAAAACATAAACTTTTAAATATAAAAATCAGAAAAATGTTAAGTTGGAAAATGGATACCAAAACCCAAACACAAATCCGCATATAGTGTGTATGTCGGACAATGCTTTGGATCTTTCTTCAATCTTAAAAGGTGGTCATCCGCTGCTTTATCAAATACATTATGAAGTTGGTCATATAAATGAGTCCAAATATGCTCACCCCATGGAAAAGCATTCCAATCATCTAGATTATCAACTAACCTCATCAGTGTATCATCCACCTCGCATGTCAACAAACGACCTATAAAGATCACATGTAAGGCTAACAAAAGACAAAGACGCATACAACATCTTCATCGATATCCTGTCAAACCGCCTTCATCTTCGATAACACCAATGACATCTAAGTTGGTTAGAATATACCCTTGCTTGTCGAAATACCCTCGTTACGAAAATTTAGAGAACCGATGCATACAACCCAAAGCTTACGATCCAAACCGCAAATCTTGGTCATTAGACAAAACTCACGACGACCAAATGAAAGCATGCCCTTCAATGTAAAAATGAAGGGCATATCATAGTGAGAATCGCCTACTTTATGTCGTTTCTTAGCATATAATCTATGATGCTTTCATGTTCAAAAACAAGAGATCAATCCATCTTCCAAAGCGTGTATTCCTAAACAAGATTCGGGTTTTATGCCTAACTTTTGCTTTATCAACCAAAAGTAGTTCGCTTTTATGGTAATGATTAACTTAGCTTCATAGTCCTAAAAAGGGTCAACAAAACAACAATTTAAATCGAAAATGGATGGAATCTATACCAACGTCGTAAACAATTGTGATATGATGCATATAAACCACTCCTTATTAGTCTACAGAGTGCCACTAAAATTTATAATGAACCAAGTTATGTTACATACCTAACAAACAACATCTACCGTGATATACCCTACATAATTACGTAATCGCATGACATAAAAAGGTATTAATCGAATAACAACTACAATTTGCTAAAGCATAGAAACAATTGGAAATAAATAATATGTAATAAACAACGACCAAAATATTTACGTACCATATTTGGCCACATTTTTTAAACAAACTAGATCAATCCAATATGGATTGCACTCAACACCGTAGCTTTCTAGCCGGTGACATAACCGATGATACAAGGAAGAGAGGGACTGGCGAAGAAGATGGTCTCATTAGTGAAAACAAGTAACTAAGAATGTTTTTATGCGAGAAGCAAAAACAGAGAAAAACGGTAACTATGAATGTTTTTGTGCGAGTGGGTAATTGATTTTGAATACATATGTAATCACTTTCACCATTCAAAAGTGTACTTTCTATGTAATGTGAAATGACGAAACAACCCTTATCAAAAATACGGTTGCCCACGCTTTTTAGTTAGCCAAAAACAATACCTTACACATAATGACACTTGTCGCAATAATGTCGATGAAGCCAACAATGACAATTTGGCCGCCTCCAATTGAAATAAAAATAAAAGTTTCGGTCCGAAAGTAAATAGCTTCATGCGCATGATCTATTTGCATCATTTTCCCTATATTAAAATAGAGTATATTGACAAGTTTTAATATTTTTATAAGTATTATATTTTTATGTTACTCGGTTTTAAGTTTCGTAACTTAAAGACTTAACGTAGTAATTACCGGGATCAAACTTAACACTCTTTCAAACCTTACTTTATAAACATTACACGTTACCTATGAAAATTCTACAATCTTTACACGTGTGATGCCAATATCAATCCTATATACATACGTGTTCTACTTGCTAGAAATCAACACATCAACACCAATGACACTCATTTTTCTACTAATACATTAATAATTGTCATCTTAAATAATCATGTACATGTTCATGTAATAATGCATTTGATTTAACTCGTGGGTACTATCATATTGTTATGATTAGAAAATGAGTTACAATGACATAGTTATTATGTCTTTATTTAGTTATAGAGTAAATTGCAACTGCCGGGTGTGTTTGCATCACCGAGGTTGGCCCTTTCGACCAAAAAGTTGCACCGTTCGTTCTTAAGTGGGAAACGTTATGCACCGTTCGTCCCTCCATCCAACTGGGCCCACCAATTCCCACTAACTCTCGTCAAGTCAGTCCATGTAAGGGTCCATGTGAGGGTATTTTAGTATTTTCACCTTTATTTCTAACTTCATCTTCTTCCTTTTATCTCCAACTATCACCACCCAATAATCATTCACCATCACACATTCAGACACATGTTTATCTTGACCAAATTCAGAAATAAAATCACTTTCAATAATAAATTAAAGATCTATGGAAATTGACAGCTGAAAATACTTCCAATAACAGATACATCAAATACTTATATGGTAGTAAATTATCACCAAATAAAATCATGCCAACTGCAACCATTTGCATACCCAAAACAACAAAGATTTGCATACCAAAAAAACAACAAACTAAAATCATTCTTGTGATTTTCTTCTTCCCATATCTTATCAAACCACGAATCACACCTTTAGAACCCATAAAAATTTTGTTTAGCATAGCCGCAACCAAATCAAATAAAAATTTTGTTTATCACCAAATAAAATCATTCTTGTGATTGTCTTTGAGGTTTGACTTTTTGATTTGAAGTAAACAAATCAAATGACAAACGATCTCATATTTCTCATTCGAAAATAAAGACAGACTTTTAAACATACAATCGAAGAGAACTTCATCATGGATCAAAACAAGACTTCAAACATAAAAGAAAACAAGATCTCAGGTTATTAGAAAATATCAAAAATCCTAAAAGATCTAACAAACCCATCATCGATCTATCAAAAACAACAAATAAAAACTTACCTGGGAATGTTATAAGATCATTAATCGAATCCATTTTCATTTGGGTTTCGTAATCTAAGTTCATGCGAGGGTTTTAAAAAAGTTGTTCGTGTGACAAAAAGATAATGGTGGTATGTTTGGTTGTTAAGGAACTTCGTGACTCAAAACCCGTGTTGGTTTTGTGATGGAGTTATATGAGCCATCAACATCCAATGCCACACAATGAACCAAAACCGTATAATCAAACCAAAACCGAACCTCGTTGTTGTTTATGGTTTTGGCAATTACTCCTACCAAAGAACAACCGAAAAGTTATCAAGGGATGAGAGGGTGGTTCGATGTTTGTAGATGTAGATCTTAGTAGATGGGACTTCAAATCGAAAATAAGACGATGAAATCCAATCACAATGGTTGCCGGATCTGAAAAAAAGGATACCGAAACCACCGATAAAACTCTTAGAATTGGGGTGGTACTAGATTTGTTTTATTAAGTGTAAATCGTCTTCTTCTTGTACCTAAACCGATCCGGAGAGAGATTGAGGGAGTGTGGTTTACTTTTGGTGAAAGATGATTTGTTTATGTGTGTGAGTTTGATTTGCGAAACGTTATGGATGTGATTTGCTAAACATATTGGAACTGTATGTCATTTAGTGGAACACTTTGAGCTCAACCGAAGTTAGCTATCCTTTAACAAAAGATGGATATACCTCTCACGTGGGTATCACACGGGAGCAAAGTAATCCACCGCTAGTGGCCCAGCTTGGATGGAGGACTAATCGGTGCATAACATTTCACTTAGGACGGACGGTGCATTTTTTGGTCAAAGCGAAACATCGGAATAACGAAACCATGGATGAATCGTAATTTACTCTTTAGTTATATATAAAAAAAGAGTAAACTACACCGCCCGGCCCCTGTGGTCATGCATTCGACAAGTTTCGCCCTTTGACCAATAAAATACACCGCTCGTCTCTAAATGCTAAACGTTATTCGCGCTGGTCCTTCGCTCTAACGGCCATAACTAACATCCGGTAAATTCCCCCATGTGACATCCACATGAGGGTATTTTGGTATTTTTAAACCTCCTTTTAACATCTTCTTCCTCCTTTCATCTTGAACCATCACCACCCACTACCATCTTCTTCCATTCACCATCTTTTTAAAACCACAAACAAACATTTATTTTAGAGTAAATTACACCGTTCGTCCTTGTGCTTTGCGTTGACCGCATGGTTTCGTCTTTTGACCAAAAAAGTTGCACCGTTCGTCCTTAAGTGTGAAACATTATGCACCGTTCGTCTCCCCTCCGGTCCATCCGACCACCACCCCACTAACGCCGTTGTCACTTAACCTATGAGGGCATATCCGTCATTTCTTATCCCCCTTTTCCCCCAAAGTAAAACCCTATATACTTATCTATCTACCCCACCCACCCACATAAATCCCTTCGGTTCCACCACCATTTTCAAAAAAGGGTTTTCAAATCAAATCAAAATCATGGTTAGATGTCCTCGTTGCCAAACACTTGCAGTTATGAAAACATCATGGACAAATAAACCCGCCTGGTGAAGGTTTTATGCTTGTCCCCAAATTGTATGTGTTAATGGTTTTACTTTGTAATTGAACAATATCAGTATTTGTTGTTTAATTTTGTTTTACATGATTTGTTGTTTAATTTGTTTTACAGATTGTAAAGATTTGTTGATTGGGTGGACCCAGAAATGTGCCATCGTTCAATGGTAGTTATACCTGGTTTATTAAGGTCATTGAACAACCATCAAGAAATCATACAAAATATGGAGCAAGAAAGATCAACATTGAAGAAGTATGTTATGGTTTCATGTATTTTGTTGTTTGTGTCTATTATGTATAACATATTGACCTAGCAGTGTAGTATTTGGGTGTTAAGAGATAGATGTATTTTGGGTGGTTAATGTTAGATGTATTTTGTATCTGTTATGTAGCACCATTGTAATGAAAACAAGCTTTGTAGCATTATTTCAATTTACTGTTCTACATATTGCAGTCACTTTTATGAATTTTACTATTTCATTTTCTCACTTTTATGCATATGCGCCACTTTTATCAATGCAACACTATTTCTACATTGCCGCTAGTCAATGAATCAACGCCACTTTTCTCAAGATTCTTGCAATTTAATGTTATAGCTTTACTTGCATTTTTGCAATTTCTACATTACCACACCTCTATATAAGGGCACATATGGATAATACAAAACCATATCAAACATCTTCCTAATCTATTCATACTTGTCGCAAAAACATGAGTTCAGAAACAAGGGTTCCAACAAGAGAAAAGGTTATATACATCTTCATGTGCCTTTTCCATCTCTTATATGTTAAACATACTTATGTTTTATTGTTTTTAATTTTTATTTTTTCGAAGTAATCTGCATTTCCAGTGATACATCTCAAAGTACGATGACAAGTTCAAACACATGGACATGGTATTTTCCATCGCAAGATGTAGTACCACTTGATGAGATACAGTTTTATGAACCAAATGTGGGCTCAAGCTCTTTTCCTGTTGAAAAGGATGATGATAAGCCACTAACCCAAAAACAAATGCAAAAGCTTCTATTTGATGCAAGGACTAAAGTTCTAGGATTGCCTCGCAAGGCCACTCTTGAAGAATTTGGTGTCAAACCTTATGTTGCACTAACCAAATTGCAAGCACCAAAAGGAAGGGGAAGGGAAAGAAAAGGATGGGTTAGAAGCACTAGTGTTTCATGGTTTATGGTCTTATCTTAGAAGACGGTCTTTCATGTCTTTCATGGTTGCAGATGTAGTACCACCTAAAATAAGTTAGTATAAAGCGTTTTTATGGTCTTTCATGTGTACTTGAACCTATTTTATGGTCTTTATGGTTTCGCTTTTACTTTATGTATGTTTTTTATGGTCTTTCATGTTTACTTTATGTATGGTTTCAGTTACCAAATTACCAAAAGAATCTGTACATACCAAATTAAAGTCAAACAAAATAACATACCAAATTAAAGTCAAACAAAATAAAGTCTAAAGCAACCATACCATTAATCAATCAAGTTTAAAGGCATATAATGCCATAAACATCCAAAACAACTTAATTGACATCATGCATAAGACATACTAGAAACACGCATACATAATGTATATAATCATAACATACACTATCAAACACAGTGCATGACATACTTCAACCAACACAACCACCTTCTTCCTTGGTGCTCTCTTTATTTTTTCACCATCTTCGTCAAGTTTGTGCCTTCCCCTTATCTTGACAATCCGCTTTGTCTTTTGATTGTGAACTCAGAGGGAGTATCGTGAATCCAAATCCACCCCTTTGCTTTGCATTTTTTCTCTTTTGATGTTGGAATCACTCCTAAACAAGATTTCAAGTATTTATATTTCATATGTAATAAGTAGCTTTATTATGGCCTTTATGTTTGTTTAAGGTCAAGCTTATGTAGAAGGCCCATAAGCTTAGGCCCAAGCCCAATAAGGAATAGGAAAGGAGAGGGAGTGTTGCCCTAGCTCCTTGCCTATATAAACCATGTAATAACCCTTACTTGAGGGTTGGTTGTTCAAGTTTTTCTCTCATTCATACTCTTTGCCTAAACCGTATATTATTTACGTGTGTGTGTGTGATTTACTTGTTCATCCGCCATTCATCTTTCTCTATAACTTGTGTTTGTAAAACTAGTGACCTAACAGGGGTATCAATCGCCAAATAGTTGGGTGTACTCGTTTGTTTTTGAAGTTTTTGATTTTGGTCTTACGCAGTAAGTGGGTGATAACGATTCTTTAGGTTCTTTAAAAACTTGTTTTTTGCACTTTTAATCCAAGATTCTTGTACTTTCAACGTTTTAAGGTGTTAAAATACTTGTTTTTGGCAAAAGTTTCAAACTTTATGCGTGGATCATTGTTTTGAACTAGTTTTTGTTCGTGGTGTGTATTTCTACCATAACCGCTTTTAGAGTGTTTGGATCATCAAGTTCCACACTTTTGTGTTATTTTGGTGTTATTGAAGCTATTTCATCACACAAAAAACTGGTTTAGAAACAACTTTGGGCAAAATCAAAATTACGAGTAATCCTACGCGTATCAAAACCCTAAAATTACGCGTAAGATTTTCCTTGGTTTGATCTTCATTTTCCGGTTTATTCCGTGTTTTCTTACTTGGATAAGTCTGAAAATACGTCGACTTTGGATATCTTTGCATCGGAAGTGTAAAAGATCATTTGGGCAAAACCCTAAAATTACGCATAAGCATAAGCTTACGCCAGAAATTCCACGCATAAGATTCACTTTACGCGTAAACTTAGGTCTACGCATAAGGTAATCCTACGCCTAACTTTCTACGCATAACTTTTGTCTACGCGATAACTTTAGATTTTTCCTTACTTACGCGTAGCTAAAACCTACGCGTAACTCTCAATTGTTACGCCGTAACTTTGGTGTTTTTTACGCATAAGTGCTACTTGGTTATTGTGATTTCTACGCCTAAGGACACTTCATCAACAAAGGTTCATTCGACTACAAAGATCCATTTTACCAACACAAGTTTATCAACATGTCACAACCACCATACTCTAACTATTTCCCTTACACTTATCCTCAACGACAACAACAACTAAGTCCACAACATCAACAATGGAATCAACAACAAGCAATTTATCAACAACAATTTAATCAACAACATACTCCACAACTTGTTGCAAATCCACAACCTCAAATGGTTCAACCACCACCAAGTCTTCAAGTTCAACCGCACACAAATGAATTCAATCAACATCCATCAAGGAACACTATGAAGGAACCCACTTGGTTTGCAAAGATGTGTGAAGCTTTAAGCACCTAACAATCAATTCATGAGGCTGGATCACTTGATAGACCTCCAATGCTCACCCCTGGAAACTACGATCAATGGGTGATAAGGTTCTTTAGGTTTTGTGATCTAAAGAAGCCACATGGAAAGTTCTTAAAGAAGGTTATCTTGGAAGGTCCATTTGAGATGCCTACTATCATTGTACCCGGAGATCCAAATGCCATTCCACCAAGAGATGAACAAACAAACATTGCTATCAAGCGTTGACTTGAATCCTCAAGAACTTCTACACTATGAAGCAGATGAGCTTGCAATGGAATACATCCTTTTAGGATTACCAAACCCAATTCTTCGTAGTGTTGATGCTCAAAAGACAGAAAATGTGGGATCATATTCGTCTTCTTATGGAAGGATCTATACTCAATCAAGAAGATTTGGAATCCAAAATTTACTTGGCTTATGAACACTTCATGATTGAACCCGAGAGACACTAGAGTACTATCATCACCGATTTTCAGACATCATCAATGATTTGGATAAACACAACATCATCATGCCAAGAATTGCGTTGAATACTAAGTTCCTGAGTAGTCTTGGTCCTGAATGGGAGAAGTATGTCATTTTTCTCCGCCAAGCGAAGAACATGCATCATTCTACCTACGGATTGTTGTACGATTACTTGAAACCTCATGAAAAGGAAGTTGATCGGGAAAGGATTCTCCGTGCTCAAATTGCTCCACCAACACATCCGAAAAATCAACAACAACTTGCCTTATATGCTCAAAACAGTTATTCTCCTCAACCAGCAACTCAACCAAATGCTTCAAACACACCTTCACAAGAACAACCTCAACAAAATCAATTGGTTCCATACAACAACAATGCTCAAGCATATGTCGCTGAAGCGATGAGGAAACCGATCCGTCAAGCATTGCAACAAGGATTTGCTATGATTGCTAATGCCTTTAGACGTTATACCAACAAATCCAACAATCGATTCGCTCCTCATCTAACACACGAATCAAGCTTGTGAACAATGGACGGTTGAAGTTCGTAATCGTGATTATGGTAGTCAGATGGGCGGTGGTCAAGGGTTTAATGCTGTGGGTAGGAATAACAACAGAGCTCGAGTGGTGGAACAGGGAAATGCTCAAAATGGGTTGAATGGTCTTCGATGCTACAACCGCAATGAGAAGGGACACTGCTAATGCATGCCCAAAGCCAAGGACTAGGGCAAGGCTTATTTCAAAGAGGCTCTTCTTTTGGCTCTTAAGGATGAAGTCGGTGGAACTCTCACGCACAAAGAACAGAGCTTTATGGCAAATGCTGACTGATGATGATATGGAGGACTTGCGTGCCAATGCACCAATTGTTATGTTGATGGCTAATATGCAAGCACATGAGTGACACAGTGCCCAAGTATGACACTCGATGGCTTGTCTCAGTACCAACAAACCATATTTATCTCTCGATCTCATATCTCCGCCAACATCCGAATCCGGCAGAAGGCTCGAATGTTCAAAATGAGCCATCCACATCTCATTCCGACGATTTTCAACTAGACCTCGTAGTTATATTTGACGATCAAGATGACCAAACGGTTTCCTTTGATAATCAAATTGACTCTGTGGTTATACTTGAGGATCTCAGTAATGATCATGTTGTGACTCACGTTGAACACGCCGAACTTTTGCCTCATCCGTGATTTTGCTCGCTTAATACAAGACCAACAAACCATAGTGGAAGAATGTCATGCAATTAATCAGGACTTGAAAAGTAAAATGCACTGTTAACAAAGGATTTTGAATGTTTACAAAAGCAACTCAACTTTTTCAAAACTCAAGAAAAACGTGAAAACGGTTTTGAAGCGGCCTTTGCCAAATCTTATCAAAACGAAAAATATTTAGAACGACAGATGCATGATCTAGCCGCTTCGAAGAATGCTTTGTTGTCCGAAATAGAACAACTGAAACATGAACATAAAAAGCAAATTAACGCTCTCACCTTGGAAAATCAAAAAGCTAAGGCCGAGTTGTTAACTTGTCAAAAACAGTTCTCTGCATACAAAAAGCATTCAACGAAACGAATAGATGATCATCTTGAAGAAATCATCGGCTTGCAAAACAAACTTAAAGAGTTTAAAACTGTTGTTTACAAACATGGCGAAGTCGGTCACAGACCATTGAAAAGTTTACTTTAAAACCAAATCCAAATGGATATGGACCGAATCTTGCCGACACAAACCTAAGCTTTCAACCAAAGCATTCAAACCAAATCTCGAAGTTTCCAAAGGCGAATATAAAATTGATAATTTGTTATGAATGTTGTTGAATATCATCGCCAAGAGGAATTAGATGCAGAAGACGAGAGTCGATCAAAATTAGAAAAAGTTGTTTACAACAAACCTTTTAATTATTCAAAACCGGTCACTTTCGTCACACCAACGGATTCTTCTAACACACCAAGGGTTATCATCAAAACACCGAGTCTTCTATTGTTAATCCCAAAACGCATTTTGCACAAACTTATTGTCCTTTACCTTCCATTAGTGAAGTAAACTCACAACCTGAAAATCGAAAAATTCTTCGATATTTTGACATTTTCATGGCTGACCTCAAAATTTTACAACATGAGATAGAATATCGACCTGAAATCAAAGTTGAACATTTTCAATCGCCTCTGGCGCGAGAACAAAGAGACATTTTTCGGAAAAATCTTTTACCTAATGTTAAAAACTTGAAAAGTTGTGCAATTGCCTGGGAAAAGGATTTTCATAAGGAACTTGGTCATTAAAAAGGTCGTTGAGAAAACAAACATCTATTTCTAATTCTAAACGTAAAAAGAAACTGTTGAGAAAAGATGTTGATCGACTCTTGGAAGATGTTATCTGTGCTGATGTTCAAATGTTGTGTTATTGAATTCTTTGTCATATGCATTTGATAATATCTCTCATATATCTGTTGATTCTGTGGTAAATGTTGAGAACACTGATAATGTGCTTCAGATCGAGTCCTTAAAGTTGAAAACAAACGATTGTCAAACGAACTTTCAAATGCAATACGTCGCCTTAATTGGTGTCAAAAAGATATTCACGATCAACAACTTGCTTTTCAACACAAAATCAACCCGCTTGGCAAAACCTTCCGATTCTAAAATTGAGCAACTGGATGATCAAAACGCGTCTTTCAAGTGTCAAATCTCAAAATATGAACAAGAACTTGTAAAAGTTAAAAGGAATATGGTGTCATATTTGATTTACTCAAAAAGACTCGTGATGAAGCATCAAATGAACTTGATCATTATCTTGCACACACTAAAGAAGTTATGCATTTTGCCGGAAATGTTCGTCCGAAAATCAAGATCTGATTCACACTATCAAGTTAAGAGGAATGTTAGGAAAGTATGAACAACTTCCGCCAACAATCATTAAGAGATTAGCCCCGTAACACTTAGTACTCATGCACCTAGAATCTCTACTGCCAAATCACAAGTAGCTAACGTGCTTCCTTCTATCTGAAACAGAATAGTTGAGCATCTTTTCCAAACGTCCGCACTTCACACCTAAGAGCACTCAATCAAGAATAGGAAGTCTGCACCTAAGAAAAGATCATTAAGGAATGCTAAAGTAGAAGAACACCCTAGGACTATGAATAAGACTCACGTTGCTCCCACTATAGATATTGCGTCTGGCAAATGTAATAGAAATAGTGATGTAACGAATGCTAAACCGTTAAGTACTTTTGATATTCACCGATGCACCTTGTGATTTTTGTCGTAAAAGTATGAATTCTGATTGTCATGATAAATGTGTTGCTAAAGCTATCATCTCTCGCTTAAGGAATCCTAAGAACCGGAATACCTCTAGGCCCACTAATCTTTCTAAGTCTGTGCTTGGTAGACCGCCATCTTTAGATTCTAAGAAACGCATTGCTCGTCCCTCAGAGCTCCAGCCACCTCCTAGGAATGTTGTACCACCTAGTGAATTCACTAAGACTAAAGCAAAGAGTAGTTATAGATGGCGGAAATGGATATATAACACACTAGGATTTAAGTGGATACCTAAAGCTATTGATGTGTGTATATCTACTATAATTGCTATGGAACCCTCTAACATTTCGGGTTCCACATCTACTTCTATTCCATCTGTGTCGCCTGTAATGCAGTGTGATATGGCAGATCATTCTCGATTGTTGATAGCGGATGTTCCCGACACATGACAGGCAATCTTAAATGTTATCAAACTTTATTGCAAAGTTCATTGGCACCGCTGTTTCGAATGATCACTTCGCAGCTATCATGGGCTACGGAGATTATGTCAATGGGAACATCGAAATAGCAGGGTTTACTATGTGGAAGGCCTCGGTCACAATCTGCTTTCGAGGTCAATTTTGTGATGGAGATTTGGAGGTTGCTTTCGGGAGAAAACTTGTTTCATTCGTGATCTACAAGGAAATGACCTTATGTCTCGCTCGCGTAATTCTAGTCTCTACACTATCTCTATGCAAGACATGGTTGCTTCCTCTCCCATTTGCTTACTTTCTAAGGCAACATCAACAAAATCCTGCTATGGCAATCGCTGCTCTCACATCTAAACTTTCAAACCATCACCAACCTTGCTCGCCACAAACTAGTTGAAGGACTCCCACGATTCCGGTATTCAAAAGATCACCTTTGCTCAGCTTGTGAACAAGGCAAAAGCACTCGTGCTCATTTTCCTTCAAAGGTGGAACACGCTCTCAAGATGTGCTTCATCTTCTTCACATGGATTTGTGTGGCCCGGCGCAGCAAACGATCAATGGCAAACGCTACATCTTAGTAATTGTTGATGACTACTTCACGCATGGACTTGGGTCTATTTTATTCGAAGCAAAGACCAAGCTCCACAAATGATCATCACCTTTCTCACAAAATACAAGTTCACTACCAAAACAATCCGCCGTAATCAATCGAACAGATAAAGGAACCAATTTGTTAACAAACCCTTCGTGAATTCTATGAGAAAGTGGGAATTCAAAGATCAAACATCTATTGCACGCATACCGAACAAAACGGAGTTGTCGAAAGACTAAACCGAACGTTAGTGGAAGCTGCAAGAACAATGTTAATCAATGCTAAACTTCCAGATTACTTATGGGCGTAAGTCGATCTATCGTGATGCTATACTCAAAATTGTTCTATGATCACAAAACGCCACAACAAAACACCTTTCGAGCTTGTCCACAACTATAAACCGAATCTCAAACACTTTCATGTATTTGGATCTCTTTGCTATCCGAATAATGATCGTGATGATTTGGAAAGCTCAAAGCCAAAGCTGACATTGGAGTCTTTATTGGATATTGTGATAATTCCAAAGGTTTCCGAATCTGGAATCGTCGAACAAAGGAGGTAATGGAAACGATTCATGCTCATTTCGATGAACTCACGGAAATGGCTTCGAGTATAATGCCAACTTAGAACCCGTCACAACCGCTTAAACTTCCCTCAACCCCATCATCACCGAAGAAAGCCCTCGCCTTACTCGCCAACAAATGGAAAGGTTATTTGCTCCGCTGCTTCGACGATATTGATGAACGTGCTCGTGTGTATCCGCTGCTTCCGCTCACAGCGACAACCCGATAATATTCCTATACCGATACACTGCTACAACAACTACCGTTGCGATGCACCTACACCGCTTGACTCCAACACAACAGCTTGAACACACCGCCCAACAATGATGAACCGCTGCTGATGATATTCTGAATGAAGTACCCCCACCTGCAGATTTTGATCCAAATGCGATCTTTAACCCGTTTGCTAATGAGACCGCCGCACTGATGTCGCTGAATCTTCAACAAACCATTTGAATCCTCGAAAATCCGCACAATGTATACCAACATCAACCCTCCTACACATAGATGGACAAAGACCATCCTCCGAAAACATTATTGGCAACCCAATCAACCACCGTTACAAGACAACGCCTTCACACGACGGTGAACATTGCATTTATGCACTCACCGCCCAATCTGAACCTAATAACATCAAAGACGCAATGACAAAAGACAACTGGATTGAATCCATGCAAGAAGAACTCAACCAATTCAAACGCCTTGAAGTATGGGAACTGGTTGAAAGACCAACAGGGGTCTACGTCATTGGTCTAAAATGGATTTGGAAAACAAATTGATGTCAAGGAAACGTTATCCTAAACAAGTCACGCCTAGTGGCTAAGGGTTATCGCCGTGAAGAGGGAATAGACTTTGAAGAATCTTTTGCTCCGCGTTCGCGTCTTGAGGTCGCTCGATATTTCTCGCGTCACGCTCATATGAATATGACGGTCTCATCGATGGATGTCAAAACGCGCTTTCTCAATGGACAACTTAAAGAAACGGTTTATGTCACCAACCGATGGATTCGTTGATCCCGAAGTTCGAACCATACAAACTAACAAAGCTCAGATGGTCTCAAACAAGCCCCTCAGGCATGGTACGATAAGCTATCATCCTTCCTCATTGCCAATAATTTCACCAAAGGTTCGGTTGACCCAACTCTTTTTATACAATATCACGGGAACATATCTTAATTGTTCAAATTTACGTGATGACATCATTTTTGGGTCTACACATAAAAAGTTTTCAATCGCTTTTGCAAAACTAATGAAGAAAAATTTTGAAATGTCCATGATGGGTGAACTTACGCTCTTTCTAGGACTACAAGTTCATCAATCACCCCGTGGTATTTTCTTGAGTCACTCCAAATATGCCCTTGAATTGTTAAACAAATTTGGAATGAAAACCTGTGACACCTATGCCACACCAATGGCTCATACCAAGAAATTAGACGCTGATTTACATGGGAAATTGGTGGACCCTACAAAATACCGTAGTATTATTGGGTCTCTCATGTATCTAACAGCCAGCGCACTGATATTGTCTTTGCCGCTTATCTATGCTCTCGCTATCGGCCGCGACCAACCGAAACCCACCTCTCAGAGGCTAAAAGAATCCTCCGATACATCAAGGGAACCATTAACTTGGGGATCCGTATCCGGGATTCTGGTTTTGAACTAATCGCTTTTTCGTACACCACAGCAGATGCTTAGACTCAAGGAAAAGTACTTCAGAGCTTTACAATTTCTGGTGATAAACCGGGTGTCATGGCAATCAAAGAAGCAGGATTGTACATCGCTGTCCATCAACCGGCGTAATATGTAGCCATGTATGCGTGTTGTGCTCAAGTCATCTGGATGAGAACACAACTCAAAGACTATGGTTACTATTTGACGTAATCCCGATGTATCGCGACAATCGGAGTGCCATTATTGCCATCTCGTGCAACTCATTTCAAAGACTAAATCAAAGCACATCGATCTACGCTTATCATTTCATCAAGGACCACGTGGAACGGTACCGTTGAATTATACTTTGTGGGTACGAATACCAATTGGCGAGATCTCACCAAAGCCTTGCCTTCCGCTAGGTTTAATGAGTTGGTCCAATCAATTGGTATGAGGTGTTTGACTCAAGAGGAATTGATGACCTCTAAAACAGTCTTTAAAACCTGTCAAACACCAAAACATCTTTTGTAAATAGTTTTTCAAAAACAAAATACAAAAATATAAAACCTGATAAAACAACAAAAATATTCTTCTAATCTATATTTCTTTCAACATTGTAAGTACATTTTCTTCGTCAACACTTTAATCTTTCAAAATTCAAGATTTTTCCCGATCAAGTGTTGAGGGGAGAAAATTAATCTATTAACTGCCAAAACATCCTGTTACTTGCATGTTATCATATCTCGGGTTGACTCTTTTACAAATGGTGGTACATTTTCTGTTCAAATGACACTTCTGACTTAAATTAATAACCTTTCATTATTTTCTCAAGTCGAGGGGGAGTGTCGCCATGCTTCTTTCCAAAAATCTTTGATTGGTAACCAAAATGGAAGTTAAAAGGCTTTGTTTGAAAAGGAAAAGGTGGAGGGACCAAAACTGTCTAAATGCTAAAGTTATTTTACTAAAAACACCTCCCCACCTAACCTACTCTTCACATTTAATTCTAAACCTATACATCCTACAAACCAAGATTCATTCAAGAAACTTTTGTGTTTTGATCATCAATTTGTAAGTGGTTTTATGATCTTAACGATAATACAAGCTAAGGTTTTGAATTTCAAGCAAATCCAACGGCTAAAACTTTGTTATAAGCGTGATTATGTGTTCTACGCATAAGCGTATGAACACACAATCATTGTGAGTGTGTTTTGGTTAAAAGATAGTGTCAAAACGTTTTTAACAACATCAATGATACTATTTAACCCTCTAAATCCACCCGAAACACTAATTGATGATTTTGAATATTAGGGTTTATGAGTCGATTTGGTGTTTTCAAATGTGAAGGTTTTGGTCAAAAAGATTGTGTGGATGTTCATATGATGTTGAATTGATGATTTCCATGCCCTATAACAACCAGAAACACTAATTTAATCGAATTAGGAATTAGGGTTTAATGTTCTTGGTTTGGGTATGATTCACCACGATTCAGATGTTATAACTTGGTTTATAGACTCTCACAACATCTTAGAACTACCATAAATTTGGTAAATCCCATGGCTAGAAATTTATATGTAATTCATAACCTTTAGGGTTTTGACCTACGCGTATGACTTTCTACGCATAAATGTTTAACGTGTTTTCATGCCATGATTTGTTGTAAACTGAATATACGTGTTAAGATTACTGATCTGATGATTTTATTTCAGGCTTTGCTACGCTTAATATTCAGAATCAAGGTCATTTGAATCTCTACGCATAAGGATTACCCTACGCCAGAAGTCATGCTAAGAAGAATCCACGCATAACTATTACGCGTAAGGTTCTACAATGGGACTACGCGTATCCTGGAAGGGATAAACGTAAAGGACCTCTACGATAAGGTCTACTCTACGAGTAAGCCTTACGCTAAGGTAATACGCCTACGCGTAAGCTCTACGCATAAGGTCCCCTTTTCCACGCGAACATTTCACGCTAAGTTAAGATCCTACGCGATAAGCTTTCTTCACGCGTATGTCATACTCAAGCACGCTAACTTTGCCAATTCTACGCCTAAGCCTTGATTGACCTTCATTATGAATTGTTACGTGTACAAACTTGTTAATAAACTTATCATAACGTCACGAATCCAATAATGTCACTAATAAACTTAAACGTTTGATATGTTGTGAACAATAAGTGATAACATAAACTTTAAAACTTAAAGTTAACTAACTCACGAAACATTTCACGACGTCATTGGACTATTGAACAAACAAGTGACTTAGGACTCGTAACAATCATCATTAACTGTACATTCAATAACCAGACAATAAGACCTTCCGTTGACTAACACTATGTCTTTCGATATGTTGGTTCTTTTGGCTAATGTTATTTCGCATCACATGGTGAACAAATGAATGTGGACGCATCAGAAGTTCTTACAATTGCTGATATCTTTCCAAAGGGTTATCTGAGAAAGATTGGAAAGAACAACCTTAGGGTTGGCTTTGACACCCTCACATGCTCAGAATCTTCTTGTCTCATTGCAGTGGATATTCTCGGAATCATCCCTACCGTAACATGCTCACACTCTCACAGCCCAGAGGTCTACATTCAACAATTCGATTCTATGCAGGGATCTGGTCAAAGTGCGTGAATGTGACACTTAATCACAAACAAGTCACTATCACTCCTGCTGACTTACGGCTGTTCTCATCATTCCTGACATCGCTTCAACCGACTTCTTTGCTACCCCTACTGAAGAGACAGTCCTGAAATTCTTGATAGATATTGGTTATGATGAAGCTTCGGGAATCATTACTAAGCACTCTCAGTGAGCTGAAGAATATTCCTCAACCATGGAGAACACTCTACATGATCATCACCAAATCGGTCCTGGTCGCGGATAGTGGCTATGAGCATCCCAAGCTCATGGAACTGCAAATTTCTGGTCGTTGATCAACAAGAAGGACATTGAAATCGAAGCACTGATATGGGAGGACATGATGCTATTTCACAAGAAGCTTGGCTCCAAGATTCCCTATGTCGGATACACCAAACTGTTGATCCAGAGAGCACTTGGACTTCATCCCGATATCCCCATGAGGCTCAATGACCCAGATAATCACGACATATTGATGAACCCATACTATTCTCAAATCAAAGAATCGTCAACAAAGAAACAGGTGCGGTATTACCGATCACCTTCGACTATCGAAATCAAAAAGCTTGAAACATACAAAAGGTATCGGTTAGCCGTAAAAGAAGGCAAAGTTGGTCATCTTGATGAAAAATCTTCCGTACACCTACTGAGGACCGAAGAGGAAGTGCTGAAGTGTCACAAGTACAGATACTTATAGGAAGCTTCCCAAAAGGAATCCTCCTCGTAAAAGGATTGTTCCCGTAGGAAGTCGAACCTATTCCCACACCAACCAAAAGAAAGCTTGTGGACGAAAGCTCAAGGTACCGACACGATGAAGAGATTACTACTAAACCGCAAAGGATGACAACCTTCAGCATCAAAACCTCCAAGTCCTCGTGACAAAGAAAAAGGGAAGACTCCTGTACTTGTACCTTATGATGAAAGCTCGAAGAGTGATAAAGAGCCACCGAAAATGTCTACAAGAAGACGATCAAATTCCTTAGACACCAACACAAAGCTGAAGAATTTGCTAAAGACCAAATGGGTGGTCCCGAAGGATCAAGTGGTGCTGCCCACTCTGAACCATCTCCTGATGCGGTTAATCAACCCGATAAGGAGCGGTGCCACCACTCTGATGCAACAACAAAAGCTTGTGGAGGATACTATCGAATATGAGTTTGAGGAACCGAAACCGAGAAGTCCGAAAAAGATAAAGATGTTGATTATGATACGTTTCTTCTAGATAGTCCTCCGACGATCAAAGGAAGAAACCTCTGAAACTCCGAAGGATCCAGAGTCTCCTCATATCTCTTCATCATCGATTCGCTTCTCACTCTTCACCACCACCATCAAAAAGATCAACCAAATCATCATCCAAATCGAAGAAGCCCTCCATCTTGGATTTCTCGCTCATAAAAGAATTGTGAAAGCTGTCAAACAAGTCGAAAGAAAGACGCGGCTCAACAAAAGTTGAATTTCTTTGTCGATCACATACAAAGATCTGTATGACGAGAATGAAAAGATGCAAGGAGAAAGGAAGTTTGTTTAGGAATTCATGAAAAATCACCGTCAAGAGGAACTGAACGAAATGATCAAGGATACACTAAAAAGTACCTTCGGAGTAATTCCTAAAGTCACAAAGGAGTTGTTCACCAAACAACTTTATCCAAATCTTATGCATATCGCCAAGCAAACTATTCGGACAATCTTAACCGCTGTTGATCTTAGCCAAACCATACCGGACTACCAAATTCAAGAAGCTTGTAGATTCCGTTTAAAAGCTCCAACGCCCTAGAGACGATGAAGACAAGGATAAGGATAAAGACTCGCACCTAAACGCAGAAGTCTGGTGAATCTTCTTTGATGCAACCTCCTCCCAACGGCCTCCTGCTCAACAAAAATCTCCTCCTCGTTCTTCTACTGAAAAACCTCAGATTCGATTACCACCCCCACTCAAAACCGATGATCACTATGAGTATACGGGTGGTGACGATGAAGAGGTCCTTGAGCCCCTACAACAACCCACCTCTCCCAAACAAGTTCAGAAACCGGAATCATCATCTAGGCCTTCGAAAAAGAAGAAGAAGAAGACGCCTCAGACCGACGTCGTATCATGGCTAGATGACGATAAAACAGAGGAATTTGAATGGTTTGCTACTCTTTAACAACACTCCTACCCTCAAGAAGGTCAGGATTGGTAGACGCTCTACATTGAGCATGCTAAAATTCCGCAAGAAAAGTTCCATGTGAAGAAAATGACAAACTGAAAGAAGCTTAATCAAGAATGAAGCTGCTTCAACTTCTAAAAGACAAATTGAAAGTGCCCTCGAGGTTGAATATCACCTTGAAAACATTGCTCGAGCTATGTCTAACAACATGGATTGGCTCAACCCGAAAGCAAACATTGACTTCACACACAGGGACAACCCTCCATACTACACCGATTAGACCAAACCTCTACCAACAATTGGCCAACCAAATTAAACCAAGGATTCCTTCCAGATATTTCTTCAACAAAGACTTGGATTTTCTTCTACACGGTGGCGATGATTCAAGAAAATACTACATCGCTGACACTTCCATTCCCAAAGAACTGCCTACTCAAACCGCATAGCCATTGAGGAACGTGCCAATCACTTGTTCTCAACACAAGGGAAGCATACTAATCGAGATGCATTGTATGGGATTCATCACCGCCGAACCGACCTAATCTACTACGGCTTTCGTGTTCGTAAGTCTCAACATGCTGTGTATAGTTCTAAGGATATCGCTGCCATCATACACACCTTTCGCCTAAGTGGGACTACACATTCCTAAAGAAGATCGTAGTCAAACGACAAGATGAACGGACTATGCTTTCCTCGAAGTCACTTTGAGAATTTGTCTCTCAATGACATCAAGACATCTACCTTGCCAAAGTATGTGGTCGCATGAGACAATTCTCAATCAAAGTACAACGCTAATTTATCAAGTCAATTCTCATCTTCATAAGACGATTGTCATCAAGGAACGGTAGAAGATCTCCACCGGGCTGCTTGAATCTTACCAGACGCTGTCAACTTCACTCCTCCAAAGCTTGATCTTCCGATATCAACCCGCCTATCTCAATATACACTATCGAAAGAAACCTTTCGCATTGTTTTACGTAGTGAACTTCAAAGAAATCATGGCATGTAGTTTACTCCACAAGTTCGGGATCATACTGAAGCGGTTAGGGATGGAATGGCATACAGTTGAAGGATATACGCCGTAAAAATTGAGTCTCCTGCCGGAATTCTCGTGAGGAGGGATGTGAGACGGATCATCACAATGATTGATGAACGTTGTTTTGAAGGACGGCCGACGCATTGGAGAGTTATGTTTGGTGGTCGCACCCGTGATTAACATAACCGCTTTCAACGCCGCAGGCACACTTCGGGAACATCACCGCACTTCCCCGTACCCTTGAATTGCTTCCTTCATATAATTTTAGATGTTTGATTGATTATGTTTATGGCTTGTGCACACATTACACGCTGTACAACCCGTGACTTGTAAATAAAGGACCCCGTGGTACTTCGCACAATCCTTAGAAAAAGGAGCTTAAAGTTTTACTTTTGAGTAAAACCTATCAAACCTTTCTTTTTCAAGGTTTTGCTCAAAAGAACAAGTACTTTCCCTTATGATTTTCAAAACCTCAACCGCTTATATCACTCGCAGGAGTACTTAAAACTTTGTTCAAAAATTGTTCACAGTGGTCATTCTTCCCTAACACTTAAATGGTCATATTTATTCTCAACTTTTCAAAAATAACATTTTATATGCCATTTTGAGGGGGAGAAAATAATGAAAAGAAATATGTTGTGTAAATGCAAATGAAACATTGTGCTATAGACTTAACCCATGAATTGACGAGATCTTAACCGTTAGTAACTCAAAAGACTTGTCCCGATCGGTAATAATTTCAAACTAGTTCGCTAGTGATGTAAACGAGTTCTCGAAGGACTTGTCTGAGTAGAATGTACCATTCGAGAAACTCTTGGTAGACATGAACTCGACGGGTTTGACAACCTATCGAGGATTGTCTACACCTTCAAGGTAGTTATTAGAGCTAGTTGTCACCTAAAAACGACAATGCAACTCTTAACTATGCCACGTAACCGTCTCATGGGGAATGTCTATCTTGAGTGAATCAATTCAAAATGTGACGCTTTTCCTCATGTGCATTTTAACCGTTAAAACTATTAAGCACTTGTGGAAGGGGAGTATTTATGCAAAATCTTATCTCAACAATGGTACTAAAATGTTTTTCATTCACAAACACTTTGAGAGATTTTTCACAACAATGGTTTTATGGCAACATAGGTTAGTCATGGAGTTATAAGGTGACTAAGGTTAAGAATAATCTTCTATGATCCGCCAGAGTCGGATGGATCTACCCCAGGACACCACAAATAGTTAGTATTTAGAAGTCCTTAGGTATGATTGTAAAAAGGAGAAAATGAGAATCGGAGAAAGAAGGAGTTGAAGAATTAAAAAGAAATGCAAAGAAAAGGGTGAAAAGAAATAGCCCTCCAGATTATTCAACTTAGGCATAATCGGTTCAATTCATATGCTAACTGGTTGTCACTTTGTGACGCCGGTATTGAAGATTAAAAGTCGCCATGGACCCAAAGGACGATGCACTAAACCTTCTTATCCACTCAAGTTTCTCTCAAGAAGCTTGTTTCATTCTCACAGGGAACCCTACGTAAACTATCGGCTTTCTTAGAGATTGCTGGTATTGAAGAAGGAGACCCTCTCCCTAGTCTCCGCTCCAGAAAACCAAAACGCACTATTGAGTCTAGAGCCACGAGATTCATCAAAAGATCTCTTAGGTACACTTGACATTTCATCACTTGATATTCAACAATAAGAATTTCGTGGTACATTATCGAAGTCCTTCATGATCTTAGCAACTGCCGAGAACATTTATGAGAGGTTCACATTTGTGATCCTCGCGATTGAATGGAAACCCGCCAGGTCAACATCAAATGTACCTACAGTCGCCAAAGCAACTCCCCGCGGATTGGCGCTTAGTGGTCTCAAACGTCTACGTCCAGAGGTGATGCTTCGTGTACCTCAACACTCATCTCAATCGTAGGTGTACTTCGCACATCATGTTATCTCACTTGTGGGACTCGACCAGAACGCCTTTGTAAGAATTAGAGTAGTGTTTTCACACTATGCCGTTAACACTCTCGAAGTTCAAACTTGTAAGTGCCGGAATCCGCTTATTACTAACCGCTTAAATGTTTTCTTCTTATGGAAGCTCCGGAGCGGAATGATCGTGCAGATTCTTCTCATGCTCACGCCAACATCATCACTAATGGAAGTTCTATCCAAAAGCAACACAACAGTCGGAATGATTCTTCGTCAATACAGAGAATCTACAAAGTTAAAGACTTAAAGAACTCCATCGCATCAATTCCAACGCCAAAAGAGCGTGTGAGCATGTTGAAGAATGACGTGGAGACACCGAGCAAATAAGCGCACTGAGGCGCATATGATGCGCATAACAACATACTATCACTTTCATCACAAAGAACAATGATCAAAGAACAAAGTTAAAGATGACGCCAAAGCATAACCGTTCAAAGTAAACTATCTCTACACCGGGAGATTGTTCAAATCAAGGCAATTCTTCTCACAAGAAAGAAGAATGTCAAGACGCCAAAGCTATTATTACATCAACGCCTTCACCGTTTTTCATCACCAACACTTGAGTGTTTGTTACTAATATGTAATAACACTTGAGGGAGATTGTTGGAATCACTCCTAAACCTTATTCAAGTGTTAGTTACTCATATGTAATAGTTAGCTTATTATGGCCTTTATGTTTGTTATTAGCCTTAAGCTTATGTAGAAGGCCCATGAGCTTAGGCCCAAGCCCATAGGAGAAAGGGAAGGAGTAGGAGTGTTGCCCTAGCTCCTTGCCTATAAATACTTTGTAATAACCTTCATTTGAAGGTTGGTTGTTCAAGTTATTCTCTCTTTCACATACCTACGCCTAATCGTCTATAGTATATCGTGTGTGTGTGTGGGTTTTACTTGTTCAATCGCCTCTCTATCTCTCATATAAGCTTGTGTGGTAAACCTTGTGGCCTAAAAAAGTGCTTTTAGACTAGTAATAATAGTATTAAATCTTGAAAAAGCAATATCTATAGATTCGTCTTCAGGAATGACGAATTGTTCATATTGTTGAACAAGAAGATCGACATTGTTATCTTTGACTTGATTATTACCTTGATGAGTGACTAACAAATTTTTCCAAATATCCTTAGCTGTGTTACACATAAAAAAATTTTGAAATCCTTTTTAGGTAAAGCATTATAAATAATCATTTTTCCTTCATCATTTTTTGCTAATTTCTTTCTAAGATTGTCACTTTGTTTTTCTTAGGGAACTATTTCATCTCTTTTATTTTTTGGATTTTGTTCAATAGGTTTAAAGTCACCCTTAGTAATAACATGCCAAAGATCAAGATCTTTTGATTTCACATAAGTTTCAAATCTTGTTTTCCAATAAATGAAGCAATCGGCTTCGAAAGTGGTGGTCTTTGCATAGATTGCCTTTATTGATATTTGTCAAAATTCAATGATCGATTCAAGTTTTAAAATACATTATATTTTAAAATATCTTGGTTTACGTGGCTCTGGTACCAACTGTAGAAACTAGAAGGGGAGGTTGAATAGTTTTACCGTTTTAATTACGTTTTAAAACCTTTTTCAAGTTTCTTTTCAAAGACTTTTAGATATGAAGTTTATGTGATATGAAAGCAAAAATACACAAAGAATATAAACAATGATAACAAAATAAGAATGATAGAATAGTAAAATGAAATAATGATCAAACCAAGGCACGAAGATTTATAGTGGCTCGGCTACGAGGCTCACTATTTTCCCTACTCCACTCCTCGAGTATCATACTCGAGAGTTCACCAACACTATATCAACAAGCTCCTTATGGCAGAGAAAACCGTACACCTTCGCTTACACCAATTTACGGCACTAAGCGGAATGTCGAGTTCTAATCCTATCTAGAACTAATCTACACAACACTATACACAATTGCAACCAATACACGTAACACCTTACGGACCAACACCAATTCCTAATCTACACACAACATAATTCTGAACTTACACACAAGTCGGTACTACCCAATTACACAAGAATCAAGATTTATAGAGAGTTTAGATTGAGGAGAGAAATGTAACAAAGGTTACAAGGTGAATGCCTATTCTTCAACACTTCATTTCTTGATGAATACAAGTGTTCTTCTCTTAGAAATTTGAGGAAGGATGGATGTGATCACTTGTAAACAGATCACAACAAGTTAATATGATCAAAGAAGTGGGATTTAAAAGACAGAAAATTTTAGTGCTCAAGAGGTGAATTTTTTGTGTGGAATAGTGCAGTATTTATAGGCACCAGGAGAAGCGTAGGACGGTCCTTTAAAGGCGGACGGGCACATATATATAAGGGACCGTCCTACCTATAGTTCCCACCTCCGCTACTTAATTTATCAGGCTAACGCCTCTCGTCAAGCCAAGAAGAATAACCCACCACAAAGCGTAGGCGGGAGTTAGTAAGCTGAGGCTCGTCGGGAACCACTATCCCGAAGACAAAGTTAACACTGTGACGACGCCAATGTGGGTCCCACAACATTTTCTGGTCAAATGTTTTTGTGGTGGAAACATATGGTGCCTACGATAGGGCGTCGGCATTATAATGCTAATCATTTTCTTAATTAGCAATAAGTCAACGAAAGTCAAACGTGATTAGTATTATCCTGGCGTCCTGTCCTTGAGAGAATAATAAGCCAAAAAATTATGTTTATATGGTCCCGAAGACAGGATGTCGGGACCATAATATAACCAAGATTATGTTTATATGGTCCTGACGACAGGACGTCGGGACCATAATACACCTAAAATTATGTTTATATGATCCCGACGACAGGACATCACATCAAGAAGATAGCTTTGGATGGGAATGTTATGCATGTCCTCTTTCGAAGGTGAACAATCATACATTTCTTATTTATGTAAAATATACAAATAATTGGGTTGTAATCGCTTATAATTTCCTTATTATGTAATAACCAAGACAAAAAGATCATGGATGTGAATATTTTATGTTGAAGAGTCAATTTGATGAACACTTAAGAGTAATCTCTTCTGCTTCAACATCTCAAGGTTTTGGATCTGTACCAATAGAGTGCTAAAACTATAATGCCAAAGATCTTAGGATAAACATGCTAGAATCACAAAAACAGGTGCTAGAGACAAGAGTAAGGATGCTGGAGGCAAGACATGAAATGGCAAGGAATCCCGACGACCATGACCACGCATGTCAATCAGATATAATACTCCGTGAGCTGTTAGGTGACATGGAAAATCTTCGTATGTAGTAGTGTTGTTGATGTTGTTGTTGTTTGTTGTTGTTGTTGTTGTTTGTTGTTGTTGTTGTTGTTGTTGTTGTTTGTTGTTGTTTAATAAAATGTTGTTGTTATTGAACATGACATACACCCGTCTCTTAGTGGGTCGAACCACACCCAAGATATTTATACATCAAAGCAAACGAAACAAATCAAATGAAAAAACTCGACAAGCAAACGAAACAACTCAACCACATACATTTCCAAATACCCCTTTAAACAGCAGGGTATTTCACTTGGTATTTGACAAGAAAACGAAACAACTTAAACACTGTTAATACAAATAAGCCTTAAAAACGTTTATTTATATTTTACGATCTTCTAATGTTGTTGGGTTCAGTAAATACCCAAACCCCTTAATCTAGGATTTGAATAGAAAATAGCCAGAGTGTTTAGTCCGATAAACACTAACAGTCACCGACAGTACTCCTTCGAGTCATATTTGGGATACTCAAGACGAGGCTAAGAAGAAGTCTTCCACTCGCAACGCGGAACTTAAAGGTTGAAGACGGAGTCAAGAAGAAGATGATGGATTCAAAGTGAGTGATGACACAACTCAATCAACCCTAAGACTCTCTCCAACTACTTACATCAAGACAAATCAAATAGAAGACTCAAGGATGTAAAGATCAAGAATGAGCCGACAAGCGGATAAATTTGAATCGATAAGACAAGTCCTTATCAACCAAAGTCAACTTTCCCCTAATAGCAAAAGATCGTGCTCAAGTGTCGCGATTTTTTGTCTTCTCGTAAGATGTCAGCTTTGTCACTTAGAAAGAGTTAAATCTCATACATGTATAAATAGCATAAGAGATAGGAGTGAAAAGGTTAAGCTTGTGAATTGTAAAAACACACATAAACGCAAGCCATCTTTTCACTCCTCCAAATACAACTTTATCCCTGAGATAGCTCAGTGGGTTCTAAGAGTTGTGCTCAGACTTAGCCCGAGCTTAAAGAGAGTCACCAACCTTTGTCAATTCAATCCCAAGTGCTATTTCGCAAGTACTTGGGTAACGTATTCTTTTTGATTGATTTCTAATAAAGAATATGATGTTGAAAACTATCTAGTGTGTTTTACTTACTTTAATTTCAGTCATTGTTCACTATTAACTTGTTTTATATTTCTAAATTGTTTTAAACGATAGTGAACGGGGAACAACAAGTGGTATCAAGGCAAGGCTAATTATAAAACATTTTTTAGGCTGCTCTAAAAGTTTTTAAATTAGGATCCTAAATGGCTGAAATTGATGTACCCCAACTTGTCGATAAAAAGGGTGGAGCTTATTCAAATTTGTTCTTAGATTTGAAGTTGGCAAATTCAACAAATGGAAAAGTGAATGCTTTGCTATTTGATTGGGATGGAACCTTATTATATCAAGTGTATAAATGAAGGTCCATTTGTCCCAAAGACCAGCCGGAAGGGTTGCCCAAACCTCAAGCTCAAGGGACCTGGATGAAAGGAGAGGGTCAACCAGACCAAAGACTCAGTATCATAATATCTTGTCTTCCCGACGATATTATGGAGTCCTTATGTCGTAGTACGTAAGCAAACCTAGGATGACCTAGTTCATAGTCATGAAAGACCATCCATACCAAGGAAAACAGATAATGGACCAAACTTGAGTATAACACCTTCGTGGCTAAGGACTCGTAAACTCTCTCTCAAACTTACACCTGGTACAAAACTCTCTTAAATGAACTATCAAATGATGGTGTTAAGTTGTCCAAACATGAAATCAATGTTGTTTTTGTCATCAGCCTTGAGAAGTGGTTGAATTTCTCTCGTGGACTTAGGAATGCTAATCATATCCGTAATCTTGAGCTTCCTAAAATTTATGGGAAATTTGTCTATGAGGAAAACCTCATCAACAGACAATACCCTAACTTAAAGAAGTCTTAAAGTCAAGAAGTCCCCACCACCACCTCATCACCAATATCAACCGCTATTCTAACAATGTTGTTCAATATTTTCGTGAAAATTCGATGATGGCCTCGATGAGAGATCAAGTGAGGAGTACCTAAACGACCAACACTGATTTCAGAAAGGGCACTCCTTGCTAACTCTTGAAGGTTTATAAAAAGAAACAAATGTTTTTCAAATGCCAAAGCAAATGAGACAATCATGCTTCAAGTGTCACAAAAGAGGTCATTTTGCAAAAGATGCTTTTCAAAACAATTTAACCTTCTTATAAACCATCGTGGTCAAATCACCGTGCTTTAGCAAATTTCAACCAAAAATCTATCTCATCAAAACTTTCAAAACAAATCTGATCAAAACAAAACTATTGATTTTGAAGCTAAGTTTAAGAAAGTCAAAGCTAAGCTTGCATTGCTTGAGGCCACCCTAAACAACAAAAAGTGTTCAATCTCGTAAGTGTGATAAAACAAAGGCCTTGTTGTGAGACCTTCGACCGATGAAGAGCCGTCATCGATGATGAAATGGTGCATGTCAAGCAGACCGATGGCCCTCTCGAAGAGGACAAGCTAGTTGTTGGAAAAAATCATGCTAGGAATGGAGAATGGGTCAATATCACAATGAAGAAGGTAAATATTCTACTTTCTATGGATGATGACTCGATTGGCGCCTTACATGAATTATCTTAATGTTGACCTTAAGTTCGTAGAAGAGCAAAGACTAAATCGTTTTTCAAAATACAACAAGCTAAGTTTTGAATTAAACAAGTGTAGGGATGAACTGCTTCTTTTAAAACAAGCTAAGCTTGAAGTCACACTTTGCAAATTCAAAACACCAACTAGTTAAAAGAAATCGCTCTTCAAGACTAACTCAAAAAGGTTCAAGATATTCTTGATAGTTGGACCGCTAAGAATCCCGTGGTCTTTGATGATGCGGAGCCCCAAAGAGCAAAAGAGAGTCTTAGGTGAAGATCATCGTCTCCGACTCTCTCAACAAAGACCGTGGTCCTATGCCATTTGTGTCCTGTGGTATGATTACCAACATGTTGACTACTCCCAAACCAAGTGATTAGATTGAAAGTCAATCCCCAGAGTAAGCTTCCAAATTTCGACTCGAAGGATTCTAGAGCCCTCGAAGCATGCTTTGACTCCCCGATGTGCCCAGAGTACCAACACATCTCTCGAAGTCTCATGTAATCTCAAGCACCACTTCCACCATCAAACCTCTTCAAGGTGCTGCACCAAGCTCTAAGCTTACTCCATTACAATTCAATCCTCACTCACCAAAAGAAAGGTCTGGACTTGGTAGAACCATCCCGAAAAGACCAACAAAACCAACTCAACAAGAGTCTACTCCTACCGAGACTTCATCATCCTCATTCCCAAGCTTCAATTCAAATTCAAGAATCGACCGAGCTTGTGAGAAAGTCGACCGAAAAGATGAAATCCATCTAAAAAGCTCCTGATTCAATCAAGGAAACTAAGTCAGCCTCATCTAGCTCATCAAAGTCAAAATCCACCAACAAAACCAAGCGTAAGTGTGAGCCGTGTCATTACACCGACCATACCACTCGACAACCGCTATCGAATCCTTTTGCATGATCCGCAAAAGGATGATCACAGTAACCGCAGAATTCACCTACAAGATACAAGCAAACTATACCAAAGTTGGTCATCAAGATGCTTCATCCTCCAAAATCGCCCCAAGAATAGAGCAAAACCTTTTCCTCTTTGCTCCTCACTGGGGTTTAATGATCATCGATGATTGTCTCATGAACAAATGTCGTGATATATGCGTAATCCGTCATGAGACTTCCCAACATGACAAGGTGTCATTCATGCAAGGAGAGGTTCAAACAACCCAGAGTCACCGAAGTCTTCCTCGGCCTCCAAATGCAAAACTTGTGGTAGCACAATGCACTCAACCACTGACCATGAGTCAATCACCAAATTCAAAGAGACCTTGAGACCCAAGCCCACTAGTAAGTGGGTCACTAAGAGAAACTAATTCAGCTTTACTACTTGTGCGAGACACGCCAGGAGCCTATTTGGCATCTAGACGTGGATGCTCAAGAAGCATGATTGTGTGAAGGAGTATCTACACAAGTATATAGAGGAACCGTGACCCAAGGTTGTGTTTGGTGATAACTCATCATGTCCCATTGAAGGTTATGGTTCAATAAAATGCAATGGAATAGTTTTCTCTAGAATAGCTTATGTCAATGGTCTAAAATACAATCTCATCGCTGTCACCAACTATGTGATGCTAAGTACATTGTGCAATTCAATGAAAAACAAGGTACCATCTTCAATGCCAACAAGGAGGTTGTGTTGATAGCTCCTAGGAAAGATGATGTTTATGTGTTAGACATGTCAACACTCTCCCAAGATGGAACTTGTCTTTGCTAAAGCCACCTGAAACTATCAATTGGCCGTGGCATAAGAGACTCTCACACTTAAATTTCAAAACCTCAACAACCCGGCAAAACAAAAACAAGGTCCTTGGCTTACCATCACCGTTTTTTAAAAGACAAACCATGCTCGCCTGGAAAAAGGTAAACACCACGAGCATCATTCAAAACCAAACAAAATTTCTCCATCAAAAGTCAGCCACCTCCTCACATGGATCTCTTAGACCCTGCACCCGTGATCTATCCAAAGATGAGAAGTATACACTTGTCATTGTTGATGAATTCTCAAGATACACTTGGGTATACTTTCTTCCAAAAGAGTCGGCTGATACAATAATGTCATTCATCGTGAAGATTGAAAACCAAAATGACATTACTGTAAAACAAATCAAAACCGACAATGGTACTGAAGTTCGTAAATCAAGAGCTTGAGATTTTCGTGATGAAAAAGGAATTTCTCAAATTTTCATCTCCTTATACCCCGAACAAAATGGGGTCACAAAGGAAAATGAATCTCATTGAGGTGCAGAACCATGCTAAATGGCTTAGCCCTCTCAAAGCATTTGACCGGGCAAATCAAAATCACACTCAAAAGTGTCAATCATTGTCAAAAGACATAATAAAACCCCATATGAGATCTTCAAAGGTAGACTTCGACATCGATATTTTCATGTGTTGGATGTCCTGTGGTTCATTCATAACCACAAGGATCATCTAGGCAAGTTTGATGCAAAAGTTGATGATGGATATTTCTTAGGCTACTCATCGGTCTCCAAAGCCTTCAAGATTTTTAACACAAGGAGACAACAAGTTGAGGAAACCTTTCATGTCACCTTTGATGAAAGTATCGAAGCATCAGTTCACCAACACCTGTGAGGAAATAGGAATTGATGACTCATCAAGATATCCTCCCCGATGAGTACAACACTTCAATTCCTCATATCAAGCTAATGCTTCACATCTCATTTTATGTCTTACCTCACAACCTTCCCCAACCAACTATCAATGAATTCATTGATAATCAATCACCCCTACCGATAGGTAATATCGACCAAATGTTCGTGAACCCTGAATCAAGAAACCCAACCTGAACAAGACATCTCAACAGATGTTCTTAATGATTTTGTGGCTCAAGCACCGTAACTCACTCCTCGAAGTTCCAAGTGACCTCTTCAAGCTCGATCCTGACCACAAAGTAAGTGGACAAAAATCGTGACATAGAACTTGTAAACATTATTGGTGAACCCACTAAGGGCATGCTCACTAGAAGCATGGTCGCTAAGTCAATCGCTTCACCAATGAATGTCTATATGCCGATTACCTATCGAAATAGAACCCAAAATGTCACCGAGGCTCTAAAGCACCCAAGCCGGGTTCAAGCTATGCAAGAAGAACTCAAATGTTTGATAAAACAAGGTCATGTCCTTGATCAAATGTCCTCGTGGATGTCGAGTCATAGGAATGAAGGGTTTTCAAAAACAAGATCGATGAAAACGAACTGCCATTAAAAACAAAGTTTACTTGTAGCCAAAGGTACATACCAACAAGAAGGCATTGACTATGATGAGACATTTGCTCTGTTGCAAGAATGGAAGCCATCAGGATCTTCCTTGCATATGCAACATACATGAACTTTCTACCAAATGGATGTTAAAAGTGCATTCTTAAATGGTGATCTCAAGGAAGATGTGTATGTTCAAGAACCTCCCGGTTTTGAGTAGTGCCTCAAACCCAAAGCCCATGGACTTAAACAACCCGAAACTCTCTCTCAAATTTCTTCCCATAAAACAAGTTTGTCCGAGGAAAGATAGACAACACTCTGTTTGTCTATAGGACCAAACAAGATGTGATACTGGTTCAAGTATATGTTGATGACATCATCTTTGGCTCAACAAACTACAAACTTTGCAAACTTGAAAACCATGACAAAGAAGTTTGAAATGAGCATGATGGGTGAACTCACATACTTCCTTGACTACAAATCGGCAAACCGATAAAGGAATCTCCATCAGTCAAGAGAAGTACACCAGAAATCTCTTGAAGAAATATAAGATATCCGACATGCTCCTCGCTGAAGACACCAATGGTCCCTCCTAACAATCTTGGACCTCGATCTCACCGCAAATCAGTCAACCAAACCCATTTTAGAGGGATTGTTGGCTCATCGATGTATCTAATCGCTACTAGACCGCACATACAATTCTCAACTGCCTAATAGCAAGATATCACCAATCCAAAAGAATCCCACCTCATCGCGTACCAAAAGAATACTCGTGTACCAAGGGAACCCTAAACCTTGACTCTATTATCCAAAGTGCTCGGGTTTGATCTCAAGGGTTACTCGATCTGATTATGCTGGCCGCAACATGGACGTAAAAGTACCTCGTGGTCCTGCCAATTTCGAGGAAAACTGGTTTGTTGGAGTGCTAAAAGCAACAATCGCTGGCTATGTCTTCACCAAGCCGAGTATGTGGTTGCCGCAGATGCCGCGGCCAATGTTTTATTATGAAAAGTCAACTCAGTAACTATGACATCCATTACAAAATGGTACCCATCTTTTGTGACAACACTAGTGCAATTGCAATCTCCAACAACCCCGTCCTTCATCAAAGAACCAAACACATTGATATCGATATCACTTCATCGTGGACCACATAATGAAAGGAGACATGGAACTCCATTTCATCCCTACTAAATATCAACTGGCTGATATCTTCACCAAACCCTTACATGAACCTACCTTTAGGAGACCGAAGCTGAATTGGGAATGCTTGACATTAAAAGTCGCATCTCAAAACCAATCTCAGTAAGTACTCAAATGGTTCCTCCTCCCCGAACGAAACCCAATTTACCTCTCACCGAATGAGTAAGACTCTTCAGGGACCCCGACAGCTAAAATTGAGCATTGAATGGGTAACTAAATGCTCCAAGTATCAGTTACTTAAATGTCCTAGGTTGGTAACTATGACAATTTAATATATGAATATATGTCTCCTTGTCTTACTGTCAACCATATCAAGGGTCCCTCACAAACTTACCTCATCCCCACTTGGCATTAAATGCCTCCTCTCACATGAAATATCTTATTGATATTTTGTTACCGCAAAGTGCACTTTTACTATGCATCGCAACTGCTCCCTTGAAATACGGATTTTATCATGAGTGGTGGGTGGCATTAAATGTGGAATTTCAAACGCTTTTTCAAAACCGCCTTTACATATCCACGCTTATGCAAAACCACCCCTCTCATCACTCTATAAATACCCTCTTCAAAACCTCATAAACACACACAAAAGATTTTGCTAACAAAACTCACAAAATCTCTTTAAAACCCGAATCTGTTCTTTCAAAACCTTTTCTCAAAAATCTTCTTTGTAAACCTTTACAAAAGTTTTTCATCACAACTTAAGAGATTCAAACCTTTGATTGTTCTCGTCAAGTTTTTCTCAAAACCCTAAAAACTATTTCAAAATGGAAATGACAAGAACTCAATCTCTTCAAGATACAACAAAAGCTGGGATCTACTAATGTTGAATTTAAAACTAATAATGTCATAGGCAATTTTGAATACCCACAAAATGTCCCAACCTATAAAGACATTATGAAATTTTTGTTTAACTATCCACTAAAAATGCCTTTGTTCTGTCCTCTATTGTTTACCAAAACCTCCTCATGGATTTTTGGGCAACAAATGTGGCCTATGACCCGACACACCGCTACTAATGAGACTCAACTTACCACCACTAAGGGAGTATCTCATTAAGTTCAGATTTTTGATGGGAAAAATCACCACCCCGATTACAAAACGCTTCCACCCTTCGTGGTTAGACTATAATAAGGGTGTTTATGTCGCCCATCCTGAACCCACAATAGTGAAGGATGGGTTAAAACAAATTGCTTTAGAGCCAAACTTTTGGACGTAACCCCAGCCACCAAAAATTCATTCCCTCGTAGCTTGGAGGATCTTGTTCACTTTTGTGATTCAGTCCTCATGGAACCACTCATCAACCAACAAGCATTCTATTCACTGATGATGGCTTACCGCTTGATGAATGGGGTAAATGTCGCATATGGGGAGATCATTTACAAGTGATCTCGTATCTGCTACAGAGCAAATCCAAGGCAAAATATGTCTCATATCCTAGATTTGTCTCTTGTGCTTTACAAGTGTTACCGGGTTGCAATTACCTCTTAGAAGAAAATTTGGTGCTTTACCCGAGTCCTCGAGCAAATCAAATTTTCAAAAATACCCATCCCTAGTCCATAACATTGAATTGACGGCCCATATGGTTGCCTGTGAAACAACCAGAGGGATCGTGTCTCCAAACCCTGCTCCCTAAAAGAGAAAGGGGAAGTCTCAGACTGGGACTAAGACTAAACCCAAGTCTCGTGGCCCCGAGGCTTCTGAACACGCCTAAGAGGCACAAAAAGCCCCAGACCGAACAGACACCCATGGTGCACCAGAAACATCCACCCCCGTGACAACGAAGGACACCGATATATCATCGCCAGGCCCTTGGTCACAACCACTACTCCCCAAGATCCAGAGGGAAACATACAACCGGCCGGGTAGGGAGCGCCTTCCACAACGCCCAAGGATGACATTAGAAAATCACGCCTTTGACCGAGGGCACATCAATGATCCCAAAGACTCAGGGGAAACAAACAACCCAATCGATAGGGATATCACCTTCAATCGACTCGCTAAAGGCACTGGAAAACACCGCCGTGTCTCAGGTCTTAGGGGACAAAGACTCGGAGGGACAGAAACAACCCGCCGATATGGAACCCAAAACCAATCCCCGACACAGAGAAGGCACCGAGAAAACCCACCAGCTGGCCCGAGGGTCAATGGGGACAAAGACTTGAGGGATTAATACCACCCGCCGATATGGAACCCATCACCAACCCCCGTTAACTCGCTGCTAATGTTATCGAATACTCTTCTTCAAGATGAGCTTGCGACACTGATGATCAAATTCTATCCACGGGGAAGAGTGGACGCCGAGGTTCAAGCTGAACAAAGACCTCACTGATCCACGGAGCAAATCAATCACCATCAAGCCCGACAATGATGACCTCTTCCTCCACCGATGAGTTCCAGCATTTGACAATGTTCTCCACTAACCGAAAAGATACGGTTCGTGGATCACAAGAGCTTCAAGGAAACTATATAAAGGGTCACCGACACTGGGAACAACATAACAAGCCGGTGCCGCTTATGCACTCCAAAATGAAGTCCAAATATTTGATGAAAATGTTCATGAGCACAGGTATCTAATGTAAGACAACCTTCACAGACTGGATGAAAACTTGGCTAAATTTCTCGTGCACCTTCGTGGTGTAGGCACAAAGATAGATGAAATCAGAGAATTTGTCAAAGAAGATCCAGTGCTCAACTCTCAAGTGCTGAAGGCTACTAAGGCTTACCTGAAACAATCTTCCAAATTAACTGGTCGAATTCTCCATTCGCAAATGTGCAGTGGTCTTCAATCTTCGCCCAGCCTTCAAGCTACATTGGCTCGGAATACTGTGTGGCTACCTTGGCTCAAGCATCTTCTTCCCGGCCCGGAATCTCGCCAAGAATGACTGCTCTAGAAGTTTCTCAGAAAATTTGGAAGCCAAAGTCACCGTATTGATGAGTCAATTATAATATAAGAAATATCAAATTACGAATATCCGCGAGAGAATTACAAACCAACCGTTTTTAGGAAAAAGGTCGACACGCAAAAACCCGCTAATACTGATAAGTGATACCGCAAGTGATTACCCGGTCGTTTCCAACGAGGTGTGAATTGACGGTGACGCTTGAGGTTTGTTATTAAAGTGCTTGAATTGAACGGGAATTTTCGTTTTAGGTTAAGATTATCTACGAATTAAAGTACGGGAATGTAATTAAGGCAGGGGAACAAAGTAAATAACTAAATTAACTACTACTAAGCATAAGAAACAATGAAACGAAGCTAAACTAAGTCCTAGGGGCTAAAACTAAAAAAACGTGAAAACCCGGGCTAATCCCGAGCTTCAAAAAGTGAAAATGATGCAATTAAAGGCCTACGGGTGCAAAACCAATTTTCCTACATTCTACATGACTAAAAATAATTTTAGAAAAAGCACGAGTATTTTTTCGACTTTTATTTTATTTATTACTTAATTAAAAACGAATTTATACTAATTAAATTATAAAAAAAATAGTAAATGATTTTAAAAAAAATCTAAACAATTTATGAAAACTACTATATCTATCAGGGTCCTAAGAAAAATTAAAGGGCACCACACTTATGCTAATAAGTCGAATAAGCTACTAAAGTAAATTAAGCTAAATGGGACAAAACTAGTTAAATAGACAACAAGTGAGACTAGTAACGCAAAAGACCCAAGGGCGGAATTGGTTACAGGTCACACTATCACTACCTCATAAGGGAGAGGTCTCAGGTTCGACCCCTGCCTCTCCCTTTTTGCAAAATTATTATTATTATTATTATTTTTACTTTTTCTTTTGGAAACTAATTTTAAGATTAAAACAAGATTTTTTTAATAAAAACCAATCTTTTATAAACTTATCAATAAGCTGTAAAATGCTTATTCCCACAGCAGATTACACAATTGAGTTTTGTGTGGCTATGTATGATTGCTAAGGAACTAGGAAGCTACAACAGGAAATTTTAATAAGCTAGAGTCTTATGAGGCATAATCTAAATTCTAAAAGCATTAGAGGGAAACTTAAACAAGCAATAATAAAGAGGGAATAAGCTAAAAAACCCTTTTATGAAGGCGGACATGGCATAAGGGGATGATTGGGTTATGATAGTTTCTAAAGGATCAATAAGCTGTCAAAAGCTTGTAAAAAGCTAAACTAGGATTACTACCTAATATACCATATCTAAAAGCTATAAAGAAACTAAAATAAGCAATACCTAAGATTTAACAGGCTTAATTAAAACTCCCAAGTCTCTGTTTGGACCGCTGAACAAGGACGAGTGGCCTTAGAGCTAATGAAAAACTAATAAAGAGCTAATCAACAAGCTTGAAAGAAGCTTATACTAATCACAACTATCCTAAACTATCTAAATGCATTAAAGGGAACTTAAATAAGCAATAATAGAAAGGAAATAAGCAACAAAACTAAAAGTTGTCATGCTTTACAGAATGCAAATCAAAAACAGCCCAAGCTGGGTTTTTAAGCCAAGTCTAAGTGAGCTATAGTTGCAATAAGCTTATGAGCTCATGGGTTCCTGAAGGCAAGCTCGGGGGCAAGCTTTTGCCCCTGCAAAATCACAAATAAAAGCTAAACAAACTCACCTAGAGGCTGCTGTTGGAGTACTGCCAGTAAGCACTTAGGGATGACTATGATGACAGAAAAATGCTAATATATAAGCTCCAAATTCAAGTATAAGCTAGAGACAAATTAACATCTTACCTCTAACTACTTGTGCTATCTAAATCTAATCCTAATTCTAATTCAATACTACCTACAATCTAGCTTAAAAGGACAACGGCTGCTGAAGGTAAGACATAAAAGCAGATTAAAAAGAATCAAATGGCAAACTGCATGAACACATTGAAAATGATCAAAAATCTTGTTGCACAAACTAACTAACAGCTAATTAAGACTGTTTCAATACCCAAAATGGGTCAAAAGGCGAGCTTGACCCAAGAAACAAACTATTCCAAACACCCCTTTAAGGGGCGAAACCTTTTTTTTGAAACCGTGAGACTATTGAAAGCTTTAAAAACCAATTTGTGAACATAAAAGCAAGCTCAAATGAGCTTAAAACAACTTGCAACTAACTCTTAATCCAGACTTCAAGTGAAACAGATTTTAAGAACATAAAACAGTTAAAATAAAAAAAAAAACTTGCATTAACTAAAGAAAATGGAATTAACAACCAAAGTAAAATTGCATTTGAAAATTAAAGGTTACAAGGAATTTAAATGACAAATAAATTAAAAATGGGACTAGAATAAAAAAATTCTAGACAAGTTTCTCACAAATGCCTAACATCTATTTATACTAAAAAATGCAAGCTGTCTTCTCTTTTTGTCTGCTTCTTTGTGTGCTTTTGATGTGAGAGGAAATGAGACTTGGACAGCCTTGTGCTTGTGTGCTTCTTTGATTACATCTTAGCCCTTAGATTACCCTTGGTCCCAAAGCAATGAATCTCAGTCCTCCTTTTTAAGAGCTCAAATGTGAGAATTGGGGATTGCCAGCTTGGCATAGATAAGGGTGTGGGGTTTAGGGATGAACCTGGAAATCAGTGTTTTGAGAGTGATGTGAGGAAGGAGACAAAGGTGTGGGGTTTAGGGATTTTGGCGCCAAGAATGGGTGAAGGGTTATGCTGTTTTGGGTAAACCAGGGAAGAAGGAGGGTGGGTAAAAACAGGTGGGTGGACAAAAGGGTTTGGGTGGTTTTTTTATTAAAAAGGTTTTAAGAAAGGATAGTTTAAGTGTTTAAGTAATTTAAAAGTAAATGTATTTTTTGTGTTTTTGTTATAAAACAATTTTTTTTTTTTTTTTTAAGATAGAAATTTTTTTTTTAATAATAATAAAAAAATGGTTTTAATAAAAATAATCGTTGTAAATAAAAATAGTAAAAAAATAAAAATAATTGTTTTTAGTGAAAAATGTTTTAAGGGTAAAAAGGTAATTTGGTTCGGGTTTAGGGGTCGGTTTTGATTTTGTTTTCCCACTCACTTCAAATATAGCGCCTCGATCCAAAATGTAGAAAATCCACTCCGGCTCCATCAAGCAAAGCACGTTTTCCATTCCTAGCTCAATTCTGCACGCTTTTGCCCTGCTTTCGATCCTTTGCACTGAAATACATAAAACACACCAAGGATATCTGCCGTATATTTGGTTATATTTCCGTGTTTTTAGACGTTTTAGTGGTCTTAGATGGGTAAAAATTATGAGTGAATAAGCACTCATCAAATCCCCACACTATCAATTGCTAGTCCCTAGCAATCCGATCATATGAAGTAATGAAAGGATCAAAAATACAAAGAATACCCCGTTTCGACTTTTATTCAACTACGAGAAATTTAAAACTTGAACGTAAATAAATAACATGCTTGATTATCAAGACATGGCATCACGGAACGGGATTCACACAAAATGGGTGTCTCCGGGGAATTGTAATCGTCATCCTCTTTTTATACTCTCAAACCAAGCTTAAACTTATTGTGCAAACGTTTTTGTAAAATGCTAACACTACTTATACAAATAATCTATGTAAGTCGAGACTTAACTTTTTACTCCCGCAATTCATAAAATTTAAGTTCGTGTGCTCATTTTCAAAAGTTTGACCATTGAAATCGACATTTGTTATGGTTGTTATCCACTTAACTAAAGTACTAACTCACCGGAAACGATGAAAGTCTAAGGATCGAAAGGGCCTTTTCCATGTAGCGGCTTTCTTCTCGGCACATCCCAAAACATGAGTTTTAAGTGACCGGGCTTTTGACACCTCACAGAGAATAGTACCGGAATTAGCGGGAATTCGATTCTAAAGATTTACGAAGTTACCGTTAAGTTAAAACTAAACCTAAATGGATTACAACCGACGATAATTTAGAAATTCGAGATTCAAAGGTGAGATCACTCCATGTTGCGACTTTCTTCTCAGCTTGTCCTTTTAAGGAGGCTAGGTTTTCACCCTCGAGAATAGTATCGGAGCTTCCGGGATCTTTGAAATCAAGGATTTCCAAATTACCGCCAAACTTTTAGACAACTTTGACGAATACGAGTTCAACTTCCGATTTAAATTTAAGAAAAAGCAAGTTTCGTACATTTATTCATAAGCAACATAATGCTTTTATTCACGCAACTCATATATTTCTTTCTTTTTTTCTTTTTTCTTTTTTTTTCTTTTTTTCATTTTTCATTTTCAACTTTTTTCACTATTTTTTTTTTTTTGACTTTGACTTTGAACTTTGAACTTGCAACTTTTGCATCATTCAAGCATTTTTCGATACTTTCATTTCGCAACATTATTCAGATTTTAAGAAAGTATGCTTTCTCGGAAATTTAAATAAAAAGTTGAACTCGGACTCTAAATCAATTTTGCTTAAAAACTTTTTATTGTAACAAGACGATTTTGAATGTTCAAAAGTTTGACAACGAGCACGTATTTTAGTCCGATTAGTTAGCTTCTGGGAGAAAAAGCCATAGATTACTTATATAAGCTCTAAAGAGAACCAACTACTCCACGCTTAGCATTTTCATTTGCACAACGCGTAAAACCTTAGCCTAAATGTTAAGAGAGCAGCTAGATCAACACTCTAGCAGAGTCGGGATTCCCCTAGTTCTAGCCGAATCAAGGCTAAACTACCATTAGTGCCGAAGCATCAATGATTTATTTTTGTGCAAAGCACTTCTTGTAAATGTAAATACTTGACTTAAAACGATAAAAATTTAAAAATTTTGGTCAAAACGGGGTGCTAGGGTACTAGAAGGTACATAATGTGATCAAAATTCGCTTAGAATTCCCCCCACACTTAGAATTGAATATTGCCCTCAATATTCAAAGTACCGCCGTAAATGTAAACTATAGAACGGAAAAAGGTAATACTACTAGCCAAGTGTGGAAGCGAAATCTTTTTCACAAAAAGGATTAATAAGATATCCCTAGATAATCGTTAGTAAAAAGATCGGATATTGGGCGGCCGGATTGAAAACAAAGCGCATCAATCATTACGATCTACGGGAATCCTGAAAACAGAGAGCAAACACACAACAAGCAAACATCGGTGGGGGTTTCCCCCCCACACTTAGTGTTAGAAAAGAGAAAGAAGTCAGAAATATGGGTGGACACCCATGAAATGCTACTGTTTTTGTTAACCGAGTCGCTAGCTTGACTCGACCCCGAATTCATTGGTCCATGGGGGAGCAAGTGGAAGAGAAAATATCCATCGGAATTTCATTCAAATAGTTTGGATAAACATTGAATGTACTGAAAGTTCCACTCCAATGAGATACAACCGGCTTAAGAGAATGAGAAATGCCGGGATCAAAGATGGTATCTTCACTCCCGTAGGAGAGAAGATATGGAGAAGAAATGGGATAAGAAAGCAGGGTGTCATTGAGATGACAACGGGTGGGATGGGTGGGCAAAAGATTAGATTGAGGAACATTGAGTGAATGTTCAACAATCTTATCCACCACTGAAGCAATGAAAACATCCGTATCGGGCTTAGAAGAGGTTCCATCATCCGGCGGTTTAGCAGGCAGACGGGTGGATGATGGACCTAAGCCATACTCGTCACTCTCAAAACCCGGAGGTATCGAGTCATCCGGAGAAAGAAATGAGTCGACCTCTTCCATAAGAGTGTCACTCGACGAATTATCAGAAGACCTATTGTATAGAAGATTTTCCAATTCGGTAAGGTCGGCTTCAAAGTCGAAGTGCACATCATCATCTCCCGGTGGAGAATGATCAACGAGAGCGAGTTCATCGGCGAACTCCTCGAGAAGGTCTAAAGTCGAAGTGGGATTGCCACTATTCTTTTCTTCAAAAGTAGAATCCTCGAGCTCGGGTAAAGATGTAACGGGGTTTTCCAAGTAAAGGTCACTATCCTCATTCTGATTGTCAAAGATTGGGTTAATCAAATTTGAGTGAATTCATAATCTAAGTCAAACAGAGGATTAGTGAATGCCATAGTGAAAGGTTCCTCGAACACAACAAGAATATCTTCATCATCCGAATCAAAATCGGTCGATTTCTCTTCTTCGTGTTCAAAATCTCTCACTTCTTCTAAGTTGACGAGCTCAGAAGGATCTTCCTCAACATACTCGATGTCTCCACATGACAAGGAATCGTAAAACGACGTATAGTCATTTTCAGACTCGGAGATCATCTCAACAGAATCATTAGGGGTGGGAGGAGAAGAATCATCATCAACCGGCTCATCACACATCATATCGGAGACACCCTCGCACTCACTTGGGGTTGGGACAAGGTTCTCAACACAAGACGATTCCGTTTCCGGAATAGTGCTAAGATGCTCATCCCCCATACTTAGAGAGTTAACGGGCTCTTCGTGTGTGGTTTCGGTCGACAAACTTTCATAATATTCCTTCATTTGAATAGAATCCTCATCATCTTCATCGTCAATGTAAGTCGCGAGCCATCGGGCACGTCTTGCAAGTGCTCGTTCTTCGATTCGTATTTCTTCAAGACATTTTTAATCTTAGCGGCTCGTTCCTCTTCTTCAAGTAATTCTAGCATAGATTTTTCGTTGTGAGACGTTTGGTCTTCGGCAAGTTCTTCTAGCATACTTTTCTCATGAGGATGTTGATCAATGACGGGAAATTGTTCAATGACGTAAAATTGTGGGGGTTGGAAATTGTCAAAACAAGAAGTGTTATAACAAGGATCAGGTCCATAGTAATTTTGATTCCATGATTGACATTGGTAATCATAATGAGGACCCCACAATTTGCACAATAAGGAATTTGAGGAGAGAAATTCTGAAATGAAGGATCATTGAAACCTTGATAGTACGGTTGTGGTTCGTATGAATTCTGTGGAGGATAGTTGAAATCGTTTTGAGGATAATTGAAAGGATTTGGATTAGAATCATAAGTTTAATGAATTCTCGCACAAATCGAACAAACTCCATTAGTAAGATAATTTCCACACCACTTGCACATACATTTGAAACAACGAAAACCTTTCGGTAACACGTCTCCACAACCGTAGCAATAATCTTGATCGAAAGAAGATATCTCGGCTCGGGAGTAGGGATAGAGGGCTCAACAATATCACAAGTCGTATTTGTATTTCCCGAAGTTGAATCTTGACGAAGTTCATTTAAGAAGTTTTCAATCATGTTCACGATTTCGCTCAAGATTCCGGAGGTGACAAGTGGTGTGCTCTCGAGCTAGCAATTTCCACCACTTCGCTTTTGGTCTCCTGTTCTTGCTCTTTTCTCTAACCTTAACCGAAATCGCGAAAGATTTTGATCAATTCTAGATGGTTTGGGCTCGTAAAACAATAGAACAAACATCGGGTTGTGGCGGATGGTCGGAAGAACTTGGAGAATCATCGAGAGAGTTTTTATCGGATAATTCGCACCAATAGCAATATTTGCTTGCACCCATCCTTCCACATCGCTTACATAAACAATCCTGATTTTGACAATAAAGTTGATCCTCTTCCATACGGCCTTTACAGTGAAAACAACGACGATAATCGATCGTCGCCATGAGAATTAAACTTGTAGAGGGTTAAAGAAATAGAATTAAGTGATCGAGAGGATACGAAGAATAGAATCAAACGGCAACAGAGGGTAAGAGAAATAGAATTATACGGATAAGAGGAATAAAGAAGAATGTTTTTGGGTTTTGATAAATAAAAAACATAAAAGGGAAAATAAATTTTGAAAAGGAAAATATTTTTGGGTTTTTGGGATTTTGGAAAGCAAATAACTTCACGAGGAAGGATCTTCAAGTCACTAATCGTCAAACCGTAACGATATTGTCGCAACACAACCTCCCCGGCAACGGCGCCAAAAATTGATGAGTCAATTATAATATAAGAAATATCAAATTACGAATATCCACGAGAGAATTACAAACCAACCGTTTTTAGGAAAAAGGTCGACACGCAAAACCCGCGAATACTCGATAAGTGATACCGGGCAAGTGATTACCCGGGTCGTTTCCCAACGAGGTGTGAATTGACGGTGACGTTTGAGGTTTGTTATTAAAGTGCTTGAATTGGTACGGGAATTTTCGTTTTAGGTTAAGATTATCTACGAATTAAAGTACGGGAATGTAATTAAGGCAAGGGAACAAAGTAAATAACTAAATTAACTACTACTAAGCATAAGAAACAATGAAACGAAGCTAAACTAAGTCCTAAGGGGCTAAAACTAAAAAAAACGTGAAAACCCGGGCTAATCCCGAGCTTCAAAAAGTGAAAATGATGCAATTAAAGGCCTACGGGTGCAAAACCAATTTTCCTACATTCTACATGACTAAAAATAATTTTAGGAAAAAGCCGAGTATTTTTTTCGACTTTTATTTTATTTATTACGAATTAAAAAACGAATTTATACTAATTAAATTATAAAAAAAAAATAGTAAATGATTTTAAAAAAAATCTAAACAATTTATGAAAACTACTATATCTATCAGGGTCCTAAGAAAAATTAAAGTGGGCACCACAGCTTATGCTAATAAGCTGTAATAAGCTACTAAAGTAAATTAAGCTAAATGGGACAAAACTAGTTAAATAGACAACAAGTGAGACTAGTAACGCAAAAGACCCAAGGGCGGAATTGGTTACAGGTCACACTATCACTACCTCATAAGGGAGAGGTCTCAGGTTCGACCCCTGCCTCTCCCTTTTTGCAAAATTATTATTATTATTTTTTTTTTACTTTTTCTTTTGGAAACTAATTTTAAGATTAAAACAAGACTTTTTAATAAAAACCAATCTTTTATAAACTTATCAATAAGCTGTAAAATGCTTATTCCCACAGCAGATTACACAATTGAGTTTTGTGTGGCTATGTATGATTGCTAAGGAACTAGGAAGCTACAACAGGAAATTTTAATAAGCTAGAGTCTTATGAGGCATAATCTAAATTCTAAAAGCATTAAAGGGAAACTTAAACAAGCAATAATAAAGAGGGAATAAGCTAAAAACAGCTTATGAAGGCAGACATGGCATAAGGGGATGTTTGGGTTATGATAGTTTCTAAAGGATCAATAAGCTGTCAAAAGCTTGTAAAAAGCTAAACTAGGATTACTACCTAATATACCATATCTAAAAGCTATAAAGAAACTAAAATAAGCAATACCTAAGATTTAACAGGCTTAATTAAAACTCCTAAGTCTGCTGTTTGGACTGCTGTAACAGTGGACAGAAGTGGCCTTAGAGCTAATGAAAAACTAATAAATAGCTAATCAACAAGCTTGAAATAAGCTTATACTAATCACAACTATCCTAAACTATCTAAATGCATTAAAGGGAACTTAAATAAGCAATAATAGAAAGGAAATAAGCAACAAAACTAAAAGTTGCTGCTGTAACTGCAACTGAAAACAGGCCCAAGCGGGGGTTTTTTAAGCCAAGTCTAAGTAAGCTATAGTTGCAATAAGCTTATGAGCTCATGGGTTCCTGAAGGCAAGCTCGGGGGCAAGCTTTTGCCCCCGCAAAATCACAAATAAAAGCTAAACAAACTCACCTAGAGGCTGTTGTTGGAGTGCTGCTCAGGGCACTTAGGGGATGACTATGATGACAGAAAAATGCTAATATATAAGCTCCAAATTCAAGTATAAGCTAGAGACAAATTAACATCTTACCTCTAACTACTTGTGCTATCTAAATCTAATCCTAATTCTAATTCAATACTACCTACAATCTAGCTTAAAAGGACAACGGCTGCTGAAGGTAAGACATAAAAGCAGATTAAAAAGAATCAAATGGCAAACTGCATGAACACATTGAAAATGATCAAAAATCTTGTTGCACAAACTAACTAACAGCTAATTAAGATCAAGTTTCAACACCCAAAATGGGTCAAAAGGTGAGCTTGACCCAAGAAGTATACACTTGTCATTGTTGATGAATTCTCAAGATACACTTGGGTATACTTTCTTTCCAAAAAGAGTCAGGCAGCTGATACAATAATGTCATTCATCAGGAAGATTGAAAACCAAAATGACATTATCAAGTAAAACAAATCGAATCCGATAATGGTACTGAAGTTCGAAATCAAGAGCTTGAGATTTTCGTGATGAAAAGGAATTTCTCAAAATTTCTCATCTCCTTATACCCCTAAACAAAATGGGGTCGCTGAAAGGAAAAACAGAACTCTCATTGAGGCTGCTAGAACCATGCTAAATGGCTTAGCCCTCTCAAAGCATTTCTGGACCTGAAGCAATAAAACTGCCTGTTACAATCAAAACAGGTCAATCATTGTCAAAAGACATAATAAAACCCCATATGAGATCTTCAAAGGTAGACTTCCTGACATCAGATATTTTCATGTGTTTGGATGTCCTGTGTTCATTCATAACCACAAGGATCATCTAGGCAAGTTTGATGCAAAAGTTGATGATGGATATTTCTTAGGCTACTCACTGGTCTCCAAAGCCTTCAGGGTATTTAACACAAGGAGACAACAAGTTGAGGAAACCTTTCATGTCACCTTTGATGAAAGTACTGAAAGCATCAGTTCACCAACACCTCGCTGAGGAAATAGGAATTGATGACTCATCAAGATATCCTCCCGATGAGTACAACACTGAATTCAATTCCTCATATCAAGCTAATGCTGACATCTCATTTTATGTCTTACCTCACAACCTTCCCCAACCAACTATCAATGAATTCATTGATAATCAATCACCCCTACCGGGATAGGTAATACCGACCAAATGTTCAGAACCTGTGAATCAAGAAACCCAACCTAAACAAGACATCTCAACAGATGTTCTTAATGATTTTGTGGCTCAAGCACCGTAACTCACTCCCGAAGTCTCCAGTGACCTCTTCAAGCTCAGATCCAGACCACAAAGTAAGTGGACAAAATCTCGTGACATAGAACTTGTAAACATTATTGGTGAACCCACTAAGGGCATGCTCACTAGAAGCATGGTCGCTAAGTCAATCGCAGCTTCTTCACCAATGAATGTCTATATGTCGATTACCTATCGTAAATAGAACCCAAAAATGTCACTGAGGCTCTAAAGCACCCAAGCTGGGTTCAGGCTATGCAAGAAGAACTGCAACAGTTTGATAAAAACAAGGTCATGTCCTTGATCAAATGTCCTCAGATGTCAGAGTCATAGGAATGAAGTGGTTTTCAAAAACAAGACTGATGAAAACGTAATCGCCATTAAAAACAAAGCTAAACTTGTAGCCAAAGGTTACAGTCAACAAGAAGGCATTGACTATGATGAGACATTTGCTCTTGTTGCAAGAATGGAAGCCATCGGGATCTTCCTTGCATATGCAACATACATGAACTTCATGGTCTACCAAATGGATGTTAAAAGTGCATTCTTAAATGGTGATCTCAAGGAAGATGTGTATGTTCAGCAACCTCCAGGTTTTGAGAGTAGTGAATTCCCTGACTATGTCTGCAAGCTTGACAAAGCCCTTTATGGACTTAAACAAGGTCCTGTGGCATGGTATGAAACTCTCTCACCTTCCCGATACAAAACAAGTTTGTCCGAGGAAAGATAGACAACACCCCGCTTGTCTATAGGACCAAACAAGATGTGATAATGGTTCAAGTATATGTTGATGACATCATCTTTGGCTCAACAAACTACAAACTTTGCAAACAGTTTGAAAACCTGATGACAAAGAAGTTTGAAATGAGCATGATGGGTGAACTCACATACTTCCTTGGACTACAAATCGTGCAAACCGATAAAGGAATCTCCATCCGTCAAGAGAAGTACACCAGAAATCTCTTGAAGAAATATAAGATATCCGACAGTGCCTCGTGAAGACACCAATGGTCCCTCCTAACAATCTTGGACCTGATCTCACCGGCAAATCACCAACCAAACCCATTTTAGAGGGATTGTTGGCTCACTGATGTATCTAATCTGCTACTAGACCGCATATACAATTCCTCAATCTGTCTAATAGCAAGATATCACCCAATCCAAAAGAATCCCACCTCACCGCAGCCAAAAGAATACTCAGTACTGAAGGGAACCCTAAACCTTAGACTCTATTATCCAAAGTGCTCGTGGTTTGATCTCAAGGGTTACTCAATCGATTATGCTGGTCTGCAACATGGACAGAAAAAGTACCTCGTGGTCCCGCCAATTTCTTGGAGGAAAAATGGTTTGTTGGAGTGCTAAAAAGCAACAATTAGTGGCTATGTCTTCACCGTGAGTATGTGGTTGCTGCAGGATGCTGTGCCAATGTTTTATTACAAAAAGTCAACTCAGTGACTATGACATCCATTACAAAATGGTACCCATCTTTTGTGACAACACCAGTGCAATTGCAATCTCCAACAACCCCGTCCTTCATCAAAGAACCAAACACATTGATATCAGATATCACTTCATCAGGGACCACATAATGAAAGGAGACATAGAACTCCATTTCATCCCTACTAAATATCAACTGGCTGATATCTTCACCAAACCCTTAGATGAACCTACCTTTAGGAGACTGAAAGCTGAATTGGGAATGCTTGACATTAAAAGTCAGGCATCCAAACCAATCTCAGTAAGTAATCTGAAATGGTTCCTCCTCCCTGAACGAAACCCAATTCTACCTCTCACTGAATGAGTAAGACTCCTTCAGGGACCCTGACAGTTAAAATTGAGCATTGAATGGGTAACTAAATGCTCCAAGTATCAGTTACTTAAATGTCCTAGGTTGGTAACTATGCCAATTTAATATATGAATATATGTCTCCTTGTCTTACTGTCAACCATATCAAGGGTCCCTCACAAACTTACCTCATCCCCACTTGGCATTAAATGCCTCCTCTCACATGAAATATCTTATTGATATTTTGTTACTGCAAAAGTGCACTTTTACTATGCACTGCAACTGTTCCCTTGAAATACGGGATTTTACTGCGGGGAGTGGTGGGTGGCATTAAATGTGGAATTTCAAACGTTTTTCAAAAACCGTCTTTACATATCCACGTTTATGCAAAAACCACCCCTCTCACCACTCTATAAATACCCTCTTCAAAACCTCATAAACACACACAAAAGATTTTTGCTAACAAAACTCTGTCAAAATCTCTTTTAAAAACCCAGAAATCTTTGTGTTCTTCAAAACCTTTTCTGAAAAATCTTCTTTGTAAACCTTTACAAAAGTTTTTCATCACAACTTAAGAGATTCAAACCTTTGATTGTTCTCGTCAAGTTTTTCTCAAAACCCTAAAAACTATTTCAAAATGGAAATGACAAGAACTCAATCTCTTCAGTATGCACAACAAGCAAGGGATCTTACTAATGTTGAATTTAAAACCAATAATGTCATAGGCAATTTTGAATACCCACAAAATGTCCCAAGCCTATAAAGACATTATGAAATTTTTGTTTAACTATCCACTAAAAATGCCTTTGTTCAGTGTCCCTCTATTGTTTACCAAAACCTCCTCATGGATTTTTGGGCAACAGCCGTGGCCTATGACCCGACACCTGCTACTAATGAGACTGACCTACGACCACTAAGGGAGTATCTCATTAAGTTCAAGATTTTTGATGGGAAAAAATCACCACCTGGATTACAAAACGTTTTCCACCTCTTCAGGGTTAGACTATAATAAGGGTATTTATGTCGCCCATCCTGAACCCACAATAGTGAAGGATGGGTTAAAACAAATTGCTTTAGAGCCAAACTTTTTGGACAGAACCCCAGTCACCAAAAATTCATTCCCCGTAGCTTGGAGGATCTTGTTCACTTTTGTGATTCAGTCCTCGGGGAACCACTCATCAAATGAACAAGTTAATTCTATTCAGTTGATGATGGCTTACTGTTTGATGAATGGGATAAATGTCGACATTGGGGAGATCATTTACAGTGATCTCGTAACTAAGCTACAGAGCAAATCTAGGGCAAAATATGTCTCATATCCTAGATCTGTCTCTTGTGCTTTACAAGTGTTACTGGGTTGCAATTACCCTTAGGAAGAAAATTTGGTGCTTTACCCGAGTCCTGAGCAAATCAAGTTTTCAAAAAGACCCATCCCTAGTCCATAACATTGAATTGACGGCCCATATGGTTGCTGAACAACTGGGAGGGATCGGTCTCCAAACCCCGCCCTAAAAGAGAAAGGGGAAGTCTCTGATGGGACTAAGACTAAACCCAAGTCTCGTGGCCCTGAGGCTTCGAACACGTACCTAAGAGGCACAAAAGCCCCAGATCAACAGACACCCATTGGTGACCAGAAAACATCCACCCCGCGGACAACGAAGGACACCGATACATCACAGCCGCTGCCCTTGGTCACAACCACTACTCCCCAAGATCCAGAGGAAACATACAACCCACCGGGTAGGGGAGCGCCCACAACGCCCAAGGATGACATTAGAAAATCACAGCCTTTGACTGAGGGCACACTGAATGATCCCAAAGACTCAGGGGGAAACAAACAACCCACTAATAGGGATATCACCTTCACTGACTCTACTAAAGGCACTGGAAAACACCTGCCATGTCTCGTGGGTCTTAGGGGACAAAGACTCGGAGGGACAGAAACAACCCGCTGATATGGAACCCAAAACCAATCCTGACACCAGAGAAGGCACTGAGAAACGCCCACCAGTGTCCGAGGGGTCAATGGGGGACAAAGACTTAGAGGGATTAATACCACCCGCTGATATGGAACCCATCACCAACCCCCTGTTAACTTTGCTAATGTTATCGGAATACTCTTCTCTGAAGATGAGCTTGCTGACACTGATGATCAAATTCTATCCACAGGGGAAGAGGTGGACGCTGAGGTTCAAGCTGAACAAGGACCTCAATTGATCCACGAGCAACTGAATCACCAGTCAAGCCTGACAATGATGACTCCTCTTCCTCCATCGATGAGTTCCAAAGATTTGACAATGTTCTCCCACTAACCGAAAGACAACCTGGTTCATGGATCACAAGAGCTTCAAGGAAACTATATAAAGGTCACTGACACTCTGGGAACAACATACTCAAGGCTGGTGCCGCTTATGCACCTAAAAGTCAAGTCCAAATATTTGATGAAAATGTTCATGAGCACGTGTATCTAATGTAAGACAACCTTCACAGACTGGATGAAAACTTGGCTAAATTTCTCAGGCACCTTCAGGGTGTTGGCACAAAGATAGATGAAATCGAGAATTTGTCAAAGAAGATCCAGGTCTCAACTCTCGTCTGAAGGCTACTAAGGCTTACTGAAACAATCTTCCAGCCTACGAATCCGGTCGAATGCTCCATTCTCGCAAATGTGCGTGGTCTTCAATCTTCGTCATTCCCCTTCAAGCTATTGGGCTCTGTGAATACTCAGGTGGCTACCTTGGCTCAAGCATCTTCTTCCCTGGCCTGGAATCTCGGGCCAAGAATGACTGCTCTAGAAGTTTCTCAGGAAAATTTGGAAGCCAAAGTCACTGGTATTGATGAGTCAATTATAATATAAGAAATATCAAATTACGAATATCCGCGAGAGAATTACAAACCAACCGTTTTTAGGAAAAAGGTCGACACGCAAAACCCGCGAATACTCGATAAGTGATACCGGGCAAGTGATTACCCGGGTCGTTTCCCAACGAGGTGTGAATTGACGGTAACGTTTGAGGTTTGTTATTAAAGTGCTTGAATTGGTACGGGAATTTTCGTTTTAGGTTAAGATTATCTACGAATTAAAGTACGGGAATGTAATTAAGGCAAGGGAACAAAGTAAATAACTAAATTAACTACTACTAAGCATAAGAAACAATGAAACGAAGCTAAACTAAGTCCTAAGGGGCTAAAACTAAAAAAAACGTGAAAACCCGGGCTAATCCCGAGCTTCAAAAAGTGAAAATGATGTAATTAAAGGCCTACGGGTGCAAAACCAATTTTCCTACATTCTACATGACTAAAAATAATTTTAGGAAAAAGCCGAGTATTTTTTTCGACTTTTATTTTATTTATTACGAATTAAAAAACGAATTTATACTAATTAAATTATAAAAAAAATAGTAAATGATTTTAAAAAAAATCTAAACAATTTATGAAAACTACTATATCTATCAGGGTCCTAAGAAAAATTAAAGTGGGCACCACAGCTTATGCTAATAAGCTGTAATAAGCTACTAAAGTAAATTAAGCTAAATGGGACAAAACTAGTTAAATAGACAACAAGTGAGACTAGTAACGCAAAAGACCCAAGGGCGGAATTGGTTACAGGTCACACTATCACTACCTCATAAGGGAGAGGTCCTGCAGTTCACCGCCTTCCTCTTTGCAAAATTATTATTATTTTTATTTTTTTTACTTTTTCGTTTGGAAACTAATTTTAAGATTAAAACAAGATTTTTTTAATAAAAACCAATCTTTTATAAACTTATCAATAAGCTGTAAAATGCTTATTCCCACAGCAGATTACACAATTGAGTTTTGTGTGGCTATGTATGATTGCTAAGGAACTAGGAAGCTACAACAGGAAATTTTAATAAGCTAGAGTCTTATGAGGCATAATCTAAATTCTAAAAGCATTAAAGGGAAACTTAAACAAGCAATAATAAAGAGGGAATAAGCTAAAAACAGCTTATGAAGGCAGACATGGCATAAGGGGATGTTTGGGTTATGATAGTTTCTAAAGGATCAATAAGCTGTCAAAAGCTTGTAAAAAGCTAAACTAGGATTACTACCTAATATACCATATCTAAAAGCTATAAAGAAACTAAAATAAGCAATACCTAAGATTTAACAGGCTTAATTAAAACTCCCAAGTCTGCTGTTTGGATCACAAATAAAGGGACAGAAGTGGCCTTAGAGCTAATGAAAAACTAATAAAGAGCTAATCAACAAGCTTGAAAGAAGCTTATACTAATCACAACTATCCTAAACTATCTAAATGCATTAAAGGGAACTTAAATAAGCAATAATAGAAAGGAAATAAGCAACAAAACTAAAAGTTGTCTTTGCTGTAATGCAGACTGCAACTGAAAACAGGCCCAAGCGGGGGTTTTTTAAGCCAAGTCTAAGTGAGCTATAGTTGCAATAAGCTTATGAGCTCATGGGTTCCTGAAGGCAAGCTCGGGGGCAAGCTTTTGCCCCTGCAAAATCACAAATAAAAGCTAAACAAACTCACCTAGAGGTCGTTGTTGGAGTCGCTCCAGGGCACTTAGGGGATGACTATGATGACAGAAAAATGCTAATATATAAGCTCCAAATTCAAGTATAAGCTAGAGACAAATTAACATCTTACCTCTAACTACTTGTGCTATCTAAATCTAATCCTAATTCTAATTCAATACTACCTACAATCTAGCTTAAAAGGACAATGGCTACTGAAGGTAAGACATAAAAGCAGATTAAAAAGAATCAAATGGCAAACTGCATGAACACATTGAAAATGATCAAAAATCTTGTTGCACAAACTAACTAACAGCTAATTAAGACTGTTTCAATACCCAAAATGGGTCAAAAGGCGAGCTTGACCCAAGAAACAAACTATTCCAAACACCTCTTTTGGGGTAAACCTTTTTTTTGAAACTGTGAGACTATTGAAAGCTTTAAAAACCAATTTGTGAACATAAAAGCAAGCTCAAATGAGCTTAAAACAACTTGCAACTAACTCTTAATCCAGACTTCAAGTGAAACAGATTTTAAGAACATAAAACAGTTAAAATAAAAAAAACTTGCATTAACTAAAGAAAATGGAATTAACAACCAAAGTAAAATTGCATTTGAAAATTAAAGGTTACAAGGAATTTAAATGACAAATAAATTAAAAATGGGACTAGAATAAAAAAATTCTAGACAAGTTTCTCACAAATGCCTAACATCTATTTATACTAAAAAATGCAAGCTGTCTTCTCTTTTTGTCTGCTTCTTTGTGTGCTTTTGATGTGAGAGGAAATGAGACTTGGACAGCCTTGTGCTTGTGTGCTTCTTTGATTACATCTTAGCCCTTAGATTACCCTTGGTCCCAAAGCAATGAATCTCAGTCGTCCTTTTTAAGAGCTCAAATGTGAGAATTGGGGATTGCCATCTTGGCATAGATACCATGTGGGTGTGGGGGAGGGATGAACCTGGAAATCAGTGTTTTGAGAGTGATGTGAGGAAGGAGACAAAGGTGTGGGGTTTAGGGATTTTGGCGCCAAGAATGGGTGAAGGGTTATGCTGTTTTGGGTAAACCAGGGAAGAAGGAGGGTGGGTAAAAACAGGTGGGTGGACAAAAGGGTTTGGGTGGTTTTTTTATTAAAAAGGTTTTAAGAAAGGATAGTTTAAGTGTTTAAGTAATTTAAAAGTAAATGTATTTTTTGTGTTTTTGTTATAAAACAATTTTTTTTTTTTTTTTTTTTTTTTAAGATAGAAATTTTTTTTTTTAATAATAATAAAAAAATGGTTTTAATAAAAATAATCGTTGTAAATAAAAATAGTAAAAAAATAAAAATAATTGTTTTTAGTGAAAAATGTTTTAAGGGTAAAAAGGTAATTTGGTTCGGGTTTAGGGGTCGGTTTTGATTTTGTTTTCCCCACTCTCACTTCAAATATGCGTCTCGGGATCCAAAAATGTAGAAAATCCACTCCCGGCTCCATCAGCAAAGCACGTTTTCCATTCCTAGCTCAATTCTGCACGTTTTTGCCCTGTTTTCGATCCTTTGTACCTGAAATACATAAAAACACAATCCAAGGATATCTGCCGTATATTTGGTTATATTTCCGTGTTTTTAGACGTTTTAGTGGTCTTAGATGGGTAAAAATTATGAGTGAATAAGCACTCATCAGGTATTCAAACTGACACTTCAGACATCAAGGCTATGATCTCAGAAATTTATCAGGCCTTCAAGGGTCAAGCCGCTCACCCCTCAGACCAACACCAACTCATGCCCTCACCGGCCCCAAGTTGAGGGGAGAAAGCTGAAGAAAATCCTCTTCACACTGAGGGGGAGACAACACCACCAGTATCTGCAGCTCCAATCTCATCATCACCACCAGTCTCAGCAATACCCATCTCATCAATCCCACCACCAACATCAACAACAACAACACTGACAGTGATTACACCAATAACAACAACAACACCTCCCCTGGTAGCATCTTCTTCAGGCCAGGACAAAGGAAAAGGCATAATGACAATACCTCCTGAGCCTGAGAAGATTCCCTTTAAGATCGGTGACACTGAATACCTGCTCACACCACAACAGCTAAGTGCCTATCTTGCAAAAGAAGAAAGGAAACAGAAACTTGCTGAGGAAGAAAGAAAAAGAAGAGAGGCACTGGTAAAGGTGGTCGCTTAAGAAGCTGAAAACATTGGAATAGATTCTAAGAAGCTTAAAAAGGGTCAGGCGGAAAAAGTTCAAGGAAGCTCAGGCCGCCGATGGTGAAATGAGAAAACAGTTCAAAGAAAAGAAGAAGAAAACTGAAGCTCTCAGGCAAAGCAGAATTGAGCATTACAACTGGACAATGACAAGCCGAAGGCTACCTAAAAAGATCACAGATGTCAAGATCATCCCCAATACCAAACCACTGGTGATTCCTCCGAGAAAGAGATCAATAATAGAAGTTTGTAGTATTTGGGTAACTCAAACGTGTTAGGTTTGAGCACCGAGATAGTTCCGAACGAGGGTTGAATGGAATTTTCAACTCACGTCGCGATTATCGGGATTTGAATGGGAAAAGGGGATAATTTGATGTTTTCTAAACTACGGGGCAAGGGAAGCATAAAAGGGAAATTACACAACGGGGAATCCTAAATACGCGAATGAAACTAAAATGAAACGTAAATAAAATGCAACTAATACCAAAATAAGTCCTAAAAATGATCTAAAAATATTCTAAAACTAAAAATGCAATTTGAAAATTAACTAAGATTTAAAACTATTTTTTATGATTTTTCTGGAATTTATTTGAATTAAAAACTAACAAAAACTAATTAAATTGATAAAAATTATAATTTGAACTAGGAAAATTATGGAAAAATATTTTTTTGGCTTTTTATATTTTTCTTAATCTAGGAAAAATGAAAATTTATTTTTTTGAAGCTTTTCTGATTTATTTGTATTAAAAGCTATTTAAAAAGTATTAAAAACTAATTTAAAATTAGAAAAATAGTAAACAGAATTGGAAAAATCTGAAAAATTCAGGAAAATTCTAAAATATTACTGGAAATCTAGGAAAAATGATAAAATATATTTTGGAACACTGGAAATGAGAGCTATAGTGAAACTGCTTAATTATAAGCTACTTAAAATAAGCTACAAGCTATAATTATAAGCCAGAAGCTACTAGGATCTAAATTAAGCTAAAACTGAGTGAAATCAACTTAAAACAACTGAGCTATACCACTGAATATCAAGCTACAAGCTTATGAGTGCCAAATCAAATAAGTGCAAATCAGTCCTGAGGTGCTCAATTCAAGCTTAAAAATAAGCTATCTATCCTACTAGGAACTCAACACCAGATATCAGATCCTCTAAAGGACCTAGCAAAGAACAGTTAAACCCAACTTCAGACCCTAATAAGCTAGTATGCACCCCGTAAGGTCCAAGGGGCTGGTTCACACTCAGGTATGTCGAGTGTGAACAGTGTAAATGCAGCTTATTGAGTAGCTGATTTAGAGCTTAAAAATGTTTCTAAAAATTCTACAAAAATCAGGTTTCGAAACTTGACCAACTAAACTTGCAAATCCCAAAATTTCAATAGTTATGGATCAGAAATGAATCTATTAAAAATCCGCAAAGTTTTGTGAAAACTGACTTGTACAATTTTGACTTATGACAGATTTTTGCAAAGTTTGACTTAAATGAACTTATGATCTACTAAAATGGAATGTAACTGATGAATTTAGATGTATCTTGACTCAATTAAGCTAAACTATAGTGATCTAATCCTAAAATGCAAATAATCTAAATCCTAGTCCAACTGATAAGCTTTTGAGATCAGTTAAAGAGCAATTTTGACTTAGAGTTGTATAGGATGCAAATTTATGACAGAGACTAACTTAATAATGCTAAAGTAGACTAATGCAATCCTAACTAATCATAAGCTTGAACCTATATCTCAAAACAGAACCTAATCCAAACACTAGTTATAACTGTTTTGCAATTACTCTACCTAAATGATTATCTAGCTTATGCTAACACTAAAACTGAATCAATATAACCTAATAACAGTTTAATGAACAGATAAGAACTAATTCTACCCACAGATTCAAACTCAAACAATTTATGCAGACTATATCAGTTTATAGAGAGAGAAACAAAAACTCACAAGTGATCCAGCTTATTTGAAGCTTAATCCAGAACCAAACTACCCTATTTTAAACCAATTTCAATCCAAAACCAGCTCTGCATCAACCCAAATCCATATCCATAGCTGCTTAACCCAAAATTCTCCACAGTTTGACTTTGGTTGACTGATTTAGAACTTTTGTTGTGAATTGAGATTGAAATGGAGTTAAGCTCACTAAAAGCTATAAGAAGCTTAAGTGAACTCAATGAAACAGTAGCTTAATCTTGTAACAGGCTAATAATGAGCTTAAGAGTATTTATTTTATTTTTCAATTATTTTTCCTGATTTTTTTTGTATTTTTTTGAATTAATGAAGAAATAAACTGAAAATCAATTTTTAAGAGTAACAAAGCTAATCAATAATAAAAACTGAAATGAATTTAAAGTATTAAAACTTAAACAAGAACAATAAGCTAAAACTGAATTATATTAAAATGAGAGAATTGAGTACAAGTATTGAATTACAAAAGCTTGAAACTAAAACTTAATTAAAAACTGAATACAAATTATATTTAAGCTACTGAAAATGAAGAAGAAAGAAAAGGTTGTATACAACAGTGAATGAAGATGGGTATTTATACACGAGCTTGAGCTTGAGAAGAGTCTAGAATCAGCTCCTTGTGCTTTCTCTTGATGCCTCTCATCCGTTAGATAAGTTTCCAGCTCTTTCCAATCAACATCAGCCCTTGGATCATGTGCGCTTGTCCAATCCACCAATCATAGAAGAGGAATGACACACGGATTGCCACGGCATCCGGTGTCGGTCAGTGTGGTGTCATAATGTGTCAGGGAAAGGACGTAAATACCCTCAATTTAGTTAATTGTTCCAATATAAGCGCGGGGTGAATTTGGGATTTTAGGGTTCATGGGTATTTCTGGGTTTGGGGGGAATTGGGCGCCAAAGGGTTTTTTATTTTATTTTGGTTTTGGTTGACCGGGTTAATGGAGTTGACGGGTTGGGTGTTTTGACTTGGACCGGGTAAAGGGTAGATGGGTTTGGGCTTTAAGGTATCTTGGGCCAAAGTATAGTTTAGTTAGGATTAGGACTAGAATTTGATCCATAAGCATTAAAGGGACTAAAGGTGTACAATCTGAAACTTCAGGGATCAAAGCTGTAAATTCTAAAAATTATTCAAGGGCTTTTCTTGTCAACCTTCAAATAATCCAAGGGCTGAATTTGCAACTTTTGAATCTTCAAGGGTCTATTCTGCCAAATACTCAAAGTAGAGGGACTGATTCTGACAATTCTTCAATCTTGATCATATCTTCTAAAATCATCCTCAGAGAGTAGAAATCTTAAAAAATGCACAATTCTGACCTTCCGGCTAAGCTTTAGCACTCTTAATCTCTCGTGCTCGGGTTTTCGTCAGATTTGGTTGTCTTTTGCGTGTTTTGACATATCCATACCTGCACAAGCATAAACTCAAGAAACCAATAGATATTAGCAATAAACGGTTTTTTCTTGGTTATTTTGGGTCTGATTTGATAAAGAAATGATATGTGTTTTAGCACATATCAACTGGCCATGAATATTTATAGAGGGGATGATAAAAGACACTTCGAGGTTCATGATCCCCTAAAATTCACTGACTTTGGGATCACTGAACTCGATGAGCTTGGTCGAATTATCGAAAAGAAAAAGAATGCGGTAGTTAAGGAGCTGATGAAGATGCTCAGTAAAAGATATGAAAGACTGAGAGATGCACCATCACAACTGAGGATTCAGCCTGCCTTAACTACACCTCAAGGATCTCAACCACAATCATCCACTGGCAAAAGAAACAGGGTTGAGTTCCAGCCTAAGATAAAAGTGCCTGGACTAGAATGCAACAGGGAGCTGCCTGAAGGTATTAAGTTCGTGAACTGTCTAGTGATTGAGAAGCCTGAAAGAGGGCTATTCCACATTGATGTCTATGGAAACCCAGCATTTCAAAGATGGAGTGATATTGATCAGGCCTGTAGCGCAATGCTGAGCTACATACCAGTGGCCTCTCATCCAAACCCCAAAGAAACATCAGGTTCTGTTAAGACCTGAATGCCAAGATAAGAGACCATCCTGACAGGGAAACACTCATCACCAAGAAAGTCAAGCTTGAAGCACTGAATCCATCCGGTGACATCATTTTGATTTATCTTTTGTACTAGTGATAGGAACCTTGAAATTTGATCAATAAACGATGTATGTTTTGTTAAAATATTCAGTGTTCCTTATTGTATTCATTAGTACATTCAGTGTAGAAGAAGCCATTTTCTCACTTACACTGATCAAACACTTAGGCTATTTGTATATCCAAATAGGGGGAGATTGTTGGGTTCAGTAAATACCCAAACCCCTTAATCTAGGATTTGAATAGAAAATAGCCCGAGTGTTTAGTCCGATAAACACTAACAGTCACCGATTGCACAGTGATCTCTCGTGAGTCATCTTTAGGATACTCAGTACGAGGCGAAGAAGAAGTCTCTCCACTCAGTAAAGCGGAACTTAAAGGGTGAAGACTGAGTCAAGAAGAAGATGATGGATTCAAAGGAGTGATGACAATAATTCACCGAATCCCTAAGACTCCTCTCCAACTACTTACACTGAAGACAAACTGAAATAGAAGACTGAAGGATGTAAATACTGAAGAATGAGCGGGACAAGGCGGGATAAGTTTGAATCAGATAAGACGAAGTCCTTATCAACCAAAGTCAACTTTCCCTGAATAGCAAAAGATCAGGCTCAGTGTCATCACTGACCTTAGGAAAGTAGTCTTGTCTCTTACCTAGAATAGCCTTTGTAAACAGAGACAAAATGCATCAGCATTTTGTCTTCTGTAAGATGTCAGTTTGTCACTTAGGAAAGAGTTAAATCTCATACATGTATAAATAGCATAAGAGATGGGAGTGAAAAGGTTAAGCTTGTGAATTGTAAAAACACACATACACGCAAGCCATCTTTTCACTCCTCCAAATACAACTTTATCCCTGAGATAGCTCAGTGGGTTCTAAGAGTTGAGCTCAGACTTAGCCTGAGCTTAGAGAGAGTCACCAACCTTTGTCATTTCAATCCCAAGTGCTATTCCGCGAGTACTTAGGTAACGTATTCTTTTTGATTGATTTCTAATAAAGAATATGATGTTGAAAATTATCTAGTGTGTTTTACTTACTTTAATTTCAGTCATTGTTCACTATTAACTTGTTTTATATTTCTAAATTTTTTTAAACGATAGTGAACGGGGAACAACAAATGTTTTGTCGATAAAAAACGTAAAATCATTTTAATGAAACAAATAAAATACGTAATTGGTTTGAGCCAATAGTATACTAACACATTTACATTTTTATTTAAATCACTAAACAAGTAATAGTGTTTTTCATGTTTTAATAATGCATATGTATAACAACTAGTGTTTACATATTGGGTAGATATATACATACTTAGTATGTATTATAATGGGTAATAGAATGGGTAGAAGCTTAAGTATTTAACCCATTGACTTAATACATTGAATGTAGTTGGGTAAAACCCAATTCCATGACCCATGGAGCATGATCCATAACCCATGACCCATTGCATGACATCATGCACAAGTCATAATGGGTATTATCCATGACCCATGGAGCTAACCAGTGACCCATTGACCAGATGCATTGCATCTTCTAGATACATTGTATCTACTTAGATACCCATAGTCCAAAGTCTATGACCCGTGACCCATAACCCATGACCCATAACCCATGGATAATGAGGAGCGTCTCATGGATCCCTCATAATACACTAGATGGATCCCTCAAAAAAGGGATCCGTGGAACAATAGCATGTTTTTGTCTATAAATAGTGAGCCATTTCTTCATTGTAAGTTGCCACTCCTACATATACTTTCTCCTAGTATTGTAAACTCTCTAACCTCATATCCAAAGGATCTTTCTATGTAGTTTTTGTTTGTTTTTGTGTGATTCTCTAAGTTCCTCTTAAAGGCGAGATCACCACCTCTTGAAGTCGAGCAAGCTCAAGTCCATGAGTTGCCATACTTCATCATCATCAAGACTACTGAAGTTCTCTTATTGATAGTTCTTTCTTCCTCTCTAGAAGTATTGTGTCTAAGGCATTAGTGAAGGATGCCAAAAGGGTCAAGACGAAGGCATTAGTGAAAGGTGTCGAACGTCCATGTCTAAGGCATTAGTGAAGGATGCCAAAAGGGTCAAGTCGAAGGCATTAGTGAAAGGTGCCAAAAGATCATATCAAAGGCATTAGTGAAGGATGCCAAGGGTGTACAATCGATATGGTGCATCGATGTACAAATATAGATAGGTTGTGTCCAAGGATATTGATATCCTTGATGATGTTGTAATAAGGAGTGGGTCTCCTTTCGGATAGGTGTTGTGTAGTGTAGGGAAGTAGTTCCTCCTTTATAATGGAACTCGGTATCTAGCCTTGTACCGGATAAAGTGTAGGCGATGTTGTGATAGGTTTGGTTCTACCTCGTGGAAGAACCCGGTGTCTAGCCTTGTACCGGAAAAAGAGTACGCGACGTTGTGAAGGCTTCTCCGCCATAAGGAGTTTGTGTCGTGTAGTGCTTACGAACTCTCGAGTAGGTGACTCGGGGAGTGGAGTACGGCAAGGAAGGTGTCCTTGTAGCCAAACCACTATAAACACTCGTCTCGTGGTTTTGTGTTTCTTACACTTTACTTTTGCATTACATATTTACATACCTATCTGTCAACATCCAACATACACATTTAAATAGATTGACATAAGTCGATCTAAATATTTTAAAACAAAATTTTAATTGGCAAAACTATTCAACCCCCCCCCCTTCTAGTTTTCCAAAATTGGTATCAGAGCTTCGTTACCAAGTTTCTTAGTGTATATCGTACTTTAAAAACTTGATACGATCCGTGTATGATTGAAAACTACAAAGAATGAAATCTTTTAAAACAAATTGTTTCTTTTATGTTGGATAGTGATAGATTATTCTAACAATTTCTTTTTAAGAAATCTTCTTGCTAGGACTTTTCCAAAATCTTCATTTCTATTCAAAGAAAAATGAAGTCAACTCTCAAGGAAGAACCCAAAAGTAATCACAACCTACTTATACTAAGTACAACGGATTACTTTAAAAGCTCATGAAGTATTTCGGATATATGGTCTCTATAAACCATATCAAGAGTTTAGAGGTATGTTCACTTATCCACAAATTAGCTATTTTTATCTATAGTACGTTTACATGGATATGTTGATAATATTTTTTTAACTTTATTTACACATGAATGAGGACGTTAATAGTTGCAAGTCTCTAAAACGTCTCTCTTGACCACTTTCCCGACTTACTCATCATCGGGAATAGTATTCCTCTTTGATTTTCTAAAGATCGTCAAACCAACGCCGCCGTCACAAATAGATCCTTGATAGTTAACCTGTCAAAACACGTTGACCAAAACGTCTATTCAATTAGGAACCTCATTCTTCAAAGTTTTTTTTGTTCTATAAGGTATTGTATAACCATGACACCATCCACTATCTCTCTAGATACTATCGAAAAGATGAGCTCTCAAAAACCGATCATAAAATTTTCAAAAAACTTGAAAAATGACTTATTCACGAAGGTCGTGTGGTTAAGGAATGTTTCCTTGAAAACACCGATATTTGTCAAGTCTTCTCGGCAATTAACTTTGATTTTCTCCTAGATATTGATGAACAAGTGTTTCCGGTTTTTATCTTTGAATTTTACAAAAGTGTTAGGATCATTCGAAACCATGATGAAAGCATCTCAATCACTTTCATTGTCAACAATCAAACCATCACCTTACCCCTCAACACCTTTTCACAAATTCTTCGCATTCCATGTGAAGGTATTTGTATGTACTCCTAAGATTGGGCAATATCCACTCAATCTTTTGCACTAGATCCCAAACCAATCTACCACTCTCCTCTCGATGACCCCGCAATTGTTCGAGACACCATCTTAAAAATTAGAGCCGACCAATTTCGCTTCAACCGAAACAAAGAGCTCATCCACCATGATCCCTTTCAAATGGAACTCTTCGAAATGAATCCCATCTATAGAAAGTGGGAAGAAATTCTTCAGGAAAATGTCATTTGTTTCGTCGGAAATAAAGACCATCCAAAGCATATCTTGTCCAAATGATCTATTGCCTCATTCACTAAAGACCATTTAATCTTGCCTATTACATTGTGAAAAGAATGGTAGGTGTATTCAAAGTCACCAACATGGTACTTCCCTATGGTATGCTCCTAACACGACTCCGTGAGTATGTTAGTGCAATGCAACCTTCTCCTATCAACGATGATCATTTTCTTTCCGATCACGTCATGGTACCACTCACCAAACAACCTTCAAAACGGTTCATGATCAATGGAAAAAGGCCTCGTGCTCTCTCGGACGACGAAGAAGAAAAATTCAACCCCGTTGCCAATGTCAACATGGACCCCATAACCTACTTTGAACAACTTCCATCTCTTCCAAACGAGTCTGAAGAATTCAAACAATTGAAGGGTATGATCCAATGCCTAACTAACTACCTCATGACGTCGGGAAAGAGGAAGAGAAAATATTGACAAAAGAGACATTAGGATTATGGTTGTTTTTAGACATTTCTTTTATCAATTTACAAAGAATGCTTATGTTTGTGGATGTTTTACCTTGTTTGTTTGGATATTATCACTACTACTCGTATTTATGTTATGGATTATGAGATATTTACTTCTTTTGATGTTCATTTACAGTAGAAACTCGTAGCAATTAGTATGCATAATATAGTGCAAAAGTTGCACATCTTCTGTGATGCTACTGATCTGCAGTTGCCGGATCCCCAACTTTGTACTAGACGGATCCCTCTGCTTAGGGAACCGTGGGAGCCGGGCAGACAGAAATGCATTTGCAGACCTCCACACATCAAACCATTCCATTATATCACTTCATACTAGCTAAACACAATATCTTAGGACCACTTAAGTCTTCCTTAAGATCAGTAGGTATCGCACTCACTCATAACCAACTGAGGATCACATTTAAGGTGCTTTTTAGTTTATCATTTCACCAAAACTCATCATCCTTCCGCTCCAATACTCATACATCATTATTCACTTGTCAACACATCTAGTTTTATAATTCTCTCAATTTTAGCAAATTGATTTGAGTCATCCTTACCTCAAAATGGGTCGAAAACTAGTTTTTCATTTCTTATAATTTCTTAGGAATTTTCCAAAATTATCTTAAGTTACCATCTGATCTCTAGGATTATTTAGCAGCACTTGATACTCTCAAATTTCCTAGTTTCATCTTTGATCATTCATTGGTACTCATAAAGTCCCATTTTCTTCCATAAAAGGCAATCATTAGCTACCATCACTCATTGCCCTTGATCATTTAAGTCCCCTTTTCATTTAAAATACTTAGGAAGACTGAAACACTCAAAATTTATAGGTACTAGACCTTACAAAACATCATTTCTCTCTTTCCTTGGCTGCTGAGAGCCGGATCCCTAGGATTAGCCTAGACGGATCCCTCATTGGGGGGAAACGTGGGAACCCGCTGACAGATTCAGCTAATCCTAGCTAAAACAATCATTTCAAGCTCTCCTTGCTAACTTGAACACTCCATCTTTTCTTAATTAACCTCCTTGATCAGTGCAACTCTGAAGTTGACTCTTATGCGTGCAAATCATCACATTCCAAAAGATCTTAGTGGCTTAAGTCTTGAATGCATTTGCCAAATCCTTCCCTTTATAAACCTTCTTGTTATGACTTCTAAGTCATCATCTACAACCTCATTATCATCATTTAGAAACCTTAACATCACTAATCATTAATCATCTCATCATGAGGAAAGCTCCTAGTGCTAACACATCCACCAAAGGACCACCCAAGAAACTTGCTCGTGTTGTCCACGAAATTTATTCAACCGAATCATCTCCCGTTAAATCCAAAAATGCTAGGATTTCTTCTCCAGCAACTCAACCAATCAAACCAATCCCCAAAAGGATTGTTCCCACAAAAATACCATCGCCAAACACCACAATTTCTCCTAAACTAAACACACCCATTTCCACCCAACCATCACCTTTGGTGCCTAGAGCCATATCATTTACGACTCCACATTCATCTCCACATCTCTTCAACTTTGAGGACTTGGCTCCTAGGCCATCCCATCCTCTACCATTGCCGACACTCTCTTCAATAGAGAAGATTATGCAACAACAAAACCAAGGTGTTGAATCAACACTTGCACCGGCATCCTTTTCTCCATTTCCATCAAATGGTCCATTTTGGATTATGAGGAATCATCAAATTCAACCACCCGACCACATGGAAGTTGACACCTCTCTACCTCCACCACCATCCTTTGTTGAGCCATCATCGAATGTGCCTCCGCCAATCCCTCCTTCTTTTGAGGATCCTCAACCTTCCTCACTTGATCCTCCACCTCAAGCCACTTCATTTCTACCACCACCTTTTCCAATCCATGACAAAGATTGCTATCATTGTCAACATGTTGAAGGCTTGATACATGAACTACGTGAAGAGCAACGTTTCATGTTTTATCACCTCCTCGAACGTTTCAATGAGGTCAACAAACCTAAACAACCTTGAGCTTAAGGATTCAAGTGGTGTCTTAGTCTTAAGCTTAACTTAGATAGATTAGGAATCTTAATCCATGTATTAGTCATTCTCTTAGTTTTAGAGATATGAAGATCATTTCTGGTATTTTTTATTGAATGAAATTACATGTTGTATACCATATTGTCTTGAGAATATGTTTGGTATCTTAATACATATCTCATTTTGATGTTAACATCACATTTTACATCACCATTGATGTCTTAAGCTTAAAGACAGACGGATCCCTCAGTTTAGCTTAGACGGATCCCTCCAAAGGAGGAACCGTGGGATCCGTGCAACAGAAGACAAATTTATTACTAACTTGTGTCTTATTTGCAGGAAATTATGCATTATATACTTGTTTTCTAACCCTTGTTTTATAGTTTTTCAATATACACATGAAGACTTTGACACCTTTAGCTAGGGGGAGTTTTCGTGTCAAAGCAAAACATTGCAAAATCATTTGCAATACTTTCAAATTTGGTTACATTACTTGACATCCTCCTTGAAAAGGAGCACTCGTCAAGGGGGAGCATGTTCGTCAAAAAGGACGAAACAATTTGCAAACATAATTGCAATACACTCGCTTAGTATTCCTACTTACTTGACGCCCTCACAAAGGGATGGACTCGTCAAGGGGGAGCTAAGACGAGAACACTTCTCTTCCCTTACTCTCTATTCTTCATATATTTTTTCTTTTCACATGTTTTTCTTAAAACAATGTGTTAGTTTCTTTTCGATGCTCTTTTTGTTTCAACAAAAAGGGGGAGAAGAAAGTAAAAACTCCAATTCAAACTTTTACGAATTTCAGTTTTTCCTTGAAATAATTTTATGTTTTGTCATCAACAAAAAAGGGGAGATTGTTAATAGAAATAAGCCATAAAAACGTTTATTTATATTTTACGATCTTCTAATGTTTTGTCGATAACAAATGTAAAATCATTTTAACGAAACAAATGAAATACGTAATTGGTTTGAGCCAATAGTTTACTAACACATTTACATTTTCATATAAATCACTAAACAAGTAATAGTGTTTTTCACATTTTAATAATGTATATGTATAACAACTAGTGTTTACATATTGGGTAGATATATACATACTTAGTATGTATTATAATGGGTAATAGAATGGGTAGAAGTTTAAGTATTTAACCCATTGACTTAATACATTGAATGTAGTTGGGTAAAACCCAAAGTCCATGACCCATGGAGCATGATCCATAACCCATGACCCATTGCATGACATCATGCACAAGTCATAATGGGTATTATCCATGACCCATGGAGCTAACCCATGACCCATTGACTAGATGCATTGCATCTTCTAGATACATTGTATCTACTTGGATACCCATGGTCCAAAGTCTAGGACCCATGACCCATAACCCATGACCCATGGATAATGAGGAGCGTCTCATGGATCCCTCAGAATACACTAGACGGATCCCTCAAACAAGAGATCCGTAGAACAATAGCATGTTTTTGTCTATAAATAGTGAGCCATTTCTTCATTTTAAGTTGCCACTCCTACATATACTTTCTCCTAGTATTGTAAACTCTCTAACCTCAGATCCAAAGGATCTTTCTATGTAGTTTGTGTTTGTTTTTGTGTGATTCTATAGGTTCCTATTAAAGGCGAGATCACCAACTCTTGAAGTCGAGCAAGCTCAAGTCCATGAGTTGCCATGCTTCGTCATCATCAAGACTACTGAAGTTCTCTTGTTGATGGTTCTTTCTTCCTCTCCAGAAGTGTTGTATCTAAGGCATTAGTGAAGGATGCCAAAAGGGTCAAGACGAAGGCATTAATGAAGGATGCCAAAGACGAAGGCATTAGTGAAAGGTGTCGAACGTCCGTGTCAAAGGCATTAGTGAAGGATGCCAAAAAGGTCAAGTCGAAGGCATTAGTGAAAGGTGCCAAAAGATCATATCAAAGGCATTAGTGAAGGATGCCAAGGGTGTACAATCGATATGGTGCATCGATGTACAAATAAAGATAGGTTGTGTCCAAGGATATTGATATCCTTGATGATGTTGTAATAAAGAGTGGGTCTCCGTTCGGATAGGTGTTGTGTAGTGTAGGGCAGTAGTTCCTCCTTTATAATGGAACTCGGTATCTAGCCTTGTACCGGATAAAGTGTAGGCGACGTTGTGATAGGTTTGGTTCTACCTCGTGGAAGAACCCGGTGTCTAGCCTTGTACCAGAAAAAGAGTAGGTGACGTTGTGAAGGCTTCTCCGCCATAAGGAGTTTGTGTCGTGTAGTGCTTACGAACTCTCGAGTAGGTGACTCAGGGAGTGGAGTAGGGCAAGGAAGGTATCTTTGTAGCCGAACCACTATAAACACTCATGTCGTGGTTTTGTGTTTTTTACTCTTTACCTCTGCATTAGATATTCACATACCTATCTATCAACAACCAACATACACATTTAAATAGATTGACATAAGTCGATCTAAATATTTTAAAACGAAGATTTAATCGGCAAAACTATTCAACCCCCCCCCCCCCTCTAGTTTTCCACAAACACCCCTATGTAATGTAATTCGTATATATATTTTACACTTGGTATTTGACATTAATCATCTTCTTGTTAAATCCATAGCTAAACACCTCTTTAAACAGCAGGGTATTTCAAATATGCAATTTTCCAACACTAAATTACATATAATTGAAGGAACAATATCACAATTAACAAATACGAAGGCAAACCTTTTATTCAACATGCAAGAGTTCTCAACCACATATATTTCGTACAAACTCTAACGAAACTACTAGAAAAGCAAACGAAACAACTCAAATGAAGCAACTCGACAAGCAAATTAAATAACTCAAAAAAACAACTCGACAAGCAAACGAAACACATGACATAGACCATAACAAACATCGTAGTTCATCGACTTTTCCCTTTGCTAGAACCTGCACCAACTTTTCCCACTTTGCTAGAACCTGCACCACCTTTTTCCTCCCTTGCATTCTTTTGCTTGATGAAATTTTCAAAAAAAGCTTCAAGATTTGTTATCCTCATTGCCAGTTCATCGGCTTTTTGCCTCCATTCTTTCTATATCAGCTTCGGCCAAATACTGTCTATAGTGTGGCTTTTCCCTCAACCATTTCAGAATAACATCTCTCATCCACGGGCTAATGTTCTTATAAGAACCATATTCCTCGATAATTTCATAGCCATATGTATTAAGAACTTCATCAAAGAGTGGTAGGTTCGATAAAACCTTTGACCACTCCTCTTCCGGCGTGTAACCAGCCATTGTTATGTGTGCGTTTTGTGTTTTGTGAGAATTGACGATTGGGTTATGTGTGCGCGTTTTTTTGTATTGAGGATGATTGGTTATTTATAAGTAAAAAATTGGCGGGATAAAGTTGCAATCGAAAAAAATCCCGACGACATGTCGTCGGTAACAAACTAGCGGAAAAAATTCCCGCCCAATTATTCTCTATTATTTACAAGCGGGGGAAGCCAAATTTGGCATAAATCCATCCTGACGCCCTGTCGTCGGGACCAAAACACTAATTTCAATTATTAACGCTAATCAAATGCTAAGCGGGGTAATTTTTTATTTTATATATTCCCGACGGCGGCACTTGGCGGGGTTAATTCCTGCCCAACTATTCGCAAAGTCAAATTTGACTAATATGTTGCCGACAACAGGGCTTCGGCGTAATTTTTCATAAAAATTCAACGCACCGAAGGCTTGGTCAAGCAGGGTTTTTTGTCGTTTAGCGTAAAATGTCGATGACATTGTGTCGTCGGCATTTATCGTCGCCTATTCTCTTGATTCTTGTAGTGCTAGTAGACGCTCCTTTTTTTGTCCTTTAGTGGTGAAATATTTTTCTGGTGAAAATTTATCTGATTTGGGCAGGAAAATTTGAATTCAAATATTTTCTTTTCAATAAAACATTTCTTTTAAACACAAAATTAATTTGTATAAGTTATTTGTGTAGAAGGGAGTTTTACAAAAATAACTTCTTTGATCACTTAACTAAGTTGTTAAGTTGTTTGTTTATACCTTAAGCGATGTTGTAGTTTAAACGAACTCTCTCGGTTAAAAACTTATCAAGTATATTTTTACGTAACGTGTTCTTACGTTTTGTGATTATCAAAACATATAGAGATCGAATAATGTAAACAACGTTTTTGACATTATTTGTATTAACACATACAAACTCACACAATTCTCTCTGTCTTGCTATGTTCTATTGTGCCCAGAAATGAAGTGTTCTTTTTGAATATCCCGATAAGGATTTCGTGATATCCAGACACTAATATGGACGAAATACTTTATACGGAAAGTGAACCTACACGATCCGTGAAAATATCCAAGAACATCATCACCTTAACCTCAATTTACTAACAAGTATGTTGTCCAAAAGTTTAAACTCTCATTTGGATATACATTTATGTTGGTACAAGTTTAGGATATAATATGTGATGTTCACCAGACAATCTTTGGTATTGTTAGAAATGCGGGCAAACTTAATTTTGTGAGTTCAAGTCATTAAAACAGCTCCTTTGAAAATGCAACCTTAGTTTTGTGCAAAAACTTTATCTTATTATTTTTGCTCTAAATAAGGTACATACAAAGTCTTAAGTAATTCTAATATTTGTTTTTTTTTCTTTAATGCAGTTTATGTTATGGGGTGCAAGGCTTTCTGTTGAAGTTGCCACCCATCAACATGGGTGTTGTGTTGCAAGGATGCATGAATCATCCCACTGATGGGATCTTTGGGTGTTTTCAAAAATTGTGTGAAGGAAATTTGGAAGGCTAAAGTTTAATTAAATCAGGTTAAGCGTATTTTATGTGATCACTGATCATTGACATTGTTTTTATAGCTTTGGTGCCACTTATTCTTTTTCATTTTCTTGTCTTAATTTATAGAATATAGTCTTAACATTGTTTTTATAGAAATGTGATCACTGATCATTGACATTGTTTTTGTGAATATAGTCTTAACATATCGATTGAATGTAATCCGAGCTCATATCTAAATGTGTATAATACACCTCTATATTATCATAAATGTATTCCTTTCTATGAAACTTTATAAAATGTCCAAAAACAATGGTTTATAGATGTTTGGTTCAGAACATGAAAGACGGAGTAATTGTGGTATGAGTTGTAGGCGTTAAAAGGCAAGATTGAGAACATGAAATACAGAGTAATCGTTGAATAAGTTGTAGGCGTTGTTGTAGTTTTTGTGGGAAACCTTAGTTGATCTTAAGAACATAAAAGAAGTATTGGATCAAAAAGAACGTAAAAGCAGTATATGAATTAAAGGATAAAATGATTACAAAGTTCTATAATTAAAGAAACGGTTAAAACCATTTAATAGTAATCAAATGTTCACTTGTTAATCATTTTTTTGAACGACAAGTTTAACTATCTCACAATAACCACCTATCTATCTTACATGTCCTAAGTAGAACTTGAACCCACAACCATTTGGTTGAGGAGCTTTTTACACAACATGAGGTACCATTGAGACACAAGCCATTTAATATTCACTTATTAGTCATTGACCGTCAAACTTTCAAATTTTAGTTCAATATTATACTCTTGTTTATGTGTCATAACCGGCAACACCGGTTAAATTGATTACATGAATTTTTTTCTTAGTTAACTACGTGCAGGGTTAAAGTCATCTAATAATAAGAAATTTTCTTAAATGTTCACTTATAATCATGGACTCAATATGTATTACATGGCAAAGAACACATACATAGCATAAAGAATGTGACGTGAACAATAACGGTACAATTTTATGACGTGCCATGTAAATTTGTAGATGACGTGAATTTGGAAGTAAAAAACGGGTTTTTGTTGATATCAACCCAAAATTAACTAAGTTGGATGAGTACTTTTTTATTTTATTGAGTACATAACTGATAAGTAAACATTTGAAAAAGTTTCTTTCTATTAAATGACTTTAATACTTAAGGAAAATGTATTCAATAAACTAATTTACATCTTACGAATGCATGTATTAAAACTCTTTCGACGCAAAATTTAGAACCTCCATTTATCGAACAGGCCTTGAATCTAGTTGTTGTTGATATATAAATGTGGAGTTAGGATCAAATAAAAAGATTACTTAAAATAAGAAGGAAGAAGAAGAACTATAACCGCAAATTCAAGATGCACCGACCTAAAGTAGATGCATCCTTATAATCTTAGATGCATTATAACGCACCATAGTGTGTTTTCTAGCTTTTAATCAGATGCATATATGTATATTAGATGCATTTCATATTCTCTCTTGTTTTTTGTTCCTCTGCACGTGTCGAAATCATGAAAATCAATTTGCACCATCTATACTTCAAATTAACTTTCGAAACTCAAGATGTTGCATCTATATGAATAGAAATGCATCTCAAATGCGTGTTTTGATCACTTCTCACCACTTCATATTTTAATTTACTTCCCACCAGATCCCTACTCCATAAATGTGAACCTTAATAAAATATGTAAGAGTAAACTACACCATTCGTCCTAGTGGTATACGTTGACCATCAAAGATCGTCCTTTGACCAAAAAAATTGCACCGTTAGTCCTTAACTGCGAAACGTTACTCAGCGTTGGTCCCTCACCCTAACTGGCGTGAGTAACGGGCGTTAAGCCTATTTAAGTCGAGGGTATATTTGTCTTTTCCCACTCACACCCACACCCTCAATTAATTCTTTCATCTACCCTTTCATTTCATTCACAAACCCATATAAACTTAAAAACACACACCAACACTCCTCATTTCCGTGGATCTGAAACCACCACCACTCGCCACCTGAAACCACCACCATTTCCGTGGAGCTCAATACAAAAGAAATAATAGTGCAAAACCCAATAGCTTTAAATTAAGGAGCTGTGAAGTTACATTAACCACCAGATTAGAAAGTGAAATGGTGGTTTTATTGATGTAGTTTTGAGAAGGATGTGGGTGCTTTTGTTCTTGTGATGTTTGAGTGGTAGACCCGGTGGCTTTGCACGGTGGTTGACGCCACAACTGAACTGCGTCTTCACCGGACCAAAATATCATCGAGTGTATCAATAACTATAGGCAAATCGTGTCAAAACCTTCAATATCTGGTGATGAAAAGCTAGGAGTGTTGCGTGGTCATTGGCGCTAAAGGTGCGACATTAGCGTGTCATTTTTCGGGCGAGGCGTATCCAGCCAGACCGGTGATGCGGTATGTGTGTTTGCAACTGTCACATCCACTTTTAGCATCTAAAAAAAACCCATGAACTGGAGCCACCAGTTCCAAGATGGGGATCTGAAGGGTGGTAGCCTCATAACTTCCTTCTTACAATTTTGTTTAATAATTGTTTGGTAGGTTTAAGGGTCCAAGTTGGTGCCTTTCGGGTTGTAACGATATCTGTAATCTGTATGTGTTAGCATCTTGCAACCACCATGTATAATCCCAAATGTATTTTCCTTTTGACCTGATCCTTTTTTTATATTAAGATCCTACTGTATTTAGTAGGGCTGTAAACGAACCGAACGAACACGAACGGAGCCTTGTTCATGTTCGTTCATTTAATTTTAACCGGACAAATAAACGAACACGAATGCTTAAACGGACGAAATTTCTTGTTCATGTTCGTTTATTAAGAAAATGAGTTGTTCATGTTCATTTATGTTCGTTCATTAAGACACTAAACGAACGCTAAACGAACATAAACGATCGAACATAAATGAATATAGACAAACAATTATAAACTTTATTAAATTATGCATCTAATATTGTTTTAAAAGTGTTGTTTTGTTTAAACAAACTAATTTAAAAATGATACAATTAAAAGATTTGATATACGAACATAAATAAATAAATGAACATAAAAGAACGTTAACGAACGCATAATCGGACGTTCACGAACATAAATAAACGGACGTGACTTTTGTTCATGTTCGTTCATTTAGCTAAACGATCGTAAAATATTATTCATGTTCGTTCATTTAATAAATAAACGAACATTTTACCGAACGGTTCATGAAATGTTCACTGAACGTTCAGTTCGTTTACAGCCCTAGTATTTAGTAATATAGTTATAATTTGAAGACAATGGCTAACAGTGATTTGTTTAGTAGACGAGTAATCGTACCAATTTCTTTATATTATGTTATGTCTTCAGTTTCTTTTTTTTTTTTTTTTTTTTTTGATTTCTTATGTCTAATTTTCTTGTGCAATGCTTTCAAGATGACCAATTTTGATGACCAACTTTGACTGTAGATATGAGTTTTTCTATGGTTGGTGATTAAAGGGAATTGGGGAATTTTTTTGATTCGTATTTATATAATTAGTGGTGGGTTTCTTGAATTTTTATGGAATATGATGATTGAGGTGGGCGAAGGTGGTTGGAGGTAGTAAGAGTGGTGGTGTACAGTGGTGGTGGTGGGTGAGTTTGAAGATGAAGACGATGAGATATTAGAAGTAGAAGATGAAGTTCATGTGAAAAAGACCAAAATACCCTCATGTGGCTATCATGTGCAGACATTTAACGAGAGTTAGTGTGGCCGTTAGAGCGAAGGACTAACGCTGAGTAACGTTTCGCACTTAAGGACTAACGGTGTATTTTTTGGTCAAATGACGATCCTTTATGGTCAACGTATACCATAAGGACGAATGGTGTAGTTTACTCAATATGTAATAAGGAAAGAAAAATGTGAAGGTATCTCAAATAGAAGTCTATAATTGATTCACCGGCCTAATCTTAAAACTTGTTTACCGTACATTATTTAAATGCTCTAGCATAATATAAATATTGCAATTTATATACACACAACTTTGTAAATGAGAATTGTAGGTGTAACATACTGTTTGATACAAGGACTATGCGTCCGTTCTTTGCTAAAACAGGAAATAGTTTGTTTGATGCGTTAGGTAGAACATCGACGACTCCTAGTGTTGCTGGTTTGATACGTCAATTCGAATCAATTTTATGCCAATATTAGAAATTGCTTCCTATAAGCGTAGTGTTTTTAATATATTAAAACAACCCCAATTTGAGAGAATATAAGAGCAATATTTATTGCATCCAAAATAATTCAATAACAAAGGTTTATTTTGGCACAATACTTAATTTTACCGGTCAACAGAAGTCAAGATTTTACACTAATTATTTCATAATTGAGAAAAAAAAATCAACCAGCTTAGTTTCATGATAAAACCAAAATATCGATATTCATGCATGTGAGCTCTTTTATTTATTTATTTCTTAATTTTCTTTCTGAAAAAAACAACATTTGATGAACCACACAAAAGACAACATTACAAAACAAGAAATTCTTTTGATTAATCAAGTCAATTAAAAAGAAAAGGGAACAAAAACCGAACTAAACAAAAACCAACATCGAATACCCACACACTATCCTTAACCATAACTATTCATACACATGAAACTTGGTAGTACAAAACAAATTGCTAAGGAAAATGTTATTTCTTCTTACAAAATTGTTCTTACTTATCCTCTTATTCACAAGATCATGACAAGTGTCAGAATTGATGATTTTGATGAAAAAAAATAAGAGATGATTTGTACACTCTCAATATTGATTGAGACACTCAAAATATGTGTTTGGACATTTATACCCTTAATAATATGAGGGTTGTGTTTATCCTGTAAGGGTATAAATGTCCAAACACTTATATTTTGAGTGTTCCAATCAATATTGGAAGTGTACAAATCAACTCCCAAAAAAAATGAGGGAAAAAAATATAATATAGTTGTTACAAGATAATAGACCAATAGTGACTAAGGTTTTAGTAACACAACAAAAGTGTTACTAAATCTATAATTTTTAATGACACTTTTTAAAAAATGTGAGTAAAAATTTAAAACTTTGGGATTTGATGACACTTTTTGTGTACAATTTGTGTCTTAAAAGGCAAAAAATGTATCTTCACATTTTGTTTTGTGTCACTATGAATAGACTTTTACATGCTGGACTTCTACTTATACTTTTTAAGTGTACCAGAAGCATATAAAAATTTTAGTGACATTTTTTTTATACTTTTGTTGACATATTTTTACTTTTAGTGACATTTTTTAACTTTTGTGACACTTTTTTTTAAGTATCACCAAAAGACTATTTTTTTTATGTGTGTAAGAAGATTAGTAGTAATACAAAATCAATCTGGCAAAAATAGGGATAAAAATTCTCAAATGAGACCTGGACCAATCAATGCAAACGGACATCACAAAGAAATAAGCATTCCACTATGAGAAATTGGCACAACTAATCTTGCAAACGAATTTGGGACCACTTGCAGAGAACCATTTTTAATGAGAGATGATTTGTACACATTTGAATTTGATTTACACACTCAAATGTACAACTTCATAAAGCAGAATTTATAAACTGTATAACTGTTTAATGCATAGGATGAAGTGTGCCAATCAAAAAGTGAAGTGTACAAATCATTTCCCATTTTTTATTAAAGTGTAAAATAACATTACTGATTGGTTAAAAAGAAGTTACAACAAAGTCCAAAACATTAGAAAAATATATTTGTTCTTGAATTCAAATTTACAAATTAGCTTTAAAATGCTCATTTTTCATATTACTTATATTTTTAGTTTAAAGTTTAAACTGACCATAACACCTAAAAATACGCACATAGTTATAAACTTAAAATCGTAAAACATGTTTCAATTAAATTGATCATAGGGTCAATTGCATATATACCCACTAAAACTTGGATATTTGCGTATATACCCAAAATATGTTTAAAGTGCATTGTACATCATGCAATAAAAACTTATATTATGGGGAAATATGCAAGTTTTTAAGTTTTAGTGGGTATATATGCAATTCCCCCTTGATCATAATAGCAAAATCTTGTATATGCATAATAAAAGGTGCCCCAGGATACGCTTATTATTTTTTTATACTTTCTCTCATGCATGTTTGGCATTTTCTCCTTTTGTTACTTGTGATAACGGCTCATGCAAAAGAAGTTTCTTATGGTACAAGTAATCTCTCAAATAGTTATCTTTGAGAAACTATAATTGTGTCGACATATTAAACACATTGATCTTCGTTATCTCGTCTTCTTTGTTGGTCCCCAACTTCGGAATGAAAGGTCTGTAACTGTTCATAGGAAACTAAGGTCAAACTAGTCAGCGTAAGCATATCTATTACACCACACGAATTCGGTCGTGCCCACATATTTAATAGACAAATAACGAACATAGAAATAAGGGGCATTTACTACATCCATCTGTACATATTTATTCACATTTCCCCAAACCTTGCTTTAATAGGCTTATATATCATGCATTAAAAACTTGTATTTGAGGAAATATGTAAATATTGATGTGTATGTGAGGATGTATGTAAATCTCCCTAAAAATAATAAACAGCTGTATGATCATTAAATTCATGTACAAAAATTGAGGTAGAAGTTTGAAACTAGTTCTCTAATTAATATTTTCCTATTTAGTCGGCCGTTAGTTTTATAGATAATCATATATGTCTTTGTAGGTTAATAGTGAGTGATAGTTTTAGAAATTTTATTGTAACAAGCAATACAAACATGTATATTACATTTGGTTACTCTTTTTTGACAAGCAGGTGACAAATATACCGATCATTTTTATTGATCCACTGCAATTAAAGGTAATTTTTAATAGCGTGTACTCGGCCCACTGGTTTATGGTTCGAGCCATAGCCCAGTGTGAGTTTTAGTATGGGGAAAACATCATAAAAAAATATTATATTTGTTAAAAAATCATTTTCAGAATAGTAACTTAAAAAAAATACTTTTGTCAATACTGTTGGGTTCAGTAAATACTCAAACCCTTTTTTTTTTTTGAACGGCGACTTTCATTTATTGAATTAGAGTCACACCCACCAAACAATGGGCCCTCATCCACCACATACCCAGACTATTTGTCTTAACCGGTTCCACGCTGGCGTAGAGGGGATTAATAACGGCGTCCGCCCGGAAACCATACCGCCTCCACACGATTATAAGTCGCTGGAGTAACGGCTGGAAGAAAACCGGGGCCGGCTTGGATTCGAACCTGCGCAACAAGTGGCTACGCGCTCTCTCTTCATTGCCTAAATATCAACAGAGCATGTGGACCACAAGTGAGGACTTCCCGGTAGGTCACCCACCCGGTACTACTCTCACTTGTGGCTCGCTTAATAACATAAGCTTTGACCACTAGGCCACATGCCTAATGATACCCAAACCCCTTAATCTAGGATTTGAATAGAAAATAGCCCAAGTGTCTAGTCCATTAAACACTAAAAGGTCACTGAGTGCATAGTTGTTTCATGAGCCATCTTCAGATACTCGCGACGCAGGCAACAAGATAGTGTTCTCCATTCGCTAAGGCGGAATTTAAAGTGGTGAAGACGAGTCATAGAAGAAGATGGTGGATTCAGCCGAGTGATCACAATAACTCACCTGAATCCCTAAGACTCTCTCCAACTACTTACATCAAGAAAAACTCAAGTAGAAGACTAAAGAATGAAATGCAGGCGGGATAAGTTTAATCGGATAAGACGAAGTCCTTATCAACCAAAGTCAACTTTCCCCGAATGGCTAAAGATTAGCTCGTCATCACTCGACTTTGGAAAGTAGTCTGTCTCTTACCTAGAATAGTCTTTTAGAACAGAGACAAAATACATCAAGATTTTGTCTTCTCAGATGATGTCAGCTTGTCACTTAGGAAAGAGTTAAAACTCATACATGTATAAATAGCATAAGAGATGGAGTGAAAGGTTAAGCTTGTGAATTGTAAAACACACACATGCTAGCCATCTTTCACTCCTCCAAAATACAACTTAGTTCCCGAGATAGCTCGAGATTTATGGTTGTGCTCAGACTTAGCCAGAGCTTAGAGAGGAGTCACCAAACTTTGTTATTTCAATCCCAAGTACTATTCCGCAAGTACTGGGTAACGATTCTTGTTGATTTATTTCAAATAAGAATATGATGTTGAAAATTTATAAGTGTGTTTTACTTATGTTAATTTCAGTCATTGTTCACTATTAACTTGCTTTTGATTCTTAAACTGTTTTAAACGATAGTGAACGGGGAATAACAAATACTAATGTTAACATTTTTATCTTTATGTGAGTATTAAGACAAAAAAATATTCTGTGATAAGCATTTTACCCATGGATTTTTGAAAATTGCATCCACCGTCCTTAGGGTAAATAACATAAATGGTCCTTGTGGTTTAGCGTAAATTGCATCCACAGTACCTAATATTTTTTTTGATCTGTTACGTTTTTATCTACGTTTTTATACGTTTTCACCCGTTTTTTTTAAAGTTTTTTTCGAAACATTTTCACATGTGAATTGTTTTTTTTTGTCACAAGTGAAATTTTTATCGAAAAAAAATTATTAGAAAATATTACCAAAAAAAAAATCAAATTTTTTTTTAACATGTCACGAAAAAAATCTAAAATAATTATTTTTTGAAAAAAAAATTCGACAAAAAGTTACAAAAAAAATTAGAAAAAGAATTTCGAAAAAAAAATTTGGAAAAAAATTCGAAAAAAATAGAGACGGGGGATGCAATTTTCTCCAAACAACATAGACCATTTATGTAATTTAACCTAGGAAAGGTGGATGCAATTTTCGCAAACCCACATGATCATTTATGTAATTTGGAATAGTAAAAAGGTATTTCTACTTACATGAAGACAAAAGTATCAACATTAGTGTTCATAAGAGTATTATTTTTTAGTTTGCTACTCTAAAATGATTTTTTAGTTTGCTACCCTTTAGTATATTCTTAGTGTAGAAATCAAAGGAATACTGAAAAACTGTATTATCAGATTCACTAAATAATTGTAATTACACGAGCTTAAATAGAAAACAAAACAAATAAACCCTAGAGCTAAACGGGCCTAAACAATTGGGTTAGGCCATTATCTAACATCCCCTCTTAAACTCACAATGCTATATTGAAAGTTTGACAATAAAACTCCGAAATCAGACGGACAGGTGCAGACAAACAGATGCAGATTCAACAAAGAGGTTCGAACAGAGGTAAACGAAGAGCAGATTCAAGCAGACAGACAAATTCAGATAAAAATAGGCAGAACCAGATGCAGAACCACGTGTGAAATCAAAACAAGTTGTTGATGTCAAGATGCTACGCATAACTACTCAATACATAATCAAATTAGTTATGAGTGTAACATCACCATCACCAATACCAATACCGATATTCATATCAATACCGAACAAATCAACTATAACCCGAATAAATACCAATATTAATCTTGATGTACATTTTAATACCACAGCGAACCAAACTATTAACCATCTAAACTTACTCATACGAAAAACCAAAATAAAATATAACTCATCACTTCGTATGTGAAACCCTTTTTTTAAACAAATACCGTATAAAATGTCGGCCGTCGTACAAATCTAAAAACCGAAAAACAAACTGATCAAGCATTCACACAAATATCACAACAATATTCCTCATGTCTAGGGCCACTTTTGATAGTGTGTAAAGTGAGCGATCGTTTAGGGCTTCAAAATTTTTAAGGACTCTAAAATTTGTTCTGTTAATAATTATATGCATGTGTACACATATTTTTCATTAAGAAAAAAGTATTTGGATGAGAAAATATATCTTAAATGAGTAATATATTAAAACGTTTAGATAATTAATTGTATGAGGAGAATTATTTTACATACAAAACATTTCTTACATATCAAGGGAGTCATCTCCACCATCCATCTAAAAGGAAATAAATGGCTGAGATTAAAAGCATTTTATTATTTCACATATTTTTTATAATTTAAATATCTCTTAAACCGTTAATCGTTAAGCAAAAATAATTACACAATCGCGACGAGCATTTAATTATCTTCCTATAGACGGGCACTTTGATATACTTTCAAAAAAGAAAAAATCGCTTTTTCACGTTGCCTTTTTTCGCTTTTCTTCGAAACTGGAATTTGCATGAAATATCATATATGATTTAACATTAATTTGAAGATCACATGTGATATTAGTGTTAAATCACATATGATATGTAATATCATATGTGATACTAGTGTTAAATCATATATGATAAATCACATATGATATACATATCATATATGATTTAACACTAATATCACATGTGGTATTAAAATTAGTGTTAAATCATATATGATTTTTACATGCAAATTTCAGTAACGTAAAAAAACGAAAAAAACTTAAAAAAATAAAACGTGAAAGATATATCAAAGTGACTATCTATAGAAAGATAATTAAATGCTCGTCGTAATAGTATATATTTTTTTCGCTTGAGGATTAACGGTTTGAAAGATATTTATATTTGAAAAAAAATGATGAAAGTGAGTTTTTTTAATTGTTGGGATTAATCTCATCAATTAGATATAATAAAAACGGGTGGTGGAGATTGATCCCTTAGTATATAAAGAAGTTTTTGTTCTCAAATGATTTAAATCTTAATTGTATTATATCTTATAAACAGTGACATTTTATATATAACATTACTTATTGAAATGCGTCATTATATTATTTTGTGACCTTTAAAATTTTCATAAATTCATGAGAGGCCGTGCTCATATCATTAAATCATGGGCTAATTTTCTAAATGGCCCAGTTGCCCAAAGCATTTACCCTAAATGCCTCAAAAAATTTCAACTTTCCTAAATACCCCATGGGCAACAGTCGCCTTTGAACATTTGGGAAACTCTCCTTTCTATTTGACATGTGTCCCTATCCTTGGGCCCACTTTGTACTTACATAGTACTAGCGTCTCTAGGTTATTTCTTGGGCAACTGAGCCCACATTTATTTTGGGACTGTTGCCAAGTGAGATATTTAGGGAAGTTGAAATTTTTTGAAGCATTTAGGATAAATGCTTTGGGCAACTGGGGCATTTAGAGAATTAGCCCTTAAATCATTACTAATCTAACCGACCCATAATATCTACCATCCAAATCACCAATGGAGCATTAGTCCAATGGTTGGAGCACTTGTGCTTGAGTCAAGTAACCCAAGTTCAAGTCTCATTTTTGGCATTTGCTTTATATAGGTACCCACCTCCGCAAAACCTTTGAGCACACTGGGGAGATTTTGTGGAATAAGAGCTCAGGGGTCCGAGTCTTGACTCGTGCTCACTCCAGTAGGTACCCCACTAGGTCAGGAGAGTTGCCGAAGCTATTCCTTGTAGGATAAACAATGACTGGTACCAAAAAGTACCCAGAGTCAGGATGTTCCTACCAATCTACACATTTTTTTGGAATCTACCATCCAATCAAAATGCATTTATGGAAAAATCAAATTCAAGCAACTTGCTAATACCAAAATTGTCACCACGTGAGCTTCTTTTTTGTTTTCTATCGCCGTCAATGGTAGATGTTCGGCAACAAAGACCAATCAAACCAAGTAACTTTTTTTTTTTTTTTTCTCTTTTTCTTTTTCTTCTTCATCTTTGATCTTGCTCTTAAATATTGTATTATCATTTCACTAAATAACAGTAATTATACAAGCTTAAATAGAAAACAAAATAAATAAACCGTAAAGCTAATGAGTCTAAACAAGTGGGCTGGCCAATTGTATTATCATTTCACTAAATAACAGTAATTATACAAGCTTAAATAGAAAACAAAATAAATAAACCGGTTTGTCTGTTTGGTTCAAGTAAATTGGGGGAGTTTCAAGGAAATTGCATTTTAAATCACTTAAAATGTTGTGTTTGGTTGCAGAGTGGAGGTATTAAAATTACATAAATCCTAAAAATGTGATATTGAAATTTCTCATAATGAAGAGCATTTTAATTTTTCAAATGACAAATTAGAGTTGCAATAGTGGGTCCACCAAGCCAGCAATAAACAAACGAATAATTCCAAAAAAAATTTTGCCAATGAACCATAAATCTTCCACCACCCAACATCGGGTCCCACCATACAATTTCAAATTCGCATGCTTCCAAAACATATCAGGTCCACAATATATGTTAATGACCCAAAATTTTGTCAACCAAACAAACAAAAATATTTTAAATGCTAGAATTTTAAATTTTAAGTAATTTTAAACCTCATGTATATTCAAATTCCTTAATTTAAAATCTTGAACCAAACGCCCCCTCTAATGAGTCTAAACAAGTGGGCTGGCCAATTGACCTTTAGGGTGTGTTTGGTACCGAGAATTGGGGCAAGAGAAATGGAAATGGTTCCATTTCTCTTGTTTTGCATCGTAATCAGGAAGTTTTGCTAAAAATTTATAAAATGGAGAAATCGGGTTAGTGTAATTTGGTTAGCTCCATTTCTCTTTATTTTGGTAAATTGGAGAAATGGAGAATTTTTTTTTTTTTTTTTTTTTTTTTTTTTACATTTAAAAAAATTAAAAATATTTAAAAAATATATATTTTTTTTAAAAAATTATTTTTTAAAAATAAGTTTTTTTAAATAAATACATTTTTTAATTATTTTAAAAAATTATTTTTTAAATATTTTTTTTTAAATAAATACATACATTTTTTTTAAATAAATACATTTTTTTCAAAATTATTTTTAAAAAATTATTTTTTAAAAAATTTATTTTTTAAAAAATATTTTTTAAAATATTTTTTAAAATTATTTTTTAAAAAATTATTTTTTTTTAAATATTTTTTTTAAATTATTTTTTTTTTAAAATAAGTTTTTTTTTAAAAAAATTATTTTTGAAAATTATTTTTTTTTTTAAATAATTTTTTTTTCATTTCTACGTCTCTCGTTGTTACAAACATTAATTGAACACAATTCTCTACTGATTTCTATTCTCTGAGATTTTATTCTCTACTTCATTTCTTTTCTCTGAATTTCTCTCTACCAAACGCACCCTTATTATCTAGCAGTTATGATTTATTATTCTGTTCCAATGCATGTCAGGATATGGTACTAGTAGGTGTGTGGATATTTATGATAAGTTTTTAAAATAAAGAACGGTAAACGTGTTTAATGAATACCGTATTCAAGTAATACAATACCTTGTAATCTTTATGATATTTTCTATCAACGGAGATGCATGACACTTTAAGTTATATCCATGGTTGTGTTTGAGGGTCAACCAAGAACTCCCAAAGACAAATATCGGCATAAAAAACCAAATTTGACCATAACTTTTTAGATTAACTCATCGAAATGATTATAATATGATGCCGGTTTCTAAAAATATATTATTTTGATAAAATTTACTCATAAATAAAGTCTGGTAAGAAATCTCATCGTCCAGATCACGGATACCCACTATAGGAAACGAGTTTTAATTCAATTACTTATCATACTCATAATTAGATAATCATATGCATATTATAAGTACTATAATTTACCATCATGAAACGGCAACCATCACTGTCGTTTGGGGCTGCCCTTTTTTTCTTTAGCCCACCTGCTAGACCCATCTTCCTTTTCTCCTGGCTTGCTATCGACATATTAATCTATGGTTTTATTATTGGTTCAATTATTGGCTTCATCATGTATACAAGCCGGTGGCGGTGTCGGTGAAGTGGAGGATGGAGGTCTTCACGGAAGACATACTTTCAATTTCTTCGCGATTCCAACGGGACTTTACCAGATATGTATTTTCCTTTTTTTTAATTCTAAATCAATATTAGCGTTTGATTATGTTTGTGGTTTTATGAATTGGGTATTTTGAAATTTGGCCTTATATTCATTTGTTAATGGTTTACTTGGTATGCTTTAATTTGTGGTTTACTTGAATTGGGTATTTTGAAATTTGGCCTTATTGCCTTGTGATTTGTTGGTGGAATTGATTTGTCAAAAACACCACAACCGATAAGGGAAAGGCTAAGCTAGATGATTCTTCTAATTCTCGGATTGGGTTCTGAAATAAGTTGTTTTATCGTCGTCTATTTTGTGATTCTGTTTTTTGTAGTATTTGGAATAGCGTATTTATGTGGCTCAAGGAGTTATGCTATGTGGAAACTGACTTCGTGTTTTACATTTACTATGTTACTTCGTTAAATAAAAAAAACTTTCATGGGAATGAATTTATGATTTATCAAGATTATGATTCAAGTTTGCATATGACCACAGTGGAGTCGGAAAGAAGGTCTGTTTCGACGCTTTTATATGGATATGCTGGGCCGGAAGACGGTATGGTGTGGCCCGAGATGTGGCGCGGCGCTTGAGATGTGGTGAGAGTTCATGGGTGTGGTCATGAGGCTAATTCTATTGGTGAGTTATTAATTTATCCCCGTATTTTTAGCACTAATGTAAATACGATGTTTTGAATCTCATTTAGGTATTGTGTACTACACAAACAAAGAACGCCTATGCTATAGGGACTCTGACAAGAAATGAGGTGTGTATTATGTTCATTTTCACCTTCTATGTCACATTATTAAAAATTATATAGGCAAATATATAATTGAGTTTTGATATATGGACCTAATTAGTATACGCATCTTTTTTGCTTATGCTATTTACTTTTTGCACGCATGCTAAGTCATTGTTTAAGTTATACCGATAAACGGCGATTTGTTGTAGCCTGCTATACAAACCCGTGAAAAGGTGCGTTCAGTCGCGATAAGAACAAACGCCAACGGCATTTGGCTTATCAACGTATGTTAGCTTTTGAAAGGCACTTAGATGTATTGCACGGTATCTTTCAGATTCCTCAATAAATTATCTATTCCACTTGAATTATCAGGTTATAATATTCTCATCCTCATATGTATTTTACTCTAATGATTTATATTGTTAACATGTAGTGTGATGAGTGCTAAAACACACATTATTTTATATCTAAAAAATGCCAAATCGGACTAATAACCATGAAATATGTTAAATTATATTACAAACATGTTGGAAATGTGTTATTATGTCTTGCAGGTACAAGAGTTTGAAAACAAAGCAAAAACGGTAATTTTCGGATGAGTTTCAACGACATTTTCATGTTTTTCGAGGTTCGAACGAAGTCGCAAAAATTATCTGAGCACATCATTGGAAAGATCACGAAATATCAAGTCAAATGGTTATTTTGTTTGGAGCATCGATGAAGAGAAGAAAATTTGAAAAATCAAACGGAGCTCGAACGAAGAATATTTTTAAAGATAATGGCTAAATTTGGATCAAGTAAAAGAACATTAAAAAGAATTAAATACAAAAGAGTTAACACAAAAAGGCTCTTGGTCTAGTGGTTGGGTGCATGCTTTCTAAGCAAGAGGTCAAGAGTTCAATCCCCACTAGTGGCGTTTAATTTTTACTAATTATCTAAACGAGGCCCAGTCCTAGAGTCAAGCCCTACCATTATCCTTAAGCAGTTCCAATGAAGAACAGCCCATGAAATGCATATTATAAGTATATATTAAATCACAAAGAAAACGTCGCCGCTTTTTTGTTCTCTCGCGTATATGCAAGACTGCCTACAGCGGTTAAAGTAAGGCAAGACGCGTGCTAATGCCTTCTTGGCCAAAAAACAAGAAAACCGAATACAAAGAAAAAATATATTACTATTTATTAGCACAATCACCTCGCTAAAAAATTCGCTCACCGAAAAAAAAAAACTTATTATATATTATATTACTTTTATTAATTCACAATCACCGCTAAAAAATTCTGAAAAAAAAAAAAAAAAGATTATATTACTATTTATTAGTGCACAATCACTCCTACTAAATAATTCGCCTACCAAAAAAAAAAAAAGATTATATATTATATTACTATTTATTAATGCACAATCACCTCGCTAAAAATTCAGCCTCACCGTAAAAAAATATATTACTATTTATTAGTGCACAATCACCTCTAAAAAAAATTCTCACTAAAAAAAAAAAACTTATTATATATTATATTACTTTTTATTAATTCACAATCACCGCTATAAAAATTCGCCAAAAAAAAAAAAGATTATATTACTATTTATTAGTGCACAATCACCTCGGCAAATAATTCAGAAAAAAAAAAAAAAAAAGATTATATATTATATTACTATTTATTAATCACGCATCACCTCGGCTAAATTCGGCCACCAAGTAACGCCAAGCGACCCGCCAGTCTCGTGGAATATTATCTCTGAAAGTGTTTTGCTCACCCAACAACAATGCTACACGTGGCCTTATATTTTCAAAGTTACAATTGCAAAATGAATGAAGAAGTGCAAATTAATTTCTCTCTGCTTCTTTTCGCTTAGTAGCTTCAACGCCCATAAATAATTCACAAAAGCAAGTTGAGCTTCTGCCCAAAACCACTCTCCACTTATTATTTGTGCTAGCCATTGATATACGCCAAGTGTCCACTTTCACGTGGTATACTAGAATGTTTTGATGGGAAGGATCGAGAATATCAAAGAGGCTATAAATTGAAGACACCAGATCCAACGCAAGGAATTCCATCACATTAATTTCACACAGTTCTTTTATTTTTTTAGTAGGAGTAGATTTATTTTTAGGAGTAGGAGTAGTTTGTAGCTTATTATAATTTCTAGCTTATTTCAAGTGCTTTTGTAAGACTCTTTTGCTTATTAATGAATTTAATGCTTATCTTTTAGTTTATTCATCTTTTTCTTCTACTCTTTTGTTTTTCTTTTTCTTATCTTATCTAATAAGGCATGAAAGCTTATTAGCTTTTTGTAGCTTATTTAGATCTAGCTTATTTCATAAGTTCTCTTTTACTACTTTCTTTTAAACGCATTTATAAATTTAGATCTAATCTTTGTTTTACAAATTTCTTTATAAAAACACATAAAGATTTGATTTTTATTAGCTTTTCTTTTATAAAAGTTTTCCATTAGCTTATTACTCTAGATCTAGTATTTTTAGTTTCAAAGTTTTAACCTTTTGTTAGTTTTTCTTAATCAATAAGCTTTTTCATAGCTTATTTGATCCATATTATAGATTATTTGTCTTAACTCTTGTTAAAGTTGTGTTCTTTTCTTAGTTTCTTATCATTCCAACCTAAGGCGAGGAGCTTATGGGTTTTATAAGTTGAAGCTTATCACTAAAGTTTATAGCTTTTTAGTCTTAATAAGCTAAATAGTTAATAAAGTCACAAACCTTATTGATTATTTGGTTATATTAATGCTTAAAAAGAAGTAAACTTTACAATTTGTCAAGTTTATAAAATCGGGTTGTTTATTATTCTCGTCTCATTAGATCGGGTTCTATTGTCTTTACTTTCTCTTTAGCTTCTATTTTTAGTCATTAAAATATTTATTATTGTTGAGGTTATTATTGTTGGTTTAGTAGTTATGCTTATTGAGTAGATTCTTATATGCTTGTTAAGTGAGTTTTGATATGGGATTTGAGTGTGAAAAACTTAGAAATTGTTGATTAATAATCTTCGATTACTTGGATTGAAATTTGTTGTTTTGACGGGCAAAAGCCGTTAGGGTAATTAATTAAATCTAGTAATTTTACCTAGATAAAAAATTGTTTTCAAAATAAACCAACGCTAGAGAAAATAGTTTTTAAACGGTATCAAGATTATTGATTAATAGTTTCCGGATTATTTTAGATATAATTAGTTGGTTGTTTTAACGGGCAAAAGCCGTTGTGATAATTGATTATTTAAATCTATTGATTATTACCAAGAGAAAAATGATTGTTTTCAATATAAGCCAACGCTAGAGAAAATAATTTAATTTCGACGGTATTAATTAAAAGAGCTTAATTTATTCACACTTAATTTCATTTTCACCTCACTTGACGAGCATAAGCTTTCTATCATTTTGTTAGCTTAATTTTATTTCGTCATTAGTTGTTATTTAATTTTAACTAGCATAAAATAGTTTTAAAATCTTTTCCAAAAATCAAAAACCAAATATTTGATAATCAAACATCAAACGAAAAACATAAACGTGAATTTCAATTCATATCTCGCCAGCGGAATAATTTAATTCTAAGGTTGATTATTACTTGTCCTCAAGTAGTGATTGATTCTTAATCGGGAATACAAATTTTAAACCGCCCTTTGCAACAAATCAACCAGCTTTTTACGCCACGCTGTGAGATATGTTAAGATTTTTAGCTTTGTTTCGAAAGTTAGTGCCTTGAAGATCATTTCTTCTTTTGAAAGTTAATTTTCGTAGTTTTAAAAGAAAAATCACTAAAAAATTTGAAAAATTCAAAAATCCAAAAATATTTTCCTTTTTCTATCTTTAAAAAAAAAAAATCCAAAAATATTTTTCTTTTTTTCAAAAATTAAAAATAATCTTCTTTATCCTCTAAACCGATAATTCTATCTTCTCAACCCTCTCGTTTTTAATTCTTATGGCGTCTCGCGATAAAACTATGGAAGAATTACTATTCAAAGAACTAAAAGCTAGCCTTCGCGAGATGCACTTGATTGGTAACGACGACGATTATGACGAGGAGAGTGCTATTCCATTGAACGATGTTATCTCTCAACTCCCTCGCCTATTGCAATCACATCCGCCTTACCCAACGAGGATCCCGAGGACTCTCTCATAATGGGGACGAGCATCTCAAAGACTATTTCGGAAACGGAATTGTCTAGTGTTGAGGACCTTGTCTCAATCCCAAGTGAGTCTGGGGATATATCCGTGTGACAATCCTTCAATTTTCCGGCTATTATTTATATCAGAATACGCGAGTTATTTATTTTCTGACCATTATAACTCTTAAACGAGTAGTTATCTCGTGTTCCTAATGTCCCGCACCACACGCATCGCACACCATAATAAAATTGACGTAAAATTTACTTTCTAATTTCAACGTAATAATAATACCATAATATTTCGCAAAACGCTCCAAAAATATAAAATTTATAAAATACGGATACCCGGAAAATATTCTACATAATTAAACGTTATCCCCGACGAACAAATTATACAAGACGGTACATATAATACACTAAATAATAATAATAACAAAAAAAATACACCATTTGTTTTCATCTCCCACACACGACAAAAGCATCACAAAACCAGAAAGAAAAGATACCAAATCTCATCTTCAACCTCTACTCTTGGCTACCCTCCTAGGTCGAATCTTCCAAATAGGGAAAACCCAACATGTTATCCCATCATATCCTTCTCTTCTTACCAAAACCATGTAAGTTTTTGATCTCACCAAATCCTCCTTTGATGCTCATTCAATTTGTACAAATCCAAAGTGAATCAAGATAAAACTACACAAGAGAATCATATCTTCAACTCAATCCATCTTGAGCAAGTCCAAGATTCGCCTAAGGTTTTGGAGGCTAGCCAAATTCGACTTCAAACCAAGACCAAGAGAAGGAAGATAACCAAGCTCCTCCCCAATATACTTCTATATCTCTAGTCGAGTTACAAAAGCCCCAAACTCGCTTCTCATCATCACTTTCACAAAAATTAGGTTTGGTAAATCATAGGGCTTTTCAAAATTGATTTAGGGGTTTTGTTAAGGGAAGTATAAAGAAGGTTTTGCAAGGGTTTAATTTTATCAATTTGGTTCGAGCCCCTTCCAATTGAAGCAAAGTTTCGGTGTTCATAGAAATAAGTGTAAGAGCATATTTTGATTTTCCTCATTATATTTCATTGTAATCACAAGCTAATATTAAATTCGGTTATATTTTGGTTATAATGTGGTTTGACTTTTTGTAAATCGATCAACCCGAAAACCCTCGAGTATTATTATTTTCTTGTTGTCGATGTGTGGCGTAATAAATATTAAATCCGTAACTTAAGTATTGGCTTCATTATGGATGTGCTTATTTTGTTTTCGCTTATTTATGGGCATATTTGCTATGTTAAAGCTGGTGATAATAGAGTCTTGAAACATAGGTAGTTAGCTCTTGCATTAAAGAGTACGGTTGGTTCGCGCTTGTTCAGTGGCCGAGTATGCTCGCTTGCTTGAACTTGGTCATTCATTTGGTTCACTTAATTTCACTCTCCATAATGCTAAAAATTCATACTTTGAAAATAAAACCTGGTCTTGTTATGCTTGTTATTCTTCCCAGATTAGGCCAAAACTTCTTTGAGTCAAAAATCACACTTGGGCCCAATATATTTTTTTATGCACATAGAGTACATAGGAAATTTTCAATTTGGGTCTTGTTAGACATCAAGATTGTTTGGTTGTTTATCCGGATTCGACTTAAACACCCGACTTACTCCATTTCTCGGCCCACGAGCTTACAATGAAATTTACAACAAGTACACAAAAATCTACTCTACCACTCTCAAGTTTTATATATATATATATACTCAATACATAAGACTATAAACCATTACACATATTTGAAACTTATAAGAACTAAACTTGTAAGCTTAACCACGTCTAATTAATTTATATCACCTAGTTAACTAGCACATTAACTTGACATATTTTACTTAAAACGTATAAGAGATTTATAAATTATAGAACGGTATGTATACTTAAGTATATATACCATGTAATTTATAATTATCACAAGAAAGCTACTATATATACACGAGTCATCTTTAATATAAACTTTTTTTTTATAAAATCATCACTTAGAGTATGATTTTAATATACCTTTATCATCAACTAGTATTGATCATATATAAATGTATATACTTTCAATAATTTTTTTGATTTTAATTAGTTAACATTATGAGTAAATATTTTCCTCACATCGTCTTTTGATTGCCATCTAACCGAAGATTCTTTCGTCATTGATATTTTTTCTTATTATGTACTTTTGCACTTCCAAGAGCCAAAATCTACAAAAATTATATTAAACATTAATCAGTGCCACACAAGCAACAACAAAACCTTTATTAAACCTTGTCGAGTCATAATCATGAATAAAGACTAAATTTGCCATACTAATTTAGGTCGCGTGTTTCAAGTGCTATCCAATAATTCTATTTTGACCGCAAGGATCGCTTAGGCGCTTTTGCCAAGGTGAGTATTCACGTACCTCCTTTTACCGCTTTTACTTATTTGGGGTGAAATGCATGAACTTAAATTTTAAACTATATTTTTGTTCTAAATTATAAATTTATTTGGACTATTTGATATATCCCGCCCTTTGACTTACTTTGACCTTATGACTTGTTCCCGATCCCTTAGTATGCTTAGACCTATAATCGCCTTTATGTGCTAAGTCTTAAAGTCTCCCTTGTTCGAGCAACCCGAATTGATAAAATATAATAGCTATGTATCGTGTAAGTCTCCTCTCGAGCAATACTAAGTCTCCGATAGAGCAATACTAAGTCTCCTTGTCGGCAGGAGCAACACAAAGTCTCCCTTGTTCAGAGCAGCGTGGATCTATTATATATATTAGGCATTATTTATCATGGACTATTATGACCAAATGCGTGATAATTACGGCATACTACTTGAACTATGGAAGTGTATGTGAACTTATATGTTACAAGTCTTGTATGGATGCAGACTTGTAACATGGTGAGTTCATAGGACATTCACAGCGCACTTTCTAATTATAAGTTTCATAAAACCTGTACTCACCAACTATTTTTCATAGTTGACCCGCTTTTTCTCATGCATTTCAGGTGATCGTTGTTTAGCTTATATTATGAAGATTTTAAATAAAGGAGTCGCCACAAGTTATCCGAAGTCGCCCCGTAGTAAAATGTTATCTTTTGGAAGTCAAACTTTATGTTTCAATTGCTAAGGTTGGCTAGAACCTTGTTGTAATGTTACAATATTTCCTTAAATTTAAATTATGGTTTTGTACTATATCTCTTTGTATGCATATTGATTATGTTACACCTCGCTTTCTCCTAATGGTGTGACAGATTGGTATCAGAGCCGAGGTTATAGTGAAATACCGGTTTTTATAAAATAAATATCGCAACTATAACCCAAAAATAAAGTTTTCTTAAAACACGGAAACATAATACGAGTCGACTAGCACCAAGATTATATCGTTACTTCCTAAATTATGCATAGCCGTGCACACCTATGCATAATTCGTGAGGAATCATATGATGATGGGATTAGTAGCCTCGTGATTATGTTTGGTCGAGTCTTAAAGAGTCCTGATCACTGAGGCTGATATCAGTAGTCGCGTGAGTATGCATACCATGTTTATATGTCCACTATACCTTATATACATTTTATGTATGCATTCTTCTTGCTATATATTATGACCCGTTAGGCTAAGCACATTCTTGTTCCCGTCACATTACACTCACTACCGCCGTCCCACCATACATCACATTCGCCACGACTCACTCAACCAAATGCTTCGGCCTATTGTAGAATCATGACTACAAGGAACACCCGCTCAGAAGCATCAACAATGAAGCCCCAAGAGACAAGCAGCCGCGGGCTGGATTGGCGATCTTCTCACTCGTGATTGTCGCACACATCGATGCGCAGATCGAGCCAATGAGGAGCCGGTACCTCACCAATGGCCACGGATGCAAATTTATAAGACCTTCATGTCATGCATGCCAAAGGAATTTCATGGCACCGAGGGTGCCATTGGCCTGCTATCATGGTTTGAGAATGTAGAGTCGAAACTTAGCATCACTAAAAGTGCCGGGAGATAAGGCTGAGTTCTCTGCCGTCTACTTCGTGGTCGACAATCGACCGTGGAACAACCACCTGCACCGCAGGGAGAGAAGTCGCGAAATGGATTATCTTGGGAAGAATTCAAGAAGCTACTAACCGAGGAGTATTACAGAAGGATGAAGTGCGTAAACCGGAAGCGAATTCGAACCATTTGATGGTAGGAGTAGAAGCTTCCACAAGTACACAATTCGCTTACGAAGCTAACCAGATGGTTCCCCACATGGTCTCTCTGTGGAGCAACCGGTGATTGATCGCTACATTTGGGGTTTGATTCCCCGAGATCGTGAGAGATGTCACCTCATCCAACCCAACTACTGCAAGTCATTGTAGAATGGCATACCGCTTGACTAATGACGCGATCGTGTCCGGAGAACTAGCAAAAACAAACGACAATGGGCTTAAAGCGGCTACATGAGGATCACCGTGGAAGCCGAGATCAGACCAACAAGACAAGAGGCGCGAGTAACCGTAAACTATGGAGCGACGATGCAGAACGCAAAAGGATATGCAGGTCCACATCCTAAGTGTACTGATGTAACCTTCACCATTCAGAAACGCCCAAGGTGCAATATATGCAAAACGACAGCCATCTTAGCCGGAAGTGCTCAAGCAGAATGGAAACCAAGGACGTAGGTCAGGCATGTTACCAGTGTGAAGTCCTGACCACCTCAGAACACGGTCCTAAGTTGAATAGGCACATGAAGTCTGAGCATGGTAACATGACTCTCGCCGTAGCAATTGATGGAGATAACCCAACCCGTGGAGGCAATGTCACCAAATGGGTCGCAGCATACTTGGGCACCAAGGAAGCTCGCTAAGACACAAGCACCGTGATGGGTACATTCTTTTGATCACCCACTCTATTTCAGTATCTTCTGATTCTAGTTCATGGCATTGATTAGTGTAGAACCTTGCATCATGAGCCTTATTTTAATTGTTGTCTTCTAATCTGAGCACCCCACTATTAGTTGATTTGATTGGTTTAAATGATTTCAAACTCGAGCCAAACTTTAAAAAGGTCTCTTACATATATGAGAAGCCATCTCTCTTTGACAACTTGTTTCCTAGCTTGATCTAGTGACAGTTCTTGTTTGATGAGTTGCGAAAATCAAGTTGGAATCAAGTTGTTACTCAACCTACACAACTTAAACAAATGACCGGTCAGGTCGACAAGTTGTGAAAATTCACCAACTAAGAGTCTTTTGAGGGCAAAGCTCGAGAATGAGAAAGTTTGAACCATTAAAATGAATCTCGAGGACCTAGATTCTTTTAAGGCGGCAGACAGTGACAATCCGTCAATTTTCCGGCTATTATTTATATCGAATCACGCTGAAGTTATTTATTTTCTGACCATTATAACTCTTAAACGAGTAGTTATCTCGTGTTCCTAATGTCCCGGCACCACACGCGTACCGACACCATAATAAAATTGACGTAAAATTTACCTTCAAATTTCAAAGTAATAATAATACCATAATATTTCGCCACAAAACGCTCCAAAAATATAAAATTTATAAAATACGGATACCCGGAAAATATTCTACATAATTAAACGTTATCCCTGCAGACGGAACAAATTATACAAAGACGGGGTACATATAATACACTAAATAATAATAATAACAAAAAAAATACACCATTTGTTTTCATCTCCCACACACGCATAAAAAGCATCACAAAACCAGAAAAGAAAAGACACCAAATCTCATCTTCAACCTCTACTCTTGGCTACCCTCCTAGATCGAATCTTCCAAATAGGGAAAACCCAACATGTTATCCCATCATATCCTTCTCTTCTTACCAAAACCATGTAAGTTTTTGATCTCACCAAATCTCTCCTTGATGCTCATGCTACAATTTGTACAAATCCAAAGTGAATCAAGATAAAACTACACAAGAGAATCATATCTTCAACTCAATCCATCTTGAGCAAGTCCAAGATTCGCCTAAGGTTTTGGAGGCTAGCCAAATTCGGCTTCAAACCAAGACCAAGAGAAGGAAGATAACCAAGCTCCTCCCCAATATACTTCTATATCTCTAGTCGAGTTACAAAAGCCCCAAACTCAGTTTCTCATCATCACTTTCACAAAAATTAGGGTTTGGTAAATCATAGGGATTTTCAAAATTGATTTAGGGGTTTTGTTAAGGGAAGTATAAAGAAGGTTTTGCAAGGGTTTAATTTTATCAATTTGGTTCGAGCCCCTTCCAATTGAAGCAAAGTTTCGGTGTTCATAGAAATAAGTGTAAGAGCATATTTTGATTTTCTTCATTATATTTCATTGTAATCACAAGCATTATTAAATTCGATTATATTTTGTTATAATGTGGTTTGAATTTTGTAAATCGATCAACCTGAAAACCCTCGAGTATTATTATTTTCTTGTTGTTGCGATGTGGCCGTTAATAAATATTAAATCTAGAACTTAAGTATTGGCTTCATTATGGATGTGCTTATTTTTGTTTTCGTTTATTTATGGGCATATTTGCTATGTTAAAGCTGGTGATAATAGAGTCTTGAAACATAGGTAGTTAGCGCCTTTGCATTAAAGAGTACGGTTGGTTCGCTACTTTGTTCGAAGGCCGTGAGTATGCTCAGCTTGCTTGAACTTGGTCATTCATTTGGTTCACGACTTCACTCTCCATAATGCTAAAAATTCATACTTTGAAAATAAAACCTGGTCTTGTTATGCTTGTTATTCTTCCCAGATTAGGCCAAAACTTCTTTGAGTTAAAAACTCACAAATGGGCCCAATATATTTTTTTATGCACATAGAGTACATAGGAAATTTTCAATTTGGGTCTTGTTAGACATCAAGATTGTTTGGTTGTTTATCCGGATTCGACTTAAACACCCGACTTACTCCATTTCGCCTCATTCACGAGCTTACAATGAAATTTACAACAAGTACACAAAAATCTACTCTACCACTCGAAGTTTTATATATATATACTCAATACATAAGACTATAAACCATTACACATATTTGAAACTTATAAGAACTAAACTTGTAAGCTTAACCACGTCTAATTAATTTATATCACCTAGTTAACTAGCACATTAACTTGACATATTTTACTTAAAACGTATAAGAGATTTATAAATTATAGAACTAAGGTATACTTAAGTATATATACCATGTAATTTATAATTATCACAAGAAAGCTACTATATATACACGAGTCATCTTTAATATAAACTTTTTTTTTTATAAAATCATCACTTAGAGTATGATTTTAATATACCTTTATCATCAACTAGTATTGATCATATATAAATGTATATACTTTCAATAATTTTTTTGATTTTAATTAGTTAACATTATGAGTAAATATTTTCCTCACATCGTCTTTTGATTGCCATCTAACCGAAGATTCTTTCGTCATTGATATTTTTTCTTATTATGTACTTTTGCACTTCCAAGAGCCAAAATCTACAAAAATTATATTAAACATTAATCGTTGCCACACAAGCAACAACAAAACCTTTATTAAACCTTGTCGAGTCATAATCATGAATAAAGACTAAATTTGCCATACTAATTTAGGTCGCGTGTCGGTGCCATCCAATAATTCTATTTTGACTGCACGCTTTAGATCGCTGCCAAGGTGAGTATTCACAAAATTTTTACCGCTTTTTACTTATTTGGGGGTGAAATGCATGAACTTAAATTTTAAACTATATTTTTGTTCTAAATTATAAATTTATTTGGACTATTTGATATATCCTGGCCCCTTTGACTTACTTTGACCTTATGACTTGTTCCTGATCCCTTAGTATGCTTAGACCTATAATCGCCTTTATGTGCTAAGTCTTAAAGTCTCCCTTGTTCGAGCAACCCTCAATTGATAAAATATAATAGCTATGTAATCGCAAGTCTCCTCCGAGCAATACTAAGTCTCTGTTAGAGCAATACTAAGTCTCCTTGTCGGCAGGAGCAACACAAAGTCTCCCTTGTTCGGAGCAAAAGGATCTATTATATATATTAGGCATTATTTATCATGGACTATTATGACCAAATGCGCATTAATTACCATACTACTTGAACTATGGAAGTGTATGTGAACTTATATGTTACAAGTCTTGTATGGGCAAGACTTGTAACATGGTGAGTTCATAGGACATTTGCCAGTGTACTTTCTAATTATAAGTTTCATAAAACTCGTGGTACTCACCAACTATTTTCATAGTTGACCCGCTTTTCTCATGCATTTCGTGTGATCGCTTGTTTAGCTTATATTATGAAGATTTTAAATAAAGGAGTCGTCACAAGTTATCCGAGTCGTCCCGTAGTAAAATGTTATCTTTTGGAAGTCAAACTTTATGTTTCAATTGCTAAGGTTGGCTAGAACCTTGTTGTAATGTTACAATATTTCCTTAAATTTAAATTATGGTTTTGTACTATATCTCATCTATGCATATTGATTATGTTACACCTTCGCTAATTTCCTGGGTGTGACAATCCGATAGTGAATGTGATTTGCCTTTTTCTGATTCTCTTGACACTTCTGAGGTTACTTCCCGGATTTTCTCAAATCCACTCTTTGAATTTAATGACGACTATAATTTTTGCGAAGTAAATCCTTTTTTTGATAAAGTGTATGAGTCCGATACAGAGACCATAACTAAGTGGTGGAAATTGCTAGCTCTCGTGAGCACACCACTTGTCCCACCTCTCAGATTCGACTTTTCTCTTCCGGCCATGTAATGACGATTCTATCATCACTAATGAGATCTCCTTCGAGTATCCCGTTGAACCGTCTTGTGAAGACAAAATTTTTAATCCAGTGGATACTCGCTGGAAGAGAAAATGAGCTTTCTAAATGTGACCAAAATGTTTTGCAAAATCTTTTCTCCAAAGAGTCATTTGTGCTTGAAATGTATATCATCATAACCTTTCTTCCCTTCCTCACATATAATGTGACTTCTCCTATCCTTCACTCCTTCGAATGAGGATACAATTTTGATCCCGAATTCTCATGATTGATGAATTCCACACTTGCTCCCCAAGGACAAATGAATTCGACTGGTCGAGTCAAGCTAGCGACTTCGGTTAACAAAAACATAAGCGCTTCGGAGGCAACCCGTATATCTATCTATCTTTATTTTTCTTATAATAAGTGTGTTTTAGATTAGTGTGGGGTTGTGTTTGTTTCCATGTGTGTTTGCGTGGTTTCCGCTTTTGCTTGTAAAATCCCTATGATCGAAGACCTCCTGCTTGTTTTCAAACCCTCCAACACTGGGTCTCCCATCATTTATATGTTATATATTGGGATAACCCTTTGTCATAATTAAAAATGATTTTTCACCTTTCACACTTAGATTTTTTTAAAACATTCGCCTTTTCAATTCTAAGTGGGGTTAACACTGTAATTTTTAAACATTAAGGACAATGTTAAGTTTTAAGTGTGGGGTGGATTTCTATCGAAATATGACTTTTCCTGCTTTTGTATGGTCCCCATGCAACCCCTCGCTTTTAACCGACATGAAAAAAAAAAATCATTCAAAATTTTTTGTAAGCTTTTGCTAGTTTTATGATTGAAAAGTCTTTATGAAGTCTCTTAGAAGTTACTTTAAATATGCGTTTCTTGAAAAAGTCTTTGCTAATTGCTTAGACAAGAGGCTATAAAATGCGATTCTAGCTCACAAGGCCAAGAATTTGCAAGCCTCCCTAAGTGATTTTAAATATGCTAAGCTTTGAAAAGATTTGCTAGTTTCTAATAAGTGACTTTAAAAATGCGAGACTTGAGATTATTTAACGAAGCATTTGCTAAATTAATATATACGTTTTGACATGATATGTGTCTAAATACACATATATTTGTACTATTTAAACCCACAAAAACAACCAAAAACACACAAATGACTCTCAAAATGATACAAATTCATAAAAATGTGTTTTATGTGATTCAGGTACAAAAGATTGAAAAACAAGTGAAAAATGATCAATTTCACAACAATTGTCGCTTTCACCCCTCGAGTTACACAAATTGGCAAAACTAGTCCCTAAATGTTTTAAATGAATGAAAAGTCAACTTAAGTCCTTGGGAAATCAAAAATGTTCACAAAACATCCCTGGATAAAAGTTTACACAAAATGGCAATTTTTACCCCTCAAGTTACAAAATTGGCAAAAATGGTCCCTGGTATTCTAAACTTGGAATTTTACAAATAATACCCTTGTACTATGCATGATTGAAAATTTGGAACATTTTGATAAACTTTTGGGAAATTTCACTTTTAATCCCTCAAAATCCAAAATGGCAAAATGGTCCTTTGAATTTGAAAAATGGCAAGTTTGGTCCTTGCACTTTTTAAGCTTGTCACTTGTGGTCCCTTGGAATAGCTTTGATAAGATAAATGCCTTTGGTCCTTGCATATTTCAGAAATTACACTTTAGGTCCTTATGTTATTAACTCTTTACAAACCCTTTCAAGGACCCTTTTTTCACACCATTGTGACCCTCGGCTACTAACCAATTTTGGACCCCCCTTTTGATTATTAACCCTACCAAACAAGACCTTGGCGCCAATTTTTCTTCTTCACCCACTCGCCAAAACCTCTCGCAGAACACATCTCCTCCCCCCCCCTCCTCACCTATCCATCTCCTTTGTCCCCCCTCCTCCACACAACTCCAAACTTCATTTAATGCATACTCCTTCCTCTCACTCAAGCCACAACTGTCAAATAACCATTTCCCGCCAAATTCAATCTATGGCCAAAAATGACCCTAAGCATCCAATGGCTGAGGAAATTGCTGGGAAACAATCAGTGGACAAGTGGAAGCATGATTGAAGTATAAAAGGATGAAGAAAGAGAGGAGTAGACACTTTGGCATTAGGCCATTGTCACATAGTCATAGTTTTTATTGCTTTCTTAGTTTAAATGTCTTTTAAATCTTTTTAATGTTGTAATTTACTTTAAACTAGTGTAATGAACTTTTAAATTCAGTTTAATTTCAGTTTTAAGTCAGCTTGAGTTTTTACTTAAATCCCTTTAATTTTCCATGTTATTTAATTTCAAGTTTAATGGTTGTTTATTGGGATCTTTAAGCTCAAACAAGCTCTTAACAAAGTTCTAAGGCTCTTTAGATTCATTAAACAAGTTTTAGTCTTTAAATTCAGAAAAGAAAATAAAAATCCAAAAGTCAACAAGTCAAATGTGATCCAATAAGCGCTCGGGGAGAGTATTGCCGGATGGATTTTTGGTTCCTAGCTTACCGACAATAAGTTAGGAGTGGCCTTTTAACCTTGGTACTCGCCAACTTTGATCACATGTAAGCTTCATTTCTTCATATTTTTGCATTTAACGTTTTTAGTCCTTTAGATGTTTTGATTTTCATGTTTTTGTGATCATTTGTTGTTATTTAGTGATATTATAGCTTTATGTTATGTTGTAATGCCTTGATTGATTGTGGTTTGATATTGCATTGGTACCGCTAATATACCAATTTTGAAAATCATAGGTTTAGACTGCTTGACATCCGTTTAGGCCGAAAAGGTCTATTTTGACACAATATGATCTCTGGATTTGAAAGATTTGGTTTAGACTATCTTTTGCTTTGAAAACTTCAAGACAGTCATGTTATAGGGTGTTTGGATTTGCCTGTTTAAATATTAGTAGGTCTTGTTTGTGTTATTTGATTGTGCTTGTTCTGTGTTATATATACATCTAGTATCTCGCTTAACCATTAAAACAAGGGTCATTTAGCAAATAGTCAAAATCTCTTTTGATCATTTCTTGGTTGCTTATCGTTGAGTTTTTAAGATCAAGGATCTTGATTTTGTGTTTAAAAGTTGTTAATCTTGCTATATTCGCCTTTAAAACTCCTTAACATAACATCATCAAGCAGCTTAAAATCAATTCAAAATCCATCTTAGTCAAACTTTTGGTTTTTCTCTCAAATTTTCATAGAGTCGTTTTTGAATAAAATGTATAATTTTGTGTAGGATTCAGTTTTAAGTTTTAGTCTTAATCCTTTTGGGATTTCAAAATATAGCCGCTAAGAAAATACAAAAATAATAGTTTACATTTTCTCAGCTTTTAGATAGCTTGTTCATTGGCTTATTTTCAAGATCATTCTGCTTGCATGCCCCGCGACCATGGTTTTGTTGCCAAAACCATGAGCTTGCATAAGCTTGTGGATTAGACCCTAGCCGTGTACTTGGCTTATTTGTGTAGCCTTTGTAGCTTAGTTGTAATGTGTATGCTTATTTGTCCATATTTAGCTTATGTGCTTAGCTTAATCTATCCATCTATATTGTCCTTATTTTGTCCACTCAACCAAGCAAACAGCTTGAGCTGGGGCTTGGTAATAAGTCCTTATAAGCTCCTTAATGAGCTTGAGATTGTGATTCTTGGCTTTGTGAGAAGCTAAGCAGTCCATCTCAATGTCTCAGTTTGAGTTGAGCTTATTAGAGCTTATTTGATAAGTCCTATAGAAGCTTGTGTTTGCCCACTCACAACATACCTCGAAAGCAATTCAAAGGGTATTACACCATTTCCACAAGCCTCTCGTGAGTTCAATTGTTGATCTAGCTTATGTGGTTTAGCTTTTTGAAGCTTAACCACCATACTTTGAGATCCAAAGGCTTAATTCCTATATTGTAGCTTATTTACAAGGGCGCCAATGAGCTTTTTGTCCTATTTTGTGAAAGTAATCGCTTATGCAAGACTTTGGTTTTGATTTGCTTATTAGCTTATTGCAAGCTTTTAGGTAAATGCCAAGACACTAGCTTGTTCATACTTGTCCATATAGCTTGTATACATATTATTTTACTTTTGTTATCAAGTGTGGAGCTTATTACGTGTCCTTTGAGGCCTCATTTATCCAAGTCAAGCCTTGGCTTCGACTGCCTAAACCATAAGTTTGTACTTATAGCACATGTCGCTGCTTATTCTTGTGTATTCTCACCATTTATACTTGTACATATATACTTTTACCTTTTATTTCCCATTTATAGCTTTTTCAAGCTTATTGTAAGTTTATGAGTCCATCAGGAGCCCATAAGCTTAATCAATAACTCATAAGCTCATAATTTGCTTATTTCTAGTTTGTAAAGTTTTGTTTTCAAGAAACATGTATAATATCAAGATATATTCGCTTCTAGAAAAGAAAAACCAAAAAGAACCACTCTAATGGTAAATAATTAATCATTTGTTCTCACACGCTATTACATATCCGCTGGTTTAGTGACAGATTAGTGACAGATTATGCGGCCGCTAATCACTATGGGAGGAAGGAGAAAGCAAGTTTAGTGACAGATGTAAATGTACTTTGTAAATAAAAACCTTATTTTAGATTTCTTATTGTTTAATTTATTTTTAAATACATTTAATTCATTTTTAATTTATATTAATTAATTTAATAGTGTAAAAATTTATTTTTCTTTTCTAATAATTTTCTTATCTTTTTAGGATTCTAAAAATATAATTTTCACATTTGTGTGAGTTGTATTGGACCTGAATTCACGCTTATGTTGTAACGCTATTTATAATTTCAATAAACGTGACGGTGTAGATTTTAATCGTAAACAATTGTAAAAATAGAATTAAAATGACTTCAAAATTTTGATATTTTTATATTTCCTTAGTATAATTATAATCCTTTTCTTATTTTATTTTTGTTACATTTATGTAATTATTATTTATACATATAAGTTTTAGTTTTTAGTTTTCTTAACTTTTGTATATACTTGTACATTGTAGTTAAATATTTTAATATAATTTAATTTGCATTTAAGTCGCCTAGACTTGTAAATCTCTATTATAGTTATAATCGCTTTGTTTTAAACGCTTACTTTTAGTAAAACGCACGCTTGTATATCTTTTTATGCTTTTAGGTTTCTCGATTGACGCTTAACCGCATACCGTGATGAGCTATTACTATTCACATTCGCGTTAGTCAATCGCATTCCTCGCTTTTGTACATTCTTGATCATATCATTTTATCACATAGTCGTTGTATTCGTGATATCACACCTCACCGTGACATAAACGATCCAAGGATATTTTAATCTTTGGTAAACTTTGCATTTTTCTCCTGCCGTCAGCCTCTTTATCATCTCTGCTACGTTTTGTGAACGGAGAAATAAAAGAAGGTAGTCCTGAGAAATCAAATTTTACGCCGCCACGGGAAGTGTGCCGCGTAACGACTTGTGTTTTATATCTACCCCTTGTATATATTATATATAATATATTTCAGATTTCAAAAACAATATAAAATACAAAAACATTTTTTTTCCTTTGCACACAACCTGCCCACTTTGATAAGTCCCTCGCCATAACATTTGGTTGTTGGTCGCTTACGGTCGAGCCTCTGTAATCTGCATTCCCTTCGAGGGCGGTTGTTAGAATTTCTTTTGTACATATATATATAAAACCTTAAAAAATACAAAAATATTTTCCCTTTCTTTTTATAAAATCAAAAATTAAAAAGATTCTTCTCGCTTTTCTCGAAGTTTCTTTCTAAGATTCTTAGACTCATCTTAAGTGATGAATATTCATAATTTCGCGTGAGTGGCAATCCCACTCCTTTCACTCCAATCTCCGAGTGGCAATCCCACTCACCCCCATGAACCAATTTAATTCGGTCGAAGTGCTAGCTTAATTCTGCTATCAAAAACAAGTAGCTTCCTCATGACCAAATTAATTCGAGGTCGAGTCAAGCTAGTGACTCGGTAATCAAAAACAATAGCACACACCATATGGGTTTTCACCCATATTTCTGACTTCTTTCTACTTTCTACCACCCTAGTGGGGATGCCCCACATGTCAGTATATATGATCTAAAAACTTTGAAAATTGTAAATATTAAAAAATAAAATAATTGTTGTGTAACCTCACTTAGTTTTGAATATTGAGGACAATATTCATTTCTAAGTAAGGGGGAAATTCCTTAATTTGATCATAATGTGCCATTTTAGTCCCTTTTTCCCCAAAATGGCCAAATTTAAAAAAAAAAATTTTAGTGGAAGTACTATGTACTAAACACAACAAATGGTAATCACCCACCATGTTTGATAAACAAAGGATTGGCTATCCAGAGCAAACGCTCTTGGTAAAGATATTCCAAACCGCTTTTAGTTGACAACTTGCTAATAAGTTGTATGGTAATCAACTCACCATATCCTAACAAGTGAAGAGTTGGCTAGCCCGCAAGATTATGGCTTGTGGTAAAGGCAGGGGAAAAACCATAATTGGTATTCACCACCAAAGATAATGCCGATAATTTATCTAAGAGTTGGCTAGTCCGTATGGCACGGCTCGTAAAGACGAATCAAACTCACATGTTTTATGATTTGCTCAAAATCATTTGGTTATCAAGGTACTAAGGTTCTTACTTGAACTAAAACATTTGGCTACTCCGTAAGTAATGGCTTTGTAAAGAGTTTTAAAATCCATTAAAAGTTTCAAAAGATTGCTAGTGACTAGCAATACAGTTAATGGGGATTTGATATGTGTCTAAATACACATATATTTGTACTATTTAAACCCACAAAAACAACCAAAAACACACAAATGACTCTCAAAATGATACAAATTCATAAAAATGTGTTTTTATGTGATTCATGTACAAAAGATTGAAAACAAGTGAAAATGATCAATTTCACAACAATTGTCGCTACCTCGGAGTTACATAAATTGTCAAAACTAGTCCCTAAATGTTTTAAATGAATGAAAAGTCAACTTAAGTCCTTGGGAAATCAAAAATGTTCACAAAACATCCCTGGATAAAAGTTTACACAAAATGGCAATTTTACCCCTCAACAAAATTGGCAAAAATGGTCCCTGGTATTCTAAACTTGGAATTTTACAAATAATACCCTTGTACTATGCATGATTGAAAATTTGGAACATTTTGATAAACTTTTGGGAAATTTCACTTTTAATCCCTCAAAATCCAAAAATGGCAAAAATGGTCCTTTGAATTTGAAAAATGGCAAGTTTGGTCCTTGCATTTTTTAAGCTTGTCACTTGTGGTCCCTTGGAATAGCTTTGATAAGATAAATGCCTTGGTCCTGCATATATTTCGTAAATTACACTTTAGGTCCTTATGTTATTAACTCTTACAAACCCTTTCAGGACCTCTTTCACACCATTGTGACCCTCGCCACTAACCAATTTTGGACCCCCTTTTGATTATTAACCCCTACCAAACAAGACCTTGCGCCAATTTTTCTTCTTCACCCATCGCTTCAGCCAAAACCTCTCGCGAACACATCTCCTCCCCCCCCCTCCTCACCTATCCATCTCCTTTGTCCCCCCTCCTCCACACAACTCCAAACTTCATTTAATGCATACTCCTTCCTCTCACTCAAGCCACAATCATTAAATAACCATTTCCCGCCAAATTCAATCTATGGCCAAAATGACCCTAAGCATCCAATGGCCGAAATTGCCGGAAACAATCAACAAGTGGAAGCATGATTGAAGTATAAAAGGATGAAGAAAAGAGAGGAGTAGACACTTAGGCCATTGTCACATAGTCATAGTTTTTATTGCTTTCTTAGTTTAAATGTCTTTTAAATCTTTTTAATGTTGTAATTTACTTTAAACTAGTGTAATGAACTTTTAAATTCAGCTTTAATTTCAGCTTTTAAGTCAGCTTTGAGTTTTTACTTAAATCCCTTTAATTTTCCATGTTATTTAATTTCAAGTTTAATGGTTGTTTATTGGGATCTTTAAGCTCAAACAAGCTCTTAACAAAGTTTTAAGGCTCTTTAGATTCATTAAACAAGTTTTAGTCTTTAAATTCAGAAAAGAAAATAAAAATCCAAAAAGTCAACAGAAGTCAAATGTGATCCAATAAGCAGCTCAGAAGCTGCCGATGGATTTTTGGTTCCTAGCTTACCACAATAAGTTAGGAGTGGCCTTTAACCTTGGTACTCGCCAGCCTTGATCACATGTAAGCTTCATTTCTTCATATTTTTGCATTTAACTGCTTTTAGTCCTTTTAGATGTTTTGATTTTCATGTTTTTGTGATCATTTGTTGTTATTTAGTGATATTATAGCTTTATGTTATGTTGTAATGCCTTGGATTGATTGTATTTGATATTGCATTGGTATCAAGTAATATACCAATTTTTGAAAATCATAGGTTTAGACCGGTTTGACATCCGTTTAGGCCGAAAAGGTCTATTTTGACACAATATGATCTCTGGATTTGAAAGATTTGGTTTAGACTATCTTTTGCTTTGAAAACTTCAAGACGTTTCATGTTATAGGTGTTTGGATTTGCCTCGCTTAAATATTAGTAGGTCTTGTTTGTGTTATTTGATTGTGCTTGTTCTCAGGTTATATATACATCTAGTATCTCGCTTTAACCATTAAAACAAAGGGTCATTTAGCAAATAGTCAAAATCTCTTTTGATCATTTCTGGTTGCTTATCGTTGAGTTTTTAAGATCAAGGATCTTGATTTTGTGTTTAAAAGTTGTTAATCTTGCTATATTCGCCTAAAACTCCTTAACATAACATCATCAAGAAAGTAAAATCAATTCAAAATCCATCTTAGTCAAACTTTGGTTTTTTCTCAAAAGTCAAAATTTTCATAGAGTCGTTTTTGAATAAAATGTATAATTTTGTGTAGGATTCAGTTTTAAGTTTTAGTCTTAATCCTTTTGGGATTTCAAAATATAGCTGCTTAAGAAAAATACAAAAATAATAGTTTACATTTTCTCACTTTTTAGATAGCTTGTTCATTGGCTTATTTTCAAGACTGGTCTGCTTGCATGCCCCTCGCACCATGGTTTTGTTGCCAAAACCATGAGCTTGCATAAGCTTGTGGATTAGACCCTAGCTGGTGTACTTGGCTTATTTGTGTAGCCTTTGTAGCTTAGTTGTAATGTGTATGCTTATTTGTCCATATTTAGCTTATGTGCTTAGCTTAATCTATCCATCTATATTGTCCCATTTTGTCCACTCAACTCAAGCAAACAGCTTGAGGGGCTTGTAAATAAGTCCTTATAAGCTCCTTAATGAGCTTGAGATTGTGATTCTTGGCTTGCGGAGAAGCTAAGCGTACCCATCTCAATGTCTCTTTTGAGTTGAGTTTATTAGAGCTTATTTGATAAGTCCTATAGAAGCTTGTGTTTGCCCACTCACAACATACTCGAAAGCAATTCAAAGGGTATTACACCATTTCCACAAGCCTCGTGAAAGTTCACCGTTGGATCTAGCTTATGTGGTTTAGCTTTTTGAAGCTTAACCACCATACTTTGAGATCCAAAGGCTTAATTCCTATATTGTAGCTTATTTACAAGGGCCTCAATGAGCTTTCTTTTGTCCTTATTTTAGAAAGTATCGCTTATGCAAGACTTTGGTTTTGGATTTGCTTATTAGCTTATTGCAAGCTTTTAGGTAAATGCCAAGCACACTAGCTTGTTCATACTTGTCCATATAGCTTGTATACATATTATTTTACTTTTGTTATCAAGTGTGGAGCTTATTACAGGTCCTTTGAGGCCTCAATTTATCCAAGTCAAGCCTTTGGCTTGACCTGCTCTAAACCATAAGCTTGTACTTATAAGCACATGTCAGTGCTTATTCTTGTGTATTCTCACCATTTATACTTGTACATATATACTTTTACCTTTTTATTTCCCTTTATAGCTTTTTCAAGCTTATTGTAAGTTTATGAGTCCACTCGGAGCCCATGCTTAATCAATAACTCATAAGCTCATAATTTGCTTATTTCTAGTTTGTAAAGTTTTGTTTTCGCAAACATGTATAATATCGATATATTCAGTTCTAGAAAAGAAAACCAAAAGAACCACTCTAATGGTAAATAATTAATCATTTGTTCTCGCTATCGCTATTACATATCCGTTGGTTTAGTGACAGATTAGTGATGACATTGCGCGCCGCTAATCACTATGGGAGGAAGGAGAAAGCAAGTTTAGTGACAGATTTGTAATGTATTTTGTAAATGTAAAACCTTATTTTAGATTTCTTATTGTTTAATTTATTTTTAAATACATTTAATTCATTTTTAATTTATATTAATTAATTTAATAGTGTAAAATTTATTTTTCTTTTCTAATAATTTTCTTATCTTTTTAGGATTCTAAAAATATAATTTTCACATTTGTGGAGTTGTATTGACCAATTCACGCTTATGTGTAACGCTACGATAATTTCAATAAACGTACGTGTGTAGATTTTAATCGGTAAACAATTGTAAAAATAGAATTAAAATGACTTCAAAATTTTGATATTTTTATATTTCCTTAGTATAATTATAATCCTTTTCTTATTTTATTTTTGTTACATTTATGTAATTATTATTTATACATATAAGTTTTAGTTTTTAGTTTTCTTAACTTTTGTATATACTTGTACATTGTAGTTAAATATTTTAATATAATTTAATTTGCATTTAAGTCGCCTAGACTTGTAAATCTCTATTATAGTTATAATCGTTTTGTTTTTAAACGTTTACGTTTTAGTTAAACGTGACGCTTGTATATCTTTATGCTTTTGTTTCTCGACAACGCTTTTAACCAAGATAGCCGGTGATGAGCTATTACTATTCACATTCAAAGTTAGTCAATCGATTCCTCGTTTTTGTACATTCTGATCATATCATTTTATCACATAGTCGCTTGTATTCGTGATATCACACCTCACCGTGACATAAACGCATCCAAGGATATTTTAATCTTTGGTAAACTTGTATTTTTCTCCCGGCCGCTTTTATCATCTCTGCTACGGTTTTGTGAACGGAGAAATAAAAGAAGGTAGTCCGGGAGAAATCATGACACCTTGTTGACTTTCCTACCGTGAGAGTAGGAATAGAATTCTGACTTGACCGGGCGTGTTGAGCCCTAGCTTGTTCCCTTATCCATAGATAATTTAATTATCGGCTAAGCATCCGCGGATCTCATTATTTTGAATATTTTAGAGTCTTATTGTGACTCTACAAACAAATTAACATCCGATGTCTTCGTGAGGCTTACGAGCTTTAGTTAAGACCTCTATGGATATTTCTTCGCTACCGCAATTCAAGTGGCAATGGTGCCGAGTAATACTTTCTTTTGTCTCTTTAAGTGAATTATATGCCGTGAAAAGATGTATTCAAAAATTGTAACGAGGACACCTAAAGGTGAGGCTTTTTTCATTTATAGGGCTTATGGCTAAAAAAATAGGCCTATCTCTAATGGTATATTTATGCATATGAATGTCTCGCATGATGCTACCTTTGATGTTGGTCGGGTCGATAAGGATCAAAATTTTCGTGTAAAAGCTATACTGAAGTGCAAACTTTAGTCGCACTAGGTGAGTAATCAAAAATACCTTTCACGCCCGCTGATGCCCCATAAAAACTACTTAAACAGAGATCCTTGAATGTTTTTGTAGGATATCATGATAACATTTGTGAATATAATACCCGTTGAGGAACTGAAAAGACACAAAGGTGAATACCAGTGACTTCCAACTAAAGCTTTCATTTTCAATTCCGATCACTTTGATTCCGTTCATTTTTCTTTTTCCGACACATATAGGCTGTTATACATCAAAGGTTTGAGAATTCACGCCAAGAACTACGGATCAGTGTTTGGTCTTTTTGTTTTTGGCCATAGGATATTCTTCTTAATGTTTCGCTCATGTTCAATCATATAAATATACCATACAAAAAGTTTGGGTTTTATTTTGGGCGTAAAATTATTGTTGGTTATGCTCGATTCACAACAATAATAGTCGAGGTTCGTAGGCTAATGGAACAGTGTTTCTTATTTTTTTTCTTTCTCAGTAGAGTTTCAATTCTATTGTTAGATATGTTGAAAGGTATTAGAAACTAACAAACTCTAATTTGACGAAGTTTTGCAGATCCCATCAAGTATCAAGATCCCACTCATGAATCCAGCGTCTGAAGGAGATGGGAATCAAGATAAAATCGAGAAGCACAAAATAAGGTACCAAATTTCATGGTTAACTCTTACTTTTTTCAAGTTTATCAATTTTACAGCTTATACATATATAAAAATTGAATTTTGAAATTACGGTTTTGTAATAGTTCGGGGGTTTTGTTAATTGCGCTTGTTTTTTAGTGGTCTTTATATACTTTGAGGGTTTTTATTACAAAGCTTGGCCAGCTTTGGGGTTTGCATACTTTTCATGAGTTTATGAATTTAGGATTTTATTGTATTATGTGATTATTTTGCAAGTTGAGGCGAGCGGTAATGTAAAGTTGCTTACGTGACTAGCGCATTGATTTGCAATGGATGACGATGTGTACATCCTTCTCAAGCTACATGAGCCATGTAAAGCCAATGGAAGCTATGCGACGGGTGTTGATGTTTCGCGTGATAAAATGTTTCAACTAATCGTTATAAATGCGAACAAGGCCATGATATTATTACAACCGAAGGGTTTTGTTTGTTATAAATGCGAAGGGTTTTGTTTGTTGCTTACGGTGACTAGCGATTGATTTGCAATGGATGACGCATGTGTACATCCTTCTCGCTGCTATAAATGCGAAGGGTTTTGTTTGTTCATGGTAATTCGTTATTTTTTTTTTGTCTTTATGAGGTCAGAATGCTCTAGCTAAACGTATCCAAAGAGTAGGTCGTTTGGGTATTCAAACAAAGATCTTCTGCTTTGAGCCTCGCACTACCAATAGGCTATCGAATCAGCCTTTACCCAAACACCCCTTCAAGTAATTTAGCAACAAAGAAAATGAATAAAAGCGTAACCAAGCCTTCATAGCAAGAAACAAAGATGGAATGCTTAATAAACCCGTAATAATTGCTTTACGCGGCAATAACAAGAAAGTAAGCTAATTTGTAAAGGAATGGTGTATAATTAAGAAGCAAAGAAGTGAATTGTTGGGTGTAGGTACTCTGCACAAGGTCTATTTCCTTAGTACACCAACTATATAATTAAGAAGTAGCAATGAATTGTTATGTAGGTCCTCCTGCATGTGTGCAAGCATTATTTGTAAAGCACATTCCATGCAAAGGAATTGTTGCGTGAGGTACTCCTGCATAAGGTCTATTTCCTTAGTACACTCAACTATATAATTAAGAAGTAGCAATGAATTGCATGAGGTCCTCCTTAAAGGTGCAAGCATTATTTGTAAAGCACATTTCATGCTTCTTTTGACCATGGTGCTCCAAAGGTACTAATACCAAGAAAGTAAGCTGATTTGCCAAGGCCGAGTCGTACAAATGGCTTCATTCAGTTCTGCTTAAACAATGAATTCATATAATCAAAATAGTTGCTAAGTTGTATGTTCAGCGATCACCATAGACCCCAACCAATTACAAACCTATTGGTCAACAATCCAAGCATCCTTCAATTAGACCAAGTAATATCTTCGCTTTTGTGCCGTTGTAGTGGTGGTGGAAAAGGAAATGATCATGCGTATGTCTGATGCTTTGATTGGAATACGCTGATGCGCCATTCGGACTCCGCTTTTCTTGAGGTTTACTTTTTATTTTATTTTTTATTTTTGTGTTTGTTTTTTTTATTATAATTAGGAAATTTTGTGTTGACTAATTTGTTAATGATGTGTAGGTGATCCCGGCGAACCGCCGATCGTAGTAAATCGCTGGTCTCTGGCTTAAGATACTCTGTGAGTGGCCGTGGTATGTTGTTAGAGACAAAATGGTCTCGATGTCAGCTTGTCAATACATCAACAGTTTTTTCACATTTTAACGCAAAATAGGTATACCGATAAATAGAATGCCTCACGCAACGCCGCTTAAGCTTGGCAATCCTTGTTTATATAAACACTAATAGGACACCGTTTTCTTTATTTTATTCCTTTTATTCCTTCCATTGGCCTAA
>OU343217.1:121100491-121256169 GCA_910596185.1 Chrysanthemum makinoi | reverse complement strand
AATCTTTCTATAGACGGGCACTTTGATATACTTTCAAAAAAAAAAAAAACGCTTTTCACGTTGCCTTTTTCGTTTTCTTCTAAACCGAATTTGCATGAAATATCATATATGATTTAACATTAATTTGAAGATCACATGTGATATTATAGTAAATCACATATGATATGTAATATCATAGTGATACTAGTGTTAAATCATATATGATAAATCACATATGATATACATATCATATATGATTTTACACTAATATCACATGCAGATAAAATTAATAAGTAAATCATATATGATTTTTACATTCAAATTTCAAGAACGTGAAAAAAAACTAAAAACTTAAAAAATAAAACGTGGAAAGATATATCAAAAGTTGACTATCTATGTAAAGATAATTAAACGCCATTGTAATAGTATATATTTTTTCGCTTGAGGATTAACGGCTTGGAAAAGATATTTATATTTGAAAAAAAATGATGAAAGTGAGTTTTTAATCAGTTTGATTAATCTCATCAATTGATATAATAAAAACGGCATGAGATTGATCCCTTAAGATATAAGTTAAGTTTTTGTCCTCAAATGATTTAAATCTTAATCAGATTATATCTTATAAACAGTGACATTTTATATATAACATTACTTATTGAAATGCGTCATTATATTATTTTGTGACCTTTAAAATTTTCATAAATTCATGAGAGGTCGTGGCTCATATCATTAAATCATGGCTAATTTTTAATCGTTTATTTCAAAGATTTACCCTAATGCCTCTTAAAAATTTCAACTTTCCTAAATACCTCATGGGCAATAAATGCTTTTAACATTTGGGAAACTCTCCTTTCTATCGACATGCTGTATCCCTATCCTTTCACTTTCATTTCTATATATACATATATATATATATATACATCATTGCCTCTAAGATTTTAACCCAGCCTTACATTTATTTCGGATCGCTACAAGTGAGATATTTAGAAGTTGAAATTTTTTGAAGATTTAGGATAAATGCTTTTGGGCAACCAAAGATTAGAGAATTAACCTTTAAATCATTACTAATGGGTGTCATATTTCCCGACCGACCGACCCTAATTTGACCTAACCCTACGAAGGATATTCTGCCCGGTTACTCATGTCCAAAATCCACTTGGTCAATCGGGTCAATCCATTAACCCCAGTACTAACTAGGGTCGTATCGTTCAAAATATTTAGTGGCCTCGCCGCCTAACTGACCAACCCTTTTTTTTTTTTAAACTTTTCCCAATCTTTTTATTTAATTTCAGGCCCAAATTAGTGCATTTAACATATATTGCTTCATATATTTGGTTTTATATTCATTTTCATTCTATATAATCAATTCTGACAAAACAAACGCATTACAAAGAAAATGTAAATCCAACTATAAAATGCATGTATTAACGCATTGCTTCTACTGTATTTAATATAATAACCTTTAAAACCAATAGACATTATATTCATAACGTTTGTTACTAAATTTAAGAAATTAAATTAGAATTATATAAATGGACTTGACCTAAACCCGACTTGACCCACCCGACTTGACTCCGACCCGATTTGACCCGAACCCGACTAACCCGATTCAAATAGGGTCGTTCTGTATATTATTTCGACTTGACCCGACTTCGACCCGACCCGACTGACCCGAACCCGACCGACCCGACCCGAATGACACCCCTAATTACTAATCTAACCGACCCATAATATCTACCATCCAAATCACCAATGGAGATTAATTAATGGTTGGAAAGACTTCAAGGCTGGTCCAAGAACCCAAGCTTCAAGTCCCATTTTTGGCATTTGCTTATATATGCACCCACCTCCGCAAAACCTTTGGCCAAATTGGAGATTTTGGCGAATAAGAATGGTCCGGTGCTTGACTGGCTCACTCCAGAGGTACTTTACTGGCCGTGAAATACGTTTTATTCCTCATGAGATAAACAACACCTAATAAAAGCACCCAGAAATGGGATGTCCTACTAATCTACACATTTTTGGAATCTACCATCCAATCAAAATGCATTTATGGAAAAATCAAATTCAAGCAACTTGCTAATACCAAAATTGTCACCACGTGAGCTTCTTTTTTGTTTTCTATCGCCGTCAATGGTAGATGTTCGGCAACAAAGACCAATCAAACCAAGTAACTTTTTTTTTTTTCTCTTTTCTTTTCTTCTTCATCTGATCTTGCTCTTAAATATTGTATTATCATTTCACTAAATAACAGTAATTATACAAGCTTAAATAGAAAACAAAATAAATAAACCGTAAAGCTAATGAGTCTAAACAAGTGGGCTGGCCAATTGTATTATCATTTCACTAAATAACAGTAATTATACAAGCTTAAATAGAAAACAAAATAAATAAACCGGTTTGTCTGTTTGGTTCAAGTAAATTGGGGGAGTTTCAAGGAAATTGCATTTTAAATCACTTAAAATGTTGTGTTTGATTGTGAGAGTGGAGGTATTAAAAATTACATAAATTACTAAAAGCGGGGATATTGAAATTTCCTCATAATAAAGAGCATTTTAATTTTTCAAATGACAAATTAGAGTTGCAATAGTGGGTCCACCAAGCCAGCAATAAACAAACGAATAATTCCAAAAAAAATTTTGCCAATGAACCATAAATCTTCCACACCCACATCGGTCCCACCATACAATTTCAATTCGTGACGCTTCCAAAACATATCAGGTCCACAATATATGTTAATGACCCAAAATTTTGTCAACCAAACAAACAAAAATATTTTAAATGCTAGAATTTTAAATTTTAAGTAATTTTAAACCTCATGTATATTCAAATTCCTTAATTTAAAATCTTGAACCAAACGCCCCCTCTAATGAATCTAAACAAGTGGGCTGGCCAATTGACCTTTATTATCTAGCAGTTATGATTTATTATTCTGTTCCAATGCATGTCAGGATATGGTACTAGTAGGTGTGTGGATATTTATGATAAGTTTTTAAAATAAAGAACGGTAAACGTGTTTAATGAATACCGTATTCAAGTAATACAATACCTTGTAATCTTTATGATATTTTCTATCAACGGAGATGCATGACACTTTAAGTTATATCCATGGTTGTGTTTGAGGGTCAACCAAGAACTCCCAAAGACAAATATCGGCATAAAAAACCAAATTTGACCATAACTTTTTAGATTAACTCATCGAAATGATTATAATATGATGCCGGTTTCTAAAAATATATTATTTTGATAAAATTTACTCATAAATAAAGTCTGGTAAGAAATCTCATCGTCCAGATCACGGATACCCACTATAGGAAACGAGTTTTAATTCAATTACTTATCATACTCATAATTAGATAATCATATGCATATTATAAGTACTATAATTTACCATCATGAAACGGCAACCATCACTGTCGTTTGGGGCTGCCCTTTTTTTCTTTAGCCCACCTGCTAGACCCATCTTCCTTTTCTCCTGGCTTGCGATCGACATATTAATCTATGGTTTAATTATTGGCTTCATCATGTATACAAGCCGGTGGCGGTGTCGGTGAAGTGGAGGATGGAGGTCTTCACGGAAGACATACTTTCAATTTCTTCGCGATTCCAACGGGACTTTACCAGATATGTATTTTTTTTTTTTTTTTTTTTTTTTTTTTTTAATTCTAAATCAATATTAGCGTTTGATTATGTTTGTGGTTTTATGAATTGGGTATTTTGAAATTTGGCCTTATATTCATTTGTTAATGGTTTACTTGGTATGCTTTAATTTGTGGTTTACTTGAATTGGGTATTTTGAAATTTGGCCTTATTGCCTTGTGATTTGTTGGTGGAATTGATTTGTCAAAAACACCACAAATTATGATATCAAGTAACCGATAAGGGAAAGGCTAAGCTAGATGATGCTTCTAATTCTCGGATTGGGTTCTGAAATAAGTTGTTTTATCGTCGTCTATTTTGTGATTCTGTTTTTTGTAGTATTTGGAATAGCGTACTTATGTGGCTCAAGGAGTTATGCTATGTGGAAACTGACTTCGTGTTTTACATTTACTATGTTACTTCGTTAAATAAAAAAAACTTTCATGGGAATGAATTTATGATTTATCAAGATTATGATTCAAGTTTGCATATGACCACAGGGAGCTGGGAAAGAAGGCTGTTTCGACAGTTTTATATGGATATGGGGGCTGTGAAGACGTGGTATGGTGTGGCCCGAGATGTGGCTGTGGCGTTTGAGATGTGGTGAGAGTTCATGGGTGTGGTCATGAGGCTAATTCTATTGGTGAGTTATTAATTTATCCCCGATTTTTAGCACTACGAAATACGATGTTTTGAATCTCATTTAGGTATTGTGCAGCTACACAAACAGCAACGCCTATGCTATAGGGATTCTGACAAGAAATGAGGTGTGTATTATGTTCATTTTCACCTTCTATGTCACGTATTAAAAAATTATATAGGCGCAACATATAATTGAGTTTTGATATATGGACCTAATTAGTATACGATCTTTTTTGTGCTTATGCTATTTACTTTTTGCACGTACAGTGTAAGTCATTGTTTAAGTTATACTGATAAACGGCGATTTGTTGTAGCGCCTGTTATACAAACCCGTGAAAAGGTGCGTTCCGTGTCGCATAAGAACAAACGCCAACGGCATTTGGCTTATCAACGTATGTTAGCTTTTGAAAGGCACTTAGATGTATTGCACGGTATCTTTCAGATTCCTCAATAAATTATCTATTCCACTTGAATTATCAGGTTATAATATTCTCATCCTCATATGTATTTTACTCTAATGATTTATATTGTTAACATGTAGTGTGATGAGTGCTAAAACACACATCATTTTATATTTAAAAAATGCCAAATCGGACTAATAACCATGAAATATGTCAAATTATATTGCAAATATGTTGGAAATGTGTTATTATGTCTTGCAGGTACAAGAGTTTGAAAACAAAGCAAAAACGGTAATTTTCGGATGAGTTTCAACGACATTTTCATGTTTTTCGAGGTTCGAACGAAGTCGCAAAAATTATCTGAGCACATCATTGGAAAGATCACGAAATATCAAGTCAAATGGTTATTTTGTTTGGAGCATCGATGAAGAGAAGAAAAATTGAAAAATCAAACGGAGCTCGAACGAAGAATATTTTTAAAGATAATGGCTAAATTTGGATCAAGTAAAAGAACATTAAAAAGAATTAAATACAAAAGAGTTAACACAAAAAGGCTCTTGGTCTGGGTTGGGTGCACGCTTTCTAAGCAAAGAGGTCAAGAGTTCAATCCCCACTAGTGGCGTTTAATTTTACTAATTATCTAAACGAGGCCTATCCTAGAGTCAAGCCCAGTCCATTATCCTTGCGCAGGCCCAATGAAGAACAGCCCATGAAATGCATATGGAATATTATCTCTGAAAGTGTTTTGCTCACCCAACAACAATGCTACACGTGGCCTTATATTTTCAAAGTTACAATTGCAAAATGAATGAAGAAGTGCAAATTAATTTCTGTCTTTTCTCAAGCAAGTAGCTTCAACGCTCCATAAATAATTCACAAAAGCAAGTTGAGCTTCTGCCCAAAAACCACTCGCCCACTTATTATTTGTGCTAGCCATTGAGTACACGCGCCAAGTGTCCACTTTCACGTGGTATACTAGAATGTTTTGATGGGAAGGATCGAGAATATCAGGAGGCTATAAATTGAAGACACCAGATCCAACGTAAGGAATTCCATCACATTAATTTCACACAGTTCTTTTATTTTTTTTTAGTAGGAGTAGATTTATTTTTAGGAGTAGGAGTAGTTTGTAGCTTATTATAATTTCTAGCTTATTTCAAGTGCTTTTGTAAGATTCTTTTGCTTATTAATTAATTTAATGCTTATCTTTTAGTTTATTCATCTTTTTCTTCTACTCTTTTGTTTTTCTTTTTCTTATCTTATCTAATAAGGCATGAAAGCTTATTAGCTTTTTGTGGCTTATTTAGATCTAGCTTATTTCATAAGTTCTCTTTTACTACTTTCTTTTAAAAGCATTTATAAATTTAGATCTAATCTTTGTTTTACAAATTTCTTTATAAAAACACATAAAGATTTGATTTTTATTAGCTTTTCTTTTATAAAAGTTTTCCATTAGCTTATTACTCTAGATCTAGTATTTTTAGTTTCAAAGTTTTAACCTTTTGTTAGTTTTTCTTAATCAATAAGCTTTTTCATAGCTTATTTGATCCATATTATAGATTATTTGTCTTAACTCTTGTTAAAGTTGTGTTCTTTTCTTAGTTTCTTATCATTCCAACCTAAGGCGAGGAGCTTATGGGTTTTATAAGCTAGCTTATCACTAAAGTTTATAGCTTTTTAGTCTTAATAAGCTAAATAGTTAATAAAGTCACAAACTTTATTGATTATTTGGTTATATTAATGCTTAAAAAGAAGTAAACTTTACAATTTGTCAAGTTTATAAAATCGGGTGGTTTATTATTCTCGTCTCATTAGATCGGGTTCTATTTTCTTTACTTTCTCTTTAGCTTCTATTTTTAGTCATTAAAATATTTATTATTGTTGAGGTTATTATTGTTGGTTTAGTAGTTATGCTTATTGAGTAGATTCTTATATGCTTGTTAAGTGAGTTTTGATATGGGATTTGAGTGTGAAAAACTTAGAAATTGTTGATTAATAATCTTCGGTTACTTGGATTGAAATTTGTTGTTTTGACGGGCAAAAGCCGTTAGGGTAATTAATTAAATCTAGTAATTTTACCTAGATAAAAAATTGTTTTCAAAATAAACCAACGTTGTGAGAAAATAGTTTTTTAAACGGTATCGAAGATTATTGATTAATAGTTTCCGGATTATTTTAGATATAATTAGTTGGTTGTTTTAACGGGCAAAAGCCGTTGTGATAATTGATTATTTAAATCTATTGATTATTATCAAGAGAAAAATGATTGTTTTCAATATAAGCCAACGTTGTGAGAAAATAATTTAATTTCGACGGGTATTAATTAAAAAGAGCTTAATTTATTCACACTTAATTTCATTTTCACCTCACTTGACGAGCATAGCTTTCTCTATCATTTTGTTAGCTTAATTTTATTTCGTCATTAGTTGTTATTTAATTTTAACTAGCATAAAATAGTTTTTAAAATCTTTTCCAAAAACCAAATATTTGATAATCAAGCATCAAACGAAAAACATAAACGTGAATTTCAATTCATATCTCGCCGTGGAATACGACTCCGAAAGGTTGATTATTACTTGTCCTCAAGTAGTGATTGATTCTTAATAGGGAAATACAAATTTTAAAACTGCCCTTTGCAACAAATCCGAATCAGTTTTGGCGCAATAGGGTGAGATATGTTAAGATTTTTGCTTTTTGTTTCGAGTTAGTGCCTTGAAGATCCTTTCTTTTGAAAGTTAATTTTCGTAGTTTTAAAAGAAAAATCACTAAAAATATTGAAAAATTCAAAATCCAAAATATTTTCCTTTTTCTATCTTTTAAAAAAATCCAAAAATATTTTTCTTTTTTTCAAAAATTAAAAATAATCTTCTTTATCCTCTAAACCGATAATTCTATCTTCTCAACCCTCTCGTTTTTAATTCTTATGGCGTGTCGCGATAAAACTATGGAAGAATTACTATTCGAAGAACTAAAAGCTAGCCTTCGCGAGATGCACTTGATTGGTAACGACGGCGATTATGACGAGGAGAGTGCTATTCCATTGAACGATGTTATCTCTCAACTCCCCTCGCCTATTGCAATCACATCCGTCTTACCCAACGAGGATCCCGAGGACTCTCTCATAATGGGGGACGAGCATCTCAAAGACTATTTCTAAACGGAATTGTCTAGTGTTGAGGACCTTGTCTCAATCCCAAGTGAGTCTGAGGATATATCCGATAGTGAATGTGATTTGCCTTTTTCTGATTCTCTTGACACTTCGAGGTTACTTCCTGATTTTCTCAAATCCACTCTTTGAATTTAATGACGACTATAATTTTTGCGAAGTAAATCCTCTTTTTGATAAAGTGTATGAGTCCCATATGAGACCATAACTGAAGTGGTGGAAATTGCTAGCTCTCAGAGCACACCACTTGTCCCACCTCAGATTCGACTTTTCTCTTCCGTCATGTAATGACGATTCTATCCTCACTAATGAGATCTCCTTCGAGTATCCCGTTGAACCGTCTTGTGAAGACAAAATTTTTAATCCGGGATACTGTTGGAAGAGAAAATGAGCTTTCTAAATGTGACCAAAATGTTTTGCAAAATCTTTTCTCCAAAGAGTCATTTGTGCTTGAAATGTATATCATCAGAACCTTTCTCCCCTTCCTCACATATAATGTGACTTCTCCTATCCTTCACTCCTTTGGGAATGAGGATACAATTTTTTATCCCGGAATTCTCATGATTGATGAATTCCACACTTGCTCCCCCAAGGACAAATGAATTCGGGGTCGAGTCAAGCTAGCGACTCGGTTAACAAAAACATAAGCGCTTCTCGGGAGGCAACCCGTGTTGTCTATCTATCTTTATTTTTCTTATAATAAGTGTGTTTTAGATTAGTGTGGGGTTGTGTTTGTTTCCATGTGTGTTTGCAGGTTTCCGTTTTGCTTGTAAAATCCCTATGATCGTGAAGACCTCCGTGCTTGTTTTCAAACCCTCCAACACTCGGTCTCCGATCATTTATATGTTATATCTTGGGATAACCCTTTGTCATAATTAAAAATGATTTTTCACCTTTCACACTTAGATTTTTTTAAAACATTCGCCTTTTTCAATTCTAAGTGTGGGTTAACACCGAATTTTTAAACATTGAGGACAATGTTAAGTTTTAAGTGCGGGGTGGATTTCTATTGAAATATGACTTTTCCCGCTTTTAGTATGGTCCCCATGCAACCCCGTTTTTAACCGATTTATGAAAAAAAAAAAAATCATTCAAAATTTTTTTGTAAGCTTTTGCTAGTTTTATGATTGAAAAGTCTTTGCGAGTCTCTTAGAAGTTACTTTAAATATGCGTTTTCTTGAAAAGTCTTTGCTAATTGCTTAGACAAGAGGCTATAAAATGTGATTCTAGCTCACAAGGCCAAGAATTTGCAAGCCTCCCTAAGTGATTTTAAATATGCGAAGCTTTGAAAAGATTTGCTAGTTTCTAATAAGTGACTTTAAAAATGCGAGACTTGAGATTATTTAACGAAGCATTTGCTAAATTAATATATACATTTTGACACCTTGTTGACTTTCCGCTGGTGAGAGTAGGAATAGAATTCTGACTTGACCGGGCGTGTTGAGCCCTAGCTTGTTCCCTTAACCATAGATAATTTAATTATCGGTTAAGCATCCGCGGATCTCATTATTTTGAATATTTTAGAGTCTTATTGTGACTCTACAAATAGCTGAACATCTGATGTCTTCAGGAGGCGCTTACGAGCTTTAGTTAAGACCTCTATGGATATTTCTTCGTTACCGCAATTTCAGTGGCAATGGTGCCGAGTAATACTCTTTCTTTGTCTCTTTAAGTGAATTATATGCTGTGAAAAGATGTATTCAAAAATTGTACGAGGACTGAAGGTGAGGCTTTTTCATTTATAGGGCTGATGGCTAAAAAATAGGCCTATCTGCAATGGTATATTTATGCATATGAATGTCTCTGCATGATGCTACCTTTGATGTTGGATGGCTGATAAGGATCAAAATTTTCGTGTAAAAGCTATGCTTTGGAAGTGCAAACTTTAGCTGCACTAGGTGAGTAACTGAAAAATACCTTTTCACGCTCCGTTGATGCCCCTGATAAAAAACTACTTAAACAGAGATCCTTGAATGTTTTTGTAGGATATCATGATAACATTTGTGAATATAATACCTGTTGAGGAATCTGAAAGACACAAAGGTGAATACCAGGTGACTTCCAACTAAAGCTTTCATTTTCAATTCTGGATCACTTTGATTCCGTTCATTTTTCTTTTCCGACACATATAGGCGGTTATACATCAAAGGTTTGAGAATTCACGCTCAAGAACTACGGATTCAGGTTTGGGTCTTTTTTTGTTTTTTTGGCCATAGGGATATTCTTCTTAATGTTTCGTTCATGTTCAATCATATAAATATACTCGATACAAAAAGTTTGGGTTTTTATTTTGGGCAGAAAATTATTGTTGGTTATGCTCGATTCACAACAATAATAGTCGAGGTTCAGAAGGCTAATGGAACAGGTTTCTTATTTTTTTTTTCTTTCTGTATGTTTTCAATTCTATTGTTAGATATGTTGAAAGGTATTAGAAACTAACAAACTCTAATTTGACGAAGTTTTGCAGATCCCATCAAGTATCAAGATCCCACCATGAATCCGCGGCCGGCGGAAGGAGATGGGAATCAGTACAAAATCGAGAAGCACAAAAATAAGGTACCAAATTCTTGCGAAGTTAACTCTTACTTTTTTCAAGTTTATCAATTTTACAGCTTATACATATATAAAAATTGAATTTTGAAATTACGGTTTTGTAATAGTTTGGGGGGTTTTGTTAATTGCAGTTGTTTTTTTTAGTGGTCTTTATATACTTTGAGGGTTTTTATTACAAAGCTTGGCCGCCTTGGGGTTTGCATACTTTTCATGAGTTTATGAATTTAGGATTTTCATTTCGTATTATGTGATTATTTTGCAGGTTGAGGCGAGCGGTAACAGAAAATTGCTTACGGTGACTAGCGATTGATTTGCAATGGATGACGCATGTGTACATCCTTCTGCGTTATAAATGCGAAGGGTTTTGTTTGTTCATGGTAATTCGTTATTTTTTTTTTGTCTTTATGAGGTCAGTTAGCTGTTCTAGCTAAACGTATCCAGTAGTAGGCTGTTTGGGTATTCAAAACAGTATCTTCTGTTTTGAGCCTGCAATTACCAATAGGCTATCGAAATCAGCTTTTACCCAAACACCCCTTCAAGTAATTTAGCAACAAAGAAAATGAATAAAAGCGCGAACCAAGCCTTCATAGCAAGAAACAGCATGGAACAGTTAATAAACCTGGTAATAATTGCTTTTACGTGGCAATAACAAGAAAGTAAGCTAATTTGTAAAGGAATGGTGTATAATTAAGAAGCAGCAGTGAATTGTTGCGTAGGTACTCCTGTACAAGGTCTATTTCCTTAGTACACTCAACTATATAATTAAGAAGTAGCAATGAATTGTTGCGTAGGTCCTCCTGTACAGGTGCAAGCATTATTTGTAAAGCACATTCCATGCAGTGAATTGTTGCGTAGGTACTCCTGTACAAGGTCTATTTCCTTAGTACACTCAACTATATAATTAAGAAGTAGCAATGAATTGTTGCGTAGGTCCTCCTGTAAAGGTGCAAGCATTATTTGTAAAGCACATTTCATGCTTCTTTTTTTTTTAATTGTACTTTGGCCTTTTTTAATTGTGTTGCAGTCATTTGACCATGGTGCTCGAAAGGGACTAATACCAAGAAAGTAAGCTAATTTGCCAAGGCCAGAGTCGAGGCGCAAATGGCTTCATTCAGGTCTGTTTAAACAATGAATTCATATAATCAAAATAGTTGCTAAGTTGTATGTTCAGTTTATCACCACAGACCCCAACTGAATTACAAACGCCTATTGGTCAACAACGTTTCCAAGCATCCTTCGAATTAGACCGTTAATATCTTCGTCTTTTGTGCCGTTGTAGTGGTGGTGGAAAAGGAAATGATCATGCGATGTCGGATGCTTTGGATTGGAATACGTGGATGCGTCATTTCGTGGACGCCCTGTTTGCTTCTTGAGGTTTACTTCTTTTATTTTTATTTTTATTTTTTGTGTTTGTTTTTTATTATAATTAGGAAATTTTGTGTTGACTAATTTGTTAATGATGTGTAGGTGATCCCGAAGGAGACCGTCGATCAGAGTAACTGTTGGCCCGGTTTAAGATACGGTATGTGGCTGTGTATGTTGTTAGAGACAAAATGGTCTGATGTCAGTTGTCAATACATCAACAGGTTTTTTCACATTTTAACGCAAAATAGGTATACCGATAAATATAAAATGCCCCGCCGCAACGCGGCGGTTTCGGGGCAATCCTTGTTTATATAAACACTAATAGGACACCGTTTTCTTATTTTATTCCTTTTTATTCCTTCCATTTTGGGCCTAACCATGCGTTTGTTTTGGGCCGTCTAAACTATTATTTGTGTAACCGGTTCATGTCAAATAACCTGCATCCTCATCAGTACACGTGTTTCCTTCTTCTGCCTCCTCACCGAATATGTTGACGCCTCAAAATACACACACACAGAACCTACGAAACATCTCATTCTCTCTCTCTGAAAACACACAAAAACCTCATCTCTCTCTTTAACTATATAGCGGCGAGGTTTTTTTTTAGCTATTTGTGGTGCCGAACAGTTTTGGTTTCTGATTTGTTTATATGGGAGTTTTCTTTTGATTATGATATACTCCGTAGTGTTTAGGGCTTCATTTGATTTTTTTTCCCGGTATGTGTCTTTATTACATGTTGTTGAATGAGGGTTTTGAATTAGCGTATTTTTGTTGTTTTGTTAGGGTTGTTTTCTTAGGGGGGTGTTTGGATGAAATTATTATCCCACCTTATTAGCTTATTTGATTTTTCTTATGGTTTGGGATAGTGTTGCTACTCCGTATGGTGGCTTTTGGGGTTTGCCGGGTTTTCCTTATGATTGTTTGTGCTTTGATTCATGATTTTTGCTAAACATAGTCAGATTATAACAATATATGAACTTCAGGGTGTTGGGTTTGTTTGGAACTTGCTTTCAACATGTTCCCATCTAAAATATCGCATACAATTATATGTATTTGAGGGGGCTGAGGTTGTACGGAACTTGGTGTGGCAGCCTCTTTGGTCTACAGCCATGCCGGATGTACCATCTTTTCCCAGGGTACTTTTATATTTGACGCTGACATTTTTGCCCTTAACTCGGTAGTTGTCATTGTTGGGTGGTTGATGAGCGCTACTTTTTGCTTGCTTTGTGTGCTTACCAGGTTGTTGGCATCACTACTGATGAGGCAATGATGACTTTATATGGGCTGCGGAAAAACTGAGGTTGTCCGGAACTTGGCATGGCAACCTATTTGGTTTGCAGCCATGCCGGATGTACCCTGTTTTTCCGGATTACTTCCCTAACTGAGTCTGATATTTTTGGCCTTAAGTCGATAGCTGGTGCTGTTGGGGGTTGCCGAGCAATAGCTTTGCTGCCTTTTTTTGGGGTAAAGGGGAGTAATCCTGCACCCCGGTAAAATAAGGTTTGCGGCCTTTGTGTGCTTATCAGGTTGATATCATGAATATTAATTAGACAGTGCTGAATTTACATGGGTTGCGTAATAGCTGATATATTATACATGGTAGCATGTTGAAACCATTATATTTTATTGAATGTCATTAAAAAACTAATGTCTTATGGCCGATTTTCTGAGCCTGTTTTTCATAGGCCATTGGTTTGTGCCTATGGTTTATTTGTGAAGGCAATGATGAATGTTTCTGGATAACATCTTGGCGAGGTAACCACAGTGCAGCTGTGGTTGCAGCCATGCCAGATCTGAGCCTTACTTGGACCGACAATAACCACAGAGTCTATTCCCTCAATATTTTGTGTCCTCTCTTTTTTTAGCAGGTTATGACATTGTGTGATTTTACGTACCATTGGTTATGTTCCATGATTTAAATTGCGATTCCCTATGCTACATGAATAATATTCCAGACTGAGACTATTGATTTGGCTGATGAGGAGAGTAGATCTGGAGATCAAGTATTTATAACAAGCAATCTTGATAAGAAATCACATTCATTCATCGATTCAGATGGCCTCCCATATGTTGGCCAGGTTAGGTTTGCATTTTTACTTTTTAATTTGTTTTATGACTAATATTTCATTAATATGCGAACTCCCGACTGCCAACTTTTAGAGAGTAAAACCAGGCGAACCTTACTCCAGGAAGTATAAAGGTGTGACAAGTAATGCGTTCAGTAATAAGTTGAAGGTTTCAGAAGCTGTCACAGTTTATTATGTTGCAATGGATGTGGAAAACAAAAAAAAATTACAAAAGGTAATTATCTTAATTTCGTTCAGTGGAATATATATTGTGAATATATCTCAATTTAAAATTTTATTATACATTAATTATTTATAAATTCCAAAAACTGAGATATATTTTAAATTGAGATACAACTGCAAGGATTTAAATATATGACAAACGCTACATCTTTAAATGCCGAAAGGCTAAACAGAAAGGAGTGCTCAACTTTTTATTATAAGATTCAGATATTCCAGTATTGACTTCATGAGATATGACTGATGTTGACCGTTTGTTTGATATTTCAGACATGTAAGGAAAGGATGGTCGTTATTGTTACTCAGGTCAACACCGCTACATAGTGGCGGTCATGATATTTACAATATTATTCATGAGCTTAATAAGGTATGATGCAGTTATATTCTATAAGTAATTGTGTTTGGAAAAGCTTCAATTCTAATGCTTTTTCGTATATTTAAGCACTTCCTTTTCAGTTTTTTTGCTTATTAATAAGCACTTCCTTTTCAGGACGATTGTTTTCACGGAATATGTATAATAGGAAAACGTAGCCTGCCACATCAGAATCTGGAGTGCAGTCACCCAAACTGAGCGCAGTTTTAATGGTATGGTTTATCATATCTTATAATTATAGTTTGAAGTAACATAATGTGTATTGTTTCTGCATCTTGGATACTTACGGGTCCTGTTTTTTGTAGCATACACGATCAAAAAGACGATGGCAGCGGGTGCATCTGATGCATTGTTTCTATATAATATAGGAGGGACTCTCGAGCGAAGAGTAATAAACAACTAATATTCCAGCCAATAAACCAACAGTCAATAAAGATTAGATTTCGGCATTAAGGTTAAGCGACCAATGTCTTTACATTGTTGCAATTACTGGAATTGGTCGCTCAGGTAAAATGCTAAGCTTTTACTGGTATGTGAAAGCTCCCTTGGATTGGAACATAAAAAATGGGCTCTCATGTTATATGCATTTTTTCGTAATGATAAGGATGATGCCAATTTTCAACTTCATGTCTACAGGACATAGAAAATGTCGCTATTTGCCCATCGTGTGTACAGGAAGTATGATCCCAGAACAGAGGTTATCAAGAGGCAATGAGAAGAATGGGTTAGAGGTCAAGAGGTATATTTGTTCGACTTTAATATTTGGTTGATGAAACTGGATTTCGTTTTGTTGATAAATTAATTGAAGCTTTAATTTTGCGTATGAATTTTTTTGATTTAATAAAAACCTCGACGTCAACGGATTAGCTGTGTCAGAGGTAAAACATAACATACTTATACATTGGTTGAAAATGTGAGTCTTATAATGGTGATTTTCTATTTAATGAAGTTTTCTTTTTATTATGCACTTCCCGGGTATAATGTTGATTCATTTTGCATATTGTGAATGATAATCGATAACCATTATCATTATAACGTAGTTCTAATTAGTGTTCCGGTTGCATTTTAAATGAATAAGACGCACGCAATCGATAACCAGTGTTCCGGCAGTGTTCCGGTTAAAGATTTTTCTCTGCATCATTATGAGAACTTGGACAAGCCAGTGATGATGGCGGTTAGCTCACGGTTGGTGAAGACTTATGGGGGTGAGTCTGATAACAGAACCTTCCACCTCACGCTATCACTATTGGTTTCCCTTAACATGAAACTTACGTATTACAGGCCTTCGGCTATCAAGTACGCCTGCTACATGTTACTATTTTAATCCAAGTGCTCCAGAAACCGAAGTCATACGAAACATGTGAGTAATGTTATAATAATCATTTGGTTCACAATACCTGACATTACCAACCGAAGATAATAGTAATTTCTTATAACAGGTACGGCCATTACGGAGAAAATGTTTACCAGGATGTCGCTGAATCACGCAGCACAGTTGCTGATATATTTATAAAGTCTCCAAATTTTGAAGGTAGTTGTGACAATAGAAAGGCTACGGTTAGTGGGCTTGCGAAATTTTCTATCTGAAATGAAAATAGCTTTATTTGTGTTAACTAAAACTCAAACTTAATGTGTCTCTTAATTTAAATGTCAAATCTGAAACTTTGACAGGTGGATCATCGGGGATACCTGAATCTTGACCCATTTTACATACTGGAAGTACTGAAAAGTAGGGCTTTACACAAATTGTGGCTGGGGTTGGTTTGAACCTGGATTTAAAGAACGACCGGAGCAAATGACAGTGCATTTTGTGTGGCTTCAGGTTCTATATCAGGTGTTCTTCTATCTGTTAGAAAGCGTTTAGTTGACACTTTTTTGGGTACAGTGAAGGCTGTATATCTTAGTAAACATGTAAGCTTTTTCTTTTAGATTTAGATATAGGATACAGTATGGCCTCTATGCAACCATTAAGATTTAGGTGCAATCACCATTTCTAAAACTTTGTATGCAAAAGTTGTAAATTGTATAGAGCATGACTTTGCGGTGTGACTCTGTCATTTCAGTTTAGAGGGCTCTTATAAAACCTCTCATATTAATGTCATTGCAAGCCTATCTGTTTTAGTAATTGCAAAAAAAACCGTTGTCTAACGTTTCAATTCATTATGTTTCGATTCTCAAACGTTCCCGGTAAACGAAACAACATAAAAAACCCGAGGTACAGAAAAACTCCCGCCGCTCCGCGGCGGGTATTAGATACTTGTTCTTATCAACGATAGTTCGGTAACTTTACATATATTTGACTTTTTTTTCTTCTTTTTTCCGCGGCGGGTATTAGATACTTGTTCTTATCAACGATAGTTCGGTAACTTTACATATATTTGACTTTTTTTTCTTCTTTTTTTCTTTTTTTTTTAACTTGCAAATGCAACCCGACTTACAATTTATTAGATGCCATACTAGGCTCAGTTATATTTGATTACGGGCTTAGCCCATATGTTTAACTTATATTTTAAGCAATGTACTCTTATATATTTTGGGTTAATACATATTGATGATCATGGGAAATTACTAATTTTAATATGGAACCCTAAACACTTCATCAAAAACCTTAGCCTAAACAACCTTAAATTTGCTAAAATTTTTTATTTTTTTTTTATTATTATTTTTTTTTCTGCTTAAAAAAAATGAAAGAAAAAAAATTGTTCTATTTTGCTTGTCAATTATTTTATTATTGCCACAACAATTGCTTCGCTACTACTTTTTATTGTTGCCCGCTATTGCTTTGTTTCTGCTGTACCGTCACAATTGTGACTTTGCTTGCTTACTGCAAAAAAAGAAAAAGAAAAAGAAAAGGTTTATTACCTTTGCTCCTCGTCGATTGTGTGGTATAAGTGTGAATAAATTTCTGTTTAAAAAAAAGGAAAAAACTAAAAAGGAGGTTTCGACACTTTTTTTTTGGATGATTATTTTGCTACCAATGCAAAATTTTCCAGCCCAACAGTGTGGGCCGCCTCACAACCAATCTGTTATGTTTATGCTCAACAGGCGCAATACGATCACTTAGCCCAACAGCCTATTCAGCTAGCCCAACTTTCAATGGTCCAGCAAGTCCCAAAACAGGTTATGTCTATTGTTTGCTTCTCCAGCTTACTTCCCGACTCAAGGCACTATGCTTTCACAGGCGTTTCAAACTACAACATTTCAAGTCCCAGCTTGGTATATGGACACGGGTGCATCATCACATCTAGCGGACAACATAGGTATACTCACAACCCTTAGTAATCAAAGCATGTATCCGTCTATATTTGTTAGCAATGGCCATTTTATACATGTCACAAACATGGTTCATAGCTCTTTGCTGACACCTCATAAACCTTTGTATTTAAATAACATCCTTGTAACTCCCAATATAATTAAAAACTTAATTTCTCTTCGTCAATTTACAAAAGACAACGATGTTTCTGCTGAATTTGACGCTTTTGGTTTTTTTTGTAAGGGATTACCAGGACGCGACAACTTCGTTTCTGTTGTGATAGCAACGGAGACCTTTATCTTGTTACCTACCAAACATCCTCCATTCCATTTGCATTGTTGTCTTTTGGTCATTCTACATGGCACACACGCCTCGGACATCTTGGTGACGATGTGCTTCGTAATTTAATGTCGCGTCGCTTAAGATATTGCAATAGTTCTAAAGAGTCGAGCTTATTTCATGCTTGTCAGTTATGCAAACATATTAAGCTTCTTTTTTACAGTTCTGAGTTTAGTGTTGATTCTGTATTTGTTATCATTCACTCGGATTTGTGGACATTCCTTATTCCAAGTGTTAGTGGAATCAAATGCTATGCTATTTTCTTAAATAAATTTTCTCATTATCTTTGGGTTTATCCTTTACATCATAAATCTGATTTATTTGCTAAGTTTGTTGAATTTCGTGCATTTGTGAATAACCAATTTAATGTTGATATTAAGTCCTTGCATTGTGACCACGAGGATGAATTTGATAATACTCGTTTCATACCCTTTTCCGCCAACATGGAATACAATTTCGTTTTTCATGTCCTAAGACATCCCAACAAAACAGAAAATCGGAACGTATGCTCCGCACTATTAATAACCTTATATGCACCTTACTTTTCAAGCCCACATCCCTCCTATTTATTGGGTCAAAGCACTTAATATGGCTACATATCTTTAAATATCTTACCCTCTACAACAATTAGGAATGAAATACCTTTCACCAAACTATATCATAAACAACCCACTTATCACGACCTTCATGTATTTGGGTGTCTTTGCTACCCCCATTTACATGTTGACCACAAGTTACAACCACGGTCCACGCCTTGTATTTTTCTTGGATACCCATCTTATCATCGCAAATACTGATGCATTGACTTATGCACCAACAAAATTATCATTTCCTGTCATGTAACCTTTGATGAGGATATTTTTCCTTCCAGATTCATGACCCGTACTCAATAGCCTAATTATGATTTTTTTCTTACCAATTTATTGGCTACACCAAATTTAGCTCCTACTATACCACCACTTGTTACTACACCACCTCAACCACATCTTGTTTACTACACCACCTTTATCTCCTACTGGACCGATTCCGAGCCCAACCTCTTCGGCCCAAATAACTCCCCTCGCCACACCACATTCCACTCCTCAATGAGCCCAACCGGCTCCATCTCCCACGCAATCCCAATCTGCCCCACCTTCACAACCTGCCCACTTGGCCCAACAGCCTAATCCATCCATTATTACTACCGTCCAAATACCCGAAACCCGCTCCCGACACCGCGACTATATCTAATACTCACCCGATGGTCACTCGTGCAAAGGACGATATCTCTAAGCCCATTGATCGGTTGAGTCTTCACACTACCACTACCTCGCCCCTTCTTCAGTATCATGTTCATGCCCTTCGTGACCCAAATTGGCAAAATGCTATGTTAGATGAATATAATGTTTTAATTACTAACGATGCGTGGGTGCTTGTGCCCCTTCAGCTAACGTTAACATTGTGAGATATCTGTGTCTTTTCAAGCATAAGCATCATGCAGATGGATCTTTGAGTAGTTATAAGGCTCGCCTTGTGGCGAACGGTCGCAGTCAGCAACAGGGCATTTATTGTGATGAGACGTTTAAAATTTCCTTCTATGCCACGTGCACGTGCCTTGTCTGTAAATGTTCCTTCTTCACTCATAAAAAGTTTTAAGAAGTTTCAGCTGAGGAAACACTCTTCTTACATTTTCATCTAAAAGCTGAAAAAGGAATCATCATTGAATTTCATGCCTATCCCCTTTTGTGGTCAATCACAAACTCTCATCAGTTTACGAAGTGAAAAATTCTTTCCAACAAGAAGACAAGGCGCTTCCTGTGAACGTACGTATATGTGAATTTGAAAGTGGCAGTAGAAATATACATCTTTTCAATCTGGTAAAAAAGTTAGCGATATTAAGAAGTAGCGTTATACTACTCGGACTACAAACTGTCTCACTTGTACCAAATTCGCTTCCGGTTTAGGGGTGTTTGGTTTATCTATCATTAAATCATTTTAGTATAGATGTAAGTAGATTAAGTTATTTAATGATTCTAATGATCACATATAGGCATATACATATTACAGTGTAGCGATAGTGTCCTAGCCAAAGGGCAAGAAACCATGTGTAGGATGTTGTAAATATCATACAAATGATAAACAACATATGGGTTTTAGGTTATATATTTGTCACTCATGCTTTTTTTACTCATGTTTGACTTTTAAGGTCAAACACTTTTTTTGAGGGTAATCATGGTTTTTGACCTTTTTCGGCCGACTAATCCACGGAGTTTGAACCCACCGCCAAACAAACTCAAACCGGGCAAAGCCCTCCCTTTTCAGGAGGTTGGTGTTGCCACTTCAGGCTGTTTACGCCAAACAGGAATTGAACTACAAACCTCACTCATCTTACAGTGATACTCACAAGCCCTTTTGTCACTAGGCCACCCCTAATTGGTTTTTTAAGGTCAAACACTTATGTTCAACTTCAAAAGTTCAAATGACTCAATGTAATCTCTTTGTTATTTATTAAATTTTAGGTTATGTTTACCAAATCAATAAGAAGTATTACAAATATAGATGGTGTTATATGTAAAATTCGAATATTTTACAATTAGAATTTGAGAGGTTATACCTTGTTTTCTGTATCTAGTTTGATAATGTAAACTAATATTTGGGATATATGTGATCTATGTACAGATGGAAAGAAAACTCGGTTATAACTTATAAATGTTGGTGGTCCAGATATGTTATCTCGAGTCCAAATAGTTGAGGTTGTGGGACGTGTTGGAGGTTGTAACACTTCATCGATCAAAGTATTAAACTAAGTGTCAGCATGCATCATTAGTAAATTTACTTTAACTCACAACAAGATCCATTATTTAGTATGCCTTTGCCTGTGAAAATGCTTTACTTATAGATTGACCGTGGATTCATGTCACCTGCTGATATATCCATTGTTATGTATAAGTCTTCATATTAGATAGAGTCTAGCGTAGTTTAATGTTAACCTATGTTATTAGTCGAATAGTGTTAGGATTTGGAAAATCCAGTAGTTAAAGTGTCGGTCACCTCAAGTATATGTATTCGTTAGAAAGCTCGTAGTCGTAGTTATTTTATGTTAAGTAGTATTTAGTTAAGTAACACCGTGGAGGACGGACGGGTCTTTACCCACTGTATGCCTGATCCACAACCCGTCAGGTGGCGTTTTATGTAAGTACTATAAATACTCTATACCTCCCAAGGTAGAGAGTGGGAGCTCATAATAAGATTTTTCTTTCTCTCACTAAAGTTCCCAACTCTCTTCCATTTCTCTCTCTAGAACTTTCTCTCTCTAAACATATTGTACGCCCCATAGTGATTATGGTTTAGTGTGTTTGTGAAATCCTATATGTTAAAAATGGTATCAAGAGCCAGGTTTGATCACTCATCTTTTATGCTCTTTGTTTTGGTGGATTTCATAAGGTTTTTGGGGTATTAAGTGTTTAGAAGAGTTGGATTCATTTGGACAAATTCTAGTATTAAAGTTTGATTTTTGCTTGTACTTTTGTGTTTAGTATCATCATATGTGTGTATGTTTTGAATTGGAAGGCTTAAATCATTGTGGTTTGGTTGTTTTTTATTGATAAAGTGGTTATTTGTGAACATAGGACGAAGCGAGTTGAGTCTCGGACTTGTTTTTCTTCAAAGCGAGTTGCTTTGTTTCCGTATGCGAGTTAGTATATGCGACTTGGCTATTTAGCGAGTTGATTTTCATGCGACTTAGGTTCTAAGCGATTTGTTTTATTAAGCGAGTTGTGTGTCTTGCGAGTTGATACTAAAGCGAGTTCGCTATTTAGCGACTTGTTCCATTAAGCGTGTTGACAGTGTTGCGAGTTGATGCTAATGCGACTTGGCTATTTAGCGAGTTGATTCCTTAAGCGAGTTGTCTCCTTGAGCGAGTTGGTTGTTTAGCGAGTTGATAACTAAGCGAGTTGTGTGTTTTGCTACTTGTCTAATTTAGACTTGTCACTTCTTCGTGATACATTCTTACGGTTGTTCTTTTGCTTTAGTAAAATCCCTTGAAAGAATCAATTTCCCGGTTTAACCAAAGAATTGTAAAATCCCGTAGAACTTGTAATCATGGCAAACATCGTTCCTACTGTTGTTTCTTCCGTAGCGAGGACTTTCAAGCGGCCGGTCGATACTCGTCCACCTATGCTTGAGTGAAGGCTGATTATGATTCATGGGCTCAACGAATCCGATGTATGCTTGTTTGGGAAAGGAAAACGGAGTCAACATTCTCAAGTCAATAGATGAAGGACCTTATCAGGTTGAGACTTCAAGAGACTTAATTGATACAGCTGCAGATGGAACTATGATCAATGGATTAGACAGACCAAAGATGTATGATGAACTTAATGATAAAGAGAAAAAGAGATTCGATGTCTTGATATCGTGGCTTCTAACATCATACTTCAAGGTCTTCCAAAAGATATCTACAAGCTTATCAATCACAACACGAAGCCAAGGTGTGGGATAATGTCAAGATGCTTCTTTCGGTTCGAATTAACTATGGAAGACAGAGAATCACAACTCTATGATGAATTTGAGCACTTCAAGATGAAACCATATGAGAGTGTCTATGAGTATTACGTGAGATTCCACAAGCTTGTTAATGACATGAGGAACACCAGAATGACTATGCCAAACATTCAGTTGAACTCAAAGTTTGTGAACAACATGAATCCTGAATGGCACAAGTTTGTCACCTCTGTGAAGCTAACCAAAGGATTGAAGAATACAAACTATAAGCAACTCTATGCCTTCCTTCTTCAGAATGAGAGACATGCCATGTTTGAAAAGAGGATTCTTGAACAATTCAAAACAAATCCAGGAGAGATAAGCTCATCAAATGATTCAACTGCCTTCTACTCAAACATTGGGATTACCACTAAAGCTTCACAAGTCATACCCATGGGTAATGGCACTCACAAACTCATTCCTGATCCTATGTTCAAACAAGCTGATGCTGATGCACACGTGGGGAACTTCATTAATCAACTGGCTCTCCTGATTAGTCAAAACATGAACTCTCTCCGACACACCAACAATAACCTCGAGACATCTAATCCACACAATCAAGCCTTTGTCGAGATGGGAAGGTTATGGTACAACCAGTTCAAGAAAGGTAGTATGAACAAGGAAGAGGTGGAGTTGGTAGAGGCTATGTGACAAATCGATCGAGGGAAGGAATGGAAATCAGGGACAAGCAAAGCCGATCAAGTGTTACAACTGTGGAGGTGAGGGACACATTGCAAGGAACTCTACATCGCCAAAACGCCTCGAATGCAGAGTACTTCAAGGATAAGATGTTGCTTGTTCAAGATCAGGATAATGGTGCAACCTTGGATGAAGAGGAGTTGTTGTTTCTTGAGAGGGAATGCTAAGACATATGATGCGATGTGGATGAGCACCAATTCAGAAATAGGCTATAATCATCGAATGCCTTTCAAGTCTGAGTGTGATGCATACGACTGACGTTGATGATGAACCTACTGCACAAACCATTTTCATGGCTAGCATTTCTCCAATGGTTTCTCCTAAAGTCTCTTCATCACCACAAGCTGGTCCATCCAAAGACAAACTCATTTCTGAGGTATTAAAACTATACGATGATGCTGATTGGCAAAAGATGCATGACAAAGTACAATCAACTGAAACTATTGAGTCAGATATTGAAAATATGGGTAATATCAATGTTGTCCCATATGATCAATATATGAAACAAAGTGAAAGTAAGGTAGTACCAAGTGATGCATCTTCTGCAGTCAACGATGACTATGTTTTTGATGAATACCTGGATGTGCCTGATGATTCTGTTATCTCCGAACTTAATGCCTATAAAGAACGAGTTGCCATTTATGAACAACGTGCTAAGTTTAAGCTAACTACTCGTGGCGGAGTTGGATAACCAAATGCGTACAATTATTAGAAAAAGTAATTTTAGAGAAGAAGTGTTAAAACAAGAGTTAAACTCCTTACAAGAAAAGCTTTCAAAAACTGCTAAGCAAAAACAAGAACTTCAAGAAAATGTTTAAGTGCTTAAGCAGGAATTTCATGCCAAGGAATCAAAACTTTTAAATGATTTTCTAATCTAAAAACTTTGAAGAACAAGCTTGAAAATAAGTTGTACGCACAAGGGAATACCATTCAGACTGCTCACATGGTCACTAAGCATAGAGTTTTAAGCGATAAGCATAGTGTTCCCATTTTAGATAAACCCAACCCGAGTATAAGTTAGCTAAAGGCGGCTCAAAATGTAATTTATGATGACAATGAGATTCTTAAACCTAGACAGAAACCTAGTTGCGTTGAGTGCGCTGAGGAAGATAGAAAATTAGATGATGCATCTAGGGTGAAAATGAATAAGAAGCTAGAAGATCCTGAATGCAAAAGAATAACATCACGATCAAACCCCATGATTACAAGAAGGAAAACTGGATCTCTTTAAACAAATTTAACCCTCAAACGTTGTTAACACCGAACAAGTTTTCGGAAAAAGGACTTAGATAAGCAAAAGTGAAAATCTTGTTGAAACAAACCATCCCTTTAGGAAAATGCTGCCGACTGTGTATCCTCCAAATACACCAATGCATTTAGTTCCTAGAACTATTGCCACTAAGAGCAAGACCTTAATCAGCCAATATGTTATTCTTCAACTATTTGTCGATTTTGAGAAAACTTGTAAGAAAAGGATCACACCCACTGGGATAACTGAAGGGAAAGGGGTTTTGAGCAAACAAAAGAATGCTATCTAACCGAGGTCATGCCTTTCTTTAAACAACTAAAAGATCAATTTGAGAGTCTTAAAAGGGGATAGATTCAGATATTAAAGGAATGGAAAAGGAATTTGATGCAATGATAGTTGAGGTTAGTGACTATGAGCGAGCTTTAAAATATAATGAGATTGAGAGGAAGAACTTGCATACCTTGAATGAGAATCTTATTTCTGAATGTATTGATCAAGATGTGTTTTATCTGCTACTAATTGCTCCATTAATGCTTCTCAATTTCATGAATTATCTGTTGCTCTGAAAGTCTTCCATGATCGTGTCATTGAGCTTGAAAAGATTAATTCCAAACTTAATGAGAAAATTGATCAGGATGATCACGATAATTTGGTAAAGCATCTTTCTAAACTAGAAGTTGAACATTTTGATTTACAACTAAAATATCAACATCTAAAAGAAAATGTTAAAACCTCAAATATCAAGACATCCTTGGATGTCCCTGAATTTGATGCAGTTTTTGAAATTAGCAAACGTGATGAACATATTCGAGCTCATTGTAACACAATCAGAAAGTTGAAAACCCAAGTCTCTCAATTAAAGGGTGAAAAGAACAATGTGACTGGATCCCAAATGCCTCCTCCTTTAGATTCTCAGTACTCTCAACTTTTCATCTTCAAAACTTAGTTAATGCCTTACAAAAGGAAAACGAGAGTTTTCTAGAAGAAAATGAAAAGGTTAAACGACAGTTTAAAGAGTTATATGATTCAATAAAAGTCACTCGTGACCAAAACAACGAAAAAATAATGTCTTTACAAAAGGAAATTGAGAATCTGAGAAGTCAGGAAAATGGGAACGCCACTTTTTTTAATAAGAATGTTGTTTCAAAGTCATCCTCTGATTGCAAATACACTGTTACTGTTAAATATATTCCTCCTCATCTTAGGAATAATGAACCTGCGTTTCATGACTATTGTGCTTACCTTAAGGATAGTCTAGAATGTCTCCGTGAGATTGTCAAAGAGGATTTCATTAACAAACCTCTTGATAGAGAAATTAGGTTTGCTTGCCTCCAGGCCAAACGATCTCAAGAGCTGCTAGAATGTGTAATTGCAACATGTCCTAAATCCTTAGGTGCAAAAGGCAATGCTGTAATGCCTTGTTCTATGCCTAGTGCCAAGCATTCTAGGCCCAGTTTTTAGAAAGTGAACTTCAATGTGCCTTCTAGTAATACAGAACCTTGCACGTCTAGTTCAGAATGCAAAAGTAGATCAACCAACTAATGTTCCCATAATTCCCTCTACAGGAGTAATCAGTGACATTAAAGCAAGCGGGTCAAAGCCTCCAGGAAATACCAAGCAAGATAGGACCTCGCAAGCTAAAAATGTGCATTGGAAGAGAGTAGAAGACCAACCTAGGAACTTTATGTTTGAGTTGAATAAAACGAATCGTGTTGATTCTAGTATTAGCCATAGGCGTACTGTAATTAATTCGAATTCTGATACTATTTGCAAACCATGTAATGATGTCTGTATGAATTCTGTTGCTAATCATGATTATGGTGTGAATGCTTTGTCTAATGCTGTCAAATGCCCAGTGAAAATTGTTAATGCAAAAAATCATGCAAAGAAGGCTAAAAGGCAAAAACAAAAGATTGTTAGAAAATAGTGGAAACCCACAGGACGAACATTTATAAAGATAGGTTATTATTGGATACCTTTTGGCCATAAGAATAATCAGCTTTGTCCTCAAACTGCTAAGACTATGCCCACTAGAAAATGGATGCCTACTGGTAGAACTATTCCCTTAAGAAGTGAACATACTGTTAATAGGTCAAATACGACACCAAAGATCGCATCTATTCCTAATGATTCCATTGCTTCTACTTCTGATATGGATGTTTCTATTTTCGATGTGGGTGTTCCAATTACTGTTACTAACCAAGTGGAACCCATTCTTGCATGGGGATCCCAATTATCTAATTATCCATTCTTGTTGCGTGTTCAACCTGCAGATCGTTCAAATCGTTCGTGGTACTTGGACTCAGCCGCTCCAAGCATATGATGGAGACCGGTCGCGGCTCATGAACTTCGTGAGCAAATTCATCTGGACTGTTAGATTCGGGAACGACCATTTTGGAGCAATTATGGGTTATGGTGATTATGTAGTTGGCAAAAGTGTAATCTCCAGGGTATATTATGTGGAAGGTCTTGGTCATAATTTGTTCTTTGTTGGTCAATTATGTGATTCCGATCTAGAGGTGGCCTTTAGAAAACATACTTGCTTCGTTAGACAACTTGATGGTGTGGAATTATTAAGAGGTACTCGAGGTTCTAACCTATACACCATTTCTATCGAAGACATGATGAAGTCTTCTCCAATCTGCTTGCTGTCAAAGGCTTCTAAAACAAAGTCATGGTTATGGCATCGTCATCTCAATCACTTGAACTTCGGCACCATTAATAACCTTACCAGAAAGGATCTTGTCGAGGCTTACCCGATTAAAATATGAAAAAGATCATCTTTGTTCAGCTTGCCAATTGGGTAAAAAGCACGAAATATGCCCACAAACCAAAACCCATAAATTCTGTAATGGAAGTTCTTCATACCCTTCACATGGATCTGTGCGGTCCAATGAGAGTGCAAACGATAAATGGGAAGAAATACATTCTAGTAGTTGTTGATGACTACTCTCGATTTACTTGGGTAAAGTTTTTGAGGACAAAGGATGAAACTCCAGATGTTATCATCAAACTAATCAAACAAAGCTTCAGTTCGACTCAACAATATCGAATTGTTCGAACAGACAATGGCACCGAGTTTGTCAACAAAGACTTAATTCAGTTTTATGAAAGTATTGGAATCAGTCATCAAAGAAGTGTTCAACGAACTCCTCAATGTAACGGTGTAGTTGAAAGATCTAAATTGAACTCTTGTGGAAGCCGCAAGAACAATGCTTATTTATTCAAAGGTTCCAATGTTTCTATGGGCTGAAGCCATTGCCACTACTTGCTACACCCAAAATCGCTCCCTTATACACACCTCTCATGGAAAAACTCCATATGAACTTGTTCATAAACGAAAACCTCTCCTACCTTCGTGTGTTTGGTGCTTTGTGCTATCCAACTAATGACGGTCAAGACCTAGGTAAATTAAGAGCAAAGGCAGATATTGGAGTTTTGTTGGTTATGCACCAAACAAGAAGGGTTACCGAATCTACAACAAGAGAACCCGAAATATCATGGAAACTATTCACGTTACGCTCGATGAGCTGACCGGTCAAATGGCTCTGGACAATCTAGTTCTCGACCAAGACTTCAAAACAGTCCCATTGGTTCATCTCTTGTACCAAACTCTTCTCCAAAGAACTCCATATGTACCTCCATTCGAAGATGATTTAAAGAAATTGTTTGATCCAATGTTTGATGAACACTATGAACCTAATGTTGATGAAATGTCAATTCCATCAACAGAGGTTGCTCCTATCCCTGTGAATGAAGTGAACCCTTCAGTCTCAATATCATTAAGTCAAGAAGTTCTGCTGCGATCACTCTGTCTCATCAACAAATCATCAATCATCAAATGTACATCATGGAAGTGTTTCTAGCATCAATGATGAAGTTAATCCCTTTGCAACTCCCAAAGATGCTCCATTTGAAAATATCTTTGCTCCTGAATCATCATCAGAACCATCTTCATCAGAGACATCGACTCGCTACTTCAGTTTCTCAACAACAACCACATGAACACCTTAGAAAATGGACACATGATCACCCATTGGACAACATCATTGTAAACCCCTCTCGCCCAAAGATCCACACGGAAACAACTTGCAACCGATGCCTTATGGTGCTTCTTCAACTCCGTACTCTCTAAGGTCGAACCAAAAGACATTAAAATTGCCATGAATGAAGATCTGCGGTTCAATGCCATGCAAGAAGAAATTCATGAGTTTGATCGACTTGATGTATGGGAGTTAGTACATGCTCCAGATTGTGCTATGGATCATTGCTCAAATGGATTTTCAAAGTGAAACTTGATGAGCATGGTGATGTCCTAAAGAACAAGGCTCGATTGGTTGCCAAAGGATACCGTCAAGAAGAGGGTATTGAATTTGAAGAATCTTTTGCTCCTGTTGCTCAGATCGAAGCTATCGTAATCTTCTTGGCTAATGCGCTAGTAAGAACATGGTCGTATATCGATGGATGTGAAAACGCCTTTCTTAATGGTGATTTGAAAGAGGTGGTTTACGTCGCCACCAGAGGGTTTTGTGAATCCCGAGCATCCTACTCATGTCTATCGCTTGAAAAAGGCTCTTTACGGTTTAAAGCAAGCTCCTAGAGCATGGTATGATAGGCTATCAAAGTTTCTTCTCCACCGGATTCAAAGAAAGGAGCAGCTTGATCCTACATTGTTCACCCGGAAGTCATGCAAACATTTAATTCACGTTCAAATTTATGTAGATGATATTATCTTTGCCTCGACTGACCCCAATGAATGTGATCTTTTTTCTAATGAAATGGGTTCCAAATTTCAAATGTCTATGATGGGACAAATGTCATTTTTCTTGGGATTACAAATTTCACAAAGTCCCGGAGGCATTTTCATAAATCAATCTAAATATGCAAATGAGATTTTAAAGAAATTTGGATTTGTATCATGTGACACCGTTGACACTCCCATGATTGAACGAACCAAGCTGGATGAGGACCACTCAGGGATCATGGTAGATCAAACAAAATATCGTAGTATGATTGGATCCCCGATGTACCTCACGCTAGCGCACATCTTGTTTGTGTGCATGTGTGCTAGATATCACGCTAAGCCTACTAAAAAGCACCTTGAAGCGGTTAAACGGGTCTTTCGGTATCTCCAAGGAACCATCAATATGGGACTATGGTACCCGAAGGACACCGGTATGTCACTAACGGCCTATGCAGATGCCGATCATGCAGATGTCAAGATACACGTCGAAGTACATCAGGAGGTGCTCGCTTTTGGGTGATAAGCTTGTAAGTTGGTCTTCAAAGAAGCAAATGAGTACTTCTATTTCCTCTACAGAGGATGAATACATAGCCATGTCATCTTGTTGCGCTTAAATCCTTTGGATGAGATCACAATTATCGACTATGGCTTTGAATTCAACAAAATCCCTCTGTACTGTGATAATAAAAGTGCTATTGCTCTCTCATGCAACAACGTTCAACACTCTAGAGCAAAGCACATCGACATCCGACATCATTTCATCAGGGAGCAAGTGGAAAACGGTGTGGTGGAACACTATTTTGTGAAGTCGAATACCGCTAGCAGACATCTTCACCAAAGCTCTTCCAAGAGAACGTTTTGAGTTTATTCTTCCACGACTTGGATTGAAAAGCCTTCAACCAGAAACACTCAAACGTCTTCAGGAAGAAGACGAGGAGTTAAGGTCTTTCCTTCATCTATACTTTGTATATATTTATCCAAAAAGCAAAATACAAAATTACAAAACCTTAAAAAAATCAAATAGAAAATTATAAAACTTTCAAAATCCATAAAAATGTGAAAAATTCGAAAAATCCTCAAAAATATTGTTATTTTGTCATGCTTTTCTCGATTCGATAATATCTACGGTCTTAATGTTGTCATTCAAAGAATGATACGGGACTTTAGATGTTGTTCGAATGTTCTTAAAAAAAAAAATAAAAAAAAAAATAAAAAAAAAAAATTTGGGAGAAAGAGAAACAATGGTTTACTGTTATTTCAGGCAGTAACCCGCTTTTCAAAGAAAGAACAGAGCCATGCTTTATCTCATGTTTCAATCCTAATGCTCTGATTCTAAAAACAAACGTTTGTCATCTACAAGACAAATGTTTAACTTCAAATATTTTTCCTTCTAAAGATTCCTCTGAAAAATATTTGCAATCTTATGAAAACTCAATTGTTTTGAAAATACTTCGGACTCTATTTTTGAAAATCAAAAGAACTTATCAAGTGTCAAAATCTCAATTCATCAATCAACGACTTTCGTCATTGATTGAGGAGGAGAATGATTTTTCAATTAAATCAAAAAGTGTTCTTTTCAAACAACTAGCACTTAAATGAGTAAGGTCTACTCTAAATGGTTTACAAAATGTTACACAATTGGTTCCAGACCTTGGTTATTATTATGTTTTCAAAAGATAATTATACATGTTTAATCAATGGAGTTTAAAGTCTCAAAATCCAATCCTTATCAGATTAAAACGCTTTCACAATCAAGTCACAATTCTCCTTAAAAGCTTTCAAAATCAATTTAAATCTACGGAGATCACAAATCTTAAATGATTTGATAGTTGTGATCGGGGGAGAATTTGTGATTTAAATTGGATTTAAACTGATAATTCGATAAAGTTGGTTTCATAAGTGATTAGCATGTTTGCCTCCCCGCAAGTGACAAACGATTTCAAATTTTCCATGCACATGTTGAGGGGAGCATCTATTTTAAACCTCAAATTATTGAAACGTGACTGAATTGTCTCTAAGTGCAGGCTCCCTCTAATATGTGCAAAACTCTTTCAAAATTCGAGGCACATATTGAGGGGGAGCAAACTTGTGAAAACCTCATCCTTTCTTAAAATGCTTTATCTACTCAAATTGATTAGGAAGTGATGATGATCATTTTAGAAAATGTTAATCAAAAGATTGGACCTTTCATTCTTAATCTAACGATTTCAAAGATCTCTTGCCTCCATGTGCTAAACAAATTTTAAATTTTTATGCATATGATGAGGGGGAGCATTTCTAAAATAGCAAAACAATTAAGATACAAAATGATTTGATTCTATATCACAAGTATCTTAATTGATTTTCAAATGGTTTTCAATTGGTTCCAATGGCAGATGAACAATACCAAAAAGACCGACCAACTTTACTTTATGTATGGTGATATAAGGATGATAAGGTTAGGTTGAGGTCCCATGATCCGCCAGAACCGGAGGGATCTACCCAGGGACAATCCACTAGATAGTGTAGAAGTCCTTAGGTATGATGAAAAAAGGAGAAAAGTGAGATATGGGAAGAGTGTAGACTGAGACCGAGCTAGTATCGAATAAACCCAACAAGGTTCTAGTAATGAAGTCTCGGTAAGCACTGAAGGGGTTGAAGAATGAAAAAGAATTGAATGTGAAAAGGGTGAAAAGAAATAGCCCTCCATTTATTCAACTTTAGAGCAGAAACCGGGTTCAATTCATATACTACTGGTGGTTACCATGGTAACATCGGTATTGAAGACAAGACGTCATGGACCCAGTGACGCACTGTACTTCAACTTTCCAAACCACTCAAGTTCCTCTTAAAAGGGATTGTTTCATTCTCACGGGGAACCAACATAATCTATCGACTTTCTCTTAGAGATTGTTGATATTGAAGAAGGAGACCCTCTCCCTAGTCTCCGGCATAGGAACCAAATATGCACAATTGAGTCTAGAGCCACGAGATCATCTTATAAATCTCTTTAGGACACTTTCAATGAAGACTCTCTGTTTCACACTATGTGGAAAGGGAGATTATATCTTATGAGTCCTACGCATTATCCTTGTGGTATTTCCAGAACATCTAAGTGATATGCATTCATATTCATGATGAAGATGGAAAGCCTTCTGGAGCCAACATCAAACAAGCTCCTGGTAGGTGGCATGTGAGATCTATCCAATAGGTCAACCATGTGACAACCGACGAAACAATGGAGAGATTCAATCTTTTGAATCTATCCCGGTTCAGTTATGGATTGACGGATACCTTTGAAAAACCGGTCGTTGTGCTTAAAAACTCTTTTCTTTAGCACGTCGACTGTGTACTTATTTCTAAAAAAATAAAAGGTGTTTTGATTGATAATTGATTTTCATTAAAACCTTCGTTGTATTGCAAAAACATTTTCTATTGAGCAATACACGATTGTTTTTCAAATCTCTTTTCATCAATCAGTGAATCTCGTTTTGGTTCACTCATTCGTGTTGTCTTATTTGGGATGTTCCGGTTTGAGAACAAAGAAGAGCAGCTACGAAACCCTGTCAAGGAAATTCTTCAGAATTATACTTGATCACAGGCAGTACTTGTACTGATCAACGGGGAACCATGGGCCGTGTACCTCAATTCATCGAAAGTAATCAAAGACACTTTCGTGCGCTTTATTGCTAACTGCTTTATGCGGTACACCCCGACGTTGCGGTACCGATCGTAATGAAGCGGTCAATCCATAGCCGCATGCTCACACAACACATTCATATCTAAAGAAATCATGATTAGTGCATCAATGACTCTGATATTATCACTTCATGCTTCGCTACTACCGATGCCAATATCATGAATCAACGAAAGCTTCCGCTACTCCGATAAGAATAAATCATGATCCAGAATGTGAGCATGTCGGTCCAAAAGTCACAACATCACATAATGCCAACACCACAATGGATGAGTCAGAGATTTAATGTGGCTGATGATCTCAAAGTCGCTCAAAACTCAAAGATCACGTGGATTAGTTAAAGACCTCCACTCAGATTATCCAAAACATGCAAAAATGAAGAATCAAAGACTACGAGCTACATAACAAGAATCCAAGAACAATCTCAATGTAATATCTTTTTGTTTTATATGAAATTTAATGTATGTTTGAGGTAACCTCCCTTAGGGGGAGATTGTTAGGATTTGGAAAATCCAGTAGTTAAAGTGTCGGTCACCTCAAGTATATGTATTAGTTAGAAAGCTCGTAGTCGTAGTTATTTTATGTTAAGTAGTATTTAGTTAAGTAACACCGTGGAGGACGGACGGGTCTTTACCCACTGTATGCCTGATCCACAGCCCTTCAGGTGGCATTTTATGTAAGTACTATAAATACTCTCTACCTCCCAAGGTAGAGAGTGGGAGCTCATAATAAGATTTTTCTTTCTCTCACTAAAGTTCCCAACTCTCTTCCATTTCTCTCTCTAGAACTTTCTCTCTCTAAACATATTGTACGCCCCATAGTGATTATGGTTTAGTGTGTTTTTGAAATCCTATATGTTACAAATAGGATTAGGAAAGCATAATGGGTCGTTAAGTCGGTTTGTGTCCCTAGCCCAACCCGTTTCTTTTCAGCTTGTTGTCTCAACCGACTTCTTGTCCTTGTACAAGTCGGGTTTCTTCCCCCTCATCTCTATAAAAAGAGGTGAGGGGGGAGGGGTTTGGTACACATTCTTTCAATAACTAATCAAAGGATCGATTAGGGTACTTACTTGTGCAAAGCTTCCATTATTGCCGTTCTTTGTTGCGTGTTGTCTTCGAGACCGAAGTAATCCATTTTCTAGTAAGCAGGTTGTTAGGGATCGAATCCTAACAAGTGGTATCGGAGCTTTGGTTCACAGGTTGGGTCTTCGATTGTTCGGGTGCGTGACAAGGTGTAGGAGACTTAAGGGTTTGTTGGTTTTGGGTTTATCCAAGATCGACAATTTTTTCTGGTGCGTTTCGGTTTTCATCGGAATCTGACCAAGAAGAAGATACTTGGATCTTGATTTTGTGTATTCCTTTTTCTGGGTTTTGTGTTAAAGAAGAAATGGCGTGACAACAAAGTTTGCCTTTTGTTTGTTTTGTGGAAAAGTGATACAGTATAATAAATTATTATTATTGAATATTAATAATAAGGTAATATTATTTATTATTCAATAATCAGGATTAAATAATTTGAAAGACATTGCACAAGGCACCTTGTAATTTGTGATTGCGAGGTATCACAAGGTTTAGCAAATTAACAAAGGGATAAAGAATGACGGGAGCCAAGTTTGACATCGAGAAATTCGATGGGACCGGTGATTTCGGGTTATGGAGAGTCAAGATGCGTGCTTTATTAATCCAAAACTGATGTGAAGCTGCTCTGGAGGTTTTACCCGCGGATATGGATGCTGCAGCGAAAGCTGAGCTAAACAAGAAAGCTCATAGTGCCGTGATTTTGTGTTTAGGTAACAAGGTTCTGAGAGAGGTTACCGGGGAGACGACTGCAGCGGGGGTTTGGACCAAGCTCGAGACTTTGTACATGACAAAGTCCTTGGCCAACAAGTTGTACCTGAAGAAGAAGTTGTATATATTCTACATGCCGGCTGGACGTACGATTTTCGAGCATATAGATGAGTTCAACAAAATCGTTCTTGATTTAGCAAATATTGAGGTAAAATTCGAGGATGAAGATCTTGCTTTATTATTACTCACTTCTTTACCAAAGATCATACGAACACTTTGTGGATACCTTGCTTTATGAACGGGAAGCTTTGACTTTGGAGGATGTGATGGCCACACTGAATTCAAAGGAAATCAAAGAAAGATCTGAAGCGAAGGGGGATGATGGCGAAGGGTTATATGTGAGGGGAAGAACTGATCGCAGGAATTCGCATCAGTCTATAGGGGAAAGTCAAGATCGAGGTCTCGAGGTGGAAGACTCAAATGCTATATTTGCCAATCTGAGGAGCACTTGAAGAGAAACTTTCCGAAGAATAATCGCAAGAAGTCAAATGGTTTCGTTAAGAAAGAGGATCAACCAAGCTTTAGTGGTTCGATTTATGACGGTTCTGAGGTGATGATGGTGATGAGTGCAGATGCATTATTGTACTAGATTATGGATTCAGGAGGTTCATACCACATGACACCCAGGTTAGATTTATTGTTTGATTTTCTGGAATGCGATGGGGGCAGAGTACTGTTGGGTGATAACAGGGAGTGCAAAATCAGAGGTATTGGCAAGGTATGGGTACAACTGAAAGATGGGTCAAGTTTTGTGTTACACAATGTCAGGTATATTCCTGAATTAAAAAGAAACTTGATATCGTTGGGAACTCTTGAAAAAGAGGGATATACCATAAAAATGCAGTCGGGTAAAATCAAGGTGATTAATGGTTCTAGGGTTATTTTATCTGGAACCCGAAGGGATAATTGCGTATACTCTTTGGATGGCCATGCAGTGGAAGGTGAGCTTAATGCTAGTGATGAAGAAAAAGGCAGTCTTGCGCAGGTTTGGCACAAAAGAATGGGACATTGATCCGCGCTGAACCGTCAAGCTAAATCACTCAAACCTGCCACTTGTGAATGGCAGACCGTAATCAGCTTAAAACTGCTCAAGCACGAATGCAATTTAAGATCAGAGGAATATAGGGAATTCCCAGGTCGTTAAGTCCCACGGAGGATGAATTGGTGTTTAAACAACTTCAGATGATAGAATGATCACTAAGGATAGTGATCAGTAAGGGTATTGATGGAAAATTATACTACTGAAAAAGATTTATAAATTTTAGCGACTTAAATGCAAATTAAGAAAATTAAAAAGTTAAAATCTATTAAATAAACGCTATCACTATTTTTACAGATCGATGAACGTTTATGATTTTATAAAACAAAATAACTTAAATAAACTATTTTAACTAAAACGTGAACTTAAATTATCTAAAAATGTTACTTAAAACTAAAACGAGCGTTATTTACGAAAATGGCGCTGGAGCGCAAGATAAAACGTAAAATTTATGAAATAAAAGGCCTACGAATGTAAAACTAATTTTCTTACGTACTATTTGATAAAAGAAAATTTTAGAAAAAAGATTTATATTTTTTAGACTTTTATATTTTTTATTATGAATTAAATAAGATAAAACACTAATTAAATGATTAAAAATACTAAAACTTATTGGAAAAATCTGAAACTTTTATAGAAAATACTTAATACTAATACAAAGACAAGAAAAATAAAAAATGTGAAAAAGCTGTTTTAATTAAGCTAGAAATAAGCTATTAAGCTCGTATAAGCTTAATATGAAAACAAGATATATGTATTTAATTGTGCAAAGTATGACGAGAAAGACCCAAGGGCTTATGGTTCCGGTACACCACTATCACCCTTAGAAGGGAGAGGTCTCAGGTTCGACCCCTGCCTCTCCCTTTTTTTGCAAAACATTTTATTTTTGAAATTTTCTTTTTGCAACTTGTTAAATACATGAAAATAAGCATATTTTATAACTGGAACTTTTTATAAAAACTACAAATAAGCTGAGATTAAGCTAATGATCTTAACAAGGGCTTAATTTTGGAAATAAGCACAAGGCTTAAGCCATTTGGCTTATAAGCTAGAAAATAAGCAACATGTTAACTGAAAATAAGCTAGAAACAGATAATAAGCTAATGGAACAATTTGAATAAGCATTATTACCAAGGAATAAGCACAAGAATCTTTAACAGTTAAGAGAAAATTGAAAAAGCACAATGATAAGCTAAAAAGCTAATAAGCTAGAGATAAGCATAAAGTAAACTGTTGGTAAGCTAAGAAAATGTAGATAAGCTAAAATTAAAACTGAATAAGCACAATGAAAATAGAAATAAGCTCTAAACAAACTCCAAATAAGCACAAGGATCACTGTATGCACAGGACACTATTGAGTTTTACTAGGTACTTTTAGCTTAATTTTAAGTACTTATATAAGCTTGGAAATGAAAACAAAGGCTGGACTAAGCAAGTTGACCATGATCTTTTCAAAAGTTAAAAATCTAACTATGGCTTACACTAATAAGCTTGTGAGAGGCTTGAGAAAATCTTGAAAACACCATCGAGTCAATACTCGTGAATGCCGAAGTTTTGGACAAAATGAAAAGCACTAGCAGCCCTATCAATTGAACTACAAAGTGAGAAGCTTAACTTGGAACCTCAAGATAGCTTGGTTGGCTATCTAAAGAACCAAAGATCAAAAGATTTGGTCAACTAGAAAGCTTTTTGTGAGCTTGAGAAAAAGGTTAGAAATCTGTGCACGTGGCACATTTTGAAACAGGTGACTGAAATAAGCTAAAAGAAAAGCTGCTAAATAAGCTATTGAGAAAATATCAAATACACTAGGATAGAGATGAGCAGCTAGATTTTTATATTCCAAAGGCTCAAATCATGAAACTCAATATTAAGTCCTATATAGATTATTCTATTTTATCCAAAAACTGTGAAACTGAAATATTTGACTTTTCTAAAAAACAAATAGTTTGACTAAAATGAATTTTAACTTGATTCTATGAACTTATAAGGTTATAATAAGCTGAGATAAGATTATCTATGGCTATGGAGACAACTTTTAAGTATGTAAACTGATTTTGGCTACTCAAAATCCCAACAAAGTGGACGCCAAAGGCAATCACATAAGATTTTGACTTTTGCTGTTGCAAGTGCAGTTTAATTGGACTTGAATGAGTTAATTACAACTAAACAAAGGTAACACCACAGACATTAACCACTGGACCTTCCATTTATGCAGATTAACAAGCTAAACCAAACACCTCTTTAAAAACGGCAGTTATAAAGCTTAATATGCTAAAACAAACTTTTAAACTGAAATATCTATTTATTAATTTATAATTACTATATTTAAACAGATTTAAGCTAATATTAACTAGATTAGAACACCTATACTAATAAATGCAAAATATGAGAAATTAGCTTACAAATGAGTATTTGCACAAACTGAGAACTGAGGTGTACAACTCAACCTATAGCTTACCAATAAGCACTACACCCAAAAGCAATCCAAAATCAACTCTGCTTCACTGTCTTGATCATTATGCCCATGATTTTTTATTTTATTTCTATTTTCTTTGATTTTTTATGTTTTTTAAGTAAACTAAATTACAAGTCCTCTAAATGATGACCAAGCTTCAAAAAACTTAAAAGGTGACTGAAATTAGATGAAATGAACAAGAACAACAATATTTTAACAAGATTAAAGCAAAATGTCAATTTTGCTTGAAAATGCTAAAAATTGAATTCAAACTTGAAAACTGAAACTGAGAACTATTGAAATAACTTTCATTTAACCATTAAACATGATACAACTTTGAAAATAAAATTGAATTTAAAAGTTAACAACAGAATTTAAAGTTTACACTACAAAATGGTCTAAAAACAGTCGACAACCTTTAACACTGCCTTCTTTTCATCTTTATAGACATCCAAAAGCTTTTCCTCTTTCCTCTGATCATTTCCCACCATTGGATAGGTCTGATAGCATCTTAATCGTCCATGTGGAAATATTGGCGGGAAAAATGGTAAAGCAGGTTTTATGCATTTAATGCTTCTTGGTTGGATGTGGAGGTGGAAAGGTGATGTAAAACAGCTGGGGGGATAAGGGAAGTGAGGTGGAAAGGTGGGGAGAGGTGGAAAAACCACGGTTTCAGTGTTTACAGTGGGAGAGGGAGGAGATATACAGTGATGGCGGTTTTTGATTTCATTTAAATTGTTGGGCCGGGTTGTGTAATGGACTGGGTTGGGTTTGGGCTATGGTTTAATATAGGTTTGGATTTGGTTTAATAATAAGGACCATTCATGTAAATCTGCCAAAGTGAGGGGCTGATATTGCAACTTTTCCAATCATATCACAAGGGCTAAACCTGTAAATCTTGAATAGTACAAGGACCAATTGCATACAATTCTATTTTTATAAGTCCAAGGACTAAAATTGTCAACTTTGAAATTCTAAGGACCAAACTTGTAATTTTCCAAAAGTTATCATGAAGGACCAATATTGCCATTTATAAATAGTATAAGGTTTATTTTGATTATTTTCTTATTTTTAAAACCTTAGGGACTAATTTTGACACTTTTGCAAAGTTAAAGGACTAAAGTTGTCATTTTGTGATTTTTAAACTTTAAAGGTTTGTTTTGACAACTTTTGAATCTCATGGACCTAAAATGATATTTTACAAGTTTTTGAATTACCAGGGACTAATTTTGACAACTTTTGTAACTTGGGGGACTAAAACTGCCAAATATGCAAACTTGGTATTTTCACCGATTTTGATGTTTTTGCATTTAAAACATATAAAACACTTGTTTGTGATATTGTTATCATTTTGAAGCATTTCGAGTGTTTTCGATGTTTTTGGCATTCTAATAGTATAAAAATGATGAGTATTTAGACACTCATCAATCCCCACACTAAGATATTGCTAGTCCCTAGCAATGATTTGAGAAAAATTAATGGATTTTATCTCTTTACCAAAAGCCATTACTTCTGGAGTAGCCAATTGTTTTGATTCAAGTAAGAACCTTGGCACAATGATAACCAAATGATTTTGAGCAAATCATAAGCTGTGAACGGATTTGATTTGTCTTTACCAGAAGCCGTTTGCTTCTGGACTAGCCAACTCTTAGATAAAATATCTTTGGTGAGCCGATTACCAATTATGGTTTTTCCACTGCCTTTACCACAAGCCATAACCTTGCGGGCTAGCCAACTTTTCACTAGTTAAAGATATGGTGAGTTGAACACCATACAATTTTGGGCAAATTGCAAGCCATAAACGGATTTGAGATATCTTTACCAAGAGCCGTTTGCTCCTGGATTAGCCAATCCTTATGTGGGTTAGACATGGTGGACTGATTACCATTTGTTGTGTTTAGTACATAGTACTTCCACTAAAAAAATTTTTAAATTTGGCCATTTTGGGGAAAAAGGGACTAAAAGGGTACATTTTATGATCAAATTCGCCGAATTTCCCCACACTTAGAAATGAATATTGTCCTCAATATTCAAAGTACCGGCTGTTATGCCGAAACTTAGAACGAAAAAGATAACATTACTAGCTAAGTGTAGAAACACAACAATTATTCTCTTTTTTTAGTACTTACAATTTTCATTCATTTTTGAGGTCTATATACAACATGTGGGGCATCTCCCCCACACTAAGGTGGTACACACGGGTGAAAACCCATGTTTAACTACTGTTTTTGATTATCGAGTCGGTAGCTTGACTCGACCCCGAATTAATTGGTTCATGGGGAAGTAAGTGGAAGAAACAATCTCCATCGGACTTTCACATGAGATGTTTGTATAAACATTGAAATACGTGAAAGTTCCACACCGATGAGATATACACAGAACCGGCTCATAAATGATACATGAAAATGCCGGGGTCAAAGATAATGTCTTCATTCCCGAAGGAGTGAAGAACAGGAGAAGCCACGGGATAAGTGAAAAAGAGAAAGAAAGTCATGATAAAGATCATGATTAACTCATCATCACTCACAGGAGAATTCATGGTTTCATGAATCTCATCTTTTAAGCTCAATTGGTCTAGACATATCCCGGGTGTGTCTAGATCAAAGTAGAAGTTATCATACTCCGGTGGAGATATGATATGAGTGAGTTCACAGGAGAACTCCTCAAAGGAAAATGATTCATATTCAGGATTGATTTGACTGAGCTCACTGGGGAACTCCTCAAAAGTGAATGATTCATAATCGGGGAGAGAATTATGAGAATGAGAAGTGGTAATACCACTAATCTTCTCTCCCATATGATCAAAATGGAACGTTTGCAATTCCGGAATAGAATCATCGAAGAAAAGTTCACTATCCTCAAAGGGGATAGGATATGAAGTAGGCTTTTCATTAAAAGCCTCGATTCTAGAAACGAGAAGATTAACATTCAATAATGTAAGACGAAGAGCTTCGTCTTGGATTATTTCTTCATCATTCTCTTCTCCTAAGCTAACAAGCTCAGAAGGTAATTCACCCATATAACTGATGTCTCCACAAGATAAAGAATAGTCCTCATCAGAATCAGAGAACATCTCAATATGATCATTTTGGAAGACAAGAGGGGTAGGGATATCACACAAATGCTCGAGAATTCCCTGTGACTCTCTTGGGATTGGGACAAGGTTCTCGACACTAGACTTTATGAATTCGTCCGATTCCTTTTCAGGAACAGTGTCAAGAAGCTCATCCCCATGTTCAGAGAGTGAGTGTGAACCTCGGTGTGATAGCAAGAGAGGGAGTTGAGAAGGACTAGCCGTTATGGATTCTACAAGTTCCATTATTTCTACTGCTAGTGATTCAGTCATATTCTTTTCTCCCTGTATTTCCACGGATGGAATCTCAACTGATGAACTTGATGAATAAAATTGTAGAATATCAAGGGTATCTTCATCATCATCGTCATCAAGAATGAAATGGAATTGAGAGCTAGATTTGAATGCTTTTTGTAGTCTAATTGATTCCCTAATAGTGTTTTCAATGGCAATCTGGGAATCTAATTTAGCGTTCCTCGCCTAACAATTCTTCCATGGATTTCTCATGTGACATAGCCGACTCCTCCTTAAGTTCTTTTAATAACTCAAGAATCTTCAGTAGAAGGTGCTGTCAGAAGTTTCATGAGGAGTTGCTTGAATCATTTGATACTGTGGAGGTTGGTCTTGATACGAAGAGTCGTAATTGTTACAAGGAAATGGATTCCCTGTTTGACAATCCGAGCTAGAGTGTGGACCTCCACAATACTCACAACAGTAGAAATGATGTGGCTGTGAGTTACAAGTGTTGTAGTCATAATTGTTATCAGGAACCTGCCATAGACAAGTGTTTCCCGATTGACAATCGAATCGTAGTGTGAACCACCACAGTACTCACAACAAGAAAACTGCCGAGTCTCACAGTGTGGTAGCCGATGGAATAAATCGCTTGTGTTATGGTAGGAATAGGGATCCCGGTTATAGATGCACCGTTTCCTGACTCCACCATGCTACAACTGGGGCAATTGCCACCATTATAAGGACCACCACACCATTGACAATCAAGAGGGTGAGGATAAGACATAGAAAGAATCAAAGGTTTACAGAGGGTAAGAAATGAAGAATCAAAGATGTGAGAGGGTAAAGATGAATATTTTTGGATTTTTGGATAAATATTTTGAAAAAACAAAGAATGAAAATATTTTTGGGTTTGTTAACACTTTAGGAAAAGTGTTAATGAACTTTTGATTTTTTGAAAAATTGTTTACCAAAAGGTGGTATATGTGCAAGTACGGGTCTGGAAATGCTTAAAACACGCACCTCCGCAGCGGCGCAAAATTTGATCTCAGGCGAACCGTCAAGCTAAATCACTCAAACCTGCCACTTGTGAATGGCAGACCGTAATCAGCTTAAAACTGCTCAAGCACGAATGCAATTTAAGATCAGAGGAATATAGTGAATTCCTGTGTCGTTAAGTCCCACGGAGGATGAATTGGTGTTTAAACAACTTCAGATGATAGAATGATCACTAAGGATAGTGATCAGTAAGGGTATTGATGGAAAATTATACTACTGAAAAAGATTTATAAATTTTAGCGACTTAAATGCAAATTAAGAAAATTAAAAGTTAAAATCTATTAAATAAACGCTATCACTATTTTTACAGATCGATGAACGTTTATGATTTTATAAAACAAAATAACTTAAATAAACTATTTTAACTAAAACGTGAACTTAAATTATCTAAAAATGTTACTTAAAACTAAAACGAGCGTTATTTAAAATGGCTACTGGCGCTAAAGATAAAACGTAAAATTTATGAAATAAAAGGCCTACGAATGTAAAACTAATTTTCTTACGTACTATTTGATAAAAGAAAATTTTAGAAAAAAGATTTATATTTTTTAGACTTTTATATTTTTTATTATGAATTAAATAAGATAAAACACTAATTAAATGATTAAAAATACTAAAACTTATTGGAAAAATCTGAAACTTTTATAGAAAATACTTAATACTAATACAAAGACAAGAAAAATAAAAAATGTGAAAAAGCTGTTTTAATTAAGCTAGAAATAAGCTATTAAGCTCGTATAAGCTTAATATGAAAACAAGATATATGTATTTAATTGTGCAAAGTATGACGAGAAAGACCCAAGGGCGCTTATGGTTCCAGGTACACCACTATCACCCTTAGAAGGGAGAGGTCTCGTGTTCGACCCCCTCTCCCTTTTTGCAAAACATTTTATTTTTGAAATTTTCTTTTTGCAACTTGTTAAATACATGAAAATAAGCATATTTTATAACTGGAACTTTTTATAAAAACTACAAATAAGCTGAGATTAAGCTAATGATCTTAACAGTGGCTTAATTTTGGAAATAAGCACAAGGCTTAAGCCATTTGGCTTATAAGCTAGAAAATAAGCAACATGTTAACTGAAAATAAGCTAGAAACAGATAATAAGCTAATGGAACAATTGAATAAGCATTATTACCAAGGAATAAGCACAAGAATCTTTAACAGTTAAGAGAAAATTGAAAAAGCACAATGATAAGCTAAAAAGCTAATAAGCTAGAGATAAGCATAAAGTAAACTGTTGGTAAGCTAAGAAAATGTAGATAAGCTAAAATTAAAACTGAATAAGCACAATGAAAATAGAAATAAGCTCTAAACAAACTCCAAATAAGCACAAGGATCACTGTATGCACAGGACACTATTGAGTTTTACTAGGTACTTTTAGCTTAATTTTAAGTACTTATATAAGCTTGGAAATGAAAACAAAGGCTGGACTAAGCAAGTTGACCAGCTGATCTTTTCAAAAAGTTAAAAATCTAACTATGGCTTACACTAATAAGCTTGTGAGAGGCTTGAGAAAATCTTGAAAACACCATGAGTCAATACTCTGAATCTGAAGTTTTGGACAAAATGAAAAGCACTAGCAGCCCTATCAATTGAACTACAAAGTGAGAAGCTTAACTTGGAACCTCAAGATGGCTTGGTTGGCTATCTAAAGAACCAAAGATCAAAAGATTTGGTCAACTAGAAAGCTTTTTGTGAGCTTGAGAAAAAGGTTAGAAATCAGGCACAGGCACATTTTGAAACAGTGGACTGAAATAAGCTAAAAGAAAAGTCGCTAAATAAGCTATTGAGAAAATATCAAATACACTAGGATAGAGATGAGCAGCTAGATTTTTATATTCCAAAGGCTCAAATCATGAAACTCAATATTAAGTCCTATATAGATTATTCTATTTTATCCAAAAACTGTGGAAACGAAATATTTGACTTTTCTAAAAAACAAATAGTTTGACTAAAATGAATTTTAACTTGATTCTATGAACTTATAAGGTTATAATAAGCTGAGATAAGATTATCTATGGCTATGGAGACAACTTTTAAGTATGTAAACTGATTTTGGCTACTCAAAATCCCAACAGTGGACTGCCAAAGGCAATCACATAAGATTTTGACTTTTGCTGTTGCAAGTGCAGTTTAATTGGACTTGAATGAGTTAATTACAACTAAACAAAGGTAACACCACGACATTAACCATGGACCTTCCATTTATGCAGATTAACAAGCTAAACCAAACACCTCTTTAAAAACGGCAGTTATAAAGCTTAATATGCTAAAACAAACTTTTAAACTGAAATATCTATTTATTAACTTATAATTACTATATTTAAACAGATTTAAGCTAATATTAACTAGATTAGAACACCTATACTAATAAATGCAAATTATGAGAAAATTGCTTACAAGATGAGTTATTGCACAAACTGAGAACTGAGGTGTACAACTCAACCTATAGCTTACCAATAAGCACTACACCCAAAAGCAATCCAAAATCAACTCTGCTTCACTGTCTTGATCATTATGCCCATGATTTTTATTTTATTTCTATTTTCTTTGATTTTTATGTTTTTTTTAAGTAAACTAAATTACAAGTCCTCTAAATGATGACCAAGCTTCAAAAAACTTAAAAGGTGACTGAAATTAGATGAAATGAACAAGAACAACAATATTTTAACAAGATTAAAGCAAAATGTCAATTTTGCTTGAAAATGCTAAAAATTGAATTCAAACTTGAAAACTGAAACTGAGAACTATTGAAATAACTTTCATTTAACCATTAAACATGATACAACTTTGAAAATAAAACTGAATTTAAAAGTTAACAACAGAATTTAAAGTTTACACTACAAAATGGTCTAAAAAAATGACAACCTTTAACACTGCCTTCTTTTCATCTTTATAGACATCCAAAAGCTTTTCCTCTTTCCTCTGATCATTTCCCACCATTGGATAGGTCTGATAGCATCTTAATCGTCCATGTGGAAATATTGGCGGGAAAAATGGTAAAGCAGGTTTTATGCATTTAATGCTTCTTGGTTGGATGTGGAGGTGGAAAGGTGATGTAAAACAGCTGGGGGGATAAGGGAAGTGAGGTGGAAAGGTGGGGAGAGGTGGAAAAACCACTGGTTTCGTGTTTACAGGGGAGAGGGAGGAGATATACAGTGATGGCGGTTTTTGATTTCATTTAAATTGTTGGGCCGGGTTGTGTAATGGACTGGGTTGGGTTTGGGCTATGGTTTAATATAGGTTTGGATTTGGTTTAATAATAAGGACCATTCATGTAAATCTGCCAAAGTGAGGGGCTGATATTGCAACTTTTCCAATCATATCACAAGGGCTAAACCTGTAAATCTTGAATAGTACAAGGACCAATTGCATACAATTCTATTTTTATAAGTCCAAGGACTAAAATTGTCAACTTTGAAATTCTAAGGACCAAACTTGTAATTTTCTCCAAAGTTATCATGAAGGACCAATATTGCCATTTATAAATAGTATAAGGTTTATTTTGATTATTTTCTTATTTTTAAAACCTTAGGGACTAATTTTGACACTTTTGCAAAGTTAAAGGACTAAAGTTGTCATTTTGTGATTTTTAAACTTTAAAGGTTTGTTTTGACAACTTTTGAATCTCATGGACCTAAAATGATATTTTACAAGTTTTTGAATTACCAGGGACTAATTTTGACAACTTTTATAACTTGGGGGACTAAAACTGCCAATTATGCAAACTTGGTACGTTTTTCACCAGATTTTGATGTTTTTGCATTTAAAACATATAAAACACTTGTTTGTGATATTTTTATCATTTTGAAGCATTTCTGAGTGTTTTCAGATGTTTTTGGCATTCTAATAGTATAAAAATGATGAGTATTTAGACACTCATCAGACATATTAGTGAGGCGGGATTACAGGTGCTGGAAAAGCAGGAGCTGTTTGGCAAGAAAAGTCTAGTTAAGCTCGATTTTTGTGAGAATTGTGTTCTGGGAAAGTCGCACCGAGTCAGTTTCGGTGTAGGAAGACACACTACTCAGGGAGTGATAGACTATGTTCATTCAGACTTATGGGGTCCGTCTCAGGTGGAATCATTGGGAGGTAAGAGGTATTTCTTATCTATCGTTGATGATTATTCCAGGAGGGTATGTTTATATTCTCAGGTTCAAACACGAAGCATTTGGAAAGTTCAAAGAGTGGAAGAAGTTAGTAGAGAATCAGACTGGGAGGACGGTTAAGAAGCTTTAGACAGATAATGGTCTTGAGTTCTGTAACCGGGATTTTGATCAGCTATGCACTGAGAGTGGGATTGCTAGACATTTGACAGTTGCGGGGACGCTACAACAGAATGGGTTAGCAGAACGAATGAACAGAACTCTTATGGATAAGGTACGCTGTTTATTAATTCAGTCTGGATTACCCAAGACCTTCTGGACGGAAGCGGCATGTACGGCTGCATATCTCATAAATAGGTCACCATCAACAACGATTGAGAAAAAGACACCCATGGAGATGTGGTCGAGACATCCAAGTGATTATGGGATGTTAAGGATTTTCGGCTGTGTCGCATATTCACACGTTAAACAAGGTAAGCTCGACCCGAGAGTGGTAAAATGCGTTCTTTTAGGGTATCCTGAGGGTGTGAAGGGGTACAGGCTATATAGGCTTGATAATGAATCACCTAAAATAGTCACTAGCAGGAACGTGGTCTTCAATGAAATTGTCATGTACAAAGAGACGTTGAAGAATTCTGGTGCATGTACTGATAAGTCTGTTGAGGAATTACAGGTTGGGGTGGAACTGCAAAGGTCAAATAATCATACGCTTGAGGAAGATCAGACAAATGATCAAGAAGATCGGATAGATGATCAGGAAGATAGCAATGATGAAGATGCAGAGGATCAAGAAACTGATCAGACACCGGATCTCACAAATTATCAGTTGGTTGGGATAGATATCCAAGGACAAGAACGAAACCTTTGAGGTTTCGAGATGAGAGTAATATGGTTGCTTAAGCGTTTGCTACAGCAGAGGAAAAAGATAGTCATGAACCATTGACATACTAGGAGGCAGTTGCTTGTGAAGATAGTTCTAAGTGGAAAGCTGCTATGGATGAAGAGATGGATTCTATGAGGAAGAATAAGACCTATGAGTTGGTAGATCATCCAGCTGGGCAAAAGCTGGTGAGTTGCAAATGGCTATACAAGATAAAAGAAGGGATTGAAGGTGTTCAAAAGCCTAGGTACAAGGCGAGGTTGGTGGCTCGTGGATTCACACAAAGGGCAGGTATTGAATACAATGAAGTATTTTCTCCGGTAGTTCGACACACATGTATCCGGGTTATACTTGCATTGACTGCGTGTAGAGATTATGAGCTGGAGCAGCTTGATGTAAAGACGGAATTTTTACATGGAAATCTTGAAGAAGTGATCTACATGAGGCAACCACCGGGATATGAACAAGGTAACAAGGTATGTTTGTTAAAGAAATCCCTTTATGGTTTGAAGCAGTCACCTAGGCAATGGTATAGGAGGTTCAATGAGTACATGTTGAGCAATGGGTTCAAGCGTAGCAGTCACGACAGCTGCGTATATTAAATGAGTTATGCACCAGGTGAGTATATCTATATATTGTTATATGTAGATGATATGTTGAGTGCTTGTAAAAGCAAGGCTGAGATTGGGTCCATCAAGTCTTTGCTTAAAACGGAGTTCGACATGAAAGAGCTCGGGGAAGCAAAGAAGATTCTTGGTATGGAGATCATCAAGGATCGGAGTCGCAAGATTCTGAGGGTGTCACAATCCGGGTATGTTTCTAAGATTTTAAATAATTTTAGAATAGACAATGGGAAATCGGTTAAGACGCCATTGGGTGGGCACTTCAAGCTATCGTTGAAGGATTGCCCGGTTAGGGATTATGATGTTGAAAGGATGAGTAAGGTGCCATATGCAAATGCGGTTGGGAGCTTAATGTACTTGATGGTGTGCACGAGGCCAGACATAGCGTATGCGATAAGTGTAGTTAGCAGATATTTGGCGAATCCCGGTAAAAAGCATTGGGAAGCAGTGAAGTGGATTTTGAAATATTTGCGGGGCACTGCAAACGTGGGTTTGGTGTATGGGACAAATCGTGGCAACCGTGTGGACGTAACAGGTTTTGTTGATTTAGACTACGCTAAGGATCCGAATAAAGGTAGGTCTATCAATGGTTACGCGTTTTTAGTAGAGGGATGTGTTGTAAGCTGGAAGGCAACGCTACAACGCGTGGTGGCTCTTTCAACTACAGAGGCGGAGTATATGGCCCTACGAAGGCGTGAAGGAAGCTATTTGGCTAAGGGGACTCTTGGAAGAGTTGGGCGTGAAGCTTAACAATGTGGCAGTTAATTATGATAATCAGGGCGCGATTCACTTATCGCGGAATCATGTTTTTCATGAAAGGACTAAGCACATAAATGTGCGTTATCACTTTATTAGATAGGTCTTGGAAGCAAAGACGGTTGAAGTTCTGAAGGTGGGTACTGAACACAATGTTGTGGATGCCTTGACGAAGGTGGTACCTGGACTCAAGTTACAACACTGCTTGGAGTTGTTGAGTGTTGGTGTTGGCTAATATAAAGCCTAAGGTGGAAATTGTTATGTATTAGTCTTCATATTATCGAGAGTCTAGGGCAGTTTAATGTTAAGTTTACTATGTTATTAGTCGAATAGGATTAGGAAAGCATAATGGGTCGTTGGATCGGTTTGTGTCCCAAGCCCAACCCGTTTCTTTTCAACTTGTTTTCTCAACCGACTTCTTGTCCTTGTACAAGTTGGTTTTCTTCCCCCTCATCTCTATAAAAGGAGGTGAGGGGGGGGGGGGGGGGGGGGGTTGTATGCATTCTTTCAATAACTAATCAAAGGATCGATTAGGGTACTTACTTGTGCAAAGCTTCCATTATTGCTGCTGTTTGTTGTGTGTTGTCTTCGAGATCGAAGTAATCCGTTTTCTAGTAACCAGGTTGTTAGGGATCGAATCCTAACATCTATAATGCTCAAATTTATGCAGTTTTAAGAAAGATATAAAGTCGTTTTATTGTAAGATTCCGGCCATTCTCACATCAGAATGCGTGACAATTTTAATTTTGCATGCAAATATAATGTTGATACATTGAACTCTACAGCAACAATTAATTTTGGGAAAATAATGAACGTACTTAATGTTCCAAAAATTTGCCAACGGACCTTTGGCCCAACAGTATCCAGGAGATTGCGAGTGTTCCCCAACCCAGTCGTTCTGAGTTCAAGTCCCAACTAGGCACATGTCACATGTGTATGGTTTGTATATAATGTAGTGATATTGTAAATTTGTCTCTCTAGGAAAATAAAAGTTTCAATAATGTTGCTACTCTTTTAGAATTCTAGAGTAATTTCGATAACTATTACTCCATTAAATTAAGTCCCGTTATATATTCGATCATAGAATAAGAGAATTCTCCTTTCAGACAGAAAAAAAAAAAATCAGGACATCATTTTTAATTCAAATGCTTCTTCATTACTTTATTAAGCATCACACACTTGGGGCGTTGTTTAGACTTATAGTTTATAGGGCAAATGACAAAAAAATGCATTGAATTTGACACTTTATGTGATTGTGTGTAGCCAACTATTTTTTTTCTTATTGTATGTACTGAACTTTCAAATTTCGATCATTATGTGTATTTTGTGACTATTCTGCCATGTAAAATGACCAGTTTACCCTTAGAAATTTGTAAAAATTAAGGGTAAAATGGTCACAAAATACACACAATAATCGAATTTTGAAAGTTCAGTACACACAATAAGAAAATAAATAGTTGGCTACACACAATCATAAAAAGTGTCAAGTTCGATGCATTTTTTTGTCATTTGCCCTAGTTTATATCCCTGTTATTGTACTCGCAATACATTTATAACACACAAACGAAGATTAATATTAGAGGGTAAACACGACCAATGAATCCCTGATCGACGAGTCCCACGACCAACATTAATTAAATACGTGACACAAAACACAAATGGAATAGCTAAGTCAAAGAAACCATGGCATGTTTTAGCTTTGCTAGTCGTATTTGTTTTTATGCTTTAGCTTTCTTCCATTTTGGAGTTAATTCTGTTGCTTGATCTGCTTCGGTCAGTGTATCATCAACTTCATCTTCTTGTTCACCATTGGTCAGGGTTCTTTTCAGAAGTCCCCCTTTTTCACTAGTAAGAAACTTTTTGAACCAAAGAGCTGATTTTTTTGGGTACCTTTGGAGGTTGTTCCTGTAATCAACATAGATCATACCAAATCGAGAAGTATACCCAAAATTCCATTCAAAACTATCCATGAATGACCACGCAAAGTAACCCTTGACGTTTAGCTTCTTACTGCAATGTTATATAATAAGATTGTGTCAATATTATCTGTTGTAGGGTTACATTTCATTGATTTCATAGAAACAAAATCTTACTGGTTTGCGGTTCTGATAGCTTCAAGATGTTTTTTTACGTACTTAATTCGATAATTATCATCTCGAACTTGTTCATATGTTTTCTTTGTATCATTCATATCCGGAGATCCTGTCATAATGTATACAAAAATACAATCTTGAAATATGAAGTTATGAACTGTTGAGGAGAAAACTAAAAATTAACAAGAATTCATGAACATGTCATTCTCAGTGATTACAATAGACTTTGTAACCCTGTACTTTTTCCTAATGTGATCCAAGAGCTCAACAAGCTCGTTGGCACAAAGATAAACCCACGACCCATGGTACGCCTACAAGGTTATGATATAAGATTTGTTAAGTAGCTGCCCTTTGAATGTGTAAATGTGCTTCTTTGCATGTTCATGTGTGTTAATTATTTTGTTAGTTATGAGGAAAGTTGTCTTACCTGTTCTCCTATGGGCTTATCATTGGGATCAACTCCTAAAACATGAGAAAAATAAGTGTAATAACTTGTAGATATCCACATTATTGTTTGCAAAACACAACTTATAATCAACATATACAAAATATTTTCACGGATCATGAGCGTATAGGAGAGAAATGAGAAAAATGTTATTCTAAAGTGGATCATAAGTTTTTAATTACCTGATGAATTGTAGTGACGATCCGTCACTACAAAAAAAAGGACTTTTAGTGACACCATTTTTAATGACACACAAGAAAAGGTCTAATTCAGCGATGCTTACTAAGTCACATGTTGCAGACATCTTAACTAAAGGCCTATGGAGATTCCTACACTATAATTTTTATCCAAGTTTGGCATTTGTGACCCATACAATGCCAACTTGCGAGGGGGATATAGAAGACACATCCAAACACAAAATTAAGACCGCAAAATTTACTTCCAATCTCCTGCTCGGTCCAAAGTGTATACAGAAAGCAGCAGCAGCACAAGGCTGCATGTACTCCTACTTTACAAGTGTTTGAAGACTTGTAATACAATGTAGTTAAAAGTTAGTTAGAAGATATTTTAGCTAGCTGGTGTGTTTATGTATATATACAACTCTGTATTCATTCTTTGATTCTAATGAGAACACTGCAAGTTTGTTTCTCCATTCATTTTGCAATAGGATCACAGAGTAATAGAATTCGCCTTTCAGACATATGCCAACAAAATTAGGAAATGAATTTTAATTCAAATGTTTCTTCATTAATTTATTTAGCATCACAACTTGGGGGCGTTATTTAGACTTAAAGTTGATTTCCCCGTTATTGTACTCACAATACATTTAACACGTACACACACAAGAAAATTGTAAAAGGGATATCCCTGATCGACGAGTCCCACGAACAACATCAAACACGCGACACCAAACACAAATGGAATAGGTAGACAAAGAAACCGTGACATGTTTTAGCTTTGTAGCCGTATTTATTTTCATGCTTTAGCCTTCTTGAGTTTTGGAATCACTTCATCTGTTTCCTGATCATCTTCGGTGAGTATATCATCGACTTCATCTTCTTGTTCACCATTGGTCAGGGTTCTTTTTAGAAGTCCCCCTTTTTCACTAGAAAGAAACTTTTTGAACCAAAGAGCAGATTTTTTTGGGTACCTTTGGAGGTTGTTCCTGTAATCAACATAGATCATACCAAATCGAGAAGTATACCCAAAATTCCATTCAAAACTATCCATGAATGACCACACAAAGTAACCCTTGATGTTTAGCCTGTTACTGCAATATTATGTAATCAGATCATGTCAATATTATTTGTTGTACGGGTTCGCTTCAATGTTTCAATTTATGACAACAAAAGCTTACCGGTTTGCGGTTCTGATAGCTTCAAGATGTTTTTTTATGTACTTAATGCGATAGTTATCATCTCGAACTTGTTCATATGTTTTTTTTGTATCATTCACATCTGGGGATCCTGTCATAATGTATACAAGAATACCATCATGAAATTTGAACTGTTGAGGAGAAAACTAAAAGTTAACAAGAATTCCTGAATATACCATTCTCAGTGATTACAATATACTTCGTAACACAGTACTTTTTCCTAATGTGATGCAAGAGCTCAATAAGCTCGTTGGCACAAAGATAAACCCATGACCGATCATAAGCCTACAAGGTTATGATATAAGATTTGTTAAGTAGCTGCCCTTTGAATGTGTAAATGTGCTTCTCTGCATGTTCATGTGTGTTAATTATTTTGTTAGTTATGAGGAAAGTTGTCTTACCGGTTCTCCTATGGGCTTATCATTGGGATCAACTCCTAAAACATGAGAAAAATAAGTGTAATAACTTGTAGATATCCACATTGTTTGCAAAACACAACTTATAATCAACATATACAAAATATTTTCACGGATCATGAGCGTATAGGAAAGAAATGAGAAAAATGTTATTCTAAAGTGGTTCATAAGTTTTTAATTACCTGATGAATTGTAGTGACGATCCGTTTCATATCCAGAAGGAACACCAGGAGAAGGACCACGAAATTCAGCGTAATTAGCAGTGTAGTAGTTTATTCCCAGAAAGTCATACGAGTGAATCAATTTACTGCGTTGATCATATGAGAATGTAGGTAAAGCACGGCCACTTGGGTGTTTAGCTGTTGCAGAAGTGGCAAACTTTTCCATGTTTTTCGGCCAAGAAGCTTTTGTTAATGGCTCCATAAACCTGAAATATGGTTGCATGATCATAACATACAATTTTCAATGATATTTTCAGAAACAAATTATTAAAATGTTTAGGTTCATCACTCGACATATCGACAATCAAGTAATGTCGGCTTACCATCCAAACATAAAATCATATGCGTACTCAACAGCTTTCACGTCATCTTCATTATGTGGACCACGGTAAGGCTTGAAAAAGTTGGTGTCAAGGGTAATTCCCACTTTACCTTTCTGAAGATCCTATAAAAATCATTTGAATAGGCGACATGTAAACTTAATATTTTTACACGATTTGGATTCAAGGATTTATTTTGCAGTAATACCTTGAAATCCTCATGATACTTTCTATAAGTTGCTGCGTGACAATTAAGTAGGTTGTATGCTACAATATATGGCTCCGTTTCAGGGTCACTTTCTGGATTATTTGCTCCCCTGCCTGGTGGATAGCGGCCTTCTACGTAACCAGAATAGGTGTATCTGTATGGCTCGTTTAATGTCACCCAGTTTTTCACCCTATCTCCAAACTCCCAAAAGCATATTTCCGCATAATTGACAAAATCGTCACTAATATTGAAAACGTATAATCAGTTAACAGATATGGGATACCTAGAAAAGGATACTCGTATATTTAATAATTACATACACAATTGCCGAACTTAAGAAACCCCTATATTCTTCTTCCAAAGCTAGTGGAAGATCCCAGTGGAAGAGAGTGACAAATGGCTCGATGTGATTGGCTTTTAACTCATCTATTAGCCTGTTGTAGTGATTGATGCCTTCCAAATTTTTGCCCATAGATACTTTCCCACCTGTTTAAATGAAGGTAAATTAAGTTAGCATTGTCAAACAAACGAAGCTTATATTAGCGAAAACTTTTTTTGTTGATAAAAATAAGCTTAACTTTAGGTAATTTTGTCAATCACACAAGTTGTGGCATCATAAGGATACACAATCTAGGTCCCTTATAGAGGAATGAATTCATGCGGCCCTACGATTTAATATATAACTAAGTTTTTTATTTACTTGATCATTATCATATAGTTCAAGTGCAAGCTCACTATATACATATTGTTGTATAAATCAAACATTGTAAAAGTATGTTTCACCTGGTAGTATTCTGGACCATGATATAGAGAATCTGTAGGAGTTTACGCCCATCTTTTTGAGCAACTGAACATCTTCCTGATAATTGTTTGCAGAGAAAAACTATGAGTATCAAACAAATATGGGCTATTTTGATATGTGTGTGGTGTATATAAATTATTCTCAAGAACGACAAACGTTTCCAAACTAGCAACCTACATCGTGTTTCTAGATTATTTTGAGTTTCTGTACGTAAAGCTTAGTAGCTTAGAATCATGCATTCGATCACATGAACATTATTAGTATATTGTAACCTTTAAACTAGATTAAAAAAGTCTAGTTATCAATAAGATATGATTTATAAGAACACATTATGATGTTTTTTTTTGTTAATTTGTTCTGTATGCTTAACATTATATAGCTTATTTGTAGGTACATTGATCGACATCGACACTATACTTTACCTTCATTTTGGAGTAATTATCAACAGTGACACAAGCATTTGCACCGTCAGAAATCTTTTCTGCAATCAACACGACAATGCCAGTGACCTTATCCATTTAATAATAACAGAAGCCATAAAATAATGTGATAGAGATATATATACTTACCAGGGTGTCTTAGGGAGAAACAATCCCAAATACTTAAGCCTTTACCGTCTGCATTCCAAGCACCTTCAACCTGGAAGACGAAAACCAACTTCTTAGGGTCTTTTATATATCCGAATATAAAAAAATCAACTTCTCATAACAAAAAACAAGTGGTGTTAAAGAGATACATTTTTTTTCTTTCTTAGAATGCATCATTCGTGTGTCTGTTTTATATACTCACCTGATGAGCTGAGGTTCCAACTCCGAACATGAAATCACGTGGAAAATCTTCACGTTTGATATTGTGATCATCGTTGGAGTGAAAGGTCAGTGTATTAGCCATTACGAATGATAACTCTTAAACGACTTCAACTCGTAATGGGTAAGGGTGGTGAGAATACTGTTCATAAGATCCGATATTTATAGCCATTAAACCCATGTGTGAAACAAGAATATTATCATTTGAGTAATAAATAAATATAAGACCCCGAGTAATTAATGGTAGACGGTTTCAAGACGTTATGTAACAAAAATATAATGGAATAATGGAAGGTATTTAACTAGAATAAAAAACTAAAATAAGAAGAATGAAAAGAATTTTTAGTCCTTCATTTTAAATAAGAAAGAAAAATTTTAAGGAAAATGTATATAATTTTGTAAATGCATCTAAAATGTGTGCTTATGATTTCTTCTCACTAATCTTATTTTAATTTTTCTTCTCATTTGATCAAAACTCTAAATCATACATGTAATATATAGAACAATGTCGCGTAATTCCTACGCACCGACGCTCTCTTTTCTATTAGCCTAAGCGTCTTCGCTAACTCGCTCGCCTACTATACCCTACTATACCACTTTTAGGGTAGGCTAGGCTAACTCAACCGCTTACTTCTACTAATTTAGGGCTAAATAGTGCATTTTCTTTTTAAAATAACCAATTTTCATTATTGTGAACCTATAGGTCCCTAGTAGCGTTGACAAAGAAGAACAGCCGGTTAAAAGGCAACGAATCTTTTTATTTATATCTTAATTATATATATTTTTATATATAATATTAAGAATAATAAAAATTTTAGGCCAGCTCGAAATTTGAAAGTTTATTACACACAATGAGAAAAAAAAAATGTTCAGTACACACAATAACAAAAGTGGTCATGTTCGATACATTTTTTTGTTATTATCCCGTAAAAATACGACAGACTTATGAGTATATATGCAAAATTGTAGGTCGATATATACTCGATAGCACTCTCTTGTTTGAACATATATATCGTACGTCCTCCCCTTGTCAATATAATAATCTTCAACGTGAATATTGTTATCAAGTTGCACACTTGTTGCCTAATAAAAAATAAATTATCACTTAAACTTGTCGTAAATTTGGACATTTCAAAGCATACAACGCATTAGGTATTTACAAGACATTTAAGAAAGCTTGAATAGCCAAGTAACTAAAATTGTATAATTACTTACATATAACATATCAGCCTTTATCATGTACATTGTTTATTTGGATAGACAACACATTATATACAGTATACCATTCAGTGGTTCGGGAAATCACATTGATTATGTTAAATCGTTGGCATTCATTTATTGGTGTGATATGATGAATTATTGTTCATTGGAAATTACACAAGTGTAGACATGTAAATAAAAACATTAAGATCGAGTCGCTATTATAATTAATTTTGGTGGGTATATATGGTGGCTAGCTAGTAATAAAAACATAACGACTTTTACATGCTTGGTTTTATTAAGGTATGAATACAAATTATTGTTTTCCTGGTGAGAACCATTGTGCATTGTATGGTTTACGTTGTTACAAAACGAGTAGACCAGGCCTTGGTCCTCTCGACTATAAAACGTGTTTAACATGTATAATCATGTATCATTTAAATAAGTGGATTTATAATAAAAGGTCATTACAATAAAAATATCATTTGTACACACATGTTTTCAAACATTTTTACTATAATCATTCGTCTATAAACATTTTGGCACACAAGATTATGGAGAGATTATGTTTATTTTTTCAAAAAATAAGCTACTTAAAAAATAATATTTGTTTGACAGACATAACTTATAAGAGATTATAAAAAAAATAATCTTCCATAATCTCTGAAAATAAAATGTTACTTCATGTAGCTTATAAAAATAATCTCTTTTTATAATCTTTTTAAACAACAGCACCAGCACTAGCACTAGCATCAGCACCAGCAACAGCACAATCTATTTTTGACAAACATACCCGTAATGTGTGCAAGCTAGTTAGTTATTTACAAGCATGAAGATTATTTAGGGAGAATTTGCATATATACCCACTAAAACTTAAAAACTTGCATATTTATCTAAAATACAAGTTTTTAATGCATGACGTACAATGCAAGTTAAGCATGTTTTGGGTATATATATGCAAATATGTAAGTTTTAGTCGGTATATATGCAATTGCCCCTTTTATTTATATTAATGTTGTTTACACTTTTATATATAGTTGTGTAAACATATATTTGCAAAATATAAAGGGGTAACTCTGAGACCGGCCCAGTCGCTCAGGTGCAGGTTTTTTTAGACCCATTTTGGTTGGTTTCTTGAAATAGACCAAGCGACTAGCGAATTTAATACAAATGCGACATGTGGCATTTAAAAAAGTCGCGCCTAATCATTTGTTTAAGGCACAATTAGAGGTACCTTTTGAGCTACTTATCACTAGCGACTTTTAAAAGTTTGAGCGAACTTCTATTTTGTCTTTTTGTTCCAAAATAGTCAAACTTATAATAATATTATTTTAATCTTTTTTCTCCTTCCTAAGGTTGAGCAACCTAGCGAATAATTTTAAGCGACCTAGCAACATTTTACCTTTTCGTACTTTACCCATCATCTTTTTCAGTACTTTTACAAAAAGTTTTATTTTTTCAGTACTTTTAAAATTCCTTTTAAAATACTTTTTAAACGTTTTTTTAACTGAAATTAACTAGCAAATTTATAAAAGATTTTAGCGACGTAACATTAATTAAGCTACATTTTTTATTTTCCCAACTAAGGGCGCCCTTTGTTTTTCTCACCTTTTATCACAAAACACACAAAATACCGCTATACTCTCAAAAACCAAAACCCATCTTCTCCAATTGTAATCTTGTAACCTTAAAAGAATCTTAATAATGTTTCATATCAGGGTATGTATACTCTTTTTTCGACCATTATACTATAAATTTTTCATTAATATTCGTATTCGTACATTGACAATGGTTTATATTGGAATATATTGTTATACATGACATGTGTGTATCTTTGTTTTCTGTAATGTCATTTTTTATGTTAGTTTAGCTTTGCTTTAAATTTCATAGTTTAGTTTGTAACCAAATCTTGTTTCATCAGATCCATTAGATTACTCAAACTTTGAGTCTTTATGCTACGTTGGTTTTGGTTGTAATTATTATTGTAAATATACTACATGTGGTGGTTACTAAGGTTTTGGTGTTTGATTAGCTTTTGTTTTTGTTATTGTAGGAATATGAAGCCAAAGCCATCATTAGAAGTAAACCGAATTACTTTTCTCTAATAAAATCCAAATTGGATAAAAAACGTAGGAAGTTGTTTCGGGCTACTTGTTTTGGTAAATGGTTGGACCTTTCTTATTTTGATCACGAAGCACATATGATAGATTATATGTTACAGAAACAATGTTGTCCATGTAATGCTCATTATGATATGCCCATTGTATATTATGTTGAAGAACGTCCTATACATTTTGGCAGACCATAATTTTGTCTTATCACTGGTTTTCGATTTGGAAATGTAAGTTTTAGCTCATATAAGTCGGGACATCTCAATTTTAGGAACAGGGTTTTCCCAAACCATGTAGGTAAAAAGGTCACCAATTTATATAGTATTGGTCTAATTGAAGATGAACGGGCATTTGGTATTATATACGACGAAGATGCAGTACGTCTTTGTCTATTGTTAGCATTGGAGGTTATCTTTGTGGGCAGATTATTGGTTAAAGAAGTTGATGATACACTCTTCCGATTGATTGAAAACCTTGATGTCTAGGATGCTTTTCCATGGGGGAGTATACTTGGAGACATTTGTATGATCAAATTTTGGACGTGGCTGATAAACACAAGTATAAATTCCTTGAAGGTATTAACAAAGACCGCAACTTTGTTCCTACATATACGCTTTCAGGCTTCGTTTGGGCTTTCAAGGTTAGTATTTTTTATCAATATTTTAATGTAGGTTACTTATGGTATGTTTTTTTTTTACTGAATTTGAAGCATTTGTTACCATTTTATTGATATGGATACTGGAATCATTTGAAAGAAGCATTCTTTAGTGGAATAAAGTGCCAGAAATGATACCAAGAGGAGTATCGTGATCAAAGAATGCAACATTTAAAAGATCAGATTATAAGTATCTTTTTGGAAAGGTAAAACTCTTTATCAAAGTTTTCGTATTAATGATTTCTGTTATTATGAAGTAAATTTATTTTTTCTAATTTTTATTATTTATTTTTTATTTTTCTGTAAGGAATCATATGTTGTTCAAGATCTTAGGCCGACATTATCTGAGAGGAAATGTGATTGGTATATACAGTTTATGTATTTTTCCATCATTATAGACCTAGAACTCCCCCAGTCAAAACCACACATCTCGCTGATGAGTATTTCAAGAAGTTGGCCGTAGCACGCAAACGTGGCAAGATAGAACGGAAACATTTACCTATTATACGCCAAAGGGAAAGCAGTTTAATAGAGATTAGCATAATTCAAGATGGTGTTATTAAAGAGTTGAATGCCCGTGTGTTCAAACTCGAGGGAATTATTCAGGTTCTTGCTCGAGAAAGAAATGGGGTAGTATATCATGTTGACTTTTTTACTTACATTCACATGCCGTTTTTGTAATTTAATTTGTTTTATAACCACTATTTTTCATTCGCAGGAGATATTGGCGTTTGATGATGATCTTCGGAATCTGAGCGCAGAGTTTTGTGACCAGCTTAATCATGATTTTCTTGAGTTGTTCCATTTAAGTCAGGATACCAGTGGCTCACAGCGTGTAGATGTGGATGACGATGACGATGTTGTAAAGGTGAATTACAGATTGAATGTATATGTAAACTCTTTCCGTACCATAAGATATTATAACAATTTTAAACTAAGTTAACATTGACGGGAATTTCTTATTCAAGAAGAATAAAGATTGCGACGTGAAGAATTAGAAAAAATGCGGTTAAAAGAGCAGAAGTTGAGGGAAGAGGATAAGAGGTTGATGATGGAAGAGGATAAAATGATAAGGATGGAAGAGGAAAAAGAGAGATTGGATGAAATGGAACGAAAGAAAAGGGCAGAAGCACTTGAGAGTTCTAGTCACTGGAAAATTGCTACAGCGCGCACAACCCCTACAAAGAGGAGTGAAAGTTATGGTGAAGGTAATGCGTATTATTGGACTAAAGCATATGCCGAAAAGGCGGAAAAGAAAGAACACTCCTTTGGCTTACTGAATCCAGATATGACGTAACAGCTTAAGAATGTTAAGCCATGGGTCGAGGTATGAAAACTACTTATTTGATTGTTTAAAAGATATCTTATTTTTCATTTATGATCATAAACGTAATTGTGTCTTATACCAGGATCTGAAACGCTGGAACAATGTTGTGAACAAGGTTCATTTGACATATGAATATGACCGATATCTTGGTCAAATTGGTCCGCTTAATTGTAAGTTCCCATGGTGTGAAGATGTGACTGTCGATAGAAGGTTCTGGGAAAGTTTAGTTTGCTTAGACCTGAAAAGGCGAGGTTGGCTACTGGATGAGGCAAGTAATTATTCAACTGTAATTCACCCTATATTATTGAACTAGTTTCTTTTAAGTTTGTTCACACTCGTTTATGTTTCACAATTTACAGCACATAGAGTTGTGGGTTAATTACATGTGGCATGTGAGACCCCATACGGCTGATTGGGCAATGGTTAATGGCTACTTTGTTCAGCTTCTACTTCAAAACTCACTTCCTTTGTGGTATGCTAATGGGGAAAGGTATTCTATTACATGGTCCGATGTTAAGCAGGCAATTCTTTTTATTTCCATTTTGGTAGCTTAATCCGCTTACTTTCTTGATTTGCTCCCCTATTTGATTGACTTGACCCAACACCTTTTTTTTATTTTGATTTTTTTGCACACATGCGTTGTAGGTTTTTATACCTATTAATGAAACGGAAAGTCATTGGTTTCTTGCACGTTTCGAGATAAAGATAGGAGTAATTACATTTTTCGATAGTGGTGAAATTTATATCGAGGAATTGCCAGATTTTTATATCCAAGTTATGGATTGTTTACAGGTTCGTCTATATATTCATATAATTAAGGTTTAAACATTACATTGTTTTAACACTTTAACATTTTTCCACAGTCTCAACTACCTGAGGTCCTAAGTGTAGGATCATTATTTATGTTGTTTGATGATTCGGGTGGTCTTGGATGGTGAAAGAACATGTTAGCCATTTTAGAGAGAGAAATAGTAGACAGGGTGTTTTCTAGAGAGGGAAAGTAAAAGGAAAAATGAAAGGTTAGATTAGAAAAGCACCACCCTTCCTTTAGAGGGAAGGGGTATTTATAGTTACATACTACACGTCCCTTATGGGCTGTGGATCAGGCATACAGTGGGTAAAGACCCGTACGTCCTCCACGTTGTTGCTCTAAACTAAGCTACTGACTAAATAACTAGTAAATAACGTAATGTCTACGAGCTAAGATATACTAGACTATAATTGGGGTGACCGACTCTTCAACATGGATTTTCTAAATCCCAACAATCTCCCCCTAAGGGAGGTCACCCCATGAATTACATTTGGCATCCTAGCAATCTATCTTTAACTTCATGCTTGAGCTCGTAGACTTCAATTCCTTAATTTCTGCAATCTTTGTGTTTTAGCAGTGATTCTTCAAAGTCCGCATACTTTGTACTTTCAGTGGAGGTCTTTGAACTGATCCACATCTTGATGATCTTTGAGCTTTCTTCGAGATCATCAGCCACAGTAAATCTCTGAATCATCCTTTATTGTATGCCTTCATGTGATGTTGTGACTTTTGGACCGACATGCTCACACTTTCTAGATCATGACATCTTTTCATCAGAGTAGCAGAAGCATTTTTGTATGTCTTTGATTGTCATGATTTTCTTCAATTAAGTGTGTGTGCTGTGAGCATGCGGTTATGAATTGACTCCTCAATATCGATCATCTGCAACCGACAAATGTTCCTGCAAACAATAGTTCGCAATAAAACACGCGAAAGTGTCTTAGTTCACTTTCGTTGAATAGGGTTGCAAGAACCACGGTTCCCCGTTGATCAGTATAAATACTGCCTGTGATCAGGTAGAATTCCTAAGAATCTCCTTTACAGGGTTTCGCAGCTTGATCTAGCCGTTCTCAAACCGGAGCATCCCAAAGTAGAAAACACGGAGTGAGTGAACCAGCGAATTGAGATTCACTGATTGATGATAAATTGATTTGAAAAACAATCGCGTATTGCTTAAGAGAAAGAGTTTTGTAATACGACGAAGGTTTTATGAGAAAAATCAATTTTCAATCATAAATACTCTTTTGGATTTGAAAAATTAATACACAGTAAATGTGCTGGAGAAAAGAATAGATTTGCACATCGAAAGGTTTTTCAAAAGTATTCGTCGATTCATTTCCTAGACCAAGGTTGATTCAAAAGTGAATCGCCCCATTATTTCAATCCAGTTGTCACAAGCTTGATCTTTTGAAAAGATCTCACATGTCACCCACCAAGAGCTTGTTTGATGTTGGCTCTAGAAGGATTTCCATCTTCATCGTGAATATTTAACATATCACTCGGATGTTCTGGCAAAATTACAAGGATAATGCGTAGGACTCTCAATATATATATTCTTACTTTCCACATTGGGTGAAACAGCAAGTCTTCATTAATTGTGTGTCCTAATGAGATTTCTTGGATGATCTCTTGGCTCTAGACTCTATTGTGCACATTTGGTTTCTTATTCGGAGACTAGGGAGAGGGTCTCCTTCTTCAATATCAACCATCTCTAAGAGAAATTCGATAGATTATGTAGGTTCCCCGTGAGAATGAAACAAATACTTTTAAGAGAACTTGAGTGGATTAGGAAGTTTATTGCAGTGCGTCACTGGGTCCATGACGTCTTGTCTTCAATACCGGCGTTACCTTAGTAACCACCAGTAGCATATGTATTGAACCCAGTTTCTGCCCTAAGGTTGAATTATTGGAGGGCTATTTCTTTTCACCCTTTTCACATTCAATTCTTTTTCATTCTTCAACCCCTTCAGTGCTTACCGAGAATTCATTACTAGAACTTTGTTGGGTTTATTCCAGTTCTAGCTCTTTCTCAGTCTGCCCTCTTCCCATGTTCTCACTTTGCTCCTTTTTTCATCATACCTAAGGACATCTACACTAACTAGTGGATTGTCCCTGGGTAGATCCCTCCGGTTCTGGCGAGATCGTGGGAACTAATACCTAACCTCACCATCCTTATAACTCCAATACATAATGTAAATTGGTCAGTCTTCTGGTACAGTTCTTTCCGCCTTTGAAACCAAATGAAAATCATTTGAAAATCAATCAAGGTACTTGTGATGTGATATCAAAGAATTTTGTACCTTAATTGTTTTTTTATTTTTCATAAATGTTCCCCCACAACATGTGCAATATGATTTTGAAAATTTTTAGCACATGGAGGAAAGAGGACTTTGAAATATTTCCTTGATCACAATTTTCAAAGAAAAACCTTTTGATTTTTTGGTAAATGCTCCCCCTCAATATGTGCGTTGGTTATTTGAAATCATTTAAGTATTTAACACATAGAGGAAGGAGGTTTTTGAAGTACTTCCACGATCACACTTGCCATAGAGAAACCATTTCAAAATCAATCAAGGTACTTATGTTAAAACATAGAAATATTTGTACCTTGATAGTTTATTTTCTTTTGAAATGCTCCCCCTCAATATGTGCATCAATTAATGAAAGCGTTTAGCACATATGGGAGAGCAGCCTGCACTTTTGAATCAAAACAATCACCTTTTATCATATTTCATATTTAAATCACATTCTCTCCCCCGATCAAAAATATCAAACCCTTTGAGATTTTGGATCCCAAATGATTTAAATAGGTTTAGAAACCATGTGAGAAAAGGTGCCCTGATTTAAATGCTCTTCTTGTTTTTTGATAAATGCTCCCCCTCAACATGTGCATCGTGTATTTGAAATCGTTTGGCACATGGAGGAAAGGGTGCTTTTAAAAGTCTGAAGCAATTACCATTTAAACAGATTTGAGATTTAAATCCCGATCTCTCCCCCGATCAAAAATTTTAAACTTTTTGAGATTTGTGATCCCAATTGATTTAAATCATTTAGAAAATTTTGGGGAAAGACGTGGCTTGATTTAATTTTGAAATTAACTGATAAGAACTAATTTTAGACATTAAAAATTGTTAGTGTCAGGTACGATAATTTTAAGAGATCTTTAAGTAAAATAAAAAAAAATTATTTTGAAAGATTATTGATTTTAATGAAAAAAAAATCGTACCCTGACACATAACATTAAATCTTTAGATCACCACTTATTTTGTACAAATGGACTTATTTGAAGAAATATCATTTGAAAATATTTAATTTGGAATCACTCTCCCCCTCAATCGATGACCGTAGTCGTTGATTGAGTGACATATGTTTTAACAAAATGGAGTCCGGTTGATTTTCAAAATTTTGAGTCCGATTTATTTTCAAACAATATTTTTCCAATTTGAGAAATACAAAAATGGTATCATCCACTAATTGTCCTGCACAAAGGCACGTTAGGTGGTTGAAAGTCACAAGCTACTTCTGTTGTTGCTGTAAGGATGGAAGAAACCATCTGCTGATGAAGTGAGACCTCTGAAGTTGTATATATCATGCCAACTATCCATAGAGATCTAATTAAGTTCTGTTTCTTCTTTTGTCGACCCAAGATATAGTTGCCCTTTCCTCTTCTTCTTTTGTGGAAGCAGGGGCGGGAACATTCTCATAAACCATGTTATCTGCATACGTTAGTCAACACAGATAGACAGATATATGGTGGTCGACAACACCCAAACAGCAATCGACTAATAAAAGTCAATCCAACCTAGAAAATCATTCAAACATATCATATAAAGGCATGAGGATTATATTTCTCCCATCAAGCTCAAATCATCTAATCCTAACAATCATATCCTAGGCTCCTAGCCTTTCAAAGTTGGCAAACATCTTTTTCAGTTAAATATATAGGATGATTGAATAAGCCCGTTAGATAATATAAATTTGAAAACATTCTCCCCCTCAATCAATGACTCATTTTATGAAAAGTTTTAAAAATGCTGAAGCCATTGATTGAGTTTGAAAATTTATGAAAACTCCAAGTCTGATTGATTTTTCAAACAACTCATTTTCCACCACTTTTGAAAAACAACAAATATTTTTCTGAAAAGTTTTAGAAAGAAAAAAATTTGTATAGGAACAGCTATCTTTTTGACGACATGCTTTCTCATATTGTTTTGGGATAAGTGCACGAATTTATGAAAATCGATTAAGCATAGCACTTTCCCTTTTTGAAGAACGGGTTGCATATTTGAAATAATAGCAAACCATTGTTTAAGTGCGGGTTACAGTCTGAAATAACTGCAAGCCATAGTTTGAGACATGTTTTGAAAATATTTACACCTTATGTTCGAACTTCATCTAAAGTCCCGTGCCATTATTGAATGACATTTCTAAGACTTTAGATGTTATCGATACTAGAAGACATGTCTTGAGAAAACAATATTTTTGGTATTTTTCAATTTTTTTGATTTTTGTGGATTTTTGTTGGTTTTATATTTTTCTATTTTATTTTTTCTGGTTTTATAATTTTGTATTTTGGTTTTTGAAAAATATTTACAAAGAAGATGATATAGTTTAAGAAGATGATAATACGAGTACCGAGATAAGGATGTCGATCAGCACTTTGAAGAAGATAGAAATCATCATCTCTTAAACTTCCACCACCAAAGCTTTCGAGACTCTTGAATCGTCGTTAGATCTTGAGCCTTCTGAAAGTGAGACTTTGGTAGCTTCCCCCCAAACCGAAAATCTTCTTGTTGAGCAGATTCAAAGCTCTCTTTCAAGCTTGCCTTAGCCAAGTGTACAACGGAGCACACCATATCATCGATCTTGCTGCTCCTTTTAAGAAAGATCATCGATATTCTCCGTTCGGGGTATCATCAAATAGAACAACAACGTATCATCTCACGCTAGAATAACTCTTCTCATATTTCTTTTCCACTGAAGTCTGAAGCGATGCATACCAAAAGGTGTCAAGAGACCACTTCTCCCAAGTAGTTGAATTGATGCAGTCAGTCTCATTGTATAAATGTCAAGAACTCGAATACACATATACCCAAAAGAAAGAATAACTGATAATACCACCCAATGTACACATTTATCTTCCCTGACGATTGTGTACAAAGCTCAAGAACCCGAAGTACCCAAATACCCAAAGAAAGAATAACCGATAGCATTGAAGTAGCAGGTTGAATCACTGATTATCTCTGCGGATATCAACTCCAAAATAAGTGATTAAGTTCGATCATGTGAATCTGCGGAGCGTCCCCAATGTACCCATTTATCTCCCCTGAATATTTCACACTTGTGTACCTCTTTTATCATCAAAAACTGTCTCTTACATCTCTTCCCCCACGTAGTTGGAATAAGAACACTAAAAGCCACGAGATACACTGAATTTCTCTTACATCTTTTAAATCATTTATAAAATTTTGGGGAAAGACGTGGCTTGACTTAATCTTGAAATTAACTGATAAGGACCAATTTTAGACATTAAAGATTGTTAGTGTCAGGTATGATAATTTCCAAAGAAAATTTTTTTGATTTTTTGGTAAATGCTCCCCCTCAATACGTGCGTTGGTTATTTGAAATCATTTAACACATAGAGGAAGGAGGCTTTTTGGCAAAATTTTCTAAATGATTTAAAAGAATAACTGATAACACCACCTAATGTACACATTTATCTTCCCTGACGATTGTGTATAAAGCTCAAGAACCTGAAGTACACAAATACCCAAAGAAAGAATAACCGATAACATTGAAGTAGCAGGTTGAATCACTAATTATCTCTGCGGATATCAACTCCGGAATAAGTGATTAAGTTCGATCATGCGAATCTGCGGAGCGTCCCCAATGTACCCATTTCTCTCCCCTGAATATGTCACACTTGTGTACCCCTTTTATCATCAAAAACTGTCTCTTACATCTCTTCCCCCATGTAGTTGGAATAAGAACACTAAAAGCCACAAGATACACTGAGTTTCACTGCGGTTATGACATTTGTCTTCCCAGAATAACTTCAATTAGGTAGAAGTGTTACGTTCATCATGTGTACTCGTTTTGCTTTTTAGATGTGTGTCTCCTTCCCCCTTGCTGGTTTTGATACTTCAGAATCAGCAACACATTGTAAGCCCATATACTAGAAAACATTTCAGAAGAACACTTGAAATCTTGTGAGAATCAACTTGCTGAAGAACAATGTGAGCAAATCTAATTAGGGATTAAATCAGGATTTTCACTCTCCCCCAATTAGTGCTCTCCCCTAAACTGTCAATCTTTTCGATGAATGCCAGGAATAAGAAGAAGTTTTTTTATAGTTAAATGCAACTCTTCTTTAGTCTTCTAACACGCAGCAGAAAATGTAGAACAGACTGTAGACTCGACCTTCTTCAAGATTTTCCGTTTAGGGAACAAAATGTTAACATCTTCATCTCACCAAATGCATTCCAATTACCTTACATATTGCAAATCCCCTTAACTAAAAAATCCCTCACATCAAACAAGAACAAAAAGATGTTTATCAAGGAAATCAGCCCCGCAATGAACACATGAAATGGTAACACCAAACTAACAATCTTTCACATCAAACAAGAACAGAAAGATATTCGGAATCATCATGATGATGTGTACGTGAAGCATTAACTGAAAGCACTTAATCATTAATCATATTAGTCCGTGAGAAGATGTCAACTAACGGCTCTTAGAAGAAACTCTATGTAAATATGACCCGATAGAAAGAAGCTCGGTTCCTACATGAGTTTGGAGCCGTATGACCATTTATTCTCAGATGTTAATCAACATGCAGTATTTTCACACTTTATCCCCCTCAAGAATTCCATACGAAGTTGCCATTCTTGATTGAACAAGTGAAATCACCCAAATGTAGTCTATTCACACTTCTCCCCCGCAAAAATTGCATATGATGTCGCCGTCGCCATTTTAATTGAGCAAGTGAAATAAGAGTACTAGCAACGGTAAGTCGGTTCACTTGATGACTGAGCGATCATGGAAAAAGCATGAAGCATTTTGATGAAAATGGTCATAAACGAGAGGATTTCTCTTCTTCTGAAGATAAAGCGCACTGAAGCGTACACTTTTCTTTTCTTTAAGGAATGAGGTTTGAACTGAAGTATTCAAACGTCATCTCTCTCTTTTCTACAGCTCTTAGCAAACTTGTTATCAACCCTATTATCATTCAGTCGGCTCTTTGTTGTGACAGCTAATGGAGAAAAACCCAATATGATGAATTTGACTCTGAAGTAAAATAACCCAAACTTGTGACTTAAACTTGCAAAAATGTGTGACTAAGAGCGGTGCATAAAGTTTGTGCAAATTTGAATCCCTAAGTACTCTATACTCTTCACCCAACCAACCATCAAATATAAGATGTACATCACCTATTGAAAATCCACAATTTTATGTGACACTGAGCACTACAACGTAACTCCTTAAAGTGATAGTTATTTTGTGGTAGTAAAAAGGAAGAATCACCCAAAAATAACTAGATTTCCAAATCTTCCTCATTGAAAATGTTAAAAGCTCGAACAAGGATCTCGAAGAATCTTCATCCAACCATCCCCAATACCTTCAGATACTAAGTACACTCACCCGTGAAATTTCACTTCAACCTCAAATAAATAATAATGAATTAACGCCGTCGTCACATCTTGTGGTTTAAAAGCCCAGATCTAGCTCCCTTTGACATTTTAAATGAACTTTGATAATGGTTTTATCCCGACCTTAGTCAAATGTACATAACCCCGTAAAACTTAATGATAACCAAACTGCCATGAAGAATATCCAAACAATCATCCAAGACATGAAGTACACACTTTATCCCTTCTTCGAATTTGAAACCGTAGCACCAGAATCAGATAAGATCCAGAAATACACTTTCCTTTCTCCAAGATGGTTCCATCATCACGGGATTTTACAATTCTATGGTTTAAACCGAGAAATAGTTTCTTTCGAGGGATTTTACAAAACCAAGAATAAACCGTAAACAATGATAGATTGAATGTGTTATGACAACTTTGGTTTTGGTGAATATCTGTTTTAGAGGGACATGCAATGGATCATCAACAATTCTTCTCCCAAATGTAGAATAATTTACAAACCATACTAAGTAAAGTAGTATACACTACTTCTCCCTGGAGGTTGACCATATAGCATCAAAGTACACGTTTCTCCCCCATGATGGTTTCGAACTTTCGAAAGCATCATTGACGTGTACGAACATTTACACGAGAAGTTCTTGTCATAAGAAAACATCTTGAAAAATCATGAATGACATTGAAGATTCTTGAAAGATTTTGCTTAGACTGTGAAGTATCATTGACATTCTGCAGCGTCAAATATCCCATGAAAATTGCTGATCACCTCTCAACCATTAAACACTTTGGCTAACATATCTCTCACATATTATGTCGACATCGCAATGGCCTTTTGGTGAAGTAAGCCCGATATACCAATCTTGAACATGAAGTAGAATTCCCCAGATTTGTTACTTAAGCTTGTATTATCCTTGTGAAAAAGAAATGGTGTACCCAATGTACAAAACCTCTTGACGAATCCTCAACAGCGTGAGACACCAAAAGTGATAGCTACTTTGTAGGTTAAGCAAGAAAGAAACACAAAAGTAACTAGATAGCCAAGTCTTTATCACACCCAATAAATGCCCAAATAAGTCATCTTCGCGGAATGGAAGAGAGAAAGAAAATGAAATAAGTACACGTGCCTGGAAAACCTCACTTCAAATCCAAATAAGAAATACCGAACACAAACAACCCCGTAGTCAACTTTGTACAAACATCAATTCAAGCCGTGAAATAGTATCCTCCGTGAAAATGTATAAACCAAAGTATCAAACCACATAACACAACAGTTCTCATCATTAAATCTCATAACGTAACAAATCTCATTATCAACTTTCATCAAGTCGCAAGTCTCATTATCAAATCGCATGATCAATTTACAACTCGCACGTCTCAAATCTCATCATAAAATCTCATAATATAACAACTCTCACAATCAAATCGCATCATCAACTTACAACTCGCAGCCCATGTGATATACATAACAACCCGCAAAGAATGTAATTATCTAGAGTAATATTCTTCTCCGGTCCCACACTGAGTCTGTCAAGCCCAATCAAACTAACACGCAGCCCACTAACCAAAACACAACACCCGATCCAATTAAAGTCCCATCTACATACAAAACGCACACCGGACTTTAATTTAAATTTGGTTTAGTTTCCGGTCCAACATACACAACGCACACCAGATACAACTCAAATCCTGCCCACGACTTAATATCCGATCCAAGAGTGAGAAAGCTCAATATCCAAAATTCAAATCCAATTATGCAAGTGTAACCAATTCACGTTTAAGCAATTGTACAATTGTTTATCTGAACCAATTATACCAATTGTAACCTTTTTCACGTTTAAGTCATTCTGAATACAAGCCCAATATCCAAAATCCAAATTCCAAGTCTGGTCCGAAAATAATATCTCTCACCCAAAACATATATTAACCAAAATTCAAATCCAGGCCCGGTCCATATGTAGGTCCAACTGCTAACCCTAATTAATCGGGGTATAAAGCACAACAACTCCTAATAACTAGTAACCCTACCCTCTTAGTTCATCCGCCCCCCTCTAAACCTATTTCTCTCATCAAACTCAAATCTGATCTCAAATCCATATCAAATATTATTAAAACTCTTATCATTTGACACACCTAAATCTGTCTATTGGAAAACAACAAGCCTCTCACATATGTACACTCAAAGCCGGACCTGCGCACCAAATCTTTTTGTTATACATGATGACCTTACCACAAGGATGGCTAGAGGTATGGTCTTGGCTTCAAGATCAAACCAAGGTAGGTTTTGATTGTTCCTTTTATTGTGATTGTGTGTCATTAGACGAATCAAGAAAAAGGTATAACGGATATGTTATAATCTTTATCTTTAATATTCGAATATGAATGAAAGTACAATGAAGATTCATTCTTTCGTTTGAATTACCTCTGGTCATGATATACGTTTGAAATATTCGAAAGAAAAGGAACTGAGATCAATGACTTGTTTTGATTTTTCGTTATTTCCTTTTAGCCGAATGTGATAACAGGATGAAACCATAATTGGTTTTGTTCTTTCGTCAGTTTAATTTTGGATATTATTAAAAACATTAGATCAATGATGATTTCTATTTTCGTGCTTTAGACCTTTGGTTTTGATGTTACTTTTGAGTACCACGAAATAGATAAATCTGAGATCAATTTATATTCTTTGTCATGGATCAATGAAGAGATATGGTTCGTGAACATGGATCTTCAAGGTCTTGATGTTACTTTGATATACACGAACATTGACTGAGATCTTGAGATGGTTGGTAGATAGTATGAGTCTTTGTTTAGATTGTGATGGTGAAGATTAGTTGTTGTCGTTGATGAAATAGAGTTGGATATGTTGAGCATAGTCATCTCTTTTTCGTTTATTTTCATTTAGGAATGATGATGGTAAGAACTAAACTGAGGTCCACGTAGTAATTGGTATTTGGTTGCGGTTTACTTCTAGAGTCACGTTTATTGACATAAGATGACTGATGATGTTGGTTAAAAGAAACTGAGGTCGTTTGAGTTATTGTATGTTTGGTTTGAATGGTCAACAAAACGCTTTGTTCATCTTCTTCTATTCTTTAATTTTGATCAAGTCGCATGAGTCTTTATAGTATAGGTGTTTGGCTCTTGTGATGAAGGATCATGCTCTTCTTCAACCTTTCTGTCTTGACAAGTCTAAACGCACCATGTTTTTGGTTCAAATCGCAACATCATTTTGACAAACCGCATAATATTCAAACCGCAACCATACTTCAAAACGCATACATGTCAAACCTCAAGTTTTGGTCAAAACGCACAACCTTTTATCAAACCACACCAATTTATGACAAACCGCAACACTTTCAGTCAAAACGCAAAATCCTTTATACAAACCGCATCTTATGTCAAAATGCAGTTAAGTGTCAAACCGCACATTACCCAACTCACAGTAGACCCAAAACTCACCTGAAACATTAGATCTGGACACGTCTTTAATAACAAACCGCATAGAAGAACTGGACCTCAAAGCGCATCGACGAACATGTTAACCAGTTTCAAACCGCATAGACGAACAATTATAAAACTGTTTAACAAACTGTTTAAAAACCAGATTTAACAACATTAAGGCCAGCAGATTCAACATAAAACCGCTTAAAACCAGAAACAAAACTGCTTAAAAACTTGTTAACAAATAGTTTGAACCAGATTCAAACCACAACAACACGAAACTGTTAACTTCTTAAAACCAGATTCAGAATTAGCATAACCATAATCAAAAACTGCATAAAACCCCAATAAACCATAGTACAACACCGTGTAACAAACCATATCAAGAACAAGTACAAAACCGCATGTAAAACCGCATCAAAGAACGCCTCAAACCACATTAAAAACCGCTCAAAAACCATACGAATCACCAAGAACAACATAACCAGACTTTCAGGGCCGACTTTGAGGGTGTGCAAGATGAGCGACCGCTCAGGGCCCTAGATATTTAGGGCCCCAAAATTTGTCCCATTAATACTTATATGCATGTGTGGACATATTTTTCACGAAGAAAAATATATTTAGATGAGAAAATATCTTAAATGAGTAATATGGTACAAAGTTTAGATAAATAATTACATTATATCTTATAAACGGTGACACTTTATATATAATATTGCTTAACGAAAGGCCTCATTATATAATTTCGTACAGGGCCCTCAAAAATTTCGCTGATTCATGAGACGGCCCTGCAGACTTTGATATCAAATGTAGGATCATTATTTATGTTGTTTGATGATTCAGGTGGTCTTGGATGGTGGAAGAACATGTTAGCCATTTTAGAGAGAGAAAGAGTAGAGAGGGTGTTTTCTAAAGAGAGAAAGTAAAAGGAAAAATGAAAGGTTAGATTAGAAAAGCACCACCCTTCCCTTAGAGGGAAGGGGTATTTATAGTTACATACTACACGTCCCTTATGGACTGTGGATCAGGCATACAGTGGGTAAAGACCCGTCCGTCCTCCACGGTGTTGCTCTAAACTAAGCTACTGACTAAATAACTAGTAAATAACGTAATGTCTACGAGTGTTAGGTTCCCATTTATGTAACACAAGCATTCATATGAAGAAATAAGATAGAAAGTGATCGGTTGAACAAACCAAAACAATATGAGTAGGAATATATAAAAGTTATGCGTGAATATTGAAATGAAATGAACAACCAATCTTCAAATGAAGGTTTACATGGGTATTTATAGGAAGGAACTAGAGCAAAATGCAAGTTCCCTTCCTTTCCCTTATTGGGCTTTGACATAGGCTCATGGGCTTTCTACATGAGCCTAGCCTTAATTACAAACTTAAAAGCTATAATTAAGCTAACTATTGCATATTAATTACTAACACTTGTAATCTAGTTTAGGAGTGATTCCAACAATCTCCCCCTAAGTGTTGGTGATTAATGATTGGAGTGAAAACATTGTAGGTGCTGATGTAATAGTAGCTTTGATGTCTTTTGACATTCTTCTTTCTTGTGAGAAGAAGTGCCTTGATTCAAACAATCTCCCCAGTGTAGAGAAATTGTTTCCTTTGAAGTATTCTGCTTTGATGTCTTTGATTTCTTTGTTCTTTGATCTTTGTTCTTTGTGGTGGTAGTGATAGTATGTTGTGGTTATCTGAACCAGGTCCGCTTCGTTGCTCCAGTGTCTCTACGTCTTTCTTCAACATGCTCACATGCTCTTTGATGTTGGATTTCAGTACTGATGAAATTCTCGTAGTCTTTAAACTTTGTAGATTCTTTGAATTTGACGAAGAATCATTCTGACTTTGTGTTGCCTTTTGAGAGAACTTCAATTAGTGTCGTTGTTGGTATGAGCATGTGAAGAATCTGTACGATCCTTTCCTCCCGCGAGCATCCATAAGAAGAAGACATAAAACATGGGTTAGAAATAATCCAGCACTTACAAGTTTGAACTTCGAGTGTATTAACAGCATAGTGTGAAAACACGACTCTAATTCTCACAAAGGCTGTTCATGAACTGGAGTCCCACAAGTGAGATAACACGATGTACCGAAGTACACCTACAGTTCAGATGAGTCACTGAGGTACACCGAAGCATCACCCCACGACTGTAGACCATTTGATACACACTAAGCCTAACCCACAAGGAGTTACCAAAGTGACCTGCTGTCAGGGCTGTTTGATGTTGACCCTGGCAGGAGTTTCCATTCAATCACTGAGGATCACATTTGTGAACCTCTCATAAATGTTCTCGACAGATTGCTAAGATCTGTGTAGGACTCGATAATGGATCACTTGCGTCCTTAATGTTGAACGACAAGTGATGAAATGTCAAGTGTACCTAAGAGATCTTTTAATGAATCTCGTGGCTCTAGACTCAATAGTGCGCTTTGGTTTTTCCTGAGCGAAGACTAGGGAGAGGGTCTCCTTCTTCAATACCAGCAATCTCTAAGAGAAAGCCGATAGTTTACGTAGGGTTCCCTGTGAGGATGAAACAAGCTTCTGCTGAGAGAAACTTGAGTGGCTAAGAAGGTTTAGTGCATGTGTCACTGGGTCCATGACGACTTTAATCTTCAATACCGGTGTCATCAAGTGACAACCATTAGCATATGAATTGAACCCGGTGTCTGCCCTAAGTTGAATAATCTAGAGGGCTATTTCTTTTCACCCTTTTCTTTACTTTTCTTTTTAATTCTTCAACTCCTTCTTTCTCCAATTCTCATTTTCTCCTTTTTATAATCATACCTAAGGACTTCTAATACTAACTATTGGTGGTGTCCTTGGGTAGATCCCTCTAGCTCTGGCGGATCATAGGACGGTTATTCCTAACCTTAGTCCCCTTATAACTCCATGACTAACCAATGTTGCCATAAAACCATTATCTTGAAAACCTCTCAAAGTGGTTATGAGTTAAAGCATTTTGTATCACTGTGAGAGTTTAGAATTTTGCAGAAATACTCCCCTTCCACACGTGCTTAAGTATTTTGACTGGAATCTGCACTGTGAGAGAAGAGCGCGCACTTTTGAATTGATCAACTCAAGATAGACAATCCCCCGCGAGACACGGTTACGTTGCATAGTTAAAGAGTTACATTGCCAGCTTTAAGGTGACAACTGGCTCTAATAAATACCTTGAAGGTGTGGAAAAACCTCAAAAGGTTGTCAAACCCGTCAAAGTTCATGTCTATCAAGAGTTTCTCGAATGGTACATTCTACTAGGACAAGTCCTTTGCGAGACACGTTTACATCACTAGCAAACTAGCTTGAAATTATTACCCGTCCCGGACAAATATTTTCGATTTACAAACATTTAAGGTCTCGTCAATTCATTGGTTAAGTCTTTTTAGCACGACGATTCATTTGCAATTCACAACATATTTCTTATCACATAATTTTTCTCCCCCTAAAAAATGGCATATAAATGTTATTTTTGACGAAATTTGATATCGAATATGACCATTTCGAGTTTTGTGGGAAGATTACCACGAAGAACAATTTTGTGAACAAAGATTTTAAGCAAATACTCCCCCTCAACAAGATATATTAACTTTTGAGGTTTTGAAAATCATAAGGGGAAGTACTTGTTCTTTTGAGCAAAACTTTGAAGATGAAATTTTTGATTAGTTTTACTCAAAAGTAAGAAGCTTTCACTCCTTTTATAAGGATTGTGGCACTAAAGCGTACCACAGGGTCCTTTCATTACAAGTACGGGTTGTACACTGTTATGTGTACACAAGCCATAGTCATAAATAAATCACACATCCAGATTATAAGATAAGATAAAAATAGATCAAGGGGTACCAGGAGATTCAGGTAATCCAGCAATAACTCCGGGAATGCGTTCTGGACGTTGATAGCCTGTGAGAGATATGCTTGGACGACCACCAACGAAACTCTCCAATGTTCTGAACTGATCCCGCCTAAACAACCTTTCATCAATCCGCGTGATGATCTTCTTAACATCCCTTCTTTCCCTTGAATTCCATCTCTTCGGTGATCTCTTTCAACCTGTATGCTAGCCCGTCCCTAACTTTCTTCAACGTGTGATCCCCAAACTTGTTAAGCTCTTTACACGCCATGAAACAGTTGTGGTGTAGTTCACTTCTGTAGACTACCCCAAATGGTTTCTTGATAAGGGTATATTGAGGAAGTCGGTTGATGTCGGGAAGGTCTAGTTGAGGTTTTGTGAGATTGACCCGTTTTTTATAAGATTCGACAACAAGCTGAATGTCCTCTACATGTTCTTGGATCACAATGCTTTTGATGAAGATTAATAATGACTTGATGTACTCGCGTTAGATAGTTGTGGAGAAATGTCGCATTCGTCCTTGCACCTTAGCGAGATACATATCTTCAATGTCATTTGGTGACAGTCTCGGAAAATTTGCTTCACAGAAGTCATAGTCCTCTTCGTCTTGTCGTTTGACTACAATGTTCTTGAGGAATGTGTAGTCCCACTTCGACGACAGGGTAACATGCTTAATTGCAATGATCCGTTTTCACTAAACACTTCCTTTTTAGACTTAAAAACCTTGCAGCTTCTGTAGAAGATTCTTCGGCATTCAGGCCAATGATGAATCCCATACATCGCATCAAGATCATACTTTTCCACTTTTTCAGCAAACATATGTGTGGCTTCTTCCTCGATGGCTGGATTGTGAGAATAGATTGCTGCTGGGAAAGGAAATGTGAGTGACGTAGCGTACTTCCTTGTCACATCGCTACCGTGTAGAAGAAACTCGAAGTCATTGTTGAAGAAGTAACGGTATGGAATTTGAAGTTGATCCGGTCGGCCAATTGTTGGTTGAGTTTTGGTACAATCAGTGTAGTAGGGAGCCTTGTCTTGTCTTATGAAGTCAATGTTAGCTTCAGGATTGAGCCAATCGATATTGTTCGACATGGCTCGTGCAATGTTGTCGAGATGATATTCAACTTCAATTGCACTTTATGAGCTGTCTTTAAGCAGTTGGAAGGCATCATTCTTTATTCGCCTTAGCTCAGCCTTAATCATCTTCTTCACTCTAAACTGTTATTGAATCAACTTCACATGCTCCATAGTACAACCATCTACCATTTCTTGACCTTCTGGTAATGAGGGTGTAGCATCAACAAGTCTAGAAAACCAGTCGTATTCTTCGGTTGTATCGTCATCTAGCCATGAGACAACATCGGTTGTATCGTCATCTAGCCATGATAAAACAATGATCCTCTATGGATCTCTATAACTCTCTCTAAAGATGTTTTCCTCGAATGTTTTTCTCAAGAGTTTTTTAATACAAAAGCCATATGTTCCTTTTATACACAAGGAACCCTAAATAGACAATAAATATAAAATAAATGCATATTGCTACCTAAAATAGCTCATGCAAATCCTAACAAACTAATACTGATCAACTATATCAGTAGAAATACAATATCAGTAGGAACTATGTCATCAGCAGAAACCATCATAGCTTCAGTAGGAACCTGTCAGTAGAACTTCATCAGTAGGAACTTCTAAAATTCCCAACAATCCTCCCCTAAACTTGAAGTTGACCTGGTTAACTTCAAGTTTCCAGTTAGATGAGTAACGTCGAAAGCATGAGGATTGATACTTTAACTTCTGCAGCAAAATAAAGTAACCAGCAGCAACCAAATCTATATATATCGGCAGCAACTAGACACCATCTTTGAAGAACAAGATTCCACAACAACTCCTATCTTTGAGCAGCAACAGAATCAACAGCATCATGAGTAGATTTGAGAAGCCTTTACCAAGTAGCTACTCACTCTTGGGCTAGCTAGTCCTTTGGTGGAATCATGACATCACCCTGGTGAACTAGTAACCAGTCCAACACTTAGAACATGAATCATTGGTGTATTGGATAACCCTAATGATTTTTGGCAAATCATCATAGCCATAAACGGATTTGACATGTCTTTACCTGTAACCGTTTGCTCAGGACTAGCCAATCCTTTGGTCACCCAATAGGGCAACAACCATGGTGAATTGATGACCATTTCAACTCTCAGCAATGAAGCATGGGTGAGTGAAGTACCCTATGATTTTGAGCAAACCATTACAGCTATCAACGGAATTGAGATGTATTTACCAAAAACCATATGCTTTTGGACTAGCCAACTCTTTGATGGAATGCCGTCATCGTCATGGTGAGTTGATTACCATATATGGATTTCCGCAGCCCTTACCACAAGCCATAATCAGTAAGACATGGTGAGATGAAAACCATTAGTGGATTTATTTATTTATTTATTTATTTTTAACTATAAATATAAAATAAAGAAAGAATAAAAATACACCAAACATGCAAAATATACCATCAAGCAGCAGCAGAAACCAAAGAAATTTGTAGTGTCAGCAGAAACACTAAGCCTCCCTTTAGGCTTATGAGGATCCAACAGCTGCAAAAATGGTTAGAATACAAAAAATACAACAATAAGCCTCCCCTCAATCAATGGACCTGACAAAGACCATTGTTCTTGGGTACCCAGAATGAACCTTTCCTTTGAGTTTTCCAAGAATAACCTGTTGAGGGCTTAACAGTAGTAGCCACTCTTACTCCACCATGGGCCATATTCATATGAGATACATAAGGTGTATATGACTGAAAATAAGAACTTGTAGGTCTATAGGGCATAAGTCTAGCATTTCTGGTCTCCCAACCAGTAGTAACTGGTGAAGAATATCCTCTACCAGAGGGAACTGGAAAAGGCCTGTTAAGCCTATCAGCGGAAACAGATGCATACACCTTTGGCTTATCAGTAAGAACTGGTTTACCTGCTCTCACATGTGCAGCTTTGGGAACAAATGGAGGAATACTAGCAACATTAGTCCATGTGGGTCTAAAGGTCTGTTGGCCATAGGAAACACCCATCCTTTTCTCATAATAATCACAGTCCTTAATAAGATAGAGTTTACTACCACACACAAAACATAATTTCTTCTTAAAAGACTCATTCTTAACACAACTTTGTTTATTACACATAAACTTATCAGAAACAGAACTAGAAGCAAAATTGTGTTTAACAGAATAAGTAACTGGCTTAGTTTTGGGCTCATCATCAGCTACTTTGGACTTGGGTGTGGTCTTGGGTGTGTGCCTAGGTGAATCAGACTTTTCACTTGAATCACATGAGGCATAGTCAGTGGACTTTAGGTCTGACGACTTGTCACTTTTAGAACAAGAGACTGAGTCATTAGTTTTGCTATTAAGGTCTAGCAAGTCACTTGACTTTTTGCCATATAAATGGTGTGATCCATCAAAGTCAACTATGATGGAAAGGTCAGTGGGCACATGTTCTCCTCTAATAGGTCCAGGAACAGCATGTAATTTTTCTTCTTTTACAAAATTAGCTAATCCTGCTAGTGTAGATTTACGTAGGTCATCCCTAGCTTCTAACCCTACATACTTCTTAAAACCTAAACCTATTGCAGTATTAGGATTTTGACTAGCATAGATATGACCAGCTAACTTGTTACCAGATAATAACCATTCTTTATGCCTAGCTACTTCCTCATCTAGTTTATCTTTTAGCACTTGGTTTTCAGAAAGTACATCAGCTTTTTCTTTCTCAGTACGTTTTAAATCAATTTTAGTACATTCTAAATCACTTTCTAACACCCTTATCTTTTCATCATAAGCCAGTTGATTCTTTTGAAACCATACTTTTTGTCTTTCTAATGTTTTTAAAGCCTGTTTATAAGCCTCAACTTCGACATAACATTCATTATATTTAGGTTTCAATTCATCATAGGCTTCCTTAAGGGCATTATATTTTACAACACATCCAAAGACACAAGTATGTACCTGAGAGATGCCCATAATTGCAAATTCTTCAACATCACCTAAAGTATAAGCTTCCTTGCTCATCTTCTTGAATTCAGCCTTTCCACCATACCTTGCTTTGAGTGCATTCCATATATCACATGCATCATCCATATAACGAAAATCTGCTTCATGATCAGCAGGAATAGATTTAAGCAAGGTAGTTCTGGCCTTTGACTCTCTTTGTACAGCAATGTGTTCATCCGCAGTCGTTGGAGGAAGAATAATTATTTTTCCATCGCGATCACTTCCAATCCTTTTCAAACTGTTGCCATTTTGGATCACCTTCCAGATATTCATATCATTATTCATGATCCAGTGTTTCATCTTCTTAGCCCAGACCTCGTACTCATCATTCATCAAATAAGGAAACATAACATCATCCCTATTATTATCAAATTCTGTCATTTTAAATGATGTAAATTGATCAAATGTTGCTGTACCACTTTTGCGAAGAAAACGACGGATCAAACAATAACAAATCTTCAATATGACGTAGAGTATAGGACCACCACCGACAAGTCTTTTAATATTAAATCCCACAAAACCAACTTATAAAACACTAATATCGACCAAACTTTTGCAATTTATCACTAACAAAAACGTTTAACAGCAGAAACGATTTAACAGCAGCAAAGAAAATCAATCAGTACAAATATATATCCCCATACCACTCGTCCAATTACCTAAAGCCTCGTGATCAGTAGGAATCAAAATAATAACCAGCATCAATACCATTTAACGTGACCAAATGAATTAGTGTCCCAATCAAAATGCCCCAAGTGATCAATCGAATAAAATAAAACCAGTATGCAGCAATGTCATCAAATCATAAAATACTCCCCATGTGATGACTTCTCATTGTACTCGTGGGTCCCAACTTGTAAAACACGCTCAACAATTAGCTAAACCCCACGTGATGAACAAGTGATCACTAGGAACAAGACAAATACTACTAACTTTGACCAATTAAAAGTGAATCCAAATCAGTGGAATCAATTGAGTGAGATCAGGGGACCACCGATTTGCATTGGTCTGTCACTACCACCCATGTGATCTCAAAAGTTATAACAGTTAGAAAAGACCACCGATCAAAAATGTATTCAACGTGGGATCTACCAAGGAAAGATCAGTACAATCCGTGCGTATGAACCATGATTCCCAAATAAATGCCGCCCAGATCAGCCAATGTCATTAAAATACAAGCCACCAAACTTATAATATTAGCCAATCAAAATCCAATCATAAGCCGCTAACCAATTCAATAATATACCAATATGTATTTGACCAATTAAATGTCGATTGACAAACAAAGAATAATCGATACCTCAAAATAGAATATTCCTGTTCTTTAAAACTGCTTCAATTCATGAATTAGAGAAAAACCTTATAAACCCTAGATCGAGAGCCACGAGGCTCTAATACCAATTGTTGAAACCAAGATCCGGACTCAACTAGGGTATAAGCAATATTGATTGATTGAATGCACAGTGGAATAATAATTGACACAATCAAAGTTACCAACAAGGTTTTTATGATAAAACAATGATCCTCTATGGATCTCTATAACTCTCTCTAAAGATGTTTTCCTCGAATATTTTTCTCAAGAGTTTTTTAATACAAAAGCCATCTGTTCCTTTTATACACAAGGAACCCTAAATAGACAATAAATATAAAATAAATGCATATTACTACCTAAAATAGCTCATGCAAATCCTAACAAATTAATACTGATTAACTATATCAGTAGAAATACAATATCAGCAGGAACCATGTCATCAGCAGAAACCATCATAGCTTCAGTAGGAACCTGTCAGTAGAACTTCATCAGTAGGAACTTCTAAAATTCCCACTACCTGTACATCTCAATTGAGGAACTTCTGGATCTGTTCCCTTTCTCTCAACATCTCATTTATCCCGTTTTGAAGAAGATTGACTCTGTCAGCGAGCTGATTCAGCTTCCTGTTAACAATGTTACGTTTCTTTGCTTTTCTGACAGCATTGACAATCTTCGCCTTTGCTCGGGATGCCCAAATGTCGGTCGGTTTCTTTACCGATTTGGATGCTGATTTGGTTGTGGCTTTAGATGGTGGAAGAGATGATGATGATGAGTCTGATGATGATGATTCATGAGGAGGGTTGGGGTTCTTTGGTGGTGCAGAAGTTTGTTCTTTGCTATGTTCCTTGCTGTGTTCGGGACTATCTAGAAGATAGTTATCAGCTACCTCCTCAGCCTTTTTCTTTTCTGCAGCCTTAACCTTTGCCTCTTCATCTGCTTGAGCTTGAGCCTCTTTTGCTGCTTTTTCTTTGGCTGCAGCTTCAGCATCTTCTTCTGAAACTTTCTCAGACATCTTCTTCATCTCTGGTTGCTCAAAATCAAAAATTATCTCATCCTCAAGTTGCTTATGTTCTGATTCGTGGGTGGTGGCACCAATTCCCTTACCGGGTTGATTAAATGTATCAGAAACTGGTGTGGTTTGAGTTCCACCACTTGACCCTCTAGGGCCACGAGTTTGTTGTAGTTCGAACTCCTTAGCAACGTGTTAGAGTCTGAGATTGTTCAGCTTTTTCCTGTAGTCTCTGTCTTCATCCAGTTGCTCTTCATCTGAGCTCTTTTCTTCTTCTGGCTCAGCAACTGGAGTTTTACCTTTATCAGCTTTTGGACTGGGAGATTTTTCTACTCTCAAAGTATCATCGATTGGTGTTTCAGAGTAGACAATCTCTTCGTCCGTTTCCTTTTCCTCTAAGCTTTCATCCATTAGTTTTGGTTCTGGTTTGGGAATAGGGATGGCTTCAGTAAGAGGAACTCTCTTCTTGAGTGTGTGAGTTCTCTTTGGGTACCTTCTTGTACTCTCAGTGCTCGCTATACTTCCAGTACTGCCTCTTATGGTCTTCCTAACAGGTGTACGAGACGATTTTTCATCAATGAATCCCACTTTGCCTAATGCAACTGCTTCCAAATAACGTGTGTACGATTGTAGTCCCTTGATATAAGCAGTGAGAAGGCAATCTGGTAATACCGCACCTTGTTTCTTTGTTGTTGAGTCCTTAAATCTGACAACATTGAGTGTGGGCTCAAGTAACACAGAGTGATGTTTGGGGTCATCAAGTCTCAAAGGAATATCTGGATTATACCCTAGAGCCCTTTGGATTAACAATTTTGTGAATCTGATATAAGGGATTTTGGTGCCAGGCTTTTTAAGGTAAGACATCATGTCATCCCAGATCAGAGCTGCAAATTCGATGTGTTTCATGTTGACCATACCCCAAAATATTTGTAGTTCCATGAGCTTGGGATGCTCATGACCACTATCACGTCCTGAAACGGATTTGGCAATCATTATGTAGAGTGTTCTCCATGGCTGGGGGATGTTCTTAAGATCCACTGATGAGTGCTTTGTGATTATCCCAGCAGCTTCATCATAGCCGATGTCGACCATGAACTGTAGAGCGACCTCTTCCGTTGGAGTAGCAGTGTATTCAGTAGGCTCGATGATAGGAAGAAGAAGAATAGCCCTCAAATCTGCAGGAGTGATGGTGACTTGTTTGTTGTTAAGTGTCACTGTCACAACACTTTGACCTTTGACCTTTTGTATAGTGTGCCAGAATTGGTGAATGTAGATCTCCGTCACAGTAGCAGAATTTGTGAGCATGTTCTGGTAAGGGTGAGTCTTCAGAATATCCACTACAATCTGACAAGATGACTCAGAACACGTGAAGTTGTCAAAGTCGACTCTGAGATTATTCTTTCCAATCTTCATTGGGTAACCATTAAGGAAGATGTCTTCAACTGTGAGAACATTTGGTGCATCAACGTTTTCCATTTGGACGTCCATATCGTGATCTGAAAGATATTTAGCCAAAAGAACCAACATATCGAATGACATTATGTTAGTCAAAAGTTGATTTTATTGTCTAATTATTGAATTATGATATGTTAACGAATGTTACGAGTCAAATTTCACTTGTTTGTCCAATAGTCCAAAGTAGTCGTGAAAAGTTTCGTGAATTTATTAACTTTGAGTTTTAAAGTCCAAATTTTCACTAATTATCACAACATATTAACCATTTAAGCTTATTAATGACACTTTGGTTGCGTGACATTATGATTTGTTTATTTACAAGTTTGTACGCGTAACACTTCATAATTTTGGTTAATATAAGGCTTAGGCGTAAATTCCAAGCTTATGCGTAAACAGTTGTGGTAATACGCGTAAGCATAAGCTTATGCGTAGGATCTTGACTTACGCGTAAGAAATGTTACGCGTAGGAAAAGAGAGCCTTAGGCATAAAGCTTACACGTAAGCGTATATGGGAGCTTACGCGTAAGGCTTACTCGTAAGAGTGAACCTTATGCGTAAAGCTTACTGTTTACGCATATCCTTCACATGATACGCGTAGTCCCCTTTGTAGAACCTTACGCGTAAAGGTTACGCGTAAGATTTCTCTTACGCTTAACATTCTACGCGTAAGGTGATCCATATGCGTAGAAACTCAGTTAACCTTGATTCTGAATATTTCACGTATAAAACCTGAAACAAATTAATCATAACATATTCATTAACACAACATTCAATCCCTTTCAGTCTAACATGAAGTCTTAGTCAAAACAGGTTACGCGTAGGATATGCATACGCGTAGAAACTTAAACCCTAGGATTCAAAAATTACGAGTATGAAATCTAGCCATAGGATTGACACCAAATCTTTTTTGGGATATCTTAGAGGGCAAATGAGTTGACTTAAACAAGTTTTAACATCAAAACCTTTATGAATCAAGAATACCTAATTCGTATGAACATAAACCCTAATTCATAATTATCACAGAATTAGTGTTTTTGGGTAAGATTTAAGTGTGGAATTGATCAATTAAGCATGTCACAAACTTGTTTAAACCATCTAATTGTACAGAAACACTCTCAAATGAAAACACCCAATTCCACGCATAAACCCTAAAACTTGAATAATGATTGAAAAACATTTTCTGGGTGGATTTTTATGATGAAAATGGTTTAAAGACTTGATATAAACATTGAAAACACACCCTTAACATAAAAAACATCCAAACGTGATCATGTGTTCTTGAGCTTATGCGTAGAACACATAATCACTCTTATATCAAAATTAAACCGTTGAAAATGCAAACGTTTAAAAACCATTGTTTGAAATCACATAAGAGTGCTTAAATCACTTACAAATTGGAGGATTATAACACGGATTTGTGTAATGAATTTGGAGCGTGGATGAGGTTTGGTAAAAATCCTAAATGTGTAATAAATGTTAAGTGATATAAGTTGGTGAGGTGTTTTTTTGAAAAAAATAGTTTAGACTTTTGACAATGTAAGTCCTTCCACCTTAACCATTTTCATCCACAGCCCATAAGTTCCACTTTAGTTATGTAAAGCATGATTTTTGGAAAGAAACTTGACTACACTCCCCCTCGACTTAATAAATAATGAAATTTTATAATTTTGAGTCCCGGGAGTGTCAATAAACCAGAAATGTGACCACCATTATCAAAGAAACAACCGGGATAAGATAACATGCAAGTACAAGGTTTTATGAAACCGAAAAATATTTACTTTCTCCCCCTCATCACTTGACCGAGAAAATACTGAATTTTGAAAGAGTAAAGTGATGACGAAAGATTTGTACTTGCCATGTTGAAAAAGAAATATAGATAGAAGGATATTTTTGTGGTTTTAGTAGATTTTATATTTTTATATTTTGTTTTTGAAAATATTTACAAAAGAGGTTTTGGTGTTTGACTGGCTTTAAGATTGTTTTAAAAGTTCATCCAGTTCCTCTGGAGTCAAACACCGCATACCAATCCGGTGGACCAACTCAGTAAACCTAGCAGGAGCCAAGGATTTGGTGAGAAGATCTGCCAGTTGGTATTCAGTACCCACAAAGTATAATTCAACGGTACCCTTTTCCACGTGCTCCTTGATGAAATGATATCGAAGATCGATGTGATTTGATTTTGAATGTTGAACAGAGTTGCAAGAGATCGCAATGGCACTTCGATTGTCGCAGTACATCGGGATTCTGTCAAATACGTAACCATAGTCTTTGAGTTGTGTTCTCATCCAAATGACTTGAGCACAACACGCCGACATGGCTACATATTCTACTTCCGTTGAGGACAGCGATGTACAGTCCTGCTTCTTCGATTGCCATGACACCAGTTTATCACCAAGAAATTGTAGAGCTCCTGAAGTACTTTTCCGAGAATCTAAGAAACCTGCGTGATCAGCGTCTGAAAAAGCTATTAGTTCAAAACCAGAATCCTTCGGATACCGGATCCCCAAGTTAATGGTTCCCTTGATGTATCGGAGGATTCTTTTAGCCTCAGAGAGGTGAGTTTCAGTTGGTCTCGACTGATAACGGGAGCAAAGATATACAGCAAAGACAATATCAGGTCTACTGGCTGTTAGCTACATGAGAGACCCAATGATACTTCGGTATTTTGTAGGGTCAACCAATTTCCCATGCAAATCAGCGTCCAGTTTCTTGGTATATGCCATTGGTGTGGCATATGTGTCACAGTCTTGCATTCCATGTTTGTTTAAGATTTCAAGGGCATATTTGGACTGACTCAAGAAAATACCACGGGGTGATTGATGAACTTGCAGTCCTAGAAAGAACGTAAGTTCACCCATCATGGACATTTCAAAATGTTTTTTCATTAGTTTTGAAAAAGCGTTTGAGTACTTTAGATGTGTTGACCCAAAAATGATGTCATCCACATAAATTTGAACGATTAAAATGTATGCCCCGTGATATTGTATGAAAAGTGTAGGGTCGACCGAACCTTTGACAAAATTATTGGCGATAAGAAAGGGTGATAACTTATCATACCACGCCCGAGGGGCTTGTTTGAGACCGTAGAGAGCCTTCTTCAGTTTGTAGACGTGATTGGGGAACTCTGGATCAACGAATCCTTCGGCGGCTAACATAGACCATTTCTTTCAGTTGTCCATTGAGAAAAGCAGTTTTGACGTCCATCTGAAAGACTGTGATGTTCATGTGAGCCGCAAACGCCAGAAAAATCCGTACAGCCTCAAGAAGAGCAACCGGAGCGAATGATTCTTCAAATTCAATACCCTCTTCCTGTCTATAACCCTTAGCTACCAGACATGACTTATTTTTGATTACGGTTCCTTCAGCATCTAATTTGTTTTTCCAAATCCATTTGAGACCAATGACGAAGACCCCTGTTGGTCTTTCAACCAATTCCCATACTTCAAGACGTTTAAACTGATTGAGTTCTTCTTGAATGGATTCAATCCAGTTGTCTTTGGTCATTGCATCTTTAATGTTTTTAGGTTCAGATTGGCAGACAGTGAGTGCATAAATGCAATGTTCACCATCTGTGTGAAGACGTTGTCTTGTTTTGACTGGTTGATTCGGGTTACCAATAATGTTTTCAAGAGGATGGTCTTTCGTCCAACGATGTGTGGAAGGTTGATGTTGATATACATTCTGCAGATTGGGAGGATTCAAATGGCTTGTAGATGATTCTGCAACATCAGGTGTGGCAGTTTCATTAGCAAACGGATTAAAGAATGCATTTGGATCATAATCTGTAGGTGGGGGTACTTCATTGTGCAGAAGATCATCAGCTGGTACAGCGTCGTTGGATGCGGTTTGTTTGACTGTTGTTGTAGAATCAACTGGTGGTGCTTCCTCAACAGTAGTTGTTGTAGTAGGTGTATTAGGTATTGGATTTTGATCAGGTTGAGCAGCGGAAACATTTGATACAGCTGGAGCACATTCATCAATATCATCACTAAACAGAGGAGCAAATAGCTGTTCCATTTGACGTCGAGTTAGTTGTAGACTAGGTTCAGCTGATGATGGGGTTTGAGGGAAGTTTAAACGGTTATGAGAGCTATTATGCTCAGAAGCCATTTCTGTAAGTTCATCTAAATTTGCATGAATCGTTTCCATAATCTCCTTTGTACGACGATTCCAGATCCGAAAACCCTTAGAGTTTTCACAATATCCAACAAAGACTCCAATGTCAGCTTTGCCTTTGAGCTTGCCAAAGTCATCACGATCATTTTTCAGATAACAGAGGGATCCAAATACAGAGATTAGGTTTACGGTTGTGGATAAGCTCATAAGGTGTTTTGTTGTGGCGTTTGGTAATCATTGATCGATTCTGAGTGTAGCATGCAGTGACACGGCTTCAGCCCACAAGTAATCTGGAAGTTTAGCATTTATTAACATCGTTCTTGCAGCTTCCACTAATGTACGGTTTCGTCTTTCAACAACTCCATTTTGTTCCGGTGTTCGTGCAATGGATGTTTGATGCTCAATTCCCACTTTCTCATAATATGCTCGAAGATTTTGATTATTAAATTCAGTTCCTTTGTCTGTTCAAATTTGTCTGACTACGTTTCGGAGCTGAACTTGAATTTTTATGAGAAAGGTGATGATCATCTGTGGAGCTTGATCTTTACTTAGAAGAAAATAAATCCAAGTCCATCTTGAGTAGTCATCTACAATTACCAAGATGTAGCGTTTTCCATTAATCGTCTGCACGCGCATCGGGCCACACAAATCCATGTGAAGAAGATGAAGCACATGCTGTGAGCTGTGTTCCACCTTTGAAGGAAAGTGAGCACGAGTGCTTTTCCCTTGTTCACAAGCTGAACATAGGTGATCTTTAGAATACCGAAATCTCAGGAGACCTTCAACAAGTTTGTACCGTGCAAGATTGGTTATGGTTTGAAAGTTTAAATGTGAGAGACGACGGTGCCATAGCCAAGATTTTGTAGATGTTGCCTTTGAAAGTAGACAAATGGGAGAGAAAGCAATCGTGTCTTGCATTGAGATTGTATAAAGACTTGAATTGCGGGTGCCAGACATAAGATCGTTTCCTTGTAGATCGCGAATGAAACAAGTTTTCTCCCGAAAAGCAACTTCCAAATATCCATCACAGAATTGACCAACTGAGAAGAGATTGTGACCGAGGCCTTCCACATAATAAACCCTACTAATTTTGATGTTACCATTGATGTAATCTCCGTAGCCCATGATAGCTGCGAAGTGATCATTCCCGAATCTGACACTGCCAATAAATTTTGTAACAAAGTTTGATAACAGTTTGAGATTGCCTGTCATGTGTCAGGAACATCCGCTATCAACAATCCAAAGGATGATCTGTATCACCTGCATTACACACAGACGACACAGACGGAATAGAAGTAGATGTGGAACCCGAAGAGTTAGAGGGTTCGGAAGTAGTTATAGTAGAAACACACATGTTAATGATTTTAGGTATCCATTGAAATCCAAGTGTATTATGTAACCATTTCTGCCATCTCCAACTAGTCTTAGCTTTGGTCATAGTGAATTCACTAGGTGATAAGTTCTTCCTAGGAGGTGAAGGTCGTTCTATGGGTACATCAATGATCGTAGTTAGAACACTAGAGGGTGGTTTACCTAGCACAGACTTAGAAGCATTAGTGGGCCTAGAGGTATTCCTTTTTCTATTATTCCTCTTACGATTCAAGATAGCCTTAGCAACACATTTATCATGACAACCAGAAAACATGCTTTTATAACAACCAACACAAGAGGCTTCAAACAAAACATTAAGAGTACTTAAAGACGCAACATTCGTTACATCACTTTGTTCATAACATTTGTCAGACGCAATATCTAAAGTGGGTGCAACTTGAGTTTTATTCAAAGTCCTAGGGTGTTCTTCTACTTCAGCATTCTTTATTGTTCTTTTCTTACGTTGCAACTTCCTATTCTTCCTTGTATTGCTCCTAGGCTGTGAAGTGCGGGCGTTGGGAAAAGAGGCAACTATTCCTGTTTCAGTAGAGGGAAGCATATTAGTTTCTTGTGGTTTGTCATTAGATGTTCTAGAGTCATTTTGAATCTGTGTAGGTGCAGGTACCACAGTGTTACTATCCCTATCTTGCTTAAGTTTCACCAACTCTGCTTTTAGATCATGGATTTTGTGTAACCAATCTTGATTTTGAGAATGAGTGAGTCCATCTTGTCGTAAAACATCTTTGGTGTATGCAAGGTGATCATTAAGGTCTTTTGACGCTTTATCACGAGTCTTTTTGAGTAAATCAAATATGACACTATATTCCTTTTTAAATTTTGAAATTTCTTGTTCATATTTTGAAATTTGACACTTCAAAGACGCGTTTTGATCATCCAGTTGCTCAAGTTTTGGATTAAGAGTTTTTGTATGCAACTGGTTGATTTTGTTTTGCAAAGCGAGTTCTCGATTTTGACAATCTTTTTGACACCATTGAAGACGACGTTTTGCATTTGAAAGCTCGTTTAACAATCGTTCATTTTCAACTTTTAAAGACTTGATTTGTGACACAGTATCAGTATTCTCAACATTTTCAACAGAATCAGCAGAGATATAATCAAATGCATATGCAACAGAATGTAATAACACAATATTATGGATATCATCACAGATAATATCTTCCAATGGTGTCAAAAAGTGCACAATTTCAACAGCCTGATATCCATAATTTGTGTTATTACATTATGTTGCATATGCATTTATCACCAAGAAGTGCACAATCGAAGAAGCAAGACTTATGAAATTCCCTTTCCCAATATAGTGCACAATTTTTCAAGTTTTGAACACGGGGTAAAATTATTTTCTGAAAATATCTCTTTGTTCTCGCGCCTGAGGCGATTGAAAATGTTCAACTTTTATTTCAGGATGAAATTCAATCTCACGTTCTAAAAGTTTGATGTCAGATAGGAAAGTGTCAAAATATCTAAGAATTTGACGACTTTCGGATATTGTTTTAATTTCACTGAGTGAAGGTAAAGGACCATTAATTTGTGCAGAATTAGGTTGGGGACCAACATTATAATACTCAGAAGTAGGTGTGATAACCCAAGGTGTGTTAGAAGTATCCTGTTGTTCGACGAAAGTGATGGCTTTTGAATAGTTAAATGGTTTGTTATAAACAACATTTTCTAATTTTGATCGACTCTCATCTTCTGCATCTAATTCCTCTTGACGATTATATTCAACAACACTCATAATGGAATCATCAATTCTATGTTCTGCACTGTAAACTTCAGGATTTGGTTTGAATGCTCTATTTGAAAACTTTGGTTAGTAATCTGCAAGATTCGGACCATATCCATTTGGATTTGGTTTAAAAGTAAACTTTTGAATCGTTTTTATTGATTCACCATGTTTATAAACAACATTTTGAAACTCTTTGATTTTGTTTTGTAAGTCGACAATTTCCTCAAGATAGTTATCTATTCATTTCGTTGAATGCTTTTTGTACTCAGAGAACTGTTTTTGACAAGTTAACAACTCAGACTTGGCTTTTTGAGTTTCCAAAGTGAGAGCGTTAAGTTGTTGTTTATGATCATATTTCAGTTGTTCTATTTGAGGCAACAAGGCATTCTTGGATGCGACTAGATCACGTATCCGTTGTTCTAATGATTTTTCGTTTTGGTAAGATTTAGCAAAAGCGACTTCAAAACCTTTTTCACGTTATTCTTGAGTTTGAAAAACGTTGAGTTGGTTTTTTAAGCATTCAATATCCCTAGTTAACAGTGCATTTTTGTCCTTTAATTTCTTATTGATGTCCTTGCATATTTGCAGGCGAGATTCTTGGTCTTTAAGTAAGGTCATGAGCTCAGACGGAAGTTCAGCTTGTTCAACGTGAGTCTCAACATGATCATTAGTCAGATCCTCAAGTATAACCACGGAGTCGACTTGATTATCAATGGTAACCATAAGGTCATCTTGATCGTCAAATATAACCGGGATCTATTTGATTATCATCGGAATGAGATGTAGACGGCTCATGTCGAACACTTTGATCCTCGTCGGATACAGATGTAGGCGGAGATATCATATCAGTAATGAATATGGTTTGATCCGGTACTTGAGACAAGCCGTCAGTGTCATACACTGGGCCTGTGTCACGCATGTTGAGTTCATGCATGTTTTCCACCAGCTTCATCCTTAAGAGCCATAAGTAAAGCCTCTTTTTGATAAGCGCTTCCTCTTGTCCTTGGCTTTGGGCATGCATTAGCCAGATGACCCTTCTCATTACAGTTATAACAACGAAGACCATTAATCTCATTCTGAGCATTACCCTGTTCAACCACTTGAGCCCTTTGTTGTTGTGGAGCACCCATGTTATTCCTTCCCATTGGATTAAACCCTTGACCACCGCCCATCTGACGAACATTACCACGATTCTGAACTTCAACACATCCATTGTTAACAACAGCCTGATTTCTTGTGTTTGATGAGGTACGAATGCGATTGTTGGATTTGTTTGAATATCGGCCAAAGGCTCTAGCAATCATGACAAACCCTTGTTGCAATGCATCGAAAGCTTCTGTATCCTCATTAGATTCACTGTAAAGTGCTTGATCATTGTTGTTGTTGTTGTATGGAACCAATTGAGTTTCTTGAGATTGGTGCTGTGACGGATCATATGGTGTAATTGTTGCAGTTGGTTGTGGAGGATTTGTTAAAGTTGTTGGCAAATTCGGGAATTGAGGATAGCATACTTGAGCCCACAAGGCTAGTTTTTGATTATCCGGAAGTGAAGGTGTGACAGGGAGTCCATGGATAACCCTTTATTTGTTAACTTCTTTTTGGTAGGGCTTCAAATAGTCGTACAGCAATCCGTATGTAGCATGATGAAGATTCTTTGCTTGACGGATGAATATGACATACTTTTCCCAATCAGGACCAAGACTACTTGGGAACTTAGTGTTGACTGCAATTCTTAGCATAATGATGTTATGTTTTTCCAAGTCATTGATGATGTCTGAGAATCGATGATGATATGACTCTAATGTCTCTCCTGGTTTAATCATGAAGTGTTCATAAGCCAAGTAAATTTGGATTCCATATCTTCTTGATTGAGTTCAGTACCTTCGATGAGAAGATGAATATGTTCCCACATTGCTTTAGCAGTCTTTTGAGCATCAACACTTCAAAGGATCGGATTGGGTAATCCCAAAAGGATGTATTGCATTGCTAGTTCATCAACTTCAAAATGTAGAAGTTCATCAATATTGAGGTCATTAAGACTTGCAATGTTAGTGACATCACCTCTTGGTGGATTAGTAGTTGGATCTCCGGGTACAGTGACAGTAGGCATCTGAAATGGACCTTCCAGGATGACCTTCTTTAAGAACTTTCCATGTGGCTTCTTTAGATCACAAAACCTAAAGAACCTTATCACCCATTGATCGTAGTTTCCGAGAGTGAGCATTGGAGGTCTATCAAGTGATCCAGCCTCATGAATGGATTGTTGGCTACTTAAAGCTTCACACATCTTTGCAAACCAAGACGGTTCCTTCATAGTATTCCTGGATGGATGTTAATTGTGAAAGTTTGTGTAAGGTTGTACTTGAAGACTACGTGGTGGTTGAATCATTTGTGGTGGAATTGCTCCTTGAGGAAATTGTTATGTTGAAATTGTTGTTGTTGATGTTGTTGAATTTGTTGATAAAATTGTTGTTGTTGATTGAGTTGTTGTTTTTGTTGTTGTTGTTGTTGAGGATACACATGAGAGAAGTAGCTTGAGTATGGTGGTTGAGACATCTTGAAACTTGTGTTGAAAAATGGATCTTTGTAGTTGAATGAAACTTTGTAGATGAAGTATCCTTATGCATAGAAATCAAGCTTAGGCAAAGAAAAAACTTAGGCATAAAAACACCAACGTACGCGTAAGAGGTTAGCTTACGCGTAGGGTTAAGGAAACCTTAGCTTATGCGTAAGACAAAAGCTTAGTAGTAGAATGCTTATGCGTAAGACAAGGCTTAGGCGTAAGAAAATGCTTATGCGTAAAGATTCTACGCGTAAGAGTTTGCTTTGGCGTAAAACTAGGGTTTTGCCCAAAAATCATTTACACTTATCCCAGTGTAAAAGATATCCAAAGTCGATGTATTTTCAGGCTTATCCAAACAAGAAAACACTGAGTAAACCAAGAACACTGAAGATCAAACCAAGGAAACCTTACGCGTAAGATTAGGGTTTTCTTATGCGTAAGATTTGTCAAAATCTTCCAAAGCTTTGATTTCTGCCTAAAAGTGTTTCTAAACCCGAGTTTTGTGATGAAACAGTTTCAATATCACCAAAATAACACAAAAATGTGAAACTTGATGATCCAACACGGTTATACACCTTACGCGTAAAACATACTACACGTATGAAACCAAGCTCAAAAACAATGAAAAACACATAAAGTTTCAAACTTTTTGCCAAAAACTTAAACTTTAACACCAAATAACCTTGAAAGGACAAGAATCTTGAGTTTTAAAGTGTAAAAATGAAAGCTTTTATGCGTATAAAGATTTTAAGACCGAAACTTATGCGTAGGAAAGAAAAACTTCAAAAACAAAATTGTTCACCCAACTATTTGGTGATTGATACCACTGTTAGGTTCCCATTTATGTAACACAAGCATTCATATGAAGAAATAAGATAGAAAGTGATCGGTTGAACAAACCAAAAGAATACGCGTAGGAATATATAAAAGTTATGCGTGAATATTGAAATGAAATGAACAACCAACCTTCAAATAAAGGTTTACATGGGTATTTATAGGAAGGAACTAGGGCAACATGCAAGTTCTCTTCCTTTCCCTTATTGGGCTTTGGCATAGGCTCATGGACTTTCTACATGAGCCTAGCCTTAATTACAAACTTAAAAGCCATAATTAAGCTAACTATTGCATATTAATTACTAACACTTGTAATCTAGTTTAGGAGTGATTCCATCAACGAGCTAAGATATACTAGACTATAATTGGGGTGACTAACTCTTCAACATGGATTTTCAAAATCCCAACACTAAGTCAAGTGCAAGTGTTTCAGAAGAAAGGCATAGATCCTTCAACTTACAACATTACCTTTTTTCACGCTGACAAAACACCGAAGCAGGGAGGGATATTTGGTGATTGTGGTATTTGGGTATGTGTTTTTTATATCGCTTGGATTATGGTGTGTCGTTCGATGTTAATGATCCTATTCAGGCTGCACTTGCATACCGTGAACAAATGGCTAAGTTTTTTTTAGACACAGGGTTTGCGTTTAATCATCTATCCAGTATGTTGTAGCCTCTTCAAACAATTGCTGACCATGTGATCCCTTTAATGGGTTCAATTTTTTTATGTGTACTCTTCTTGCATGTATCGAGTATGATGTATTCTATTCGATGTCGTGTGTCATATACGCTGGCTAAGGGTGTTCAAAAAACCCGAGAAACCAACAAACAGAGCTGAACCACTCAACCCGAAACCGAAAAAACCAAAACTGAAAAAAACCGAAACCGGAAAAACCCGCTTATCACAGTTCGGTTTCGGGTTTTAGTTTTAGATATTTGCAGTTAACCGAACCAAACCGTGTATAATATACATGAAGGTTTCAACAAAATACTCAGATAATTATACAAATATTGATTTTATCATTGCACTACTTTTATTGTATAACGACTTTTTTACTCACAATGTAAACATTTACTAGATATTTTTGGATGAAAATTGATTAATGCGATCTTAACATACATATACGTCGAATAAATACTTATGCTAATATGAAACGTACGTTTATTTGAATTCAAGTATTGTGTTGAATCAACTTTAATATCATGTTAATCTATTTGATGCTATTTAGTTTTACTAATAGTATATTTTACGTTTTAAATCATGTAATTGTTCATACGACCAAACTCAATTAAGCATCTAAAATGGTTAACCGTGACCTGAACCGTGGGTAACAGCTAACTTCGGTTACCCGCAAGTCCGGTTACCTGCCTAGTATGGTTCGGTTTCGGATAGTGAAATGAATTACCCGCCCCGCGATGGATAGTTAAAATCTTCCAACTAACCGAACCGAACTGCCCCGTGAACACCCCTAACGCTGGCAACGTTACTTTATGTTTAATTTTTGTAAATTGGCAATCATTGAGAGTAAATTTTTATTGCGGTTTTAATTAAATTATGTAAAGTTTAATATGTTAACATGCTACTAAACACCAAATCAAAAAGATAAGCAAGAAACCACACACCAAATACAAGCATACACCAAAAACCCATGCATGCTAGTTTCTATGTATTGTCCAATAGGTAATAGCACTAGATCTATTATTAAATAGGGCAAATCACCTAGAAATGTAGTTAACTTGCCACTTTTTCCCATTGTATGTAGCATTCTTTTTTTTTCTCATTCTGTCAATAAACTTCTATCGTTAGTCCTTTGTGTGTACCCGTTACCAAAAAAACCTGCATCGTTAGTCCTTTATGCTAACAGCCGTTAATAAATAACTTAAAATTTGGTTATCTTACGCTAAACTTGCGTCGTTGGTCCTTTATACTAACAATCGTTAAAAATAACTTAAAATTTGGTTTTCTTACGTTTCCGTCCGTTTTTTCACGTTTTATGCGTTTTTACGTTTTCGTTCGTTTTAACACGCTTTCGTCCGTTTTTCACGTTTTTATCAGTTTTTACACGTTTTCATTCGTTTTTACACGTTTTCGTATGTTTTTTCACTTTTCTTCTGTTTTTCCCCGTTTCATTCGTTTTTACACGTTTTCATCCATTTTACACATTTTCGTCCATTTTTGCATGTTTTCGTTCGTTTTTACATGTTTTCATCCGTTTTAACACGGTTTCGTCCGTTTTAACACGGGTTCGTCTATTTTTTTCACGTTTTCATCTGTTTTACACGTTTTCATCCGTTTTAACATGGTTTCGTCTGTTTTTTTCACGTTTTCATTTATTATTTCACGTTTTCATCCGTTTTTGCACGTTTTCGTCCGTTTTTGCACGTTTTCGTTCGTTATTTCACGTTTTCGTCCGTTGTTTCACGTTTTCATCCGTTGTTTCACGTTTTCATCCGTTTTTACACGTTTTCATCCGTTGTTTCATGTTTTCGTTCGTGTTTGCACATTTTGTGTAAAAACGGATGAAATCGTGAAAAAAACAGACGAAAACGTGTAGAGACGGATGAAAACGTGTAAAAACAGAGGAAAACGAGAAAAACGGAAAAAAACGTGTTAAAACAGAAAAAATTGTGTAAAAACATACGAAATCTTGCAAAAACTGTCGAAAACGTGCAAAAACGGATGTAAACGTGTAAAAACGGATGAAAACATGAGAAAACTTACGAAAGCGTGTTAAAACGGACCAAAACGTGTAAAGACGGACGAAAACGTGAAAAACAGACGAAAACGTGTAAAAACGGATGAAAACGTGTTAAAACGGATGAAAACGTGAAAAACGGATGAAAACGTGCAAAAACGTGCAAAAACATGCAAAAACGGATGTAAACGTGTAAAACGGATGAAAACGCGAAAAAACTGATGAAAGCGTGTTAAAACGGACCAAAACGTAAAGACTAATTTAAAACGTGAAAAACGGACGAAGCGTGTAAAACGGATGAAGACATGTAAAACGGATGAAAACGTGGAAAACGGACGAAACGTGTTAGAACGGACAAAAACGTGTAAGAAGGGATGAAAGCGTGCATAAACGGACGAAAATGTGTTAAAACGGATGAAAACGTTGTAAAACGCATGAAAATGTGAAAAAACGGAAGAAAACGTGTAAAAACGGACGAATACGTGTAAAAGCGAATGAAAATGTGCAAAAACGTGTAAAAACGTGAAAAAACGAATGAAACGGGGAAAAACAGAAGAAAAGTGAAAAAAACAGACGAAAACGTGTAAAAACGAATGAAAACGTGTAAAAACTGATGAAAACGTAAAAAAACGGACGAATGCGTGTTAAAACGAACGAAAACGTGTAAAAACGTATGAAAACGTGAAAAAAAAACGGACGGAAACGTAAGAAAACCAAATTTTAAGCTATTTTTTACCGATTGTTATTATAAAGGACCAACGACGCAAGTTTAGCGTAAGATAACCAAATTTTAAGTTATTTATTAACGGTCGTTAGCATAAAGGACTAACGATGCATGTTTTTTTGGTAACGGGTACACACAAAGGACTAACGATAGAAGTTTATTGACAGAATGAGAAAAAAAAAGAATGCTACATACATGAGAAAAAATGACAAGTTAACTACAGATTTGCCCTATTAAATATGTAAGAGAGATAAAAAGCACGATATATCTTGGGAACTATCAACTAATAACCTAATAACCACATAGTTTTCTTTGTATTTTCAGTTTTTACAAAAGGGATGGGATCTACTCATACAGAATCAACAAACTGTGATGAGATTTTGTTTGACGATTGGATGTAAGTTTGTGTATTATTTTTTCTATTCTTCTTAAAGATTTATTTTTTGTCTACTAATATATGTTTGTTTTAAGGGGTAATTCTCAAAAGAGGACAAAAAGGTCCATAGTGATCACTTTGAGGTACAAAAATAAAGTCTCTTCTCAAATTGGTCATATGCGAATGTGCGAATGTGCGACTCCATCCAACGTGCGACACGTGTCCACTTATTTAATATTAAAGTACAGCGGGTAGGTGAAACATTGACTTTAATTTTTTGGCTAAATACAAATATACCTTTCTTTTAAATACAAATAAATACTAATTATTCACACTTTATCATTATCTCTTCCATATTCTCCTTCTCCCTCATTCACCACCCGCCACCACCGCCTCCAAATCCGTCATCATCACCACCACCTGATACTTCCAACACCACCACCAAATCTGTCATCATCCACGGCAACCAAGCTGTAACCCAGATCCCATCGGAGTCATCCCTAGCAACTCACCGGTGCCGGAGCTCGGTAACTCACTAACACTTTCAGTTACAATTTTAAACAAGCCGGCTAAATAAGCTGATTCAAACGCCCTATTACTATATTGTGTTACCTCACTTATGGCAACTTTCCTAAACACCATTTTTAACAAGTGAGAATCCCAAACACCCAACTTCTTAGATCCTCAAAAAACCAAGAACCAACAATGGATCCCTCAACAACAAACGACGATTCATTCGCAATCGGAACACTCCTCTCACTGACAACTACATTCAACGAAACCTTCGAATGCCAGGTCATAACCTACGACAGACCATCCGACATACTTGTCCTTCAAGAAGGCTTAAAGTCCTCACAATCTTCAAGACACAACATTCGCCTCTTAAAAGCTAATTTTATAAAAGAATTCACCTTTTTGGGACAATCTGTTGATGACCCACTTGATTTCAAGAAGTGTTTTCTTGATTTGAATTCTCTTCAGAGTAAAGAAGAGGCTACTGTTAGGTAAAAATGATTTTTTTTTTTTTTTTTTTTTGGTGATTATTGATGGGTTTTGGCCTTTTGGGGTTTGATGAAAACCCATTTGGGGTTTTTTGTATTGGTGATGTTTAGTGCGTGAATTTGGGTGTTTTTTGTTATGCATACTAGGTGTTTGATGAATTGCTTCTTAGTGGTTTTAATGGATCTGAAGATGAAGATGTTTTTTGATAGTGATTATAAAAAAATGAAAGAAAGAAGATCTGAAGATGTTTTTTTTTTATGTTTTTATGAGTGGAAGATATAAAAGAAGAAGACGAATGAGAACAAAATTTGTAAATGAAATTCATTAGTTGATTACCAAATTTGCCTAGTTGATTACACTTGGGTGTCGCCGTAAAAAAGAAAAAGAAAAAGTTGGCCGGAATAAATGGGTGTCGCCGGAATATATGGTAAAAGAGTTGTTGATGATGATGGTAAATAAAAAAAAAGAAGGTATTTTTGTCTTTTTATCACTCTTGTAATAAGACAAAAAAGAGAATATATAGGAAAACACCCAACTATCAATGTACTTTAATATTAAATAAGTGGACACGTGTCGCACGTTGGATGGAGTCGCACATTTGCACATTCGCACATGACCAATTTGAGAAGAGACTTTATTTTTGCACCTTAAAGTGATCACTATGGACCTTTTTGTCCTATTTTGAGAATTACCCCTTGTTTTAATTCTTTCAGCTGTTACACAGGAACTCCCATCATGTTGACGAGTGTGTCTTTGAGGTATATCATGGTAGTGTTTTTATGGTTCTTCCACTAAGGTACGCTGGTGTAGAAGTTATAGACATGAAGTTACCTAGGTCATGTAGGTTATCTTATTTTGAAATGTGTGACCTTTTGTTGAAAAACATAAAAGAAGATATATGGGCCTGGTTTTATTGTAAACCTGGGTGTAGTTTAAAAGAAGGTGTGACCATTGTCGAAACTGATAATGATGTGAACAAAATGTTTGAATTGGTTGATATTCATGGGCTCATTGAGGTCTATGTCAGTGCAATTCCGCAAGCAACCTTAGTTGACCATTATTATAAGAACTTGCCTTTTGATGACTCTGACGTTGAGGTAACATCTAGAGTTAGAATTCATGAACAAAAAAGAAAAGATATAGATAACATGACGTTGGAAGAAATAAGGGATTGGGAACATTCAGAACAAAATTCACCAGGTATCCTAAGGATACCTTATGTTAAGCCTTGGGTTGAAGCAAGTCTTTTTAGAGGGAGGGGAGAGATTCCATATAATGATGACTTCTTAAGTTGTCTGTCATTTTTAAGGTCTGTTAACAACCCGTACATCCCAAAGGACTGTGACTGTGGCTGTAGGTCTCCGACTTTTTTAAGGTCCCTTGCTGAAGTTGGAGGGTCGACAGAAAGTGGGTTTGGGTCTAGTCTTATAAATGGTAGCATGGCTGTTAATGTTGTTGACGATGGTCATACAGTTGGATCATCTACTGTTATCCAAAATGTGTCAAAGGAAATTGGTTTCAAAGCTAGTCCATTCAAAGGTAAGAATCTTTTAAATGACTTTGAAGACGCTGTAGATGATGACATTCAGGATGTTGCGGTTGTGTCAATTGTGGGAGGGTCTAATGCGATCCCATATGTGTCAACCGAGAAGAAACTTTCTGAATCTAGTCTTTTAAATGGAAAAAGTCTTTTTAACGACCTAGATGCAGTTCCTATAGTTGGAGGGTCAACTGTTATCCAGTATGTGTCAAAGGAAAGACGTTTTCAAGCTAGAACTTCAAAAGGTAGGAAACTTTTTGATTACTTTGAATCCGTTGGAAGCCATGGTTCTGTTGCTTTTGTGTGATTATGTTGAGTATGAGGGTGGTGGTAAGGATGAAGGAGTAACATGTCAGGCTGTTGGACATACAATTGTCAAGAAAATGTCTAGCAACAATGGTTCCCAATCTTGATGCTCTAATATTCAGTAACTTCTGCTTGTTTATGTGCACTTTCTAAGTAGTTGTTGTCTAAGTGTTGTTGTAGTAGCTTATACGTTGAACTTTTTAAGTAATGTGACTTGTTGTAGTTTGCAATGCTTTTGTTTAAATTTTCAATGTTGTAACAAAATGCCTTGCAATACTGTATATATTGTGTTATAAGGTTATGTATTATGTTTAATTATGTATGAACTTGCTAAACTTAAAATACAAATTGTCAAGTTGCTAAACATTAACAATGCATGTATCATCAAGTGTAATGGATTTGAACTTTTAATTGCCGTACTTGGTCACTATACGTATAAATTTGCTACACATAGATCATTTTAATCTTTTTGCCCATTCCCAATGTCGAGCAACCTAGCGACTAACTTTGAGCGACTTAGCAACATATCACCTTTTTGTACTTTACACATCAAATTTTTCAGTACTTTTGCAAAAAGTTATATTTTTAAAATACTTTTTAAACATTTTTTTAACTGAAATTATCTAGCGAATTTATAAAAGACTTGAGCGACGTAACATTATTTAAGCGACATTTTCTATTTTCCCAACTAAGTGTTTGTTCACGTTGGTTTTCCACTAACCTTTTTTAAATAATTAACCCACCCCTTGTAATAATTTTGCATCACATTCTTCCACATTAATCCCCAAATCAATTTTAGGGTTTGAGAAACCATCTCTTCCACCATGAACGTCTTATGTGGCTGTGGTGAAGTTGCAAGGCTGCAAACATCTTGGACACAGCATAACCCCGCAAGAAGGTTTCTTGGTTGCCCCAAATACTTGGATCCGACGACAAATTGCAACTTTTTTCAATGGGTTGATGCTCCATTACCAAATCGTTGGTATCAAGCAAGGATGTATGAGGTTAGGTGTAAGTTTCTTTTGGCTTAGAAGTATTTGGTTAGGTGTAAGTTGTGGTATGATCTGGTGTAAGGCTATTTTGAGTAACTTTTACTATTGAGCGATTTTTTTGAGAGACTTAATTTGGGCGACTTTTAACACACTATCACTACCAAAGTTTTTAGGTATAGCTATTTAGATGTTGTGTTATGTGTGTTGCTTTAGTAAACAGTGTTCCTTGCTTGAAGTAGATCAAATCTATATGAGTCTATCTTACCAGTGATCCTTAGTTAATCCACTATGCTATCCTAGTCACCTTATATTTATTCGTGGCAACCGAGCTTTCATATTCCACAATATTCGTCTGATATGAGAAAGACACCCATCCTTCTGTAATTTTATGTTCTAACGTTCCCGTAGGATCGCTTGTCTCTATTAATAGGAGGCTTTCAATGAAACCTTCTTCTAAAATAGGGACAGCCGGTCCTACCGGAACGTTGAACATGAAGCTAGGGATGCAAATGAAAAATTCAGTGCTTGCCCCAAAATATATTATAAGGTATGACCCTCGTTGTTTTAGTTGAATAATCCTTTTGTATGTGTAACTTGGTAGTCATGCTTGTATCTTTTAATCTGAATAAATTGAAGTTTAACTTCTTTTGTATAACATTATTCTGTTGAATTCTTCATGTAATGGCATTATTGTTGTTTGTGCTTGAGTTTGTTGACATAATGACATTATCACAACTAAGGCATATATGTTGTTCATAAAACCTGTTTGAATACCGAGTTGTCAAATTTAAAAACCTAGCCAATAAATACCCATTCAAGTCATACACTCATCTCATACACTCAACACATAAACAACTCATATACTCAACTCATATACGGATTTTCAAAAATGTCACACAAAGATTTCTCTCAAAAATTCCCTAGTCCACCACAAAATGAACATGATTATGACGCTTCACCGGAATATCTCTTCCCGATATTCCTAAATGAAAATGAACCGCTAAACGAAAATGAACCGGAAAACTGATAAGGATTTAAAACGTACACTTTTAAGGGGTCATTTAAGCCCTTAATCGCCCACTTTTATATCCGTTACTGCTTAATTTCGTTCCTTTTCACTTTTTAGGTCTCTTGGAAGCAAAATGCTGGAATGATGCTTATTTGGACGAAAAGGAGTGAATATATGAAGAAAATGGCTAAGTCAAGATCAAAGACACTCAAGCTGCTGAATTTGAAGCTGACGGCGTCCCAATTAAAGGGCGACGCCGTCCCTTTATATGTAATTAAATTTGTGACGATTCAATAGACTTTTTGCTAAATTACACCTGACGGCGTCAGGCTTTAAAGAGGAAGGGCGTCACTAAGACTTTGCATCTCAGACGGCCTAGATCCAAATTCAGACGATGTCACTACTGAAGCCCGACGGCGTCACACCACAATGTGACGCCGTACCAACTATTACTTGGCCAAGACGAAACCCTAATGACGGTGATCTGACGACGTCCCACCTATAAGGCGACGCCGTCGCATATGTAAAACTATATATAGAAATCGAATTTTCAGAATTTGAGGAGGTAGACTTGTGGAGTAAAAACCTAACACGATTGTAGTCTGGTTTGGACACTATTGTAGGGTTCCCAAACCCTATTTTACATCAAGATAAGTGTTTTATTCCCTTGATTTCATTATGTCTTCGATTGAATGTGTGTATGCTTGCATGTTTAAGATGTCCGGCTAAATTTCTTGTGTGTTTGCTTAGATCTATGAAACCTAGTTATTAATTATTGATTGGTTGTCTCTTATCTTAATTGTAAATGGCTTAGGAGTGTACTAGGCTATCGTTTTGTTTGAATGCTTGAGTAATCTTTGTGAACCTTAGTTTATAAGTCACTTAATGGATTTGTAGGTTAAACATCCAAAGATAACCCTTAAAGTTAGTTTATGAATCCTAGAGAATTTTGTAGGCAATAACCTTAAGGTAGTCTCAAAGAGTTAGGGAAAAAAGCATACCCTACGACCTTAGAAAACATAACGCGTTAAGAATAAGAACGTGGCAATTCAACCACCAATAAAAGATAACTAGGGAGTAATAGTATCTAGGTGAACATATTTTTAATCATCATACGAGCACACATCAATAGACGTAATACTACCCATAGTTTAGATAATTAGATAGTAGAAGTTATCGGTAGAAGTACCACCCCCCAAATCCAAACCCCGAGATTTTACCCTTAGCTTTCTAAAATATATAAAAAGATAAAAAATAATCTTCCTCAACCTCAATCTTAGCGTAGTACACTTCTTACTAGCATTCCTATTCCCCTAGAGAACGATATCAATACCCGAGGCTTACCCAATACTACACTACAACGATTAGGTTCACTGCCTAGGGTGTTGAAAAACTTGCTTGACGAAAAGGAAGTTTCCTTTGACCCCGAACGCGCGTTGTATGCGTATCAAGTTTTTGGTGCCGCTGCTGGGGAATAGAATAGCTAGTTAGATTTCTATCTCGTTTAGGTTCTCTTGCTTGATTCCTATCAAGTAAGATTTTTTCTCATTTTTTAGCGTCCTCGTAGTCTATCCCCCTTCTTCATGAATTTGTTTGTAAATCCCATCACTCACCATGATTGGCATCTTTTGTCGTAGAAACTTTGTACTACCCGCTCCCAATCCCCCTCCCAATCCTGAAATTGAAAACGCAATCTCACAAAACCTTTCACCCGTTCACTACTTTGGAAATCACCTAGGGCATAATGAAATAAATTGGCAACAACATAGTCCTTTCTATGACTCGGATTCCGATGAAGAATTTGACTATGGAGAGGCACTTGATAATGGGGAGGTCATCGATGAAGTTAGTTTTGAGATGTAGGAATACCTCTCCCAATGTTTTGACCCTAGGTGTAGAATTGAGGTTGATGTCCCCTTTAACATGCGATTCCCTTGTAAAACAGGATTAGAAGGTTTTGACGCATACTTGAATTCGTTTTTACCTTTAAACTTAATCTCAAGGAACTTATATAATAAAATTAAGGTACACGAGTTAGCTTATCAAGGGAACAATGTTGTTGACGTGGTCACTCACTTGCACGTATTTGTTGGAAGCTTTGCTTATTTGGTAGAATTCATGGTCTTAGAAAACTTAGGAGAATTTATTGATAAAAACCTCACTCAAGTGATATTTGGAAAGCCTTTTAAGAGGATGACTAAGTTAAATGAACGAATGATTGATGGTTTAATTATATTCTCTAATGAAGTTGAAGATTTTGTCTATCAAATGCCCCGTGCTCACCCTAGGTTTAAACACAAGGATATTGAGGCATGTAATCGAATGACTCCTATTCCATTACTTAGTGAAAGGGATAAGCAAAATGGACTTAGGTACCCGTATGAGAAAACCAAGAGATATTATAAAAGGTGCCTCGAGCTAGGAGATGATTATAAGAAAGACGAAAGGACATTGGAATGGCTTAGATATGGGCACGTAAGCGTGCACGAGACAAAGTAGGAGCACAACTCTGAGTCTAGCTACAAGACTCATAAATAAAGAAAAGCGCTTCGTGGGAGGCAACCAATTCTTAATTGTTTGCTTGTTTATGTGTCATATATATTTTCATTGATTGTTTATTCTCATGTTTAAATTTGTGAAAATGCTTTATTCTGTCTTTAACCTCGTCTTAATTACATATAAAGGTATTTTACAAAAAGGATAAGTGTGGGGAGGATTACACACATTTTAAAAGACGTGAACATGAGAATTACGATTATTGAAATTGATATATTTGTGTGTTTGTTAGAGTCAAATGCTTGTATCTAGTCATAATAGATGTTTTGTAGGAAGTTTTCCAGAATTTAAAGGTGCAATTTTTCCAGAATTTTTCCAGGAAAATGCAGCAGACCAGTTTCTGTCAGGATAACCTGACGGTGTCAATATTAGAACCTGACGACGTCAGGAGGAGCAGAAGCAGCTTATATAATTTTTCTCATTTTCTGTGCTAATTATAAATTTTTGGAAATTCTTAGGTCTTAATTTTCTAGAAAATCTGCAAACATCCATTCCACAAACATTATATCCTAGTGTAGTTGAGTCATATATAGTTTTACCGCCGATTTTACATGAAGGTTTTGTCTATTTTCTTAAAGTGTGCAGGTTTTGTTTATCAAGAAGAAGAAACATAATATTAGATGGAGCTTATCACACAAACATTCTTCTTGGAAAAGAATTTAACCACTACTTCACAAGGATCCTACTGAGCTAATAAGGGGAGTACTAGTTTCTTTCTCTTTTAATTACCTTCCATTATCATAACTTTGATACTTTCGAGGAACATTGGGGACAATGTTCAGTTTAAGTGTAGGGAGGGAGAATAAAAAGGGAACTTTGAAACTATGCTTATCCTTGAATATTTGTCTTGTCCTATTTCATTTGTGTAATAAGCCATGAGAAATATCGGTTAGGGCAATTTTAGCGCCAAATTTAAAAAATTTCATGACATGTACGAGTGGGTTTTTTGTCTTAATAAAGCGTCTCATGGATAGGAGTTATATGACTAGCACAAAAACTGTTTACCACTCAAATTCCACCCCAAAATTGTGAGGTTCACCCCTAGATCTATAGGAATTAAAACATTCACTTTTAATGCTTAGAGAGTGTACCGGTAGTATAATAGATTCTAGAACTTGTTTTGTGATGCATCCCGAGATCGTTAGTGAGATTACACTTGTGTAGTTAGGAATAACTAAATGTTAAGAGGCATTAGGATAACCCTTGTTTGATACCCGTATTATAATTACTTCTTCCACATCGGTTGAGTAATTACCCCACACCCTTGCGATGTACTCATCTTTAGTACACAATACCCCTAGTTAACCCCTCAGAGCCTATCTTTTTGCGGTTCTCGTGATGTTTCGGTTTTCTAGAATATCAATGAAGAACATTGTTTACAATCCACCCACAAATGTACACCTAAATTCCCTTAGCCTACCTTGTATGCACTCACCTTTAGTGCATTATTGTTATCATACTAAACCCTTGGTTCAATTATCTAGTTACTTGCATGGTTGCTAAGTCGAGTCATATCTTTTGTACACAGTTTTGGAATGATTGAGACTCATGGGTAAAGTTAAATTTTATGGAGTGACGGGAAAGAATGTTAAATTAAAATTCCCTTTATTTACGTAATAAGGTACTCCAAGTGTTTTGATCTTTTCAATTCGGGTCAAATTAGTGTTAGAGTAATAAAAACTCAAGTGTAGGGATGCTCCTAAAATCCCTTATATTTTGATGTTATCGTAAAGGATGGTAGAGTAAAAGTGTATGCCAAAAAACCCTTTGTTTCCCTACCTTAAGCCTAACGTTATAACCCTTTAAAAGACCTCTTATATAGTTGTTCCTAGGTGCTTACGCCAAAGCGGTGGAGGTTTGATCTAGTATCAAGCCTATGGTAATCTATGTACTATGACCGGTTAATGAGTGTTTATCTTCCATTTCCATTTACTATATTTCATATACACCCGAGAGATGAGAGAATCCAAACACCCCTTATGAGGTGCTAGTATATAATTTCCGTGCTTGTTATGACTATTGCGGTGCTTTTACTTGTTATGAATTATGTTAAACCAATGATTCATGCCTCCTAACTTATAAATTGATTGGCCAAAAGAACATTTGCTTGAGGACAAGAAAATACCAAGTGTAGGGATATTTGATAAGGATTTAAAACGTACACTTTTAAGGAGTCATTTAAGCCCTTAATCGCCCACTTTTATATCCGTTACTACTTAATTTTATTCTTTTTCACTTTTTAGGTCTATTGGAAGCAAAATACTGGAATGGTGCTTATTTGGACGAAAAGGAGTGAATATATGAAGAAAATGGCTAAGTCAAGATCGAAGACACTCAAGCTGCTGAATTTGAAGTTGACACCGTCCCAATTAAAGGGCGACGCCGTCCCTTTATATGTAATTAAATTTGTGACGACTCAGTAGACTTTTTGCTAAATTACACCTGACGGTGTCAGGATTTGAAGAGGAAGGGCGTTAGTAAGACTTTGCATCTCAGACGGCCTAGATCCAGATTCAGACGATGTCACTACTGAAGCCCGACGGCGTCACACCACAACGTGACGCCGTCCCAACTATTACTTTGCCAAGACGAAACCCTAATGACGGTGATCTGATGGCGTCCCACCTATAAGGCGACGCCGTCGCGTGTGTAAAACTATATATAGAAATCGAATTTTCAGAATTTGAGGAGGTAGACTTGTGGAGTAAAAACCTAACACGATTGTAGTCCGGTTTGGACAGTATTGTAGGGTTCCCAAACCCTATTTTACATCAAGATAAGTGTTTTATTCCCTTGATTTCATTATGTCTTGGATTGAATGTGTGTATGCTTGCATGTTTAACATGTCCGGCTAAATTTCTTGTGTGTTTGCTTAGATCTATGAAACCTAGTTATTAATTATTGATTGGTTGTCTCTTATCTTAATTGAAAATGGCTTAAGAGTGTACTAGGCTATCGTTGTGTTTGAATGCTTGAGTAATCTTTGTGAACCTTAGTTTATAAGCCACTTAGTGGATTTGTAGGTTAAACAACCAAAGATAACCCTTAAAGTTAGTTTATGAATCCTAGAGAATTTCTTAGGCAATAACTTTAAGGTACTCTCAAAGAGTTAGGGAAAAAAGCATACCCTACGACCTTATAAAACACAACGCGTTAAGAATAAGGACGTGACAATTCAACCACTAATAAAAGATAACTAGGGAGTAATAGCATCTAGGTGAACACATTTTTAATCATCATACGAGCACACATCAATAGACATAAGACTACCCATAGTTTAGATAATTAGATAGTAGAAGTAATCGGTAGAAGTACCACCCCCCAAATCCAAACCCCGAGATTTTACCCTTAGCTTTCTAAAAAATATAAAAAAGATAAAAAATAATCTACCTCAACCTCAACCTTAGCGTAGTACACTTCTTACTAGCATTCCTATTCCCCTAGAGAACGATATCAATACCCGAGGCTTACCCAATACTACACTACAACGATTAGGTTCACTGCCTAAGGTGTTGAACAACTTGCTCGATGAAAAAGAAATTTCCTTTTACTCCGAACGCGCGTTGTACGCGTATCACAAGCATTCAACCGGAAGTTCTCTTACCCATGCTCCCACTTGAGAATGAGCCAGAAAATAATCCACATTTGGAATACGATCCCAATCCGTTAGGGTTAAGTGACGATCAACTCCGACTACTTGAACAAGATATGGAAGTACTCAGGGAGTTTGAACAAGCCGAAGCACGTGAGGAAGCTGCTCGTAGGGAGCGGGAACAACGAGAATTTGAAGACCGATGGGAAATGGGGCTTGGCCCTGAGCAATCAGAGACTTCAAGTGACAAAGAGGGCTGGGTCTCGGATGATTCATTTTTTTAATTTGTTGTTTTATTTTTGGTACTATGTATTTTATGTCCTATCATCTAATTTTAATGTAATTGGTGTTGTAAATGTGATGAAAGTTATTAAATAAATAGTTAATCTTTGTGAGAAATATGTGAATATGAAATTTTGATTTTGAATTTTGAAATCTTGCCCGTCTTTTTAAACCTTTATCTTTTTTTTGAATTTGACCCTTCCCAATGTAAGTACCTTTGTGTAAAAACACTTTTATAAACACTTTTTTCATTTCAACCAAAGTACAAGATAAAAAACAAAACCAAAATAAGAACAAAGTTTTAATATCCCTATTACATTCAAATGATTCGTAAGAACAAAATACAAGATGATCCATTACATTCAGATGATCCATGTCAAACATTTGATTCAGATGATCAAAAACAGAAAAATACAACATAAATAAACCATAACACAACCTCTTTTTGGTTGATATTTCATCATTTCCTTCCACGGTAACCACAAACTTATTTTGATTTGATTTCCTTTAGTTGTTGAAAGATTTTGTCAAGATTTTTTAATCCTGTATTCCAAAGCATATAGTTGTTCTAAGACCTGATCATCATTCTCTTGATTTTCCTCCGCATTAACTCCCAACAGCTCATCATAGTAGAATTGTTTTTTTCTCAGCCAATTGAAAATCTGGACCCTCGTCCTATCATCTACTTGCCTATAAGAACCGTATTCATAAATTGGTTCGGCACCAAAACCTCCGAGAACTAGGTCAAAGAGAAAGGGTTGTCTAACACTTTCTCATACTCCTCTTTATCACTCGCAAATGGGTACACAACCATTGTTAATTGATTTGTTCGTTTCGGTTGTTTGTGTGTGTTTATAAGAAACTTGTGCCGTACTCTTATATGGACTTTAGATATTTGGTTGGTCATCCTTTTTTTCATGGGGAATATGAAAATACGCGGGAAAATCTATTAAGCGACATTTTAGTTGAATAAAAGCGACTTTCTAAAATCCAACTTTTTGAGTTACCATTGGTCAATGGCATTAACAGACGTGACATGTTAGTGTGCAAGTGGCATGCACCTTTGACTTGTACTTATATTTAAGCAACTTGGTTTAAGCGATTTTTTTTAAGTTTATTTATTCGAGCGACTTTTTAGAAACTACGGAGTACATCAATAGTTTTAAAAGATTTTTGTTTAATCATTTTTAAAAAAATAGTTGTTGTTTTGGTAATAGGGTATTGTAATTAATAAGTAAAACATGATTAAAAAAGTTAAAATAAAGGGGGTTATGGAATTTGAAACGGAAATTATCTATATCTATAACTTTTTCAATTGAATTGGCATTTTAATTTAAAATAAAATGCAAATTATAAGGAAAGATATATGTTTCAAACGTTACTATCGAGAGACTTTAAATTCTTATTCAAATTTCAACATTGTTATAACATAAATTAGTATGTTATTTATTTTACGTATCTCAGTTTTATTTTCTTACAAACGTGGTTATAACACATAGTAATATGTGATTTATTTTATGTATATCAGTTTTATTTAATTTCCAATGTGGTACTTAATCATTCGTTCATGTATTAAATTAAAGTTTCTCTTATATGTAATGTTCTTCTTACTCGGAAATAACTTTCCATTATATAAACATTAAAATAACGTAGTTGGAAAACACTACAAGTTTTATGTCTGTTGATACAAAAAAAAAATTTAAAAGAAATTTTAAAAGAAAAAAAATTTAAAAACTAAGAAAAGAATATATATATATATATATATATATATATATATATATATATATATATATATATATATATATATATATATATATATATATATATATATATATATATATATATATATATATACTAGTGTCAAAACCCGTCCGATGGACGGGTATGACTCGTGGTTTTTATTTTTAGGCTTTAGTAGAACAAATATATACTAAAAAGTAATTAAAAGTTAAATTAAAGCCTATTATAGTTGCACGATCTTGTTCCAAAAAAAACATAAACTTTAAACAAATGCGCAAAGAAGTTGTTGCATGTCATCCCAACCAGACATGCACCTAAACACCCTCGTTTCAACTCATATTAAAATGACACACTTCAACCCAAACTGATCTTGACCTGTGACCCAATTCAATTATCTTACAACGTTGACATATTTTTGAATTGTAAATAGACATACCCACATAACCAAGCTTTCTTCACCCTTAGGATGTGCACTACTTATTGGTTTCCTTTCTGTAAGAAGCTCAAGAAGCACAACACCAAAAGCATAGACATCGATTTTCTCAGTAATTTTTCCATGCATAAAATACTCCGGAGCCAAGTAATTGCATCATATAAGGTCATGATTGATTAAATAAGTAAGCAACTTTCATTTAGTAAATGCTCATATAAGGTGATGATTGATGATTGATTAAATAATTGTGCAACTTTCAAATTCTTATGATCTTCTGATTGAAAGGAATTATATTATATTGTAAAGAAAGCTGAACGAATTCAATTTCCAGAAAAAAACTATACTTAAAATACAGTAACCCAAATACATAGGAACTAATAACCTGACTTTCCTTAGGGCGTAGAATGGTTCCGTCCATTATTCCCCGTGCGAAATGCCAAATCAGCACACAAATAAAACCTACCTAAACATCAAAGTTTACGTGTTATTCATTTTTTTGCGTGGTTTGGTTCCAGTTCAAAACAAATGCACATTTCTTGTACTGACAAGCTTATTACTTTATTAAAGTAATTGAAGTTAACATAAATAGTCAGACAAAACAAAACTTTAAAATATGAGAAATATATATATTTTAAAAAAGGTTATGATGGTGTAACCAAAACTTGACACCCTTTCATATAAGGTATTCATTGCGGCATATGAATAGCTACATACCAGTAGTATTACACGAACAAAACCTTTCAACTACGTACGCTAAAGTTTGTTTGTATATGCGCTTGTTCCTCCAAGAATCGACTATTAGTTAGGAACCTCAGGGATGAATCTGGTTTCCTTCTTAATACCATTGCTAATGATACAAAAATACCAACCTGCCAATAAAATATTAAACATGTTGATGACACACCATTGCTAATATTTTATTAAAAGCCCTACATCTACAGTTGATGGATTCTTCTCTTTTCCAGCAAACTAACCTGCAAAAAATAAAATGCATACAGGAAATAAAAAACAAAACAAAGAAGACGACCAATCTTAATTTTCAAAGAAATTTCATCTGGACTGAGATCGTGTATGTAAATTAAAGAAACAACATACATAATGAAACGATCATATATACCTCAGCCGCCATGGTTGGTTGATGATTTTTTATTAGGGTTTTTTGAACCCTTTGTCATTCTGTTAATAGTACCACCATTCACCGAAGAAGGTTCGCAGATAAGTACACCACCAGCAGACCTACCGATAGTGTTCGCTGAAGAAGGTTTGTCACCACATTCAGCGGTCATCTTGCCATAGTGTTCCCAATCATCTTGGTCAATATGACCCAAAATCCCAAAGCAAGAAACGGCTTTTATTACCAAAATTAACGTAGAGGTGGAATATTTGATCTATTTATTAACGAATGGTCAATTTGGTTGTGTCTTATCTCAAACGGGTCAAATTGGTTCACAAGCTCCTTCATACGGTATGCGAACATTGAACCTTGTATTCATAAATTCAAACAAGTTGAATCCGTAGCATATGTTATATTGAATATAACATTGCCTAATTTGAGTCACATTGCAATGTTGATTGAATTTATAACATATAATTTGGCCTTTAAACAATGTGTATCCATTTATATCTTAGTAAAAAATTAGAAAGATTGTTAATCACAATGTTGAGTACATATATATCTACAATGTACAAACTATAAACTGATAAGGATGTTTTCGGTTACAATAGCAGCACCTTTTCAAAAGTTGCACTAAAAAAGGGAACCTTGGTTACAATAGCAGCACCTTAAAAAAACGCAAAAAAATCACTAATGTTATTGTAAGACCACGGGATTGACCTGGCTATATATATAAGTGTGCATAACCATTTCTTTTTGCTTAAATATTATTGCATAATGAAGTTCATTTATTCACTATGCCAAACATCACTTAATTCTGCATTTTTTATTTACAGTTAACTTTAATTTAGAGATAGGAACTAAACAAACTAACTAAATTTATATTTATAGTCTTAAGTTTCTAAAAGGTTAAATAAGTGAACAAACTACCTTAACTTTATGCTAAAGTAGTAACCTTTTCTATATGACCACACCCCTTATTAGTATGATCATTTGGTCAAATTTTGTTGAATCTAAAATAAATATTTCTGCAATTTTTATTTACACTTTTCAGTTTTTTGCTAAAGGCGTAAAATTTTATATACCCATAATTGTCATATGTTACATCTATGTCACCAACCAAAACCATTGTTAGCATCTCCTTTTAGAGTGCATCTCATTAAAGATTAAGACACCTTAGATTAACGATTTTATGAGAGTAACACTGGAACAAATAGAACATTAATTAAATCTACTGAACTTTACACAAATATTTGAAGACTTAAGAGATGACTTACCAAGTACACGGGTACAATTGGTGAAACGGGTTAACTGCACAGCTAAAACTTCCAACCTTCGATTAAGAACATGTTTCCCAAACCATTTTACTTGAGTTTCTTTCGCTAAAATAATGTCTACCTGGTACTTTCTTGCAATTGTATCTACCATGGAACCTTTTGATCTATTTCCAAAACCTGTTGAATTCCATGATTGGATCCTCATTCCAATTACGTTAGTTCTAGTTCTTTATGACAAGTATATCTCTGTAGTACACAACACCCCAGAATCGAACGTTAACCATATGTGACCGGTCTTCCACTGTGGTTCAAAACAACACCTAAACTTTGAGGTCCAATCAAAACAAAGCTGCAAAGAAACATAAAAGGTCGTTAAGACCATAAAGCCAATACAAAAAATTTAGTCAATAATCCCATAAACACCAACTGGGTAAAAAGTCAATATTTTCAATATTGGCAAGCAATATTACTGACGTGATCAAAGAAACTTATCAATAATTGACCAAATTTGGCCATGAATTGTACGTTGTTTCAGTTCATGGACGTCTTTGTCATTGAGCCATAACTTATATATCAATACCTGTCCCATGTGAGCCAATATCTTCAAACTGAGAAGAAAAAAAGTATTCTGTAATGAAAGTTGATATACCATAGATCACCCAAAATTCAGTATATAAGGTAAAGGGACCTGATCTGTGGGCGGTGACTATTTGATAAGAGTTTTGATCAATGATTCGAGATAGCAATCCTCCTGAGTGCCATTTAGTATAGGTTCTGCCCAATGATTCGAGATATAGAAATCAATCTGCAAAGAGCCCATGTTATCTTAAAAAAAATTTATACATAAGTTTTTATAAACTTACTCTTCCTTTTGACTCTCATATCGTTTCAACCTGTTTTCCTAACCGCCCATTTGCTACATCTACAAACAACTAACCTAGAGGACAGCCTGGTATCAAATCACTCGACATGGAGGTGTCATGAAGTTCAGGTGTAAACTATAAAGTTCTATTTTCACTTAGTACATACAATTTTAGGACTTCGAACCATTCATATGAACCGAGTCTAATTTGAGTTATGTCATACTGATCATGGGTCAAATGAATAGAACTGACCCACCCGTTTTGCCTCTACCACAAAACTTCCGTGAGACTACTATCGTCTTACATACATATACCTTAGAAATCATACCTCATCTAAAAAATCCAACTCTGATTCACCACTTGAGAGATGTGTACGGGAAGGGGTTGTGGTGGAAGTGATGCAGGTGCTGAAAGAGGTAGAGGTGGTGCCAGCAGTGCTGCACGGAATGGAGCCAGAATATTCATTTTGTTCAGCAAGTGTAACACCTACGAAGAAACATGTAATACATAAAATTTAAGAAATTATAATCTTAGTAACAATATTACTCGAGAGATTCTTTAAGTTACCTGTGTATACAATCTGGAAATAGCAATAACAACATTTACTATGTTTGTCAGGATATTTCCATCTGGCGGGGGGTTCGGATTTTCAGCATCTACAATGATCCTATAGGTCAACTTTAAGAAATGGTATGGTTTCTACTGAAATTTGAGTTCATGTTACGCAAACAAAAATTACTTACTTTAAACATCATTGTTGGATCACATGTATGGGCAGAAGATCCTGAAGTTGCCTAGATTGACGGACAGGTGACCCAAATCAACGGCAACAATGCCACCATACTGCCGAGGTTGATAACATGACCAAGTTAGCTTACTTTCATCAGCCAGGAGTCCTTTCCAACCTATCTGCTCGGTATCTAACATGATGCAAGCATATGTAGCATCAGGGTCCACATGTTTGTTTGTGAATATAATAGTGTCGATAATTTTAATCTTTGAGATTTTATGGTTTCTACATGGTGTTCACTGAATATTGAGATGCTTCACATCTCATGGAGTATTTAACACCCACATTCCCCATAACATTTGTTGGTTTATACCTGGTGTTTACTTTCGTTTCAAAGGACATGTGTCATTGCGTGTCGTTTTTCATACTCACTTTCACCCGGTGGCTTATCTTTAGAATCTCAAAAAAAAAAAAAAAAACTACTTTTTAAGATGCACAAATAATCTTTTTCGAAAACGTAATGTCATATACTACTTATTTGGTGATCAAATTTTAACATGTAAATACTTACAAAGACATATAATGGGACTGAAAAGCTAAACCTTTATAGCAATTTGGTCAGATTCATCATTAACAGGTTTGATAGAAGCTCTTTTCAAGCGCCTAGATGGATAAACAGGGGTGTTGATTGCTTCTTTACTTTGCCCCGCGTCCACTGGGCTTTGATCATCAGAAATATTCTTGGTTGCCTCAATGGTTTCACCACCAGTTTTAGCTTTTTTAGCGCGTCCAGATGGACTAACAGGGGTGTTGCTTACTTCTGTACTTTGCCCCACGTCGGATGGGCTTTGGTCATCCGTACTCTTAGTTGCCTCACTGGTTTTACCACCAACATAAGTTTTTTTAACGTCACCAAATGGAGTAATAGGGGTGTTGCTTACTTCTTTATTGTGCCCTGCTTCCAATGGGCTTTGATCATCGCCTTCAATTTCTTAGAAGGCTTTACACTTTTCTCATTGCTACGAAGATCTGTCGGCTTTTCTCTCTTCATTGATCTTGTTACAATAGAAGTTTTTTTTTATCAATATCTGGAGCTGTGTCCTCAGTCAAGTCTGTTAAGCTTGAGGTGGCAGTTGCAGTCAATTCAGTGCTACGGTGAATTTCCTTATCAGTAACCGATGTAGTGTCTGTGGTCGGGTCTGTTAAGCTTGAGGTGATAACTACTCTAACTTTGGTGGTACAGTAACTATCGTTATCAGTATCCGATTTTGTCCCCTTGATTGGGTCTGTAGAGATTAAGGATACAACTGCTCTCTATTCAGTGCTGCATCAAATTTCTTTATCAGTACTCAGAGCTGCTCTCTATTCAGTGGTACAATAAGTTTCTTTATATGCCACCGTAACGTAATATATATACTGAGGGTTCATAAGATAAAGAAAATAGAAGCAAAAACAGTGAAAAATACAAAGAGCTACATACCATCCTGGCCAATTCTCAGTCCAGATTTTGGGCATCGTCGGGCAGGCTGGCTTGAAATCATCACAGTAAAACGAATTGCATGTATTGATCTGTCCAGATTACATAATGGTCTGTTATTAAGATATTGCTCAACATGGGTTCTTTCTGGAAGTTGGGTCATGATTCGTAACTATAACTGGGGTCATATGCACAAGGTATGTTCGTAATATAAATTGAGGAGGGGGCCTTACAACTGGATCTGAAGCATCTAATTGCTGACATATAATCCAAGGTACACTGATATTTTGAGAAAGAGAAATTTTAGCTGCCCATTGGGTGTACTGCATATTTCTTAATATGGTCATACTTTTCTGTGATAAAGTCACCTCTCCATGCACAATTAAAGTAAAGCCTCTTTATCACCAAAGCCTCTGATAATTCTGTGATTGTGCTTGAAAGGAAGGTTAGTGCTGAATTATACCTTTATTTAAAAATTGAAATCATAACTTACCTTACGGTTTGACAAAATGGTGTTGGGTATATTCAGGCATGAATATTCCCACATAAGGCTAGTACATAGCGTTTTACTACATTATTGTTATCTGCAAATGTAAAGGAGAATCCCTTATTTGTAGAAGTATTGTTGTAATTGGTGTCTGCAATTTATATAAAACATGCAAACTAAATATAATTGAAAATATAATTAAATTTAAAATGCTATATCTTTTGCTGCCAGTACTGAGAACCAGTATTACTCACGTTCCAATGTATAAAAAAACATTTAACTTCAAATATTAAAATATTACCTTGTCAAATAAAGGGGAGTCGGCTTTCAATCTTGCGCCATAGTTTCCTGAATTTCTTCATTTGTTCCAAGCTCTTGCCAAAGGGTTTCGTTGCAAGGAAAAGCCAAAATTTCAAAATCTGAACATGAAGTAAAAGTCGACTGAATTAAAAGCATGTAACTATTGAGGTAACATAAAATATGAGTCTACTTCGAGCACATTTTGATAAGCATACCCCGATCTCTGTATTTTTGCTACAGTATATTCAATTCTTTGTAAAAGGAACCGGCCTAACGCACAAAATACAGCTACTGAACTGTAGCATGAATATTTTAATAAGTATAAACCTTGAATTGGCAACACTACCTGTTTGATCCGGTTAAGTGGAAAACATGAGAAGGCTGCAATTAAGGCTTATTTGCATACTCCAGCTGTACGAAATGACAAATATTTTGTGGTTATATGGCTTTGGTCAGTGGGTCTGCAGTATATGGGTGTTTGGGAAAGCAGGTCTGCAGTTATATGGGTGTTTGGGACAACGGGTTTGCAGTTATATGGGTGTTTGGGACAGTGGGTCATCACAATTTCTGTCATGGGTGTTTGGTTTAGTGGCTCAAAACCTGGCTGCAGTTGTATTGCTGTAAGCAAGGTTGTCAGGATCGCGATCCTGATCGTAGGATCGCACGATCCTACGAGCCTACACTTAAAAAACGATCAGGATCGCAACGGGATCGTAAATCTGGTAGGATCGTTCAGGATCGTAGGATCGGATCGTTGGATCGTTTACGATCCGATCCTGTTGCTAAACCATTTTTTTGGACTTTTTTCTTCTATGTGAAGCATTTAAGCCCCATGTTTGATTCAAAAAGCCCAATCTCAATCACTAATTCATTGTTTTTCACAAATGACCATTCGGTTTAAAGTGACAGATGCGCATTGTAGGAAATTAGTGTTAGCATTGGCTAAATTAAGTACAAAATTATTACGATAATGACTAACAATATTTTCACGACAACTACATGCTATTTTTACCAACACACATATGATTTATTAATTTATATTAAGTCTTGCGTATGTATATTTCAAACAGTGATAAACAAAAAACTGGTTTATTTATTGTTCACCACGAAGTAAACTTTAAAGTATGGGCATTCTTTTTATTTTTTAACGTTATATAGTATACAAATTGACTAAGTGTAGACTTATGCCGAGATATATATAGAACTACAGCCCCTATACAAAAATATACACATTTTCATAGGATCTTAAGATCCCGATCCGATCCTACGATCACGATCTTGCAAAGCCAAAAACGATCCTAGGTAGGATCCCGATCCTGACAACCTTGGCTGTAAGTTTGGTTTTTATTTCTGTTGTATTCTCATTAGTAAATTCCAGAGACCATCACCTCTGAAATTGAGTTACTTAATATTGTATCCTTATCTACCATAAAGATTGCAAAATGTGCTCATATGGTACAACCCTGGTGCAATACGCTTCACGTGAATGCTTACGCATCTTAGTGGCAACTCGCAAGTGCCTACAAATCAATTAAAAGTTTCTTTTTTCATGTCTTTAACGATATCAAGAAGATCAATTATATGATCATAGACATCATCCAAACCTTCATAATAATAATAATAATAAAAAAAAATAAAAAATAAAATAAAATAAAAACTTCTAAATATTATACCTTCGTAAGACCAATATATGTGTGACGCCATACATAAAGTTGAAAGTTTTATGTTCTATAGCATTGAAGTGTGAAATCATACAGTAAAACTTATTCAGATCATTGCTCTAATATTACATAAGAAAGATATTTACAACTAACTGGATGCATATGCTAAGTTCACTTAATTTGAGACCATATTCACCATTTTTACTAATTGGATGCAAATGCTAAGTTCATTTAATTTATTCGTATATCTTTGAATAAAAAAAAACACATACCTTTCTTTCTTGAGCAATATAGCTTCCTGTAAATTTTGTAAACTATCTCTTAATTTCCTTATTGATTCATCTTTTAAATGTATAGAGCGGGCACGCATACATGCTGATGAAGTAGGGTTCGATGGTGCGGGCCTCTTTCTGCCTGAAAATCAGAAACTACACAACAAATACATGTTAGTATAGAAGACCAAATTTACAGAGATGTTAGATCATACAGGTGGGAGTTGATGGTTATATAAAACAGTGAACCTCTGGCTGTGGGTCTAATTGTAGATTGGTATCAAATTACAGGGAACTGACGCTTGGTAGCTGACCTTTGAATGAGTAAAACACATATGCCACCCATGTGAATATCTGTAATGAAATAAAAACAAAGGTTCTTACAATAAAGCAACAACAAATTACCCGAATCCTGCTCCACATTACTGGGTGCAGTGGGGACGGAATGACTGGGAATTGTAGAATTGTGAAGATTATAAGATTGAATATGGAACGACTCGATAACAGAATTGCTAGTGCTGTCTCTAGTTGGTAATACCTTTTTTTGCAGTTACTTTTTCATCATTTTTAGGGGCAACTTTATGTTTCGTTTTCATGATATAAAGGTAGATGTACAACACAAATAACAACAAAGTAGCTACATATAGTGAAGTAATATATAAGAACAAAAGAAGACGCGTTAGACATGTAAAAGCAAGTGAATAACAATTTAAATATGGCAACAAACAAACACGAAGCATGTTTAATCAACATGTAAAGACACACAGATGACCAAAACACAAACAACAGGCATTAAACATGTGACAACAACTGGATAATCATGTATACACAAATAGGAAGCAAACCTGTAACATTTCCAACAGCCAAATAAGCAAAGCTTCTATATCAAGAATGTAAACTAATATTTTTAGTCAATCATTCTTTATAGTGAGCACAAGCTTATACTTTATAACAATGAAAAATTTACCTCATCATCAACTTTCTTATCAGGAGGAATATCTTCTATATCAGTCTGAAAAGTAACATGATGACCTGGAATTTCCCTCTCGTCCAATGGAGCATCTTCCAACACCGCATTGACTATGTGTATGTGTGCGTGTGTTTGAGTCCGCTCAAAGAAATCACATGATACAGATATAGAGAAATCATCATTTACTTTGTTCAAATCCGAAAACTCTAAGTTAAACTGAATGTACGTGTACCTTAAATGTCTCTGAATTAATCATATGCGGTTTTTATCCTGAAACAATGCAACAGTACAATTACTAATCCTACACGATTACATTTACTGAATTAAATATCGATCATGATCATAGGGCAGATCAGTTATTTGTTTACGTACCTGAAATCATGCAGACAATGAATCCACAAACGAATTACTAATGATATCAAGACATAACTATAATATGTAGGAGCACACAAGTTTAGTTAACCTGATTAAACAAGAAACTTAAATTAACTAATCACAAATCATTGAAACTAAATAAAACTCACCAAGAAATCATTGTTTTAAGATTCATTAGAGATCGTTGTCTAAGTTATCACTAAACATATAGAGTTTAACAAACTTATGATTAGATACTACATGATCAAACAACACTCGAATGTTAGGGTTTTTTCTGAGAGGAGGGAAGAAGAATGACGGGGTGTTATGTTTATCGTGTTGGTGTTCTGATTTTATGATCGTGTATTGTTTTTTATGGGCTTAGGGCTTTTTTTAGTCAAATTCCATTTGCAGGGTTTATTTATAGATTAGAAGTTGCAGAATATATTCAAAAAAAATGTGGTTCAGTGGTTAAGATACCCATCACTCTTTAAAACAACCATAGTTCGAACCTTGCTAGCATCATTTTTAAAAATTTAATACCGAAATTTTGAAAAGATTAATAATTGCTTAGGTGGACTAAATGTGATGACATGGAAATATGACATGGCATTATGGGATGCCAAGTGGCATTTTATGTGGCATGCCTCCTCTTATATATAATGTATAGATATATATATATATAAGATTTTTTTTTAATTTTTTTAACTTGATACAAAAAATCTTTGCATGGGAAAATGGAGGAGGCGCTTGCTCAGTTTTTGTGTGTCTCGATGTCTACAGATATTCATCATTACTATTCTTTATAACCCACAATTATTTGATCATCCACCACAATTCTCTCTTAGCAAATTTTATAAAATAAAATCACCCCAAAAACCTTATCTCTACCAACAAAAAAATGCCTACCTCCCTACCAATGTTCGATAACTTAGCAAAAATTGCCAATTCCCGCCTAGTCAAAGACGTGATGCTTGTACATTACTGGGATGAAGTTAAAAACACTGTTCGTGATGAATCAGATCTGAGGGCTAAAGCTTCTGAACTCAACCGTCTTGTTGATCGTAGGGTTAAAACCAATGTTGCAAAAATCGTGAATTGGTAGTCGGGCGGTCGACCACCCTGCAACGAGTAATAGGTCAAGACGGGATTAATCGGTGATTAATCGGATTGGCATTTGCTGCAAGTTTTGGGTATTTCTGGAGATCAAACTAAAGATCTTAACTAATTTCAAGCCTACTATGTTTCCAAATCTCAATAAAAGGTTCTAATTCTGATTATGAGGCTTATTGTGCGTTATAAGTGAAATAAACGATCCCCATTTTACGTCATAAGTGAAATTATTATTTTTCTAAAGTTGACCGATTCAACCGATTTGGCCGATTTTTTACCGATTCGGCCAATTTTTGACCGATTCGGCCGATTTATTACCGATTCGGCCAATTTTTGACCGATTCGGCCGATTTTTAACCGATTTTTGGCCGATTTTTTTACCTGGCCGATTTTCAAAATTCTACAAGGTGTATGGCCGATTACCGATTAATCGACCGATTCAGCCAATTTTTGCAACACTGGTTAAAACGATTGAGGATCTTATCCTACTTTTGGGGTTTGACTCGGCTTTGGAAACTATTAACGACATGAAGATAATGAATATTGAAGATCTGTGTGACGTTGCTAGACTGCTCCTTGTTGCTTCACAAAAGTGTGTTCGCATTCGTGACTTGGTTTCCTTCATTGAAAAGCTGGAGATGTTCGAATATTGATCTGTTGGATTTGGGGTTTTGGGGGTTTCTTTTGTTGGTAAGTGTTTAATGCTTTGTAGTTGTTAATTAGTGGTTTCAGGTTATGTTAGGGTTTGCTTAGGTGTGGTGCATATCTTTTGGGCAATTTATGTAAACTAATTGTTATCTTTTGGGCAAGTGATGTTATGTTAGGGTTTGGTTATGAAGCCCCTTAATTTCAAGTATTATGATGTAACTACATGGTTATCAAGGATAATCATGTTTGTGTATTAAGTAATTATGTTCTTATTAATAATAATTTATGTTACTATGTATTTGCAACTGGCTTTTTTTTAGTTAATTTTTATTCATTTATTATTATTTTTTTTATTTGATAGTTTTAGTAAATGTAACCAAACTGTTGATATTGGACATTAGTTATGAGAACCTTGAGGGATGTGTAGTTGACATTGCTTTTGTGATCTTTGGTAATTATACATTTTCGGTTTAATACTTTGAATTTAACAATGAACATGGAAATTGGACTACTAAGCAGTAAAGCAATTAAAAAGGTATACTCATGTTGTAGGAAGTTTTATATGCTGGTATGCTAACAATCAATAACTTAAATGAAATTGTACTGTGACAGGTTCCGCTTTAGTCTCACGCCAAGCCTCTCAAAAGGAATGTACACTATAGTTACGGAGTTAAAAGACACAAACAAAACTGATAATGATTTAAAACGTACACTTTTAAGGGGTCATTTAAGCCCTTAATCGCCCACTCTTATATCTGTTAATGCTTAATTTTGTTCCTTTTCACTTTTAAGGTCTCTTGGAAGCAAAATTTTGGAATGATGCATTTTTAGAGGAAAAGGAGTGAATACATGAAGAAAATGGCTAAGTTAAGATCAAGACACTCAAGCTGCTGGAATTACACCTGACGGCGTCCCAAACAGAGGGCGACACCATCCCTCTCTATATAATTAAATTTGTGACGACTCAGTAGCGATTTTGCTAATTTACACCTGACGGCGTCAGGCTTTGAAGAGTAAGGGCGTCACGAAGACTTTTCTTCTCAGATTGCCTAGATCCAGATTCGAACATGACGTCACTGCCGAAGCGACGGTCACAACCTTAACATGATGCCGTCCCAACGCTGACTTGGCCAAGACGAAACCCTAATGACGGCGATCTGACGGCGTCCCATCTATAAGGTGACGCCGTCGCAGTTGTAAAACTATATATAGAAATCGAATTTTCAAAATTTTAGGAGGTAGACTTGTGGAGTAAAAACCTAAAACGACGTAAGTATGGTTTGGACAATATCTTAGGGTTCTCATACCCTATTTTACATCAAACTAAGTGTTTTATTCCCTTGATTTCATTATGTCTTCGATTGAATGTATGTATGCTTGCATGTTTAACATGTCCGGCAAAATTTCTTGTGTGTTTGCTTAGATCTATGAAACCTAGTTATTGATTATTGATTGGTTGTCTCTTATCTTAATTGTAAATTGGCTTAGCAGTGCATTAGGCCATCGTTGTGTTTTTAATGCTTGAGTAATCTTTGTGAACCTTAGTTTAGAGTCACTTAGTGGAATTGTAGGCGAAACATCCAAAGATAACCTTAGAGTTAGTTTATGAATCCTAGAGATTTCGTAGGCAATAACCTTAAGGTAGTCTCAAAGAGTTAGGGATAAAAGCATACCCTACGACCTTAGAAAACACAACGCGTTAAGAATAAGGACGTGACAATTCAACCACCAATAAAAGATAATTAGGGAGTAATAATATCTAGGTAAACACATTTTTGATCATCATACGAGCACACTTCAAAAAGACATAGCTACCCATTAGTTTAGATAATTAGATAATAGAAGTAATCGGTAGAAGTACCAACCCTCAAATCCAAACCCCGAGATTTTACCCTTAGCTTTACACAAAAAATATAAAAAGATAAAAAATAATATTCCTCAACCTCAAACCTTAGCGTAGTACAATTCTCACTAGCATTCCTATTCCTCTAGAGAATGATATCAATACCCGAGGCTTACCCAATACTACACTACAACGATTAGGTTCACTGCCTAGGGTGTTGAAAAACTTGCTCGACGAAAAGGAAGTTTCCTTTGAACCCGACCGCGTTATACGAGCATCAAGTTTTTGGCGCCGGTGCCGGGGAATAGAATAGCTAGTTAGATTTCTATCTCGTTTAGGCTCCCTTGCTTGATTCCTATCATGTAAGATTTTTTCTTATTTTTTTAGCTTCCTCGTAGTCTATCCCCCTTCTTCGTGCCTTTGTTCGTAATCCCATTACTTTTCATCATGGAAGGTGATAACCCACTGATGTGCTTACCGTGTGCAAGTTTTAAAAATTTATAAACACGATTTATCCGATTATTACTATAAACACATACGAGCAAGTCTACTCGTTCGCGATAGCAAAGGTGGGTAGGTCGAGATCGTCCCAAGGGATTTTGCTTTTGAAATTGTTTAAAAAGATTGGTAACAAGAAAGCTTTGTCAAGGCTCTCTCCAAAAATGATGGTTTTAGTGAAATTCAATATAAAGAAACATATACTTGTGTGTAGTCTATAAGTAATCATAGTAAGTGTTTATGAAAGCTTGGTATAAACTCTTGATGTGATGCACAAATCATTAGCAAATGATTCCCAACCCATGGTTTCTGTTTGTAAAATCATTTTAAGAACAATAACATATAGGTAATCCTTTCGGTCCTTATCCTAATGATTATCCTTTAGAAAATCCATTTGTTTGTAAAATGTTCTTATTAAACTCGTTCCTACGAATCTTTCGACCTTTCATGATGATAATGTTTCTAGTCTTGTTTCAATAAGTAAACATGGTGGTTGTCAATCACCATATCCCCATACTAGTTTGTCACTTAACTTTTTGGAATAAAACACAAGAGAAATCCTTTCGGTCCTTTTTCTTAAAACATGTTTTACCGACAAATCAAACAAGACTAGTATTTTTCCAACAAACTTATTTAAACAAGATCATTTATACATGCATCACATATGAGAACACTAGTATGATTTCCTACATCCTACACCCAAGTATATTCAATAACTACTCCATGATAATTATAACAAAACACAAGTAATAATAAAGCAATTCCAATAACTCAAAAGAATAGAAATCCATAAAAAGTTTCATAGAATACCTAAACTTCTGGGATTACAAGAACTAGAATTCGTGGCTTATAGCAACCACACGCCTCCAATCACCTAGCTTAACCGTATAACTCCGAATGATCAAAACTATGGATGAGAATGAATCTCTCCAACCTCCTGGACGTTTTACAGTGAATACTAAACTTTTAGGATGAATAAAATGGTGGGTAATAGTTTCGGTGTAAACTATTACACTTTGGTTTGTGTCACACCTAGACTACTAAGTCTAGGTTCATTATATAGCCAAAGAGACATAACTAACTGGCCAAAAACGTTCTCTACAAGTAACTAACAGGAAATGATCGGCCTCCAATGATTATGGGGAGTTAAGGCAACATTAAATGCAAATTTGTGTAACTCCAGTTCATGCAACCGGATCGGTTGCAACACAACCGGATCGGTTGCGTCTTCTTCACCTCGCCCAACCGGATCGGTTGCGGGCTCCAACCGAACGGTTGGGCGCCTCTCGTACCCTCAGATTTGACTTTTGTTGACTTTTCTTGATTCGCGCCTTTTTCTTTGTTTTCGTTGATGATTTCCAAGACGAAACTTGATCTTAACTTGTTGTAGTTACTTAGAAATCTTTGCGCTTCCTAGTCATTGAATCCAAGAGCTTCTTTACTCGCCTTACTTCCACGGGAATACTCTAAACGTGCATGAAAACTTTATTTCTTTATCTTTTGTGATATCTGGCTACATACACATACACAATACGTATCTTTTGCACTTTTGCAATAGTTATGAGTAAATATAGCCTATTATCATACACAAAACCAACAATAACGCTACTAAAAACATATTCATTTTGAGCGTTATCAAATTCCTCCATTCTTAAGTTCTACTCGCCCTCGAGTAGGTCTAACATTTGCAAAAATCGATTTTAATAGTCTTGATACCGTGGTTCCAAAAATTTAACAATCATCTCAAAAGAAATAATCATTAATTTGCTTTTAATATGTGAAAACTTTAAAATAAACCAAATACTTTAGATAACACAACTAGAACACCTCACGAATGATTTTAAGAATTCACTCAACACTCATATTGGTGGGTATATGTTGTTAGGAATTAGAAATTCCAGGTATTAAAGAGTCGGTCACCTCAAGTATATGTTATCATTAGAAAGCTCGTAGTCATAGTTATTTTATGTTAAGTAGTATTTTGTTAAGTAACACCGTGGAGGACGGACGGGTATTTACCCACTGTATGCCTGATCCACGTACCCGTTGTGTGGCGTTTTATGTAAGACTATATATACTCTCTACCTCCCAAGGTAGAGAGTTGGAGCTCATAATAATATTTTCTTTCTCTCACTATAGTTCCCAACTCTCTTCCTTTCTCTCACTAGAACTCTCTCTCTAACATTCTTATACGCCTACTTTGATCATGGTTTAGAGTGTTTGTGAAATCCAATATCCAACAATTGGTATCAAGAGCCATGGTTTGATCACTCATCTTTCATGCTCTTTGTTTTGGTGGATTTCATAAGGTTTTTGAGTATTAAGGGTTTAGGAGAGTTTGATTCATTTGGACAAATTCTAGTGTTAAAGTTTGAATTTTGCTTGTACTTTTGTGTTTAGGATCATCATATGTGTTTATGTTTTGAATTGGAAGCCTTAAATCATTGTGGTTTGGTTGTTTTTGATTGATAAAGTGGTTATTTTTGAAAAAAGGACTAAGCGAGTTGGTCTCGGACTTGGTTTCTTCAAAGCGAGTTGCTTTGTTATTTAAAGCAAGTTGGTACATGCGACTTAGTTGTTTAGCGAGTTGATATTTATGCTACTTGGTTCTAAGCTTAGTTTCTTTGCTTACTTTGATCTAAAGTTTAACTTGCTACTTAGCGAGTTGTAACGTTAGCGAAGTTAACTTGTTTAATTTAGTGTTCAAGCGAGTTGATTGTGTTGCGAGTTGAGACTAAAGCCAGTTGGCTATTTAGCGACTTGATTAATTAAGCGAGTTGAGTGTGTTGCGAATTGACTGCTTATGCGAGTTGTGTGTTTAGCGTTTGTTCATTTAGACCTTTTCTTCTTCGTGTTACGTTCTTACGGTTGTTCTTTGGTTTAGTAAAATCCCGTGAAAGAATCAATTTCCCGGTTTAATCAAAGAATTGCAAATCCCGTAGAGCTTGAAACATGTCTACAAACGTTCCTACTATCATCTCCATCGCTGTCGAGGATGTTCAAGCAGTTGGTTCGATACTCGCCCACCCATGCTTGACGAACCGACTACGATTCTTGGGCTCAACGAATCCGATTGTACTGCCTTGGAAAGGAAAATGGTGTCAACATTCTCAAATCCATTGATGAAGGACCGTATCGAGTTGAGACGACTAGAGATGTACTTGAAACTGCTGAAGATGGAACTCGATACGGAATGGACAGACCAAAGATGTATGATGAGCTTGATGATAAGGAGAAAAAAGAGATTCGATGTCGATATCGGGCTTCAAACATTGTTCTACAAGGTCTTCCTAAAGACATCTACAAGTTGATCAATCACAACACCAAGCAAAGGCGTATGGGATAATGTCAAGATGCTTCTCGTGTTCGAATTAACTATGGAAGACAGAGAATCACAACTCTATGACGAATTTGAACACTTCAAGATGAAACCCGATGAGAGTGTCTATGAGTACTATGTGAGATTTCATAAGTTGGTGAATGACATGAGGAACATCAGAATGACTATGCCTAACATTCAATTGAACTCAAAATTTGTGAACAACATGAATCCCGAATGGCACAAGTTTGTCACCTCTGTGAAGCTCACTAAAGGATTGAAGAATACAAACTATGAGCAACTCTATGCCTTCCTCCTTCAGAATGAGACATGCTATGTTTGAAAAATTGGTTCTTAATCGTTCAAAACCAACCAGGAGAGACAAGCTCATCTAATGACTCAACCGCCTTCTACTCAAACATCGAATCACAACCAAAGCCTCACAAGTTATACCCATGGGTAATGGTAATCACAAACTCATTCTCGATCCTATGTTCAAACAAGCCGATCTTGATGCACACGTGGTAATTTCATTAATCAACTAGCTCTTCTGATTAGTCAAAACATGAATTCTCTCCCACACACCAATAACAACCTCGCAACAAAGATCTAACCCACACAATCAAGCTACTTGTAAAGATGGGAGGATCGTGGTGCAACCAGCCAGAAAGACAAGATGATCGAAGAGGTGGAGCCGGTAGAGGTTATGTTGGTAATCAGAATCGAGGAAGGAATGGTAATCAAGGTCAAGCTAAGCCGATCAAATGTTATAATTGTGGTGGTGAGGGACACATTGCAAGGAACCGCATCTCCAAAGCGCCCACGAATGCCGATTACTTCAGAGATAAGATGTTGCTTGTGCAAGCTCGGGATAATGGTGTCGCTGGATGAAGAGGAATTGTTGTTTCTAGTCGAGGGCAATGCCAAGACCTATGATGCGATGTGGATGAGCAGCTATTCAGAGATAGGTCACAATCATCAATGCCTTTCAAGTCAGCGATTGTGATGCATACGACTCTGATGTGGATGATGGACCTACCGCACACACAATCTTTATGGCTAGCATTTCTCCAATGGTTTCTCCCAAGGTCTCCTCTTCACCACAAGCTGGCCCATCCAAAGACAAACTCATCTCAGAGGTACTAAAACTATATGATGATGCTGATGTGCAAAAGATGCATGACAAAGTACTATCAACTGAAACCTTTGTATCAAATATTGAAAATATGGGTAATATCAATGTTGTCCCATATGATCAATATGTGAAACAAAGTGAAAGTGAAGTTGTACCAAGTGATGCATCTCCCGCAGTCAACAATGACTATATTTTTGATGAATACACCGCATGTGCCCCCGATGAGTCCTGTAATATCTCAATTAAATGCCTATAAAGAACGTGTTGCTATTTATGAACAACGTACTAAATTTGAGTTGACCACTCGTGAGCAGGAAATGGATGACCAAGTGCATACATTAAAAAGTAATTTTGAGAAGAAGTATTAAAACAAGAGTTAAATTCCTTGCAAGAAAAGCTTTCTAAAACCGCTAAGCAAAAACAAGAACTTCAAGAAAATGTGAAAATGCTTAAGCAAGAATTTAATGCAAAGGAATCAAAACTTTTGAAAGATTTTTCTAATCTGAAAACTTTGAAAAACAAACTTGAAAACAAGTTGTACATATAAGGGAACACCATTCTGAGCTTCACATGATCACTAAGCATAGGGTCCTAAGCGATAAGCATAGCATTCCCTTGTTGAGGAACCAAATCCAGAGGTCATTAAAAGGGCTAGAAATGCTCATAAAGTTCTTTATGATGGCAATGAAATCCTTAAACCTAGACAGAAACCTAGTTGCGTTGAGTGCACTGAGGAAGATAAGAAATCCGATGAAGTCACTAGGGAAAAGATGAACAAGAAATTAGATGATCCTAAATGTAGAGAGAAGAAAATAAAGATCACACCCCATGATTACAAGAAGGAAAAATGGATTTCCTTGAACATGTTTAAACCCTCAACATTGTTAACCCCGAACAAGTTTTCTAAAATGGATTTAGATAAGCGTAAAGTCAGAAAATATTGTTGAAACAAACCCTCCTCTTTGGAAAATGCCTAGAGCGACCGTGTATCCTCCTAATACACCAATGCATCTTGTTCCTAGAACAATTGCCACTAAAAGCAAGACCTTAATTAGCCAATATGTTATATTTCAACTATTTGTTGATTTTGAGAAAACTTGCAATAAAAGGATCACACCCAATCGGATACGGAAGGAGAAAGGGGTTTGAGCAAATGAAAGAATGTTATTTAACTGAGGTCATGCCTTTCTTTAAACTTCTAAAAGATCACTTTGAGAGTCTTAAAAGGGGATAGAAACTGATATTAAGGGAATGGAAAAGGAATTTGATGCAATGATAGTTGAAGTTAGTGACTATGAGCGAGCACTAAAATATAATGAGATTGAGAGGAAGAACTTGCATACACTAAATGAGAACCTGATTTCTGAATGTATTGCTCAAGATGTGTTTTTCATTGCTACAAATTGTTCCATTAATGCTTCCAAATTTCATGAATCGGTTGTACTCGAAAGTCTCCCATGATCGTGTCATTGAGCTTGAAAAAATAAATTCTGAACTAAACGAGAAAATTGAACTGATGATCACGACAATTTGGTTAAACATTTTTCTAAACTAGAAGTTGAGCATTTTAATTTACAACTAAAATATCAACATCTTAAAGAAAATGTCAAAACTTCAAATATCAAGACATCCTCAGATGCTCCAGAGTTTGATGCAGTTTTCAAATTAACAAACGTGATGAACAGATTCAAGCTCATTGCAACACGATCCGAAAGTTGAAAGCCCAAATCTCTCAATTAAAGGGTCAAACGAACAATATGACAGCTCCCAAATGCCTCCTGCTTTAGATTCTCAGATTCTCAAACTTTTCATCTTCAAAACTTAGTTGATGCCTTACAAAAGGAAAACGAGAGTTTTCTAGAAGAAAATGAAAAGTTAAACGACATTTTAAAGAGTTATATGATTCAATAAAAGTCACCCGTGACCAAAACAACGAAAAAATAACGTCTTTACAAAAAGAAATTGAGAATCTGGAAGTCGTGAAATGGGAACCGCCACTTGTTTTCAATAAGAATGTTGTCTCAAAGTCACCCTTAGACTGCAAATACACTGTGACACTTAAATATATTCCTCCTCATCTTAGGAATAATGAACATGCTTTTCATGAATATTGTGCTCACCTTAAGGATAGTCTAGAATGTCTCCGTGAGATTGTCGAAGAGGATTTCATTAACAAACCTCTTGATAGTGAAATTAGGTTTGCTTGCCTCCATGCCAAACGATCTCAAGAGTTGCTAGAATGTGTAATTGCAACATGTCCCAAATCCTTAACCTTAGGTGCAAAAGGCAAAGCTTTGATGCCTTGTTCTATGCCTAGCCGAAGCCTTCAAACCATTCTAGGCCCAGCTTTTAAGAAAAGTATACATCAATGTAAGTCAAGCCTAGTAATACAGATCCTTGCACATCTAGTTCAGGAATGCAAAAAGTAGATCAACCAATTAATGTTCCCATTCCTCTACAGAGTAATCAATGACATTAAAGCGAAGGTGTCAAAGTCTCAAGACAATACAAGGAATGATAGGACCTTGCAAGCTAAAATGTGCATTGGAAGAGAGTAGAAGACCAATCTAGGAACTTTAAGCTTGAGTTGAATAAAACGAATCGTGTTGATTCAAGTATTAGCCTTAGGCGCATCAGTAATTAATTCAATTCGATACTATTTGCAAACCTTGTAATGATGTCCGCTTGAATTTCATTGCTAATCATGAATGTGGTGTGAATGCTTTGTCTAATGCTGTCAAATGCCTAGTTAAAATTGTTAATGCTAATAATCGTGCAAATAAGGCAAAAAGGCAAAAATGAAAGATTGTTAGAAAACAAAGGGAAACCCACAGAAGAACTTTTATAAAGATAGGTTATTATTGGATACCTTTTGGCCATAAGAATAATCAGTTTTGTTCTCAAACTGCTAAGATTATGCCCACTAGAAAATGGATGCCTATTGGTAGAACTATTCCCTAAGAAGTGAACATACTTTGAATAGGTCAAATACGCACACCATTGCATCTATTCCCAATGATTCCATTGCTTCTACTTCGATATGGATGTTTATTTTCGATGTGGGTGTTCCATCGCTATTAACCAAGTGGAACCCATTCTTGCATGGGGATCCCAATTATCCAGCTTATCCATTCTTGTCTCAGGTTCAACCGCATCGTTCAAATCGCTCGTGGTACCGGACTCAGTCGTTCCAAGCATATGACCGAGACCTGCATGCTCATGAACTTCGTGAGGAAATTCATCGGGACAGTTAGATTCGGTAATGATCATTTCGTGCAATTATGGGTTATGGTGATTATGTTGTTGGTGATAGTGTTATCTCTAGAGTATACTATGTTTAAGGTCTTGGTCATAATCGTTCTCTCGTTGGTCAATTCGTGACTCGATCTAGAAGTAGCCTTCAGAAAACATACTTGTTTTGTTAGAGAACTTGATGGTAAGGAACTTTAAGAGGAACTCGTGGTTCAAATCTTTACACCATCTCTATAGAAGATATGATGAAGTCTCCTCCAATTTGCTTGCTGTCAAAGGCTTCAAAACAAAGTCATGGTTATGGCATCGACGTCTCAATCACTTGAACTTCGGCACCATCAATGATCTCTCCCGAAAGGACTTAGTTGTAGGTTTACCTCGACTAAAGTATGAAAAGGATCATCTTTGTTCAGGATGTCAATTGGGAAAAAGCAAGAAGTATGCCCATAAATCCAAACCTACTAACTCGCACGAAGTTCTTCATACAATTCATATGGATTTATGGACCAATGAGAGTGCATAATATCTTTGGGAAGAAATATGTGTTAGTTGTAGTTGATGATTACTCTAGATTCACTTGGGTCAAGTTCTTAAGGACAAAGGATGAAACTCCTGATATCATCATCAAACTCATCAAAGTACCGCAGTTCGACTTAACAAAACCGCCGTAATTATCCGGCAGACAATGGAACTGAGTTTGTTAACAAACAACTTAGTGAATTTTATGAAAGCATTGGAATCAGTCATCAAAGAAGTGTTCCACGTACTCCTCAATAGAACGGTGTAGTTAAAAGACGAAATCGAACTCTTTGAAGCCGCTAGAACAATGCCGATTTACTCAAAAGTTCCAATGTTTCTTCAATGGCTATTGCCACGATGCTACACACACAAAATCGTTCGATTACACTGTTCATGGAAAGACACCATATGAACTTGTCCACAACAGAAAACCTAATCTCTCTTTCCTTCGTGTGTTTGGAGCATTGTGCTATCCAACTAATGAGGGTCAATACTTAGGCTAACTTAGAGCTAAAGGCACATTGAGTATTTGTAGGTATGCACCAAACAAAAAGGGATACCGATCTACAACAAAAGAACCCAAACATCATGGAAACAATTCACGTTACGTTTGATGAGTGACCGTCAAATGGCTCCCCGAACATCAGCCTGACCCGCACTTCAAAAATAGTCCAATTGGTTCATCCCTTGTTCCAAACTCTTCTCAAGAAACTCCATATGTACCTCCATCCGAAGATGATTTAAAGAAATTGTTTGATCCTATGTTTGATGAACTTTATGATCCAAGTACTAATGAGGCGTTGATCCCTACAACAGGTCGCTCATATTCCAATGAATGAAGTCAATCCTCAGCCTCAATATCTTTAAGTCAAGAAGCACCTGCTGCTGATCCTTCAGTCTCATCAACAAATCATCATTCTTCAAATATACATCATGGAACTATTCTCGCATCAATGATGAAGTTAATCCCTTTGCTACTCCTGAAGATGCTCCATTTGATAACATATTTGCTCCTCGAATCTTCATCGTAACCATCTTCGCCGAGACATCGACTCGCTACTTCACCCTCAACAACTACCACATGAACACCTCGGAAAATGGACTCACGATCATCCATTAGACAACATCATTGGAAATCCTCTCGCCCAAGATCCACACGGAAACAACTTGCAACCGATGCCTTATGGTGCTTCTTCAACTCTGTACTCTAAGATCGAACCAAAAGATGTTAAAACCGCCATGAATGAAGATAGCTGGTTCAATGCTATGCAAGATGAAATTCATGAGTTTGATCGACTTGATGTATGGGAGTTAGTACCGCCTGATTGTGCTATGATTATTGCTCTAAAATGGATCTTCAAAGTGAAACTTGATGAGCATGGTGATGTGTTGAAGAACAAGGCTCGATTAGTTGCTAAAGGATACCGTCAAGAGGAGGGTATAGACTTTGAAGAATCTTTGCTCCAGCTTGCTCGAATCGAGGCAATCGGAATCTTTTGGCTAATGCTGCTAGTAAGAACATGGTAGTCTATCAGATGGATGTGAAGACGCATTTCTGAACGGAGATCTTAAAGAAGTCGTCACGCCACCAACCTGAAGGATTTGTAAATCAAGAGCATCCTACTCACGTTTATCGTTTGAAGAAGGCCCTTTACGGTTTAAAGCAAGCTCCAAGGGCATGGTATGATACACTGTCAAAGTTTCTTCTATCAACCGGATTTAGCAAAGGAGCAGTTGATCTAACATTGTTCACCAGAAGTCGCAAACATTTAATTCATGTTCAAATTTATGTTGATGATATTATTTTTGCCTCGACCGATTCAATGGAATGTGATCTTTTTCTAATGAAATGAGTTCAAAATTTCAAATGTCAATGATGGGACAAATGTCATTTTTCTTGGGATTACAAATTTCACAAAGTCCCTGAGGCATTTTCATAAATCAATCTAAATATGCAACTGAGATCTTAAAGAAATTTGGATTTGATTCAAGTGACCTGTTGACACTCCCATGATTGATCGAACCAAACTAGATGAGGACCACTCAGGATCATGATTGACCAAACAAAATATCGTAGTATGATTGGATCCCCGATGTTCACCTACCTAGTAGACCGCATATCTTGTTCTCGTTTGCATGTGTGCTAGATACCGTGCTAAGCCTACTAAAAGCACCTTGAAGCTTGATCGTGCCAAACCGTCAAAGTTTTCTCCACTCAATGACACCAATGAATGGCGACCGTAACTTAAAACAGCTTAGACACAAATGCAATGAAGATCAGGAGAGTATAGTGTTTCCCCAGGATGCGTTATGTCCCAGTGACTATAGAAGAATCACCAAACGAATAGTGATGAAGATTTGAACGGAAAAGAGTTTTGAATTATTATCTTCTGAGATATAGCCTATAATTACAAAGGCTTAAATGCAAATTAAAGAGAATTAAAAAGATAGAAAATATTAAATAAAGCATTATCACTATTTGCAAAATGTTTTTGATTTTATGTTTTATAAAAACTTGAATGTAAAACTACGTGGCGTCTAAAAGAAAATGTGAAACTAAAGCAATATAAATCCTAAAAATATGAAAATGACATTTTACAAAACCTAATGATAAAAGAAAATTTTTAGAAAAATAAAATTATTTTTATAACAATTTAATTAATTATTATTAATTAAAAACTATTTTTAACTAATTAATAATAACCTAAAATACAAGAAAATATGAAATAAAGCTAGAAAAATAAAATTATGACCTGGAAAAATCTAAAATAACTAAAGAGAATTTTCAAAACTATTTTTGTATTTTTCTGATTATTTTCTATTTTCTATGAATTAAAAACTATTTAAAACTACTTAAATTGCTTAAAAATACAAATTTAACTAATAAAAATCTGGAAAAATATTTTTTTGACTTTTTATATTTATCTTAATCTAGGAAAAATGAAAAATTAATTTTTTGAAACTTTTCTTAATTAATTGTATTAAATGCTAATTAAAAAGGCTTAAAACTATTAAAATGGAGAAAAATACCAAACTGACCTAGAAAAATCTGAAAAATTCAAGATAAGTCTAAATTAATATTATGAATATAGGAAAATTATAAAAACAGTGGGTTGTGTGAAGGAAAATGAAACTGCTATCACAAGTGCTTATAAATAAGCACTTATAATAAGCAAATGAAAACCAAAGACCTTCTGATTCGAGAAAGCTATATTATGCTCAAAATACCCAAGTGCAACTAATTTCCACAAGCCTTGACCTCTGATTAACAAGCTCAACAGATTTGATTAATTGAGCTTATGTGCTAAAACAGGTTTTAGGGGCCTACTTGCAGCTTAAGCACAAGCTACTCTATAAGCTAAAAATGAAAACCAAAAGTGGGAACCTACACTAGACCTGGGTGGCTATGTCTAAACCAAAGACCAGACTTAGATAAGCTCTTAGGAGCTTTGTGCAAGGCTGCAAGAACTGCAACAAAGCTTGATTCAGTTCTTGGGTGCACAGGGCATATAAGCCCATTTTGACAAGCAATTTTGGAGGTTATAAAAAATTCACAAAAATCTATAAAAATGGTAATAAGCAAGTAGACCAACTGAAGTTTTAAAACCCCAAGTTTCACATGATTTGGCCCAGAAATGAACTCATGAAAATTCACCCCATTGGGCTCAAACGATTTTTACTTTTGACTTTTTAGCGTAATGAAAAGTTGACTAATTTGAACTTTGAATCCAATTTGTGGATTGATTGTGATATAATATGATGAAATAAAGCTACTTCAATCTATCCCTATGTATTTTAAACACAAAATGAGCTTTTGACTTTAAAAATTCCAACAGACAAGCTATTAAGACAGATAACACATGACATTGACTTTTGTGGTTCTAGAGCAAAAATAAAGACAAGAATGATCAATAAGCTTAACAAGCCTGAAACAACAAGTCTTAACTATTAAGCAATCCTCAAACAGGTTTTTGCATAATCCAAACACCCTTTCACCCACTTGTTTTGAACTTTAAATGAAACCAACTACTTAATTAGCTAAAGCTTATGATCAAACTGAGTCTATCTATCCTAAATACAACTTAATAAACAGATAAAAACCAATCTATACCACAAGAACAGATTATGCAATATGCGTGTTTTAGAAAGTGCTTATGAGATCCTAGCCCCATGGCTTGCAAACCAGATAAGCACCACTAACCTAAACTCTCTATTACTCCAATGGGCCACAATTCAACCCAATCCACCTCTAATTCAGCAAATCAAACCATTTCATCTGACAGTTGACTTTTGTTGACCATTTCACAAAGTGCTTAAAAATAACTTATAAGTTTACAAAAAGCTATAAGTAGCTTCCATAAACTTGTTTGAGCTTAAAGATAAGCTACTAAAAGCTTGGACAATAGAATTTGAAACTGAGAATTGCAACAGTGAACAATAAACTTGAAACTTATATAAAAACTTGGATTGATACTCAAAGCATTACAATGATGTTTTAACTTAAGTGTGATACATAGAAACTGAAATTACAACATTTTGACTTAAACTAAAACATTTATTTAAAAAACGACATAAAGGAAAATTATTAAACTAACTACCTCCTTTCTTCTCTTTCTTCCTCCTCTTTTATACACCAACTCTCTTTCTCTTACCTCTCTGAGCAGATCCCACATTAATTTGAGGCCATTGGATGCCTAGATATCATATTGGCCGTTTGATTGGTTTTTGGCGCCAAATTGGATATTTGCTAGTTGTGGGTTGAGTGTTAGGTTGAAGATGCATTGAATGCATCTTGGCTTGGGGTGAGGTGGAGGGTAGGAGTAGGGAGATGATGGGGGTTGGAGTATTGCAGGGTCTGCTGAGGTGATGATGAAGATGGTAACCCGTGACTTGGAGGGAAAAGGTGTGAGTCAAATGGGTTTGACTGGGTTTTAATATTAAAGGGGGTCCAAAATGTATTTGACAGGGGGTCAATGGGATGTGGCAGGTCCAAAGGTATTTAAGGGTTTAACAATCAAGGACTATTTGTGTAATTTCAGAAATTCAAGGGACCAAAACGCCATCTGCAAAGTTGCTCCAAGGGACTAAAGTGACAAACTCAATAGTACAAAAGACCAAACTTGACATTTTCAAATTTCCAGGACCATTTTGCCAATTTTAAACTTGAAGGACCAATTTTGTAATTTTTCAAAACTTTTGATATTTTTCACCAAAGGACTAATTTTGACAACTTATGATTTTAAAAGGACCTTTGGTGATTTTTCTTTTAAATAAGTGCTCAGGGACTATTTCGACAATATTTGAAACTTGGGGGATGAAGCGCCAATTATGCAAACTTAGCTCATTTTCATCGATTTTAAACATTTTGCATCTGAAACATATAAAATGCAATTTTGGAATATTTTTTGTATTTTGATGCATTTCTGGCATTTTTAAGTGTTTTGCGGTTCAGTTTAGCCAAAATGATGAGTATTTACACACTCATCAATCCCCCACACTAAACTATTGCTAGTCTCTAGCAATATTTTGAGAAAAACTTAATGGATTTGAATCTCTTTACCAAAAGCATTACGAAGTAAAATGTTTCAGTTCAAGTAAGAACTATGGTACACCGATAACCATGTGATTTTGAGCAAACCACAAGCTTCCAACGGATTTGATTTGTCTTTACCAGAGGCCGTTTGCTTCTGGACTAGCCAACTCTTAGATAAATTATCAATATTATCTTTGGTGAGTCGATTACCAATTATGGTTTTTCCACTGCCTTTACCACAAGCCATAAACTTGCGGGCTAGCCATCTCTTCACTTTTAAGGATATGGCGGTGAATACCATACAATTTTGGGCAAATTGCAAGCCGTCAACGGATTTGAGATATCTTTACCAAGAGCCGTTTGCTCCCGGATTAGCCAATCCTTTTGTTTATTAGACATGGTTGATAACCATAAGTGAGTAAGTGTAAAACACTTACTCCAAAAAAATTTTGGCCAAAATGGGGAATTAGGGCGGTATAATTATATGACAAAATTCGTGAGAATTCCCCCCAGAAATGAATATTGCCCTCAATATTCAAAGTACCGGCGGTTATGCCGAAACATAGAACGTAAAAGGGAAATACTACGGCCATTATTTGAAAGATTTTTTTTTTTTTGAATCTTTTTATATATACACAACAATGGGGCAACTCCCCCACTAGTGGTGTAGAAAATATAAAGAAGTCGAAATATGGGTGAAAACCATATGGCATGCTCTTGTTTTTGATTAAAGTAATAGCTTGACTCGACCCGAATTAATTTGTTCATGGGGAAGTAAGTGGAAGAGACAATCTCCATCGGACTTTCATTCAAAATGTTTGTATAAACATTAGAAGCACGTGAAAGTTCCACACCGATGAGTGATGAGTGCGTATTCACTCATCATTTTTGGTCAAATCTGTATGCAAAACATCTAAAAACACTCCGAAATGCATCAAAATATTGAAAATATCTCAAAATTGTGTTTCAGATGCAAAATTATTGAAAACAAATGAAAAACGAATAAGTTTGCATAATTGGCAGTTTCAGTCCCCCGACTTTCAAAAATGGCAACTTTAGTCCCTGGAATTTCAAAGATTGACAGAATTTACCCCTGGACATTTTTAAATTGGAAAATAAACATTTCTCGTCCTTTGGTAATTCTTACTTCTCAAAATTGGTCATTTGGATAATTTTTGGAAAATTACAAGTTTAGTCCTCGGAGTTTCAAATTTGGCAGATTTGGTCCCTTGATTATGTGAGATTGTCAAATATGACCCTTGGATTACTTTTCAGAAGTTACATGCATGGTCCTTGGATTTTCAGATTTTTACACCTTTGGTCCCTTAACTACTTAATGTGATCAAATCTAATCCTAAATCCAAAATAACAAACCAAGGCCCAAATAACCCAACCAACCCATCACCATGTATTAACAAAACCAACCCAGTCCCCTGTCTTCCCCATTTTTTTTCCCGCCCAAGCAAAACCAATACCCAAGAACCCTAGCTTTTCACAGGTTCCCAAATCCTCTTCTTTCTCTCCTCCCCAGAACACTCCACCTCCAATCTCCCTATTACCCACCTTCACCCTTTTACCCAGTATATCCCAAAACCCAAACCCACTACCCCATGGATGGCTCAGATGAGTCGCAATCCACACCTAATTGATGGATGGTCTAGATCAACTTAAAGAAGCACGAGGATGGAGCTTTAGCTGTTTTTATCTCTCACAAGCACACAAGTTAAACATTGGAAGACCATTACAGTAGTATATATAGTAGCTTGTAAGCCTTTCAAAGGCATTAGGATTTAGTAGTAGTTTTAGTTTTAAATAGCTTTTAGTTTTATTGTAACTTGTTTTCTTTAATTAATGAAAGTTTTCCTTTTTTTCTTTATGTTCCTTCATTTTAGCTTATTTAGCAAATAAGCACTCTAGTGCTTATTTGTTCATTACCTTGCCTTAACTGTTTTTTTTTTGTTGCAATCCTAGTTCTATAACAGTTTTACAAAAGAGTTTGTCTAAAAATTCAGTTTACAAAAGAGCTTTACCCCATAAAGGGGTGTTTGTTTTTGTTTATTTCTTTGTCCAAAACTGTTTTTACCCACTTTGACTCTCAAAGTCAAAGTGGTTTAAGGTTTAAACGAGATTGCAAAACAAGTTTAGCTTAGATACAAAGTTTGCAAGTGTTTTTGAAAAAAAAAAAAAAGTGAAATCTGTTTCTGTCCATCTCACGAAAACAGCAGCTGCTGCTGCTGTTTGCAGCTACTTTTCCCAGCTTATTTTTGGTCTAAATTTCTTCCAAATCATTTTTCTTGTAACTTCATATACCCACCTAGACATAGCCTTGCTTATTTTGCACCTAGTTTAGCTCTAGCTTAGTTTAAATTGCATTCAAAATCTGTCAAAAATCCACATATGTATCTGTTTCTGCAGTGCCTTAGCAGCTTATTCATAGCTTATTTATAAGCTGTCCTAAGCTTTTCATAGGATCCCAAATAGATTTTTAGGTAGCCCCCCATCCCTAGTTTGCATATTAAGTTTCCTTGTAGGATTAGGTGCTCAGTAGGTAACTTAAAATCAAGCTCTAAAAAAGCCCCACAGCCACTGTTTTTCTGTCCATAACAGCAGTCCCATAACTGCTTTTATCCCCTATTTCAAGATTGCTTTTTAGTCTTTTATAGCTTATTTCAGATTTAGCATGGTGTATGCTTGCTTATTTCCATTTTTCAAATGCTTATTTACATGATTCCTAGTGCTTATTCATAGTTCCTTTGTGCTCAAAACTGCTAAGGGGTGTTTGTTTTTGTTTTCTGTCATAGCTGTTGGAATAAGCGTCTCAACTGCTTATTTCAAGGTTTGGCAAAAATTGTTTTCACAAAAAGTTTAGTTTAAGTTTTATTTATAAGTTGAAAAATTTAAAAAAAAATAGTTTTTGCAAAAAGTACCACGAGGATTGAACACTGTACCTCTTGCTCACTTAACACAAACACAACCATTAACCAACTGCCCTAGGGACTTTGATTGTTAGAATCTTGCACCTTCTTTTATTTAAATACCATAACAGTTTCTAGCTTGTTAGCTTATTTTGGCTTTTTAGTTGCTTATTTCGTATAGTAGTGTACCACTTTTTTATTTTTCTCAAGATCAGTTAAGTTCATAGTATTTTTAGTGAAAATTTCAGATTTTTCTAAAATCATTTAGTATTTTTAATTATTAAATTAGATTAAATTAGATTTAAATTCATAATAAATAATTTAAAAGTCGAAAAAATACCCGGCTTTTTCCTAAAATTATTTTTAGTCGTTTAGAATGTAGGAAAATCAGTTTCACACTCGTAGCCCTTAAATTGCAAAACTTTTACGTTTTTGGCTCGGGTGGTTGCCGGTTTTTAGCGTTTTTGCATTTTAACACCCTAGGATGTAACTTAGCGTTGTTTTATTGTTTCTTAGGAAGCAGTGTTTTATTTAGTGTTTTCTTTGTTTTACATGCTTTATTTTCATTTCCGTTCTTTAATTTGTAGTGTAATCAAAATCCAAAATTCGTTTAACCATTCAAGTTCAAATCACGAAACTCAACGAATCCTTCCATTCACACCTCGTTGGGACACGACCCGGGAAATCACTTTCCCGGTATCACTTTATCACACACACTGAGGTTTGGCAAGTTGACCTTTTCCTAAAGGGTTGATTTGTCGAATTTACGATTATTTTGATATCGTTGATATTGTGTTTTCACCACTCACACAAACGAATCAAATTTTGGCGCCGCTGCCGGGGAGGTGTGTTGCGACAATATCGTGAAGTTTTTGCGATTTGTGACTTGAAGAACCTTCCTCGTGAAGTTGCCGTTTTTCATAAAATCCGAAAAACCAAAATATCTTCTCATTCCTCTTATCCGTATGATTCTATTTCTCTTACCCTCTCGCACCGTTTGATTCTACTCTTCTTCAACCTCAAAACCGTTTAATTCTATCTCTTTAACCCTCTATATGTTTAATTCTTATGTCGACAATCATCAACATCATTGTCACAAGTGTGTGTTGTGGCGGTGTGGAAGGCCTAGTTCAAGCGAATTTTGCAATTTGTGCGAACTATCCATCAAAAAGTCTTTTCAAAGTTATTTCGACCACCCACCACAACCCGAACCCGTTCAAACGTCGGAGTTACCTCAAGCACCTACCGAGGGTCCCGAGGACACTTTCTTTGAATCTAAAGCCCGTAATCTAATCGAGCAAATTCAAGCCGATGAAAAAAGGTCGAGAATTAGAATTGATTACGATGAACCCGTTCAAACACCGGAGACCATAACGGAAGTGGTGGAACTTGCTAGCTCTAAGAGCACAACACTTGTCCCAACTCGGAATCTTGAGATATTTTACCGACGATTTCTTTAGGGCTAGAAATGACATGATTCAAAACTTCTTAATTGAACTTCGTCATGATTCAACTTCTGGAAATACCGCTTTATGTGATGTTGTTGAACCCTCGATTCCTATTCCCGAGCCCGAAATATCTTTGTTTGATCAAAATTATTGCTACGGTTGTGGAGACTTGTTACCACAAGGTTTTCGTTGTTACAAATGTATGTGCGCGTGGTGTGGAAACTATCTTGTTAATGGATGTTGTTCGATTTGCTTGAGAAATTCATTCGCTATGATTCTAACCCAAACTCTTTCAATTATCCTCAAAACAATTTCAACTACCCTCCATAAAATTTATACGAACCAGACCCGTATTTTCATCATTTCAATGATCAAACATCGTTTCAAAATTTCTCTCCCCAATACCCTCATTGTGCTAAGTGTGGGGGTCCTCATGATGATTATCAATGTCAATCGTGGGATCATAATTACTTTGGACCCGATCCTTGTTATAACACTTCCAGTTTTGACAATGTCCAACCCCCACAACTTCCCGTCATCGATCAATATCCTTGTATCCTCGAAGAACTTTCCGAGGAACAAGCTGCATAACGAAAGATTACTAGCCGATGGCGGCAGCTCAAAGCTCTCCTCTTTTAACGAAGCTTGCCGTCTCGATGACGAGGATGAGGAAGATGGGGAGATGACAAAGGACAAGGTGCATATCTCAAGCCCACAAAGTACCGCACATGTCCACTCTCCGCCCTTATCTTGCCTATCTACCTTAGAACCGTCGGATAATCTTTTAATGGGGGACGAACATCTTAGCACTATTCTGGAAGGAACGTCTTGTGTTGAGAACCTTGTCCCAACCCCAAGTGAGCCCGAGGTTATCTCCGGTAATATGTTTGATGAGCCTCTTGATGATGATTCTTCTCCTCCTCTTGACATCCCAAACGATCATGTCGAGATGTTCTCCGATTCTGACAACGATTGTACTTCGTTTGGCGATTCTTTATCTTATGGAGACATCGATTATGTCGAGGTTACCTTCGAGCTAGTTAGCTTAGAGGAAGTGAGAGATTCCGATGATCTGGAAATTGAGGACGAGATACTTCGTGAAAAATTGTTCAATGTAAATCTCCTCGTTTCTAAGATTGAATCATTTTGTGCTAAACCGACTTCATCTCTATCCCCGTTGTGGATAGTGACTATATCTTGGAAAAGCCCGAACCATTTTCTGAACTTGAGGCTTTGTCCAATGATTCTCTTCCGGAATTTGAAGTATTCCACTTTGATGACTTTCATACTGAAAAAGAGAGTAGTGGCAATCCCACTTGTCATCTTTCTCTTCACAGTATGAGTCGTCCACATTTGAATTGCCTCCTCCTTGAAAGTGGACTTTTCCATGAGGAGTTCGCCGGTGAACTCGCTCACATCATTGAGGACGAGCTATTTGAGCAAAATGCTCCGCATCCTCTTCTATCCATGAGTAACTCATCTACCCTTGAGGATTTTACCATGGTTGATACTTGTGTTTCATTCCTCTCCGAGGACAAAGTTTTCAAACCCGGTATCTTACCTTTTAAGGGAGTTCACTCTCGGATATTTCTTAAGTCCACAACGGATGTTGTGACTTCTCTTGTGGTGGATAAGATTTCTGAACATTCCGTTAATGTTCATCAATCTAATCTTTTGCCCACCCGTTGTCAAGAAATTGACATTTTACTTTCTCATCCCGTGACTTCTCCATGTCTTAACTCCTACGGGAGTGAAGACACCATCTTTGACCCCGGCATTTCTCATTCTCTTGAGCCGGGAATATATCTCATCGGTGTGGAACTTTCACGTGCTTCAAATGTTTGTCCAAACATTGTGAACGAAAGTCCGATCGAGATTGGTTTTCCACGTTGCTTCCCCAAGAACAAATGAATTCGGGGTCGAGTCAAGCTAGCGACTCGGTTATCAAAAACGATAGCACACTATATGGGTTTTCACCATTTCGATTTCTTTCTACTTTCTACCACCCTAGTGTGGGGGGGTTGCCCCACATGTTATAAAAAAAAAAAAAAAAAAAAATAATGGCCGTAGTATTTCCCTTTTACGTTCTTTGTTTCGGCATAACGCCGGTACTTTGAATATTGAGGGCAATATTCATTTCTAAGTGTGGGGGAGAATTCTCACGAATTTTATCATATAATTACACCAATTCCCCGTTTTGGCCAAAAATTTTTGGGTAAGTGTTCTACACTTACTCAGGCTTGTTATCGATCCGTATGTCGTAAGACAAAAGGATTGGCTAATCCAGGAGCAAACGGCTCTTGGTAAAGATTTCTCAAATCCGTTTATATGGCTTACAATTTGCCCAAAATTGTATGGTTCTCAACTCACCATATCCTAAAAAGTGAAGAGTTGGCTAGCCCGCAAAATTATGGCTTGTGGTAAAGGCAGTGGAAAATCCATAATGGGTAATCAGCTCACCAAAGATAATATTGATAATTTATCTAAGAGTTGGCTAGTCCGAGCAAACGGCTTCGGTAAAGACAAAATCAAATCCGTTGAAAGGTGGTTTGCTCAAAATCACATGGTTATCGATTGTACCATGGTTCTTACGAACTAAAACATTTGGCTACTCAGAAGTAATGGCTTTTGGTAAAGAGATTCAAATCCATTAAGTTTTTCTTAAAAGATTTCTAGGGACTAGCAATGTTTTAGTGTGGGATTTGATGAGTGCGTATACTCATCATTTTGGTCAAATCTGAGCTGCAAAACATCTAAAAACACTCCGAAATGCATCAAAATATTGAAAATATCTCAAAATTGTGTTTCAGATGCAAAATTATTGAAAACAAATGAAAAACGAATAAGTTTGCATAATTGGCAGTTTCAGTCCCCCGACTTTCAAAAATGGCAACTTTAGTCCCAAATTTCAAAGATTGAATTTACCCACTGGACATTTTTAAATTGGAAAATAAACATTTCTCGTCCTTTGGTAATTCTTACTTCTCAAAATTGGTCATTTGGATAATTTTTGGAAAATTACAAGTTTAGTCCTCGGAGTTTCAAATTTGGCAGATTTGGTCCCTTGATTATGTGAGATTGTCAAATATGACCCTTGGATTACTTTTCAGAAGTTACATGCATGGTCCTTGGATTTTCAGATTTTTACACCTTTGGTCCCTTAACTACTTAATGTGATCAAATCTAATCCTAAATCCAAAATAACAAACCAAGGCCCAAATAACCCAACCAACCCATCACCATGTATTAACAAAACCAACCCAGTCCCCTGTCTTCCCCATTTTTTTTCCCGCCCAAGCAAAACCAATACCCAAGAACCCTAGCTTTTCACAGGTTCCCAAATCCTCTTCTTTCTCTCCTCCCCAGAACACTCCACCTCCAATCTCCCTATTACCCACCTTCACCCTTTTACCCAGTATATCCCAAAACCCAAACCCACTACCCCATGGATGGCTCAGATGAGTCGCAATCCACACCTAATTGATGGATGGTCTAGATCAACTTAAAGAAGCACGAGGATGGAGCTTTAGCTGTTTTTATCTCTCACAAGCACACAAGTTAAACATTGGAAGACCATTACAGTAGTATATATAGTGGCTTGTAAGCCTTTCAAAGGCATTAGGATTTAGTAGTAGTTTTAGTTTTAAATAGCTTTTAGTTTTATTGTAACTTGTTTTCTTTAATTAATGAAAGTTTTCCTTTTTTCTTTAATGTTCCTTCATTTTAGCTTATTTAGCAAATAAGCACTCTAGTGCTTATTTGTTCATTACCTTGCCTTAACTGTTTTTTTTTTGTTGCAATCCTAGTTCTATAACAGTTTTACAAAAGAGTTTGTCTAAAAATTCAGTTTACAAAAGAGCTTTACCCCATAAAGGGGTGTTTGTTTTTGTTTATTTCTTTGTCCAAAACTGTTTTTACCCACTTTGACTCTCAAAGTCAAAGTGGTTTAAGGTTTAAACGAGATTGCAAAACAAGTTTAGCTTAGATACAAAGTTTGCAAGTGTTTTGAAAAAAAAGTGAAATCGTTTACTGTCCATCTCCGAAGCAACAGTGCTGCTGTATTTGTTCTTTCACCTGACTTATTTTGGTCTAAATTTCTTCCAAATCATTTTTCTTGTAACTTCATATACCCACCTAGACATAGCCTTGCTTATTTTGCACCTAGTTTAGCTCTAGCTTAGTTTAAATTGCATTCAAAATCTGTCAAAAATCCACATATGTATCTGTTTCTGCAGTGCCTTAGCAGCTTATTCATAGCTTATTTATAAGCTGTCCTAAGCTTTTCATAGGATCCCAAATAGATTTTTAGGTAGCCCCCCATCCCTAGTTTGCATATTAAGTTTCCTTGTAGGATTAGGTGCTCAGTAGGTAACTTAAAATCAAGCTCTAAAAAAGCCCCACAGCCACTGTTTTTCTGTCCATAACAGCAGTCCCATAACTGCTTTTATCCCCTATTTCAAGATTGCTTTTTAGTCTTTTATAGCTTATTTCAGATTTAGCATGGTGTATGCTTGCTTATTTCCATTTTTCAAATGCTTATTTACATGATTCCTAGTGCTTATTCATAGTTCCTTTGTGCTCAAAACTGCTAAGGGGTGTTTGTTTTTGTTTTCTGTCATAGCTGTTGGAATAAGCAGTCTCCAACTGCTTATTTCCAAGGTTTGGCAAAAATTGTTTTCACAAAAAAGTTTAGTTTTAGTCTTATTTATAAGTTGCAAAAAGAAAAATTTAAAAAAAAAAAAATAGTTTTTGCAAAAAGGTACCACAGGATTCGAACCTGGGACCTCTTGCTCACGCTCACAACACAACACACAACCATTAACCAACTGCCCTAGGGACTTTGATTGTTAGAATCTTGCACCTTCTTTTATTTAAATACCATAACAGTTTCTAGCTTGTTAGCTTATTTTGGCTTTTTAGTTGCTTATTTAGGTATAGTAGTGTACCACTTTTTATTTTCTCAAGATCGAGTTAAGTTCATAGTATTTTTAGTGAAAATTTCAGATTTTTCTAAAATCATTTAGTATTTTTAATTATTAAATTAGATTAAATTAGATTTAAATTCATAATAAATAATTTAAAAGTCGAAAAAATACCCGGCTTTTTCCTAAAATTATTTTTAGTCGTTTAGAATGTAGGAAAATCAGTTTCACACTCGTAGCCCTTAAATTGCAAAACTTTTACGTTTTTGGCTCGGGTGGTTGCCGGTTTTTAGCGTTTTTGCATTTTAACACCCTAGGATGTAACTTAGCGTTGTTTTATTGTTTCTTAGGCTTAGTCGTATTTTATTTAGTGTTTTCTTTGTTTTACATGCTTTATTTTCATTTCCGTTCTTTAATTTGTAGTGTAATCAAAATCCAAAATTCGTTTAACCATTCAAGTTCAAATCACGAAACTCAACGAATCCTTCCATTCACACCTCGTTGGGACACGACCCGGGAAATCACTTTTCCGGAATCACTTTTATCACACCCGTGAGGTTTGGCAAGTTGACCTTTTTCCTAAAGGGTTGATTTGTCGAATTTTACGATTATTTTGATATACGTTGATATTGTGTTTTTCACCACTCACTTCACAACGAATCAATGAGATATACATAGAACCGGCTCAAGAATGATATATGAAAATGCCGGGGTCAAAGATAGTGTCTTCATTCCCGAAGGAGTGAAGATGGAGAGAAATCACAAGATATTTGAGGAAAGGAAGAAAGATTTTGATAACAATCAGGATCCATTCTTCATCCTCAAATGTAGACATATCGGGAAGAAGGGTGAGGGTAGTATCATTAATAGGCAAACTCGTATGATAGAGTACACCTTTCTCCGAGCCAATATCATCCTCAAGATCAAAATAGAAATGATCATGTTCCGGAGGAGATATGTCATGAGAGAGTTCAACGGAGAACTCTTCATGAAGAGAATCATTCACATGAGGTGAAATTGTGAACTCTTGTTCCATTGTGGGCTCATCACTATCCTTGGTCTGAGTATCAAAGAGTGGATTCTCAGAAATTAACGTGAATGAGTGTCAGTTCAAATAGAGGATTAGTGAGAGTTGTTTTGAATGCTTCAGGAACAAAGTGATCAACATTCTCAATGAACTGTTGGGATAAGAAGTGAGTGAACGATCATTATCAATGAGACTATCAGTTTCTCCCAGATCGGCTTCGAAATCAAAGAGAGCATCGTTACTTTATGATGAAAGTGGATTGATGTGAGTGAGTTCATCGGTGAATTCCTCAAGAAGATGATCAACATCAAAATGTGAAAGTGATGCCTCAACATACTCAATGTCTCCATAAGATTTACAATCATCGCTAAAATCGGAGAAAGTCTCAAAATGATCTTTTGAACACTCAAGAGGGGAAGGGATATCACACATATGGTCAAAAGTTTCCTGTGACTCTCTCGGGATTGGGACAAGGTTCTCAACACTAGACTTTATGAATCGTCGATTCCTTTTAGAACAGTGTCAAGATGCTCATCCCCATGTTTAGAGAGTGAGTGGGAATATCGGGTGTGATAGCAGTTGTTTGAGAATGAATCTCAACTTCTGGGATATCAACTGATGAACTTGATGAATCTTTATAGAATTGAAGGATATCAAGTGTATCCTCATCATCACTGTCATCAGGAATAAACCGAAATTGAGAGCTAGATCTTTTGCTTTTCTTTTGCAATTGATTCCCTAATAGATTTTTCAAACTCAATTTGGGAATTTATTTTAGCGACCGCTCTTCACTAACAATTCTTCCATGGATTTTTGATTTGGATTATCTTGGGAATGGTTACCTTCCTTCAAATCTTTCACTAAATCCAAAAGATCAAGGAGGAGATTTTGAGGAAGTGGTTTGTGAGGTGGTGGTGCACGATTCATTTGGTCTGTAGAGGTTGGTCATGATATGAAGAGTCGTAATTGTTACAAGGAAATGGAGTCCTTGTTTGACAATCAGAGCTAAAGTGTGGACCTCCACAATACTCACAACATAAAAGCGATGTGGCTGAGCTATATGTGTGGTAGTCATAATTGTTATCAGGAACCTGCTCATAGACAAGCGTGTTTCCTGATTGACAATAAGAACTGGAGTGTGAACCACCACAGTACTCACAATGATAAAAAAGCTGAGCCTCACAGTGTGGTAGGCGATGGAATAAATCGGTTGTGTTATGGTAAGAATAGGGATCTTGATTATGGGCAGACCGTTTCTGACTCCACCATGCTACAACTGGGGCAATTGCCACCATTATAAGGACCACCACACCATTGACAACCAAGAGGGTGAGGATAAGACATAGAAAGAATCAAATGTTTTCAGAGGGTAGGATGAAGAAGAATCAAAGATGTGAGAGGGTAAAGATGGATATTTTTGGATTTTTGGATAAACATTTTGTAAAAATAAGGAAGAAAATCTTTTGGGTTTTTTGTGTTCGTTGGCTGATTTTAAAATGTTTTGGATTTTTGGATTTTTATAAGAAAATATAAACATATATATAGATGGTATAAACAAGGAGTGAATATTCAAATCACTAATCTGCTAAGCTTAAGATAATTAGCACACTCCCGGCGGCGGCGCCAATTTGATGTGCCAAACCAGTCAAGTTTTCTCCTCAAGCCGACCACTTGTGAATGGCCGACCGTAAGAAACTTAAAACAACTTAGACACAAATGCAATGAAGATCAGGAGAGTATAGTGTTTCCCGTCGTTATGTCCCGCGAGCTATCTGAAGAATCACAAACGAATAGTGATCGAGATTTGAACGGAAAAGAGTTTTTGAATTATTATAACTTCTGATATAGCCTATAATTACAGAGGCTTAAATGCAAATTAAAGAAAATTAAAAAAAAATATTAAATAAACGCTATCACTATTTGCAAAATGATGTTTTGATTTTATGTTTTTATAAAACTTGAATGTAAAACTACGTGACGTACTAAAGAAAATGTGAAACTAAAGCAATATAAATCCGAAAAATATGAAAATGACATTTTTACAAACCTAATGATAAAAGAAAATTTTTAGAAAAAGAAAATTATTTTTATAACTATTTAATTAATTATTATTAATTAAAAACTATTTTTAACTATTTAATAATAACCTAAAATACAAGAAAATATGAAATAAAGCTAGCAAAATAAAATTATGACTTGGAAAAATCTAAAATAACTAAAGAGAATTTTCAAAACTATTTTTGTATTTTTCTGATTATTTTTGTATTTTCTATGAATTAAAAACTATTTAAAACTACTTAAATTGCTTAAAAATACAAATTTAACTAAGAAAAATCTGGAAAAATATTTTTTTTGACTTTTTATATTTATCTTAACCTAGGAAAAATGAAAAATTATTTTTTTGAAACTTTTCTTAATTAATTGTATTAAATGCTAATTAAAAAGGCTTAAAAACTAATTAAAATGGAGAAAAATACCAAACTGACCTAGAAAAATCTGAAAAATTCAAGATAAGTCTAAATTAATATTATGAATATAGGAAAATTATAAAAACAGTGGGTTGTGTGAAGGAAAATGAAACTGCTATCACAAGTGCTTATAAATAAGCACTTATAATAAGCAAATGAAAACCAAAGACCTTCTCTGATTCAGAAGCTATATTATGCTCAAAATACCCATGTGCAACTAATTTCCACAAGCCTTGACCTCTGATTAATCAAGCAATTTGATTAATTGAGCTTATGTGCTAAAACAGGTTTTAGGGGCCTACTTGCAGCTTAAGCACAAGCTACTCTATAAGCTAAAAATGAAAACCAAAAGTGGGAACCTACACTAGACCTGGGTGGCTATGTCTAAACCAAAGACCAGACTTAGATAAGCTCTTAGGAGCTTTGTGCAAGGACTGCAAGCTACAGCACTGTCGGTCCAGTTCTTGGGTGCACAGGCATATAAACCCATTTTGACAAGCAATTTGGAGGTTATAAAAATTCACAAAATCTATAAAAATGGTAATAAGCAAGTAGACCAACTGAAGTTTTAAAACCCCAAGTTTCACATGATTTGGCCCAGAAATGAACTCATGAAAATTCACCCCAGTTGGGCTCAAAACTGATTTTTACACTTTTGACTTTTTAGCGATAATGAAAAGTTGACTAATTTGAACTTTGAATCCAATTTGTGGATTGATTGTGATATAATATGATGAAATAAAGCTACTTCAATCTATCCCTATGTATTTTAAACACAAAATGAGCTTTTGACTTTGCAAAATTCCATGAACAAGCTATTAAGGCAGATAACACATGACATTGACTTTTGTGGTTCTAGAGTGCAAAATAAAGACAAGAATGAGTACAATAAAGCTTAACAAGCCTGAAACAACAAGTCTTAACTATTAGGCAATCCTCAAACAGTTTTCTTTGCATAATCCAAACACCCTTTCACCAACTGTTTTGAACTTTAAATGAAACCAACTACTTAATTAGCTAAAGCTTATGATCAAAGCGAGTCTATCTATCCTAAATACAACTTAATAAACAGATAAAACCCAATCTATACCACAAGACAGATTATGCAATATGCGTGTTTTAGAAAGTGCTTGCTTGAGATCCTAGCCACCATGGCTTGAGCAGATAAGCACACTAACCTAAACTCTCTTATTACTCCCAATGGGCCACAATTCAACCCAATCCACCTCCAATTCAGCAAATCAAACCATTTCATCTGACGGTTGACTTTTGTGACCATTTCACAAAGTGGTTAAAAATAACTTATAAGTTTACAAAAAGCTATAAGTAGCTTCCATAAACTTGTTTGAGTTTAAAAATGAGCTACTAAAAGCTTGGAAAATAGAATTTGAAACGAGAATTGCAAGCGATGAACAATAAACTTGAAACTTATATAAAAACTTGGATTGATACTCAAAAGCACATTACAATGATGTTTTAACTTAAGTGTGATACATAGAAGCAATTACAACATTTTGACTTAAACTAAAACATTTATTTAAAAACGACATAAAGAAAATTATTAAACTAACTACCTCCTTTCTTCTCTTTCTTCCTCCTCTTTTATACACCAACTCTCTTTCTCTTTTCTACGGCGAGATCCCACATTATAGAGGCCATTGGATGCCTAGATATCATATTGGCCGTTTGATTGGTTTTTGGCGCCAAATTGGATATTTGCTAGTTGTGGGTTGAGTGTTAGGTTGAAGATGCATTGAATGCATCTTGGCTTGGAGGTGAGTGGAGGGTAGGAGTAGGAGATGATGGGGGTTGGAGTATTGCGAGGTCTGCAGGAGGTGATGATGAAGATGGTAACGTGACTTGGAGGAAAAGGTGTGAGTCAAATGGGTTTGACTGGGTTTTAATATTAAAGGGGGTCCAAAATGTATTTGACAGGGGGTCATGGGATGTGGCGAGGTCCAAAGGTATTTAAGGGTTTAACAATCAAGGACTATTTGTGTAATTTCTGAAATTCAAGGGACCAAAGCGCCAAATCTGCAAAGTTGCTCCAAGGGACTAAAAGTGACAAACTCCAATAGTACAAAGACCAAACTTGACATTTTCAAATTTCCAAGGACCATTTTTGCCAATTTTAAACTTGAAGGACCAATTTTGTAATTTCTCAAAACTTTTGATATTTTTCACCAAAGGACTAATTTTGACAACTTATGATTTTAAAAGGACCTTTGGTGATTTTTTTTTGAAATTAAGTGCTGGGGACTATTTCGACAATATTTGAAACTTGGATTTGAAGCGCCAATTATGCAAACTTAGCTCATTTTTCATCCGATTTTAAACATTTTGCATCTGAAACATATAAAATGCAATTTTGGAATATTTTCAGATTTTGATGCATTTCTGAGCATTTTTAAGTGTTTTGCAGTTCAGATTTAACCAAAAATGATGAGTGGTTCTCAATGTTTCGGACAAACTGTTCCCAAATTAAGCACATCAATCACAATCTTGCCATAGTTGCAACTTAAAAGGGGAAGATTATGCTACAATTAAACTAATTTAAGCAACATAGCTAAATGCGGGTTGTAAATTTGATATTTTATTTGTGATACAATCAAAAGTGCGAGAAGAGCAAATCTAAATGGACAAAATAGTGCACACCTTAGCATATAAGTCCTCTTCCGCCCAAAAGGTATATGAAACCATTTCCAGATTCCCCGTCTTAGAAAGGTCATCAACAAATAGTTTTACTTTACGTATCTAACAAAATTGAAAAGGAAAAAAATAATAATATAAGAGATTATAACTTCAAGTGAGAAAAGGGAATTTGAAGTTACATTATGAATGAACTTACATCTTGCGTGTGCTTTGGGTATCCAACAACAAGGCCCGACACAGAGAGTGTTGTTATCTACAAAGAGAAAAAGAATCAGCTATGCTTCCCAATAAAAATAAAATCAATTTCAGTAACTTCATCGCGAAAAGTAAAATTGGTAAACTGACCAGGTCTTGAAGTTTGGCAGTGATGCAACTTATATCATTTTCCATCTGATCAAAAACACTGCAACATATAAAACCTTAATATTATCAATGCATGTTTGCAATTAAGGTATGTAA
>OU343217.1:121068768-121100391 GCA_910596185.1 Chrysanthemum makinoi | reverse complement strand
CCATTTTAGGGGAATCATGAAAAATCCGATACATTTACAATTTTATGACAATGTGACTGATGCATGAAAATAAAATCTATAGTGTATTTCAACTGAGGCTGTGAAGTTATACTCTTCACCAAATAGTATGTAATTTAATTTTTTTTATTAGCAAAGGAGGTCTCAAATCCATGTATTCATTAGACCGATTTTTTTAACATTTCTTGCTATCTTTCCCAACGTCAAATCCACAACAATCATTCCCAAAGGAAGGGGATTCGAACAAATAGGTACAATACTTATATCTATAATCGGATTACCAAAAACACTTTAGACATACTCATCATTTATCCTAAAAGTTTTTACCATAAAGATAAATCAATCTATGGGACTATATAATTTACCTAAGGCATCATCAATATGTTGTAATCCTCTATTAAACCCTCACGCTATTAGATTTACATTTGAGGGGTCTGTTGTCTTTATGAAAGATTCAGATCATCAACACCTTCGTCCTTGCATGAATGATGATCTTGGGAAATCATCAATAAAGATGCGTTCTAAACAAAGTCAAATGCTCACATCAACAATTAAGAATGCAGCCACAAAAAGTATGATAATAGATATATAAAGTATCAGAACGTACAAGGTTCCAAAACAATGGTGCCATTAAGAGGATGAGTGGCACAAGCGATAACAAACTCGGACAATGGTACAAGTATGTTTTTGCTTACGGCTGTGGTATCCCCGAGACACTCGAGTCACTCTGAGAAAATAAAGACATGTATGTCGTATCAAATATGAATAGTTTGGATAAAGATAAAAAAAGCGTCCCAAATTTCTTACTTAATCTCATTACATGGTGAGTCGGTGTTTGGATAAAAATCTAAAAGGTGCAGCTCATTGCACGAAGTTGAGCCAACTGCATAAATTTGCACATTGATACATATGTTAATTTAAACATACATCTATAAACTCAAATAGGGGGCTTATAAATATCAACTCATCTTAAAAAGTTGTCTGGAAAATATGAAATATGTGAAAAGAAATAAAAACTCACCATGAAAGAAGTAGTGGCTCGATCAAGCTATTGTGACCAATAGAGTGTTGATGAGCTTGTAGTAAGGGGCTTTAGTTACTGGGTCATCAATGAGGTTGATTCAATTCTTATAGATGAATCAAGAACTCCTCTTATTATATCGGACTTGCCGAGAAACCAAGTGAACAATACTATAAAGTTGCTAAAATTGATGTTGCTTTTGAATCACGATATACATTATCACGATAAAAACACGAACTTGGTTGCAAATAATATTTTAAAGTATATCTAGGGGGTGTACATTTTACTCACATTATCTGATAAGATGGACATTAGTAGGGATAAATATAAGATAAATATGAAAATAGGGTAGAAAAGGGTGGCATTTTAAACCGGACGGCGGGACATGGCGGGACGGGATGAGAGACACATTTCATACCATTTCACTTCAAAGAATGGAGGATAAAGGAAACGTCAAACGCTCACGCCTGCGCGGGCGGTGAGTAAACATGATTTATAAATATAAAACCATAAGGGGATAAATAAATCACGAAAGATTCTGAGCCACTTTCTCAGAAAACTTCGCTTTAGATAGAAAAACCGATATACATGCAGCCGATAAATAACGAACCCGCTCTTCTACCCGATATTTGCGCGCTCATCCGATATCTGCATCTTGCTTGCAATTTGAAATAAACCTTAGATAAAATTAACAAATTATATTGTATAATCAGTATTTCATGTTTAAATTACTTGAGAAACCTTCCTTGTGCAAGCGTGCATCTAAGAAAAACAACTATATTTGATTATGGCTCAATCTTTCTTGACCTCAAAAGTCAAAACACACAAAAAATGTATGAGTTCCTACTTGAGATCTATTTTTTTAACTAAAAATCGACTCGCACCATGTCCCTAGAGTAGTGGTGGGAACTTTAACACATTTACTTACGAATGGGTCAATTTAGGTTGCTCTTTTCAATGGGTCAAATAATATTAGCTAATCAGGGATATGAAATATAAGTGCAGCAACCATTGTAATGGTTCATACCTTTGTCCAAAGACCATCGATGCTACTTTGGAACCGCAATAGAAAGCGGAGTTTTATCTACACCGGATTGAACATAGTAGACGGGAAGACTTGCGAAAAAGTCGACTCAAGAAAGTTGAACATATCTTTCCTTAAGCGATCCTAATAGATTTCAAAGCATCATATCAAAAACACAAATGCGGTATATTATTCATATCATATAGTTTAGCGTATAGCTTTTTATTGAATCATCATATACCCTTGTTTTTATTTAAAGTAAACATTGCTTATTGCATTCAAAAATATTTTTTATGCAATATTGTGAGTCATACCTGCGTTGTTTATAATAAATCATAAAATGCATTCTTGAATCACTAAATATCATTTTATTTAACGGAGGATGCACCTTCATTTTCATATATTTTGAACCATTCACGCCATGAATATCTAGATAAAGACAATCGGATAAGGGACCTAATAATGATTTTAAACAGAATGCAACACCTTTATAATCCATTAAGTTGAACTATACATATAAAATACAAATAAAACATGATGAAATCAGTCTTAGCTGGATGGCTGCACCTAAGTTTTTACTATATGATTGTGCACATAGAGGCTCTATTCCACGGGCGCAATAGTAACACGAAGATGCATCTTCATTGAGCCTTCCACTTGCAAATCCGTACATAATAAATTAATTCGGCACGGGTTCGATGGCGACCTAATAATAATTATAAACAGAAAACTACACATTTATATTCTACCGGTGCGGTACCCACTTTCATGCCGGAAAATCAAGTAGCATTAATTGAGCGGGTTCGGTACCATTCTCGTATGCCTCATCCCAAGTTTCTTGTGAACATTGATGTGGAAAAAGAGTTTATCCAACACTCTAAAGTCAAATGTGGACATTGTTATTATAGTTACAGGATCACTACACCTCGTTTTCAAACTTTGTTAGTTAACATTAAAAATGTACAAATATATGTATAATAGCTAGAATGCAACTTACTTGAAGATTTTTGAAATTCCATTTGTATTGATACTAAATCAAACTGTGCCACTTGTCATTAAAAAACATAAAGACGAATTAAGCAAGAATGTAACCGAATAAAAAAGATTGCTACATACATACCTCTGTTCCAACATGGAAAATTTGCTTCCATAAATCCTCTTACAAAAAAGAATCATTAAACAATTCAAACAAATGTTTGGTTAATGAGAAAACATGAACATGATATGTCGACAAACAACACTTCTTTAAAGGATCCATGCAGTGATAATATTTAAGAGTAAAAAACCACATCTAACAAAGTCGACATCAACAAAAGTTCCATGACTAATGTTAATGATATTAGGGTTTTGAGCTAAAAAAGAGAGATATATGAATTAGCCAATAATTAAGGAATAAATATTGAGTTTTCTACGTGGTATAGATTCTGTTAGTTATCTCATTAAAATGGTTAGTATATGATTTATTAGGTTTAAAGATTTAGACTTGCAAGATATAAACCAAAAGATGTGTTGGTCTAGTGGTTGTCATGTTTGTTAACATTGCCTAGATCATAAGTTCGAATCCATCTTTCTTCGTTTTTGAGCATAATAAAATCCGAAATTTTAATTTAAATTTTATTAAAACATTACTTAGGTGGCAAAAGATTGATGACATGGAAATATGACGTGGCTTTATGGGATGCCAAGTGGCATTATGACGTGGCATGCCTCCTCTTATATATAATGTATAGATATAAACAACTTGGCTATTTCAATGGTAAAAAAAGAGGTTTTTAAAAAAAAATTGATTTGGACCAAATTACGAAAGTAATTCATTTTGGATTCGATAACATTTACTAGTACGCATTGTAGCCTTTTTCCACTAAATTGTGAGTATTCTTTTTATATAAAACACATCGTTATGTTTTATATTTGCTATGAGTGTGCCGGTGATTATGTCGATTCTAGAACTTGTACTTGTTATGCATTACGGTTAAAATCATTTTCGAGTGATAAAAATATGTTCAAATGATAAGAGGCAATCGTAGGATTTAACCCAAATGGCCTTCCATTTTACATCTAATGTTTTTTTGCTAACCACATCGGTTAGTTAACCACTTGATATGGACCCATTTGTTAGTGTTCATTTTTAGCACTAGATATCCTTAGTTACACTATTCGAGCCAATCTTTTCGTTTTTGTTAAATCCAGAAAAATACAAAAATATTTTACACCTTAAACCTTGGCCAACCTATGTCAATGTCTATTGGTTTGTTGCTAGTTGTTTGGAGTGTTGGATTGTTTTTGATGATTATGAAGAAGCTAAACTTTGTCATTCGTGTGTACCATTTTCCAACAAAGATGAAGGAGACGTCTTTCTCATTTGTATTTTTTGTGGTGTATGCTCATACGAAGTGTGGGGGATATATATATATATATAGTGTGGTTATTGTAAAAAGTGATTAGTGGTAGAAAGGATAAGAAGGATTTTTAGCCATTGGATGCATCAATGAAAAATAAATTGATGGATGAGATTAAATGGGTTATTAATGACAATTTATTAATTTTAAAGGGTCATTTGTGATACTGAAAAGGATATAATAGTCTTTGTAGTTTTTGTCAAACGTTTTTTCTAGCCATTTGAACCATTTATGACAAAGTGATTAATATATTCAAATTGAAGCATTTATGACACATTTATTTTGTTATATCTTTATTAGTGACACGTTTATTTATGACACCTTTGCTCATATCATAATTAGTGACACATTAATTTATTTATACTTGTTTATGACACACAAAGTTACTTGATATATATAATGACACATCAATTATTTTGACACATTTGTAGTATCACATATTTAGTGACACTACAAAATTTTAGTACATTTATAGTGACACACTACAAAATTTTACTATATTTGTAGTGACACACTATGTTTATCACACTATTTTTTGATACATATGTATTGGCACACTAAATATTTTGATGCAAGTGTAGTGACACACTAACTTTATGACACATTTTTTTAAGGACAAACTATGCGTTTTGACACACTTAGTTTCACAATACATTTCTAGTAACACACTAAGTTTTTTTTGACACATTTAGTGCGACACACTTAGTCTTTTGACATATTTACAATGATTGTTCAAACACATAAGCTATACCACTTTGACAAAACTGGTGAAAAATATTGATACGAAATTTCTAACATCTACATAATATAATATAAGCTCAAATGTTTATATGGCAAAAGGTTAACTGAGCATTAAAGCTTAAATTATTATTATTATAAAATAAATCATGTTATCTAGTAACGTTGATATGACAAAAGCATATTAAAACTTAAAAATGGGAGGTTAATGAGGCTTAAATGGACATTTAAAATATAAGTGGTTAAATGTCTAGAGCACCCCTATTAACCAAGTAATATATATTACATTTTTAACCCTTTTTATCCTTTTTACCATAACACACTTTTCATTTGATCCAACCTATATATATATATACATATGTATATATATATATATATATATATATATATATATATATATATATATTATATATAAGAGGAAGCATGCCATATAAAATGCCACTTGGCATCCTATAATGCCATGTCATATTTCCATGTCATCACATTTAGTCCACCTAAGCAATTATTAATCCTTTCAAAATTTCGGTATTAAATTTTTTAAAATGATACTAGCAAGGTTCGAACTATGGTTGTTTTAAAGAGTGATGGGTATCTTAACCACTGAACCATATTTTTTTTTTAATATATTCTGCAACTTCTAATCTATAAATAAACCCTGCAAATGGAATTTGACTAAAAAAAGCCCTAAGCCCATAAAAAAACTATACACGATCATAAAATCAGAACACCTACACGATAAACATAACACCCCGTCATTCTTCTTCCCTCCTCTCAGAAAAAACCCTAACATTCCGAGTGTTGTTTGATCATGTAGTATCTAATCATAAGTTTGTTAAACTCTATATGTTTAGTGATAACTTAGACAACGATCTCTAATGAATCTTAAAACAATGATTTCTTGGTGAGTTTTATTTAGTTTCAATGATTTGTGATTAGTTAATTTTAGTTTCTTGTTTAATCAGGTTAACTAAACTTGTGTGGTCCTACATATTATAGTTATGTCTTGATATCATTAGTCATTCGTTTGTGGATTCATTGTCTGCATGATTTCGGTGCACGTAAACAAATAACCTGATCGCCCTATGATCATGATCGATATTTAATTCAAGAAATGTAATCGTGTAGGATTAGTAATTGTCTTGTTGCATTGTTTCGTGGATAAAACCGCATATGATTAATTCAGAGACATTAAAGGTACACGTACATTCAGTTTAACTTAGAGTTTTCGGATTTGAACAAAGTAAATGATGATTTCTCTATATCTGTATCATGTGATTTCTTTGAGCGTACTCAAACACACGCACACATACACATAGTTAATGCGGTGTTGGAAGATGCTCCATTGGACGAGAGGGAAATTCCAGGTCATCATGTTACTTTTCAGACTGATATAGAAGATATTCCTCCCGATAAGAAAGTTGATGATGAGGTAAATTTTTCATTGTTATAAAGTACTCACTATAAAGAATGATTGACTAAAAATATTAGTTTACATTCTTGATATAGAAGCTTGCTTATTTGGCTGTTGGAAATGTTACAGGTTTGCTTCCTATTTGTGTATACATGATTATCCAGTTGTTGTCACATGTTTAATGCCTGTTGTTTGTGTTTTGGTCATCTTGTTGTCTTTACATGTTGATTAAACATGCTTCGTGTTTGTTTGTTGCCATATTTAAATTGTTATTCACTTGCTTTTACATGTCTAACGCGTCTTCTTTTGTTCTTATATATTACTTCACTATATGTAGCTACTTTGTTATTATTTGTGTTGTACATCTACTTTTATATCATGAAAACGAAACATAAAGTTACCCCTAAAAATGATGAAAAAGTAACGCGCAAAAAGGTATTACCAACTAGAGAAAAGACACTAGCAATTCTCTGTATCGAAGTCGTTCCATATTCAATCTTATAATCTTCACAATTCTACAATTCCCGGTCATTCCGTCCCCATCTTGCACCCGATGTCATGGAGCAGGATTCGGTAATTTGTTGTTGCTTTATTGTAAGAACCTTTGTTTTTATTTCATTACAGATATTCACATGGGTGGCATATGTGTTTTACTCATTCAAAGGTCAGCTACCAAGGGTCAGTTCCCTGTAATTTGATACCAATCTACAACTAGACCCACAGCCGGAGGTTCACTATTTTATATAACCATCAACTCCCACCTGTATGATCTAACATCTCTGTAAATTTGGTCTTCTATACTAACATGTATTTGTTGTGTGGTTTCTGATTTTCAGGCAGAAAGAGGCCCGCACCATCGAACCCTACTTCATCAGCATGTACGCGTACCCGCTCTATACATTTAAAAGATGAATCAATAAGGAAATTAAGAGATAGTTTACAAAATTTACGAGAAGCTATATTGCTCAAGAAAGAAAGGTATGTGTTTTTTATTCAAAGATATCTGAATAAATTAAATGAACTTAGCATTTGCATCCAATTAGTAAAAATGGTGAATATGGTCTCAAATTAAGTGAACTTAGCATATGCATCCAGTTAGTTGTAAATATCTTTCTTATGTAATATTAGAGCAATGATCTGAATAAGTTTTCTTGTATGATTTCACACTTCAATGCTACAGAACATAAAACTTTCAACTTTATGTATGGCGTCACACATATATATTGGTCATCTGAAGGTATAATATTTAGAAGTTTTTTTTTTTTTATTATTATTATTATTATTATTATTATGAAGGTTTGGATGATGTCTATGATCATATAATTGATTTTCTTGATATCGTTAAAGACATGAAAAAGAAACTTTAATTGATTTGTAGGCACTTGCGAGTTGCCACTAAGATGCGTAAGCATTCACGTGAAGCGTGTTGCACCGAGGTTGTACCATATGAGCACATTTTGCAATCTTTATGGTAGATAAGGATACAATATTAAGTAATTCAATTTCAGAGGTGATGGTCTCTGGAATTTACTAATGAGAATACAACAGAAATAAAAACCAAACTTACAGCAATACAACTTGTTGAGGTAAAAAGTTGTAATTACCCTAACAAGCTAGTCCTTCGGTAATCCTTCGGTCGAGCCCTCCGGATTAGATACCTTCCGACCTGTAAACACAAAGACAACGCTAGCGTTAGCCTAGGGTTTTATCCTAGACCAAGCTCGGCGTAAGAATGAGTATATATGTTAGAGTAAAATTTGTGAAAATGGGTGAGAATGGATTGACCTCGAATCGCTTTGCTTGGTTCCTTTTATAGATGCAGAGCTTTTGTCCTCACCCGGAGATCACGTGGGCGATAGTGACTCTTTTGGGCGGGAGTTGACTTTACTCTGTTTAGATTCCGCTGGAAAGGGTCGATGGTTCTGACCAAGATTCCTTTCCTTTTATACATGATGATGTCAGGTGTCCGTTATGCCGGGAGGTTATGTTTAACCCTCCGGTACATGATTGCCTATATGCTTGGTCCAAATGGGCTAGTGTGCCTTATCCGGGAGATTTCATGTTGTGCCGAGCGGTTTTGGCTTATAGCCGGGGAGTTAGGTTCTTCGGCATTTGGCTAAACTGCCGGGAAGTGACATACGCCAACATGTCCCCCCGATTATCATGTTAATGGATATGTTCATTATATGATATTGAAAGTCTCAGAGGGCGTGCCTCGGCAAGTGTTTAGTTGGTCGTTCCTTTTTTCCTCTTAGTAACTCTTCCCCTTTTTTTTTATTGTGTAGGGTGTGACCGTCGGCGCAGGTTGCGTGGCGGTGTGATTATATGAATGGGGCACGCGTGCGGCGCGTGTGTTGTGTGGTGAAGATTTCGCCACGTCATCTCTGACACGACGGGACGCCTCAGCTACCCCCCTCTTTCGCTTATAAATACGCTTGTTTCTCTTCATTTTACCAGTAAATTTTTCACTCACACGTCTCCTCTGCGTTATTTGGCGAGCGATTCCATTTGTTCCCGTCTTATCTGTGTACTACTCTAGTTTTTCCTCTTTGGTTTTATAGGTGCGACCATTCCCTTCCGGCTAACATGTCGAACCGTCCGCCTCGTCATCTGCTTTCGGGATCCGGGCGATTCGAGGGTCCGTCCCAACCCGACCCAAATTTGACTTGGATAAGTATACTTGGTTATGACCAAGAGTAGTTACAATGGGTCGTGAGGGAATTCGGGATACCTTCCGATCTTCATCCGAGGCTACCACCGGATGACTTTACCATGGGGCAACTCGGGGATGATGCCATAGGATTATACTTAGAATATTTTATTGAGGGTGGGATTTATGTCCCTTTTTCTAGCTTCCTCTTAGATGTCCTCCATTATTACAAAGTTCACATTTCCAAATTAGTGCCGATAGGTTTACATAGGGTTACACTTTTTGAGGTATATAGCTGTAGCCTTCATATTACTCCCGACTTCTTTGTTCAGCCTTTTATAAATTACATAAACAAGGGCATTGGTTTACATTTGCTAAGCGAGATGGCAAGCAGCGTAAAGTGTGTTTTCAAGAGATTTTGTCCTCGTTAAAGGGTTGGAAAAGACAGTTCTTTTTTATTGACCATCGCGGCAGTACCTTTGCTATGCCGTGGAGGCATCCGGACTCAGATGTTTCCGATCCGTTTCCCATCGGGGAGTTTTCTATGCCTCATGCGGATTTATTGTCGTGAATGTTATAGACTTGATTAAAATTCCGCCGCATTTTTTGTATGCCGTGGGGTTGTCGGCCAAATGGAAGTATCCGGGTTATCGGGCGACTCGAAGGATGCGAGGAATGGTACTTGGCTGTATATATATATATATATATATATATATATATTTTGTTTAAGATTTTGTGTTTTCTTGTGTAACATTTTTCATGTGTTTTGCGCTTTGACCATGTCGACTATCTTACCAAGCCGAGCTATCATAAGGCTGCTATGACCGAGGGATAAGTACCAAGAGGGGCAAGCCCATATAATGCATGTTACCCTTCGAGTCCCAGCGCACGGCGGTTCCGCCAAAGACCAATGCCATGAAGAGGGTCGAGGTGGCCGACCCCAAAGTTCACGGAGGCCAAAGAGAAAAAAAAGCCGCGGAGGCGAAAAGCCCGGGTTGCAAACCCGTAAGCGTCAGGTTGGGGACGGTGGCTCGGTTTGCGAAGAGCGAAGAAGAGTCCCGCTCCCGTGATCAACTTAGATTCCCATACGAATCCGACGCCGGCGAACACCATTCCGCCGGAGGGTCAACCACCGAATAATCCTCCGGTTGTTGAAAAGGGAGATTTGGAGGGTCACTCCAGCAACAAGTTAGGGGATGCTAATGATGCTACTGTTGGTGTCGATCGCGCGAGGCGGGCGAAGGATCATGATCTTGAGGCTTCCCAATTTGTCGAACAGCCCGCTCCTCAGGAGGATGGTGAGTCGGTTTCTTTCTGCTCAAATTATTTTTTCGTTACTATCGTTTGATTATTTCCGGTGTTTACTTAACTTTTATTTTGCACTTTTGTAGCTAATCCTCCTTCTCCGCTGCGCCGTGAAGGCAAGGATACCGGTGATGAAGAAGGTACCTCGTCCAGCGCCACCTATGTGCCGGGGTGGTCAATCAAAAAAGACGAAAGGGTTAAGGGGTATGAAAAGTATCGGGATCTCATTGTTCATCTGCCTCCTCCCGCCGAAGAGGAATATATGCAAATTCCGTGATATCTGAAGCGACCCACGGTCCCGGCTATACTTGGCTAGGGTTCGCTTGCCTTTGTGGATTTGCTTGTTCGCTTCGAGAGTCTTGACCTTGATCACCGCGAGTTGGTTGAAGAGCATAGTGGGTGTGAGAAAGTTGCCAAGGACAATTTTGCCTTTTGGATAAGACTGAACTGAAAACGGCAAAGGATCGCTCGACGAGACTTACGCTTTCGGGAGGAGGGTTTGAAAAACAGTTCGCACGTTGGAGGTGAAAAGGTGAATGGTTAAAATTGTCCCTTGCTCGAGTGAAAAATATCAAGTTTGGAGAAGGAGTTAATGGAGACGAAGGGGGCTCTGAAGAACGAAGAGGAAGAGAATGCCGCTCTTTTGAAACAACGCCAAGAAATGGCCATAGCCGCGGGGAATCTAGAGATTGAACGGGCGAATCTTGTTAGGATTTCATCGGCGTTTGTTGCTCGTCTTCATGGTAGCACGAGTATAAGGCTTCGCTGGCTGTTCCTTTCGATTGAGTGGTATGGCGGGGTGGTTGGATGGTGTGTCCATTGGTCGTTCGGAGGAGGAAGTGCGAAGATTTTGGTCGATCTGAGGATTTGGACATCGATGCTCCTACTAAGTACTTAGCTATGTACGATGAACTCTTTGTCAAGGAGTATCCTTATGTTGCCAAGGTTCGAAATGCTTGCCATCGTCCTTTTAGTTTTGTATCGGCCTTGATGCCCGACCCGCCCGGATCATGCCGTTGAAGAAGAGGCTGAGAATAAGGATAAGGATGAGGGGACCAGCGCTCCTCCCAACTGAAGTTTGTTATCATTATGTTTTTATTTTGGGATAACTCCTTTGTGGTGGCGATATTGCCGAACGATGTTATTTTGTATCTTTGAATGAACTTGTTTGGGGAATCCTTGTTTGTCGAATGAAATCGTTAGTCACTCCTCTTTTATATTTGTATTTTATTTGCCTTTCTGTCTTCACATGTGGACTATTTTGTAGCATTGATTGTTCGGTGTTGCGTTTATGGCAATCTTTTTTGGATGTAAACTATTTCTTTTTGTCGCGTGGGCAACCCTTTTTGGGTATAACCGTTCGGCATTTTATGGCAATCCTTTTTGGATATAAACCATCTTCTTGTCGCCTGGGCAACCCTTTTTGGGTATTAACCGTTCGACATTTTATGGCAATCCTTTTTGGATATGAACCATCTTCTTGTTGCACGGGCAACCCTTTTTGGGTATAAACCGTTCGGCATTTAATGGCAATCATTTTTGGATATGAACCATCTTCTTGTGCACGGGCAACCCTTTTGGGTATAAACCGTTCGGCATTTCATGGCAATCCTTTTTGGATATAAACCATCTTCTTGTTTCCTGGGCAACCCTTTTTGGGTATGAACCGTTCGGCATTTTATGGCAATCCTTTTTGGATATAAACCATCTTCTTGTTGCCCAGGCAACCCTTTTGGTATGAACCGTTCGGCATTTTATGGCAATCCTTTTTGGATATAAACCATCTTTGAACATTGACCATTTTTCCGGGAGGTCGCGAGCTGTCGGGGGATCATTTACTAATTATGTTCAGAAACCATTCATACGGAAAATTGCCCCTCCGAAATACGGGGAGCTATGATTTTCATTAATAACTAGTTTAGACAAATTGCCTCTAGGGCTTACTTACTGAGCTTTCTTCTATCCTACAAGAAGCATTTTCTTAGGTTCACCGAGTTCCAAGTGCGGGGGACCTCTTTTCCTTCGGCTGTCTGTAACTTGTAGGAGCCATTGTCGTATGCCTCCGTTATTTGGTATGGGCCCTCCCAGTTGGGTCCCAACTTCCCTAAGTTTTCTTGTCTGGCGGCTTCATTTTTCCTGTAGACGAAGTCTCTTACTCGAAGTTTTTCGCCTTTGACCCTTCGATTGTAATATCTAATGTTCCATCTTCTTTTTGTACCGGCCTCTTCAACGCTGCTGAGTCTCTTCTTTCTTCCAAGAGATCCAAGTTTAAGCGTCTCTCCTCTTCGTTTCCTTCTTCGGCCATCATCATTGTTCGGAAGGTAGGCATGCCAATTTCCGCGGGGATCACAGCTTCACTTCCAGTATGTCAAACGACGGTGTTTCACCGTTGCTAGTCTTTAAGGATGTGCGATGAGCCCACAAAACGTTCGGTAGTTCATCGACCCACCCGGATCTACTTTTGCCCAGCCTTGTCTTGAAGCCATGCATTAAGCTTTTGTTTACTCGTTCTACCAGACCATTAGCTTGGGGATGTGCCACGGCAGTATTTATCTGTTTGATGTTTAGTTTTTCACACAACGTTTGAAGGGTCGTGGATGAAGTTGCTACCATTGTCCGTCACAATTACGTGTGGTAGGCCGAAACGACACACTATGTTATTCCACACGAATTTTATGACTTCTTTGCCTGTGGTTTTTGCTAGGGGTTTTGCTTCTATCCACTTTGTAAAGTAGTCAATGGCCACGATGACATACTTGACTTTCCGGGGTGCTGGGAGGGGCCCAATACATCCATTCCCCATTGGAAGAAAGGCCAAGGTGACATGATAGAAGTCATGAGAGTCTTCGGCAGTTTGGGAACCGGGGAATGTATTTGACAAGATTCGCATTTTTGAATGACCCTCGGGCATCCCCGTGCATTGTCGGCCCGAGGTATCCTTGTCCGATTAGCTTAGCCACCACGGATCTTGGGCGGTGCATGCCACATGCCCCCGTGCACCTCCCCGACTACATAATTGGCTTGCAGTGGACCCACACACCTCATCATTGGACCTAAATAGGACTTCTTGAAAAGTACCCCGTCTTCCATGATGTAATGAGGTATCTTCATCCGCAAGGTTCTTGCTTCGTTTTCATCGCTCGGCCATTTTCCTTCGGTAATGCACCGGACGATGGGAGACATCCAGTTTTCCTCCTCTTCTTCCACTATTGCTCCTATGACCTTTTCTTCGGATCGATGGTGTTTCCAATACTTCGACGAGTATTTCCTTTGTCAAGTGATCGAACGCCACAGATGCCAGTTTGCTTAGCACATCGGCCTTTTGATTCTGTGCTCTGGGAATGTTTTGTATTACTGAACTGCTGAAACATCCGATATACTCTTTTGCCTTAGCCAAATACTTGGTCATGCTTTCCTTGTAGGTGGTAAACTCTCCGTTGATTTGACTTGACACCAGGTTGGAGTCTACCTTAGCACTTAGCACTTGGATCTTCATGTCTTTTGCTATTCTTAGTCCGGCCAGCAATGCCTCGTATTCTGCCTCGTATTTGTGCCGGGAAGTTAAGCCGGGGCATACGTATACTCTGCTTGGTCGGACTTATCGGCACCAAACCTGCCGGAGCCTTTTTGTTAGGCGCCCGTAAACAGCGTCCATTCCTCCTCTTTTGTAGAGACATTGCATACCTCTTTGCTTTTTCCTTTTCTCCCTACTTTGCCTACCGGTATCTCGTTTATAAAATCTGCCAGGACCTGGCCCTTGACGGCATTTCGGGGATGTACGTAATCTTGTATGCTCCTAGTTCTCTGCATATTTCATCCTTCCCGAAGATTCAGGCTTGCTTAACACGCCACGGATGGGTTGGTCCGTGATCACCTTGATGTGATGTGCTTCAAAATACCTCCTGAGTCTTCTAGAGCGGTGTCGTAGTGCCAAAGCCAATTTCTCCGAGAGGAGCATAATTTCGCCGGCATCGTGGAGCGTTCGCTAACATAGTGTACCGGCATCTGCTTTCCCCTTTCTTTCTACCATTAGTACGCTTATGGCTTCTTCGGTTTTGCCGCTAGATACACGAAGAGATCTTCTCTGCCACCGGGCGCTTAGATTAGGTAGCTCTAAAATCACACTCTTCATCTTCGAACGCCTCTTGGCCTCTTCACTCCAACGGTACTCCTTTTGGTTATCTTTCGTGACATTTTTTAAAGTGTTGAAGAAGGGCAACGCTTTTTCAGCCGATCGAGACAGGAACTCTTCATAGCTGCCGCTTCCCAATCGAGGCTCTGCATTTCCTTGAGTGTACCGGGCGATTGCATGTCGGCTATCGCCTTTGTTTTCTTTGGATTGGCTCTTATTCCTTCGGATGTTACTACATAGCCGAGGAATTTTCCTTCTTCCACTCCAAAAGAGCACTTTTTAGGGTTGAGCTTCATGTTGATCCTTCGGAGGTTGTCGAATGTTTCTGCCATGTCTGCCAGTAACTCTACTTCACTTCTGCTTTTGATCACCATGTCATCGACGACACTTCAAATTCCCGCCAATTTGCTCCTTAAAACTTGAATCCACCAGTCTTTGGTACGTCGCCTCGGCATTCCTTAGACCGAACGGCATTTTGGTGTAGCAGAAGGTTCCATGTTCCGTGTAGAAGGTCATTTCTCTTCGCCTTCTTTGGCCATCCGACTTGGTGGTACCCCTTGTATGCATCGAGAAAACACTTGTACTTGTAACCCATTACGATTCTATTTTCCGTCGATTTGGAGTGGGTAGTAATCCTTTGGGCACGAAGCATTGATGCTCTTGAAATCCATGCACATTCTCCATGATCCGTCCGGTTTCTTTACCAACACTGGATTGGAAATCCATGTAGGATATTTCACCGCCGGACTATTCCCGCTTTCACCATTCCTCTACTTGGTGTTGATTGCCCGATTCTTTTCACCGAGAAGGTTCTCTTCTTCGAAGCTATTGGTCATCATTCACATTGACATTTAGTTTGTGTTCTATGACTCGCCGGGGACCCTCATCATGTCCGCCGGTTGCCAAGCGAATACATCCTTATTGTTTTTCAGCAGTTCTACCAATCGCCTCTTGCATTCTTAGGAAAAGTTGCTCCCTATAGTAATCATTTGTTCGGGAATGGGGGTTTATCATTACTTCTTCGTTTTGTCACCGACTCCTCTTCTTTGAGGGCCTTCTCTCCTTACTTTCCGACCCCTTTGTCATGAAATGTTTTTCCAACCTCCTACATTCAGAGATGATTATTGATCCGGTAACTGTGGTTGCCACCCCCTTGGCGTTGGGAATTTTATCATGGAGTGGATGGTCGAGGGACGCCTTAATTCCTAATACCGATCGTCCTAGGATAATGTTATACGGAGAGGGGGATCTTATCATGCAAACGCCATTATGGCTCGACGATAGAGGCCATCGTTTCAAACACACGCTTAGGTCTATTTTCCCAAGGGGCTTTATAGTCTCACCTGAAAATCCTACAAGAGGTGTGTTCGTTTCTCTTAGCTTCCCTTTGATTTTCGGGCATAGGTTTTGGAAACAAGTGTTCAGACATTACTTCCACGGCTGCCTCGGATCAACATAAACTCTCCTTACAGTGTATCCTTCAACATCCGCCGATTATTAGTGGCTCTTGAAACGCCCCCGCAGAACGGGAGGGAAGGCTATAGGAACGTTCATCCGCTCTTCCTCTCGGCAGTTGCTCTTTCGCTTTTTCGTCTATTCCTCCTCCAGTATACCATGTTTATCACCCTTCCTCCGCCGGTGATTTTCTCAGGTGGGTTTCTTCCCCTTTGCCTTACTTCTTTTAATAAATGATCTAACTTGCTTGTTTCCAAAGCTTTTCTGAGGTGTTCCTTGAGTTGGTAGCGCCATTGGTGAGATGGCCCTTCTCACCGTGATAGTCACAGAACTTGTCTAAGTTTTCTCTTCTTGGTGCTCCTCTCAGGGGTGGGGTGGTGGCGTTTAGTTGAAGCTCCGTCGCCAAAATTTCTTTAGGGGCTTTTAAGAGGAGGTTCAAATCTATGGGTCCGGTCTCGTTCTCGTATTGGTTCCTCTCCGTAATCACCTCGAGGTCGCTCCTCGAAGTTATCAGTCCTATTCGGGTAGTAGGGATTGTATTGGCTTCGGGTTTTGTTCCGCCCTTCTGTCTCCTCTTCGCTTGTCGGGAGGTTTGTCATTCGGGGGTTCGATCGGCCGACTTCCGTGCATATCCTCGCGGTTCCATTCCCTTTGGGAGCTCGTGGTGTTGTAAGCTTCTTCCGAACGTACAAAATCTTCTACCCTCTTCATCATTTCCGTGGATCGCTTTTGGGATTCGTCGAGAATCATTTCACCAATTCCGGGCATTTGCTTCCGTTGGTGAATGAGGATATTTGCATTATTTCGGCACCCGGGATGTAGCTAGCCGTCGGTCCATCTTTCTTTGAACTCTAGCAGGTTTCATGAGCCTTCCGTGACGATCTTCGTGAGCTCCATCGGGTCTTTAGACACTTCCTCGGCCTGAATCTCTCTAGGAAGCTCTCTCGAGCTCCTCCCAGTGCCAATGCCGCCGTTGGTAATCGCTCGAACCACCCTCTTGCCGGGCCGTCCGAGTTTGTTGGAACATCCAGACCATACCGGCATTGGCCGGCCGCGTGATTAGCTGCCCGAGAAGCGAGTAACGTGGTCATCCGGTCAAGAACCGTTGTAGAGTTTTATGTTCTTAGGCAGCTCATGTTTCGGTCCGGCGAATTCTACTATCCGTCATGTGAATGGGGATCTGGGGGCATCTTTGTATGGTTTGTGTAAATCTTCCACGACACGCTTTCCTTTCGGATCTTTTTCCTCTTCTATTCGGGTGGGTCCTTCGACTTCATCTCCGAAGTCTATCCGTATGGGTTGTAGTGGGCTTTTTCCTTGGGTGTTATGTTTCGTATTAAGGCTTTTAGTGATGATATGTGATTAAGTATTTGTTCTTCCAAGTTGGGTGGGTTGCCTCCGGCGTGTTTCCGTGGAGGTACCGGGGTGTCTCGGTGGTAGGACCTGCCATTTTCTCGTCGGTAGTAAGAATAGCGGTCCCACGGATGGCCAATTTGTTGAGGTAAAAGTTGTAATTACCCTAACAAGCTAGTCGCCGGTAATCCTTCGTCGAGCCCTCCGGATTAGATACCTTCCGACAGTAAACACAAAGACAACGGCGTTAGCCTCGCCTAGGTTTTATCCCTAGACCAAGCTCGGCGTGAGAATGAGTATATATGTTAGAGTAAAATTTGTGAAAATGGGTGAGAATGGATTGACCTCGAATGTTGTTGCTTGGTTCCTTTTATAGATGCGGAGCTTTTGTCCTCACCCGGAGATCACGTGGGCGATAGTGACTCTTTAGGGCGGGAGTTGACTTTACTGCTTAGATTCCGCTGGAAAGGGTCGATGGTTCCACCAAGATTCCTTTCCTTTTATACATGATGATGTCAGGTGTCCGTTATGCCGGGAGGTTATGTTTAACCCTCCGGTACATGATTGCCTATATGCTTGGTCCAAATGGGCTAGTGTGCCTTATCCGGGAGATTTCATGCTGTGCCGAGCGGTTTTGGCTTATAGCCGGGGAGTTAGGTTCTTCGGCATTTGGCTAAACTGTCAGGAAGTGACATACGCCAACACAACTGCACCCAGGTTTTGAGCCACTAAACCAAACACCCATGACAGAAATTGTGATGACCCACTGTCCCAAACACCCATATAACTGCAAACCCGTTGTCCCAAACACCCATATAACTGCAGACCTGCTTTCCCAAACACCCTAATACTGCAGACTAATCGACCAAAGCCATATAACCACAAAATATTTGTCATTTCGCAATTGGAGTATGCAAATAAGCCTTAATTGCAGCCTTCTCATGTTTTCCACTTAACCGGATCAAACATGTAGTGTTGCCAATTCAAGGTTTATACTTATTAAAATATTCATGCTACGTTCAAGAGGCTGTATTTTGTGCGTTAGGCGGTTCCTTTTACAAAGAATTGAATATACCGTAGCAAAAATACGAGAGATCGGGTATGCTTATCAAAATGTGCTCGAAGTAGACTCATATTTTATGTTACCTCAATAGTTACATGCTTTTAATTCAGTCGACTTTTACTTCATGTTCAGATTTTGAAATTTTGGCTTTTCCTTGCAATGAAACCCTTTGGAAAGAGCTTGGAACAAATGAAGAAATTCGTGAAACTATGCGCAAGATTGAAAGCCGACTTCCCTTTATTTGACATGGTAATATTTTAATATTTGAAGTTAAATGTTTTTTTATACATTGGAACGTGAGTAATAGTGGTTCTTAGTCGGCAAAGAAAAGATATCGCATTTTAAATTTAATTATATTTTCAATTATATTTAGTTTGCATGTTTTATATAAATTGCAGACACCAATTACAACAATACTTCTACAAATAAGGGATTCTCCTTTACATTTGCAGATAACAATAATGTAGTAAAACGCTATGTACCAGCCTTATGTGGGAATATTCATGCACGAATATAACCAACACCATTTTGTCAAAACGTAAGGTAAGTTATGATTTCAATTTTTAAATAAAGGTATAATTCAAAGACTAACCTTCCTTTCAAGCACAATCACGAATTATCGAGGCTTTGGTGATAAAGAGGCTTTACTTTAATTGTGCATGGAGAGGTGACTTTATCACAGAAAAGTATGACCATATTAAGAAATATGCAGTACACCCAATGGGCAGCTAAAATTTCTCTTTCTCAAAATATCGGTGTACCTTGGATTATATGTCAGCAATTAGATGCTTCAGATCCGGTTGTAAGGCCCTCCTCAATTTATATTACTTAACATACCTTGTGCATATGACCCAGCTTATAGTTACTTAATCATGACCCAACTTCCGAAAAGAACCCATGTTGAGCAATATCTTAATAATGACCATTCGTAATCCGGACAGATCAATACATGCAATTCATTTTATGTGATGATTTCAAGCCACCTACCCGACGATGCCCAAAATCGGGTGAGAATTGGCCAGATGGTATGTAGCTCTTTGTATTTTTCACTGTTTTTGCTTCTATTTTCTTTATCTTATGAACCCTCAAGATATATATTACGTTACGGTGGCATATAAAGAAACTTATTGTACCATGAATAGAGAGCGCCTATGAGTACCGATAAAGAAATTTGATGTAGCATCGAATAGAGAGCAGTTGTATCCTTAATCTCTAGACCCAATCAAGGGGACAAAATCGGATATCGATAACGATAGTTACTGTACCACCAAAGTTAGAGTAGTTATCACCTCAAGCTTAACAGACCCGACCACGGACACTACATCGATTACGATAAGGAAATTCACCGTAGCTGAATTGACTCAAGAATCGCCACCTCAAGCTTAACAGACTTGACTGAGGACACAGACTCGGATATTGATAAAAAAAACTTCTATTGTAACAAGATCAATGAAGAGAAAAGCCGCTGATCTTCAGTAGCAATGAGAAAAGTGTAAAGCCTTCTAAGAAATTGAAGGCGATGATCAAAGCCCATTGGAAGCAGGGCACAATAAAGAAGTAAGCAACACCCCTATTACTCCATTTGGTGACGTTAAAAAAACTTATGTTGGTGGTAAAACCAGTGAGGCAACTAAGAGTACGGATGACCAAAACCCATCCGACGTGGGGCAACCAAGAATATTTCTGATGATCAAAGCCCAGTGGACGCGGGGCAAAGTAAAGAAGCAATCAACACCCCTGTTTATCCATCTAGGCGCTTGAAAAGAGCTTCTATCAAACCTGTTAATGATGAATCTGACCAAATTGCTATAAAGGTTTAGCTTTTCAGTCCCATTATATGTCTTTGTAAGTGTTTACATGTTAAAATTTGATCACCAAATAAGTAGTATATGACATTACGTTTTCGAAAAAGATTATTTGTGCATCTTAAAAAGTAGTTTTTTTGAGATTCTAAAGATAAGCCACCGGGTGAAAGTGAGTATGAAAACGACACGCTAATGACACATGTCCTTTGAAACGACAAGTAAACACCGGTATAAACCAACAAATGTTATGGGGAATGTGGGTGTTAAATACTCCATGAGATGTGAAGCATCTCAATATTCAGTGAACACCATGTAGAAACCATAAAATCTCAAAGATTAAAATTATCGAAACTATTATATTCACAAACAAACATGTGGACCCTGATGCTACATATGCTTGCATCATGTTAGATACCGAGCAGATAGGTTGGAAAGGACTCCTAGCTGATGAAAGTAAGCTAACTTGGTCATGTCATCAACCTCGGCAGTATGGTGGCATTGTTGCCGTTGATTTGGGTCACCTGTCCGTCAATCTAGGCAACTTCGTGATCTTCGCCCATACATGTGATCCAACAATGATGTTTAAAGTAAGTAATTTTTGTTTGCGTAACATGAACTCAAATTTCAGTAGAAACCATACCATTTCTTAAAGTTGACCTATAGGATCATTGTAGATGCCGAAAATCCAACCCCCGCCAGATGGAAATATCCCGACAAACATAGTAAATGCTTTGTTATTGCTATTCCCGTGATTGTATACACAGTAACTTAAAGAATCTCTCGAGTAATATTGTTACTAAGATTATAATTTCTTAAATTTTATGTATTACATGTTTCTTAGTAGGTGTTACACTTGCTGAACAAAATGAATATTCTGGCTCCATTCCGTGCAAAGATCTGCCGACACCACCTCTACCTCTTTCAGACTGCATCACTTCCACCACAACCCCTCCCGTACACATCTCTCAAGTGGTGAATCGAGTTGGATTTTTCGGATGAGGTATGATTTCTAAGGTATATGTATGTAAGACGATAGTAACAAGGGTCTCACGGAAGTTTTGTGGTAGAGGCAAACGGGTGGGTCTTCTATTCATTTGACCCATGATCAAGATGACATAACTCAAATTAGACTCGGTTCATATGAATGGTTCGAAGTCCTAAAATTGTATGTACTAAGTGAAAATAGAACTTTATAGTTTACACCTGAACTTCATGACACCTCCATCTCGAGTGATTTGATACCGTGTCCCTCTAGGTTAGTTGTTTGTAGATGTAGCAAACGCGGTTAGGCAAACAGTTGAAACGATATGAGAGTCAAAAGGAAGAGTAAGTTTATAAAACTTATGTATAATTTTTTAAGATAACATGGGCTCTTTGCGATTGATTTCTATACCTCAATCATTGGGCAGTAACCTATACTAAATGGCACTCAGGAGGATTGCTATCTCGAATCATTGATCAAAACTCTTATCAAATAGTCACCACCACGATCAGGTCCCTTTACCTTATATACTGAATTTTGGGTGATCTATGGTATATCAACTTTCATTACTGTAATACTATTTTTCTTCTCAGTTTGAAGATATTGGCTCACATGGGACAGGTATTGATATATAAGTTATGGCTCAATGACAAAGACGTCCATGAACTGAAACAACGTACAATTCATGGCCAAATTTGGTCAATTATTGATAAGTTTCTTTGATCACGTCAGTAATATTGCTTGCCAATATTGAAAATATTGACTTTTTACCCGGTTGGTGTTTATGGGATTATTGACTAAATTTTTTGTATTGGCTTTATGGTCTTAACGACCTTTTATGTTTCTTTGCAGCTTTGTTTTGATTGGACCTCAAAGTTTAGGTGTTGTTTTGAACCACGTGGAAGACGGTCACATATGGTTAACGTTCGATTCGGGGTGTTGTGTACTACGTGAGATATACTTGTCATAAAGAACTAGAACTAACGTAATTGGAATGAGGATCCAATCATGGAATTCAACGTGGTTTTGGAAATAGATCAAAAGGTTCCATGGTAGATACAATTGCAAGAAAGTACCAGGTAGACATTATTTTAGCGAAAGAAACTCAAGTAAAATGGTTTGGGAAACATGTTCTTAATCGAAGGTTGGAAGTTTTAGCTGTCGCTTAACCCGTTTCACCAATTGTACCCGTGTACTTGGTAAGTCATCTCTTAAGTCTTCAAATATTTTGTAAAGTTCAGTAGATTTAATTAATGTTCTATTTGTTCCAGTGTTACTCTCATAAAATCGTTAATCTAAGGTGTCTTAATCTTTAATGAGATGCACTCTAAAAGGAGATGCTAACAGTGGTTTTGGTGGGTGACATATATGTAACATATGACAATTATGGGTATATAAAATTTTACGCCTTTAGCAAAAAACTGAAAAGTGTAAATAAAAATTGCAGAAATATTTATTTTAGATTCAACAAAATTTGACTAAATGATCATACTAATAAGGGGTGTGGTCATATAGAAAAGGTTACTACTTTAGCATAAAGTTAAGGTAGTTTGTTCAGTTATTTAACCTTTTAGAAATTTAAGACTATAAATATAAATTTAGTTAGTTTGTTTAGTTCCTATCTCTAAATTAAAGTTAACTGTAAATAAAAAATGCAGAATTAAGTGATGTTTGGCATAGTGAATAAATGAACTTCATTATGCAATAATATTTTAAGCAAAAAGAAATGGTTATGCACACTTATATATATAGCCGGGTCAATCCCGTGGTCTTACAATAACATTAGTAAAATTTTTGCGTTTTTTTAAGGTGCTGCTATTGTAACCAAGGTTCCCTTTTTTAGTGCAACTTTTGAAAAGGTGCTCCTATTGTAACCGAAAACATCCTTATCAGTTTATAGTTTGTACATTGTAGATATATATGTACTCAACATTGTGATTAACAATCTTTCTAATTTTTTACTAAGATATAAATGGATACACATTGTTTAAAGGCCAAATTATATGTTATAAATTCAATCAACATTGCAATGTGACTCAAATTAGGCAATGTTATATTCAATATAACATATGCTACGGATTCAACTTGTTTGAATTTATGAATACAAGGTTCAATGTTCGCATACCGTATGAAGGAGCTTGTGAACCAATTTGACCCGTTTGAGATAAAACACAACCAAATTGACCATTCGTTAATAAATAGATCAAAGATTCCACCTCTACGTTAATTTTGGTAATAAAAGCCGTTTCTTGCTTTGGGATTTTGGGCCATATTGACCAAGATGATTGGGAACACTATGGCAAGATGACCGCTGAATGTGGTGACAAACCTTCTTCAGCGAACACTATCGGTAGGTCTGCTGGTGGTGTACTTATCCGCGAACCTTCTTCGGTGAATGGTGGTACTATTAACAGAATGACAAAGGGTTCAAAACCCTAATAAAAATCATCAACCAACCATGGCGGCTGAGGTATATATGATCGTTTCATTATGTATGTTGTTTCTTTAATTTACGTACACAATCTCAGTCCATATGAAATTTCTTAGAAAATTCAGATTGGTCGTCTTTTTTGTTTTGTTTTTTATTTCCTGTATGCATTTTATTTTTTGCAGGTTAGTTTCTTTGGAAAAGAGAAAATCCATCAACTGTAGATGTAGGGCTTTTAATAAAATATTAGCAATGGTGTGTCATCAACATGTTTAATATTTTATTGGCAGGTTGGTATTTTCGTATCATTAGCAATGGTATTAAGAAGGAAACTAGATTCATCCCTGAGGTTCCTAACTAATAGTCGATTCTTGGAGGAACAAGCGCATATACAAACAAACTTTAGCGTACGTAGTTGAAAGGTTTTGTTCGTGTAATACTACTGGTATGTAGCTATTCATATGCCGCAATGAATACCTTATATGAAAGGATGTCAAGTTTTGGTTACACCATCATAACCTTTTTAAAAAATATATATATTTCTCATATTTTAAAGTTTCGTTTTGTCTGACTATTTATGTTAACTTCAATTACTTTAATAAAGTAATAAGCTTGTCAGTACAAGAAATGTGCATTTGTTTTGAACTGGAACCAAACCACGCACCAAAATGAATAACACGTAAACTTTGATGTTTAGGTAGGTTTTATTTGTGTGCCTTGATTTGGCATTTCATACGAGGGAATAATGGACGGAACCATTCTACTCTAAGGAAAGTGAGGTTATTAGTTCCTATGTATTTGGGTTCTTCAGTATTATAAGTATAGTTTTTCCGCAATTGAATTCGCTCAGCTTTCTTTACAATATAATATAATTCCTTTCAATCAGAAGATCATAAGAATTTGAAAGTTGCACTATTATTTAATCAATCATCAATCATCACCTTATATGAGCATTTACTAAATGAAAGTTGCTTACTTATTTAATCAATCATGACCTTATATGATGTAATTACTTGGCTACGGAGTATTTTATACATGGAAAAATTACTGAGAAAATCGATGTCTATGCTTTTGGTGTTGTGCTTCTTGAGCTTCTTACAGAAAGGAAACCAATAAGTAGTGCACATCCTAAGGGTGAAGAAAGCTTGGTTATGTGGGTATGTCTATTTAAAATTCAAAAATATGTCAACGTTGTAAGATAAATGAATTGGGTCACAGGTCAAGATTAGTTCGGGTTGAAGTGTGTCATTTTAATATGAGTTGAAACGAGGGTGTTTAGGTGCATGTCTGGTTGGGATGACATGCAACAACTTCTTTGCGCATTTGTTTAAAGTTTATGTTTTTTTTGGAACAAGATCGTGCAACTATAATAGGCTTTAATTTAACTTTTAATTACTTTTTAGTATATATTTGTTCTACTAAAGCCTAAAAATAAAAACCACAAGTCATACCCGTCCATCGGACGGGTTTTGACACTAGTATATATATATATATATATATATATATATATATATATATATATATATATATATATATATATATATATATATAGACAAGCGTTCAAATGAGAAGTCTATTTTCTGTGAGAACGCGAGATGAAATCCTAGCCATTCATCTAATCCTCCTTCTAATTCAATCCAACAGCCCGATTTACACAAGAGATTCAATAAACATCGGCATTTTCGACCTTTTAGTTTTCAGACTACTATAAAAGATAAAAAAAACACACACATTTTCCATTTTAAGTGTGAAACCCTGGAAATTCTCTCAAAAAATCATCACTAATAACAACCGACCGTCGCAATGTTCATCACCCCCACCACCATACTTATTCACCGCCGTAATCACCATTGATTTCAAAGTTCACCACCGATAATCATGATCCTCGCCATTACTCATAAGAATCATCAAAAACGATAACACTCTCTCTAGGTTCATCAGCACCACCAACCACCACTATGTCCGCCACAACAATCATCACCAATTACCACCATGCTCCATTGATTATCATCATCATCATTAGTAAGTGCGAATTAAGCTTTTGATTCAATGATTATAGACAAATTATTATTTTTTCTATATATTTAGTAATTAGTTATGTATTTTGAAACTGATGATGAAATTGAAGATATAGATCTAGATGAATGTGTCTTTCAAGATTTAGTATTTAATTTTCACATGTGAGCAAGTTCATCAAATTTAATTTTCACATGTGAACAAGTTGTTCGAATTTAATTTTCAACTCGAATTAAGTTTATTCGAATGTTTGATCTAGATAAATTCTTTTTCGTGCTTTATATGTTTTATGTTAGCTATTAGCTATGTTGATGAGTAATTTAGATGATTATGTATGCTTGATGATGAAATTGAAAGTTGAACTTGTTTTTTTCTCGTTCTTTGTCAATGCACACTAGGTGTTCGCTGAAATACTAGTTTTCTTCACATGTGAAGATAAGTAGATGCTTTTAATTGGAGCCCATTATTAGCTTAGTTCATCTAATAAAACCTCCCTAGTTTCAAGGTCTTGTATATTACTTATGTATAAAGAGAAACTTATCACAGTTGAAACTGATATAGCCTACCTCATTTAGTAGTTTGGTCTAAATGGTCACCAGTAGTGGTCCTTTTTTTTCTTTGTGAAGAAGTTGTTTCTCACATGTAAAAATATGAGGTGTGCCAAGGAATGATCAGCAGCTTGATTAGCCTTTATGTTTTGAGTGAGAACTGCGAAGGCTAACCTAAGAAGTACACACATATCTTCACATGTGAAGAAATTTGCTTAAAACTTGTTTGTGTTGATGGCTTTCAATACGGTATTGATATTTAAGAGGCTTTATATAATGTATCAAATAACCTCACATGTGAAGAAATATGGTATCGAATATCTTCACATGTAAAGAAATATGGTATCGAATATCTTTACATGTGAAGAAATATGGTATCGAGTATCTTCACATGTAAAGAAATATGGTATCGAATATCTTTACATGTGAAGAAATATGGTATCGAATATCTTCACATGTAAAGAAATATGGTATCGAATATCTTTACATGTGAAGAAATATGGTATCGAGTATCTTCACATGTGAAGAAATAGGTATCGAATATCTTCAGATGTGAAGAAATTTGCTTAAAACTCATTTGTGTTGATGGCTTTCAATAAGGTATTAATATTTGAGAGGCTTTATACCCTCACATGTTAAGAAATATGGTATCGAATATCTTCACATGTGAATAAATTTGCTTAAAACTCAATTTTTGTTGATGGCTTGAAATACGGCATTGAGATTTTAGAGGCTTTTAACACTACCGATATAATGAGTATAATCTTAACAAATATTTTAGCAAATATTTGGCTATTTTATCGGGTATAATTTGGCTATTTTAGCAAATATTTGGCTATTTTATCGTGTTTAATACACTTATTGAGCCTACAAAGGTCTCACGTTGGGCTATTGTGTACTTTTCTGCACGATGTGACTGTAATAGCCTACGCAGAGATCTACTTAGGTGTTCTCAGGCTAAAGGAATGGTTAGTTAGCTCACTGCTCACATATTGTATCTTTTTATTGTGGTGTAAATACTAAATATCATAGATTAAGTTAAGATCAAACTTTTTGTTTCATTCTTGCAGCGTCTTGAAGAGCCCCATTCTGTTATCGAAGAGAATCATCAAGCTAGGCGCAATCCTACTCCTATTCGTGTGGACATGATGTTTGAAGCGATAAAACAAACACTTCCAGGCCCACCTTACTTTCTTCTATGCATCCTCCCAGAGAGAGAGAATTCTGACATCTATGGTTTTCCTCTTTTCCTTGATCTTTTGCTACCTGAGAAACTATTTATTGGAATATTAATCGAATGTTTTGTTATAATGACAGGTCCATGGAAGTGAAAATGCCTAGTGGATTTTGGGATCATTACACAGTGTATTGCACCAACTCGGATTAATGATCAAGATCTCACTAACTTGCTTCTGAAGATCAATGCAAAGGTTTACATTCAATTTAAAGTAATTTTAGTTTCTTGCTTTTTATTTCTGAAACTCAAGTATGATCTATTATTAAATGATTTCAAACGGGTGGTACAAAAACTCTCTGCTATCAGTCGAATGTTCAAATTCAATACCATTAGTTTCAAAGAATCCAACCATTATCTTTGGAATGGATGTTTCCCATGGTTCGCCAAGGCGTTAAGATGTTCCTTCTATCGCAGTTGTACGTTTTGTTTTTGTATTCTAACTTAGTGACAAGATTCTGAATGTAATTTGATAATATATAATATTCTTTCTTGGTATGTGTAGGTTGTTAGCTCAAGGACATGGCCACTGATTTCTCAATACAGTGCATCTGTCCGTGCACAATCTGCTTGAGTTGAAATGATTGATGGTTTGTTCAAACCCGTATCACCTGATAAGGATGAAGGGATGATCCGGTTCGATTGATATTCTCAAAATTCATAAAACATTTCCAAATTGCTTTGAATTTTAATTTTAGATGATTGTTACTAACTAATGTTTTTGTGATGTCAGGGAGTTGTTAACCGGCAAGAAGATGTAAATAATAGTGATGATAATAAAGTAGTGTTGGAGTGGGATAAAGTGTGACTCCGTTGCTTATTTCGCGGGTACGTCTCTGGGCAAACAAGCCACTAAGCATTCATTGTTGCGTGGATTAAATGACTATTCGTATGACGATAGCTTGCGACTTTTGGCTGAGACCAATGCTGCTGTTCAAATGCACAATTCCTGTATCCAAATGGACTTCCATTCCATCCCTATTCCACTTGTATGTATCCATTCTTTCTTTCTTTGTTTTACCAATAAGGATTGCTATTTTCAAATGCTATTTCTTTCTTATTAATAATACTAATAAAGGTCAAGTCTGGAATACAAGATGCCCGCCGAGGCTTCCCAGTAGATGGCAGTGAAGCAATCGCACTTTTCTAGCTCACAGGGTCATTAATTGTTCTATAATAGCATGAAGAGGTGGCAAAATGGGCAGATTGTGTAACACGTCAAAATAGGTTCAGGTAAAAATGAGTAATATTCAGTATAGCACATGTTGGATTGACCTGAACCACTTTTTGCCCAATACGCTTATGTTATAAATGAACAATTAGTGTACCAAATATGATACAATAATTTGTAATTTTATTTCTTCAGTTAGGTAATTTTGGAGGTTTCATACATCCGAGTACACATGTTTCAATAATTTAAACCCATTTCCTACTAAGTGATTTTACTTATTTGACCCGTCGGATATAAAATATAACTGAATCGCACCATTATTGAAATCTCCACCTATAAATATGTAACATCTAATTGTGTATCTTGCAAATCATTATAATGATCATAATATTAATATTTGAGTAGGATCTCTACTTTGCTATTGGTGCGAATGCATGTTCTTTCTGCTCGCAGAATGGTAGTCCTTTAGCTGAAAATAATGAACTTGGATCCCAGTTACTTGGTTTCATATTCGGGTATAGATTCTTGCTCTTTAAAGATTTTTTGTTTTATGCGTATATACAAGTTTGGTAGCATTAAAATTGAAAAAAAAATGGAAGCTTTGGTTAGAATTTCATCTTGGATATAGTGTAGATCCTAAGTATAAAAAATATGATGTATATACTAAAACCAGTTTCACATGTTGATCATTTTTTTCTCTGGCTATGTCCAAAGATACATGGTTGATTTTTGCATATGTTTCGCGCCAGAACTTCCAATTATTATTGTTGAAGACGTACCACTAATGCTCCCCAAAACTTCGTAAAGTGGTAGTAAAATAACTGGTCAAGATTAGTCTTTTTTTGTGTTGGTGTAAGCGAGTTTTGTAACATATTGGATTTCATAAACACATCATATCATAATCACAAGTAGGCGTTTAATATTAGGTTTTAGAGAGAGACAGAGTTAGAGGTTTGGGAACTTAGTGAGAGAAAGTGAAAATCTTATTATGAGCTCCAACTCTCTACCTTGGGGGGTAGAGAGTATTTATAGTCTTACACAAATTGCCACCCTACGTGGATCGGCATACAGTGGGTAAAGACCGTCCGTCTCCTCCACGTGTTACATAACTAAATACTACTTAACTGTAAATAACTACGACTACAAGCTTTCTAACGATTACATATACTTGAGGTTACTGACACTTTAATAACTGGATTTACTAAATCCTAACAATCTCCCCCTAAGGGAGGTCACCTCAAATTACAATGAATACAAACAGATATTACATTAGATTGTTCTTGGATTCTTGATAAAGTTCTTTGCTCAAGAGCTCGTAGTCTTTGATTCTTCATGTTCCGCATGTTTGGATAATTCTAGTGGAGGTCTTTAAGTGATCCACGTGATAATGAGTTTTGAGCCGACTTTGAGATCATCACTACCATAAATCTCGACTCATCCGTTGTGGTGTTGGTATTATGTGATGTTGTGACTTTTGGACCGACATGCTCACATTCTGGATCATGATTTCTTTTCATCAGAGTAGCGGAAGCTTTTGTTGATTCATGATATTGGCGGCCAGAAAGCGTAAGCATGGAATGAGAATATCAGAGTCATTGATGCACTAATCATGATTTCTTTTGAGATGAATGTGATTGTGTGAGCATGCGGTTATGGATTGACCGCTTCATTCCTGATCGACTACAAAGCGTCGGGCGCACGCATACAACAATTAGCAATAAAGCGCACGAAAGTGTCTTTGATCACTTTCGTTGAATTGAGGTATACGGCCCACGGTTCCCGTTGATCGCATAAGTACCGCTGTGATCGGTATACTTCGAAGAATTTCCTTGACAGGGTTTCAGCATTGCTCTAGCTGTTCTCAAACCGGAACGTCTCAAAGAAGACAACATGGAGTGAGTGAACCAGCGAATTGAGGTTCACTGATTGATGAAAAGAGATTTGAAAAACAATCGTGTACCGCTCAATAGACATTGTTTTTTGCAATACATCGAAGGTTTTAATGAAAATCAATTATCAATCATAAACACCTTTCATTTTGAAATATTAATACACAGTCGATGTGCTAGAGAAAAGAGTTTTTAGCACAACGACCGGTTTTTCAAAGGTATCCGTCAATCCATAACCTGAACCGTGATTGATTCAAAAGATTGAATCGCCCCATTGTTTATGTTCTGTTGTCACATGGTTGATCTATTGGATAGATCTCACATGCCACCCACCAAGAGCTTGTTTGATGTTGGCTCTATAAGGCTTTCCATCTTCATTGTGAATGTGTTTGCATATCACTTGATGTTCCGCAATACCACAAGGATAATGCGTAGGACTCATAAGATATAATTTCTCTTTCCACATTGTGTGAAACAGAGAGTCTTCATTGACAGTGTCCTAATGAGATTTATTGATGATCTCGTGGCTCTAGACTCAATTGTGCATATTTGGTTCCTATTCCGGAGACTAGGGAGAGGGTCTCCTTCTTCAATATCAATGATCTCTAAGAGAAAGTCGATAGATTATGTAGGTTCCCGTGAGAATGAAACAAGCCCTTTTAAGAGGAACTTGAGTAGCTTGGGAAGTTGATGCAGCAGGCGTCACTGGGTCCATGACGTCTTGTCTTCAATACCGGCGCTACCTTGGTAACCACCAATAGCATATGTATTGAACCCGGTTTCTGCCCTAAGGTTGAATAAATGGAGGGCTATTTCTTTTCACCCTTTTCTCATTTCATTTCTTTTTCATTCTTCAACCCCTTCAGTGCCTACCGAGACTTCATTACGAGAACCTTGTTGGGTTTATTCCAGTTCTCGCTCTGTCTCAGTCCTCACTCTTCCCATATCTCACTTTACTCCTTTTTTCATCATACCTAAGGA
>OU343217.1:121052121-121068668 GCA_910596185.1 Chrysanthemum makinoi | reverse complement strand
GATTGACCAAAGTTGGATTTGCATTGTCCAAAATACCCTTGAAACACAATTTAATTATTAAAATGTCACTCATTTAATGCTAATCTCATCTAAGACAAATACAATGATCCAATGGTCCATATTTGGTCTTACTTTTAGAACTTTAAGGATGATCTTACATTAACCTTCCCCTATATATATATATATATATATATATATATATATAAGAGGAGGCATGCCACATAAAATGCCACTTGGCATCCCATAATGCCATGTCATATTTCCATGTCATCACATTTAGTCCACCTAAGCAATTATTAATCCTTTCAAAATTTCGGTATTAAATTTTAAAAAAAAATGATACTAGCAAGGTTCGAACTATGGTTGTTTTAAAGAGTGATGGGTATCTTAACCACTGAACCACATTTTTTTTGAATATATTCTGCAACTTCTAATCTATAAATAAACCCTGCAAATGGAATTTGACTAAAAAAAGTCCTAAGCCCATAAAAAACAATACACGATCATAAAATCAGAACACCTACACGATAAACATAACACCCCGTCATTCTTCTTCCCTCCTCTCAGATAAAACCCTAACATTCCGAGTATTGTTTGATCATGTAGTATCTAATCATAAGTTTGTTAAACTCTATATGTTTAGTGATAACTTAGACAACGATCTCTAATGAATCTTAAAACAATGATTTCTTGGTGAGTTTTATTTAGTTTCAATGATTTGTGATTAGTTAATTTAAGTTTCTTGTTTAATCAGGTTAACTAAACTTGTGTGGTCCTACATATTATAGTTATGTCTTGATATCATTAGTCATTCGTTTGTGGATTCATTGTCTGCATGATTTCAGTGCACGTAAACAAATAACCGACCGCCCTATGATCATGATCGATATTTAATTCAAGAAATGTAATCGTGTAGGATTAGTAATTGTACTGTTGCATTGTTTCAGGATAAAAACCGCATATGATTAATTCAGAGACATTTAAGGTACACGTACATTCAGTTTAACTTAGAGTTTTCGGATTTGAACAAAGTAAATGATGATTTCTCTATATCTGTATCATGTGATTTCTTTGATCGGACTCAAACACACGCACACATACACATAGTCAATGCCGTGTTGGAAGATGCTCCATTGGACGAGAGGGAAATTCCAGGTCATCATGTTACTTTTGAGACTGATATAGAAGATATTCCTCCCGATAAGAAAGTTGATGATGAGGTAAAGTTTTCATTGTTATAAAGTATAAGCTTGTGCTCACTATAAAGAATGATTGACTAAAAATATTATTTTACATTCTTGATATAGAAGCTTGCTTATTTGGCTGTTGGAAATGTTACAGGTTTGCTTCCTATTTGTGTATACATGATTATCCAGTTGTTGTCACATGTTTAATGCCTGTTGTTTGTGTTTTGGTCATCTGTGTGTCTTGACATGTTGATTAAACATGCTTCGTGTTTGTTTGTTGCCATATTTAAATTGTTATTCACGCGTCTTCTTTTGTTCTTATATATTACTTCACTATATGTAGCTACTTTGTTGTTATTTGTGTTGTACATCTACTTTTATATCATGAAAACGAAACATAAAGTTGCCCCTAAAAATGATGAAAAAGTAACTGCAAAAGAAGGTATTACCAACTAGAGACAGCACTAGCAATTTTGTTATCGAGTCGTTCCATATTCAATCTTACAATCTTCACAATTCTACAATTCCCAGTCATTCCGTCCCCACTGCACCCAGTAATGCGGAGCAGGATTCGGGTAATTTGTTGTTGCTTTATTGTAAGAACCTTTGTTTTGTTTCATTACGATATTCACATGGGTGGCATATGTGTTTTACTCATTCAAAGGTCACTACCAAGGGTCGGTTCCTCTGTAATTTGATACCAATCTACAACTAGACCCACAAATGGAGGTTCACTGCTTTATATAACCATCAACTCCCACCTGTATGATCTAACATCTCTGTAAATTTGGTCTTCTATACTAACATGTATTTGTTGTGTGGTTTCTGATTTTCAGGCAGAAAGAGGCCCGCACCATCGAACCCTACTTCATCAGCATGTACGCGTGCCCGCTCTATACATTTAAAAGATGAATCAATAAGGAAATTAAGAGATAGTTTACAAAATTTACAGGAAGCTATATTGCTCAAGAAAGAAAGGTATGTGTTTTTTTTTTATTCAAAGATATACGAATAAATTAAATGAACTTAGCATTTGCATCCAATTAGTAAAAATGGTGAATATGGTCTCAAATTAAGTGAACTTAGCATATGCATCCAGTTAGTTGTAAATATCTTTCTTATGTAATATTAGAGCAATGATCTGAATAAGTTTTATCAGTATGATTTCACACTTCAATGCTTGCTGTAACATAAAACTTTCAACTTTATGTATGGCGCCACACATATATTGGTCTTACGAGGTATAATATTTAGAAGATTTTTTTTTTATTATTATTATTATGAAGGTTTGGATGATGTCTATGATCATATAATTGATTTTCTTGATATTGTTAAAGACATGAAAAAAGAAACTTTTAATTGATTTGTAGGCACTTGCGAGTTGCCACTAAGATGCGTAAGCATTCACGTGAAGCGTGTTGCACCAGGGTTGTACCATATGAGCACATTTTGCAATCTTTATGGTAGATAAGGATACAATATTAAGTAACTCAATTTCAGAGGTGATGTTCTCTGGAATTTACTAATGAGAATACAACAGAAATAAAAACCAAACTTACAGCAATACAACTGAAGCCAGGTTTTGAGCCACTAAACCAAACACCCATGACAGAAATTGTGATGACCCACTGTCCCAAACACCCATATAACTGCAAACCCGTTGTCCCAAACACCCATATAACTGCAGACCTGCTTTCCCAAACACCCATATACGCAGACCCATGACCAAAGCCATATAACCACAAAATATTTGTCATTTCAGATACCGAGTATGCAAATAAGCCTTAATTGCGACCTTCTCATGTTTTCCACTAACCGGATCAAACAGTAGTGTTGCCAATTCAAGGTTTATACTTATTAAAATATTCATGCTACGCTCAAGAGTCAGATTTTGTGCGTTAGGCCAGTTCCTTTTACAAAGAATTGAATATACTGTAGCAAAAATACAGAGATCGAGGTATGCTTATCAAAATGTGCTCGAAGTAGACTCATATTTTATGTTACCTCAATAGTTACATGCTTTTAATTGATCGACTTTTACTTCATGTTCAGATTTTGAAATTTTGGCTTTTCCTTGCAACGAAACCCTTTGGCAAGAGCTTGGAACAAATGAAGAAATTCAGGAAACTATGGCGCAAGATTGAAAGCCGACTTCCCTTTATTTGACAAGGTAATATTTTAATATTTGAAGTTAAATGTTTTTTTATACATTGGAACGTGAGTAATCTGGTTCTTAGTCTTGGCAAAGAAAAGATATCGCATTTTAAGTTTAATTATATTTTCAATTATATTTAGTTTGCATGTTTTATATAAATTGCAGACACCAATTACAACAATACTTCTACAAATAAGGGATTCTCCTTTACATTTGCAGATAACAATAATGTAGTAAAACGCTATGTACCAGCCTTATGTGGGAATATTCATGCCTGAATATAACCAACACCATTTTGTCAAAACGTAAGGTAAGTTATGATTTCAATTTTTAAATAAAGGTATAATTCAGCACTAACCTTCCTTTCAAGCACAATCACAGAATTATCAGAGGCTTTGGTGATAAAGAGGCTTTACTTTAATTGTGCATGGAGAGGTGACTTTATCACAGAAAAGTATGACCATATTAAGAAATATGCAGACACCCAATGGGCAAGCTAAAATTTCTCTTTCTCAAAATATCGGTGTACCTTGGATTATATGTCATCAATTAGATGCTTCAGATCCATTGTAAGGCCCTCCTCAATTTATATTACTTAACATACCTTGTGCATATGACCCCAGTTATAGTTACGAATCATGACCCAACTTCCAGAAAGAACCCATGTTGAGCAATATCTTAATAACAGACCATTCTGTAATCCGACGGATCAATACATGCAATTGCTTTATCTTGTGATGATTTCAAGCCACCTACCCGACGATGCCCAAAATCGGACCGAGAATTGGCCAGGATGGTATGTAGCTCTTTGTATTTTTCATCGTTTTTGCTTCTATTTTCTTTATCTTATGAACCCTCAAGATATATATTACGCTACGGTGGCATATAAAGAAACTTATTGTACCATCAATAGAGAGCGGCTCTAAGGCACCGATAAAGAAATTTGATGCAAAGATCGAATAGAGAGCAGCTTGTATCCTTAATCTCTACGCACCCAATCAAGGACACAAAATCGGATACTGATAACGATAGTTACTGTACCACCAAAGTTAGAGTAGTTATCACCTCAAGCTTAACAGACTTGACTGAGGACACAGCTCCAGATATTGATAAAAAAAAAACTTCTATTGTAACAAGATCCATGAAGAGAGAAAAGCCGACAGATCTTCGTAGCAATGAGAAAAGTGTAAAGCCTTCTAAGAAATTGAAGGCGATGATCAAAGCCCATTGGAAGCAGGGCACAATAAAGAAGTAAGCAACACCCCTATTACTCCATTTGGTGACGTTAAAAAAACTTATGTTGGTGGTAAAACCAATGAGGCAACTAAGAGTACGGATGACCAAAGCCCATCCGACGTGGGGCAAAGTACAGAAGTAAGCAACACCCCTGTTAGTCCATCCGGACGCGCTAAAAAGCTAAACCGGTGGTGAAACCATTGAGGCAACCAAGAATATTTCGATGATCAAAGCCCGGACGCGGGGCAAAGTAAAGAAGCAATCAACACCCTGCTTTATCCATCTAGGCGCTTGAAAAGAGCTTCTATCAAACCTGTTAATGATGAATCTGACCAAATTGCTATAAAGGTTTAGCTTTTCAGTCCCATTATATGTCTTTGTAAGTGTTTACATGTTAAAATTTGATCACCAAATAAGTAGTATATGACATTACGTTTTCGAAAAATATTATTTGTGCATCTTAAAAAGTAGTTTTTTTGAGATTCTAAAGATAAGCCACCGGGTGAAAGTGAGTATGAAAAACGACACGCAATAACACCAGGTATAAACCAACAAATTTTATGGGGAATGTGGGTGTTAAATACTCCATGAGATGTGAAGCATCTCAATATTCGGTGAACACCATGTAGAAACCATAAAATCTCAAAGATTAAAATTATCGAAACTATTATATTCACAAACAAACATGTGGACCCTGATGCTACATATGCTTGCATCATGTTAGATACCGAGCAGATAGGTTGGAAAGGACTCCTGGCTGATGAAAGTAAGCTAACTTGGTCATGTCATCAACCTCGGCAGTATGGTGGCATTGTTGCCGTTGATTTGGGTCACCTGTCCGTCAATCTAGGCAACTTCAGGATCTTCTGCCCATACATGTGATCCAACAATGATGTTTAAAGTAAGTAATTTTTGTTTGCGTAACATGAACTCAAATTTCAGTAGAAACCATACCATTTCTTAAAGTTGACCTATAGGATCATTGTAGATGCCGAAAATCCAACCCCCGCGATGGAAATATCCCGACAAACATAGTAAATGTTATTGCTATTTCCAGATTGTATACATGTAACTTAAAGAATCTCTCGAGTAATATTGTTACTAAGATTATAATTTCTTAAATTTTATGTATTACATGTTTCTTAGTAGGTGTTACACTTGCTGAACAAAATGAATATTCTGGCTCCATTCCGTGCAAAGACTCTGACACCACCTCTACCTCTTTCAAGACTGCATCACTTCCACCACAACCCTCCCCGTACACATCTCTCAACTGGTGAATCAGAGTTGGATTTTTCAGATGAGGTATGATTTCTAAGGTATATGTATGTAAGACGATAGTAACAAGGGTCTCACTAAGTTTCGTGGTGGAGGCAAACGGGTGGGTCAGTTCTATTCGCTTTGACCCATGATCAAGATGACATAACTCAAATTAGACTCGGTTCATATGAATGGTTCGAAGTCCTAAAATTGTATGTACTAAGTGAAAATAGAACTTTATAGTTTACACACGAACTTCATGACACCTCCATGTCGAAAGTGATTTGATACCAGTGCCGTCCTCTAGGTTAGTTGTTTGTAGATGTAGCAAACGGGCGGTTAGGCAAACAAAGTTGAAACGATATGAGAGTCAAAAGGAAGAGTAAGTTTATAAAAACTTATGTATAAATTTTTTTTAAGATAACATGGGCTCTTTGTGATTGATTTCTATATCTCGAATCATTGGGCAGTAACCTATACTAAATGGCACTCGGAGGATTGCTATCTAGAATCATTGGTCAAAACTCTTATCAAATTGTCACTGCCACAGTTCAGGTCCCTTTACCTTATATACTGAATTTTGGGTGGTCTATGGTATATCAAATTTCATTACATAATAATTTTTTTCTGCTCAGTTTGAAGATATTGGCTCACATGGGACGGTATTGATATATAAGTTATGGCTCAATGACAAAGACGTCCATGAACTGAAACAACATACAATTCATGGCCAAATTTGGTCAATTATTGATAAGTTTCTTTGATCACGTCCAAGATATTGCTTGCCAATATTGAAAATATTGACTTTTTACCCAGTTGGTGTTTATGGGATTATTGACTAAATTTTTTGTATTGGCTTTATGGTCTTAACGACCTTTTATGTTTCTTTGCAGCTTTGTTTTGATTGGACCTCAAAGTTTAGGTGTTGTTTTGAACCACAGTGGAAGACCGGTCACATATGGTTAACGTTCGATTCTGGGGTGTTGTGTACTACAGAGATATACTTGTCATAAAGAACTAGAACTAACGTAATTGGAATGAGGATCCAATCATGGAATTCAACAGGTTTTGGAAATAGATCAAAAGGTTCCATGGTAGATACAATTGCAAGAAAGTACCGTGTAGACATTATTTTAGCGAAAGAAACTCAAGTAAAATGGTTTGGGAAACATGTTCTTAATCGAAGGTTGGAAGTTTTAGCTGTAGCTTAACCCGTTTCACCAATTGTACCCGTGTACTTGGTAAGTCATCTCTTAAGTCTTCAAATATTTGTGTAAAGTTCAGTAGATTTAATTAATGTTCTATTTGTTCCAGTGTTACTCTCATAAAATCGTTAATCTAAGGTGTCTTAATCTTTAATGAGATGCACTCTAAAAGGAGATGCTAACAATGGTTTTGGTGGGTGACATAGATGTAACATATGACAATTATGGGTATATAAAATTTTACGCCTTTAGCAAAAAACCGAAAAGTGTAAATAAAAATTGCAGAAATATTTATTTTAGATTCAACAAAATTTGACTAAATGATCATACTAATAAGGGGTGTGGTCATATAGAAAAGGTTACTACTTTAGCATAAAGTTAAGGTAGTTTGTTCAGTTATTTAACCTTTTAGAAACTTAAGACTATAAATATAAATTTAGTTAGTTTGTTTAGTTCCTATCTCTAAATTAAAGTTAAGTGTAAATAAAAAAATGCAGAATTAAGTGATGTTTGGCATAGTGAATAAATGAGCTTCATTATGCAATAATATTTAAGCAAAAAGAAATGGTTATGCACACTTATATATATAGCCAGGTCAATCCCGTGGTCTTACAATAACATTAGTGAAATTTTTGCGTTTTTTTAAGGTGCTGCTATTGTAACCAAGGTTCCCTTTTTTAGTGCAACTTTTGAAAAGGTGCTGCTATTGTAACCGAAAACATCCTTGTTAGTTTATAGTTTGTACATTGTAGATATATATGTACTCAACATTGTGATTAACAATCTTTCTAATTTTTTACTAAGATATAAATGGATACACATTGTTTAAAGGCCAAATTATATGTTATAAATTCAATCAACATTGCAATGTGACTCAAATTAGGCAATATTATATTCAATATAACATATGCTACGGATTCAACTTGTTTGAATTTATGAATACAAGGTTCAATGTTCGCATACCGTATGAAGGAGCTTGTGAACCAATTTGACCCGTTTGAGATAAGACACAACCAAATTGACCATTCGTTAATAAATAGATCAAAGATTCCACCTCTACGTTAATTTTGGTAATAAAAGCCGTTTCTTGCTTTGGGATTTTGGGTCATATTGACCAAGATGATTGGGAACACTATGGCAAGATGACCGCTGAATGTGGTGACAAACCTTCTTCAGCGAACACTATCGGTAGGTCTGCTGGTGGTGTACTTATCCGCGAACCTTCTTCGGTGAATGGTGGTACTATTAACAGAATGACAAAGGGTTCAAAAAACCCTAATAAAAAATCATCAACCAACCATGGCGGCTGAGGTATATATGATCGTTTCATTATGTATGTTGTTTCTTTAATTTACGCATACACGATCTCATCCCGGATGAAATTTCTTTGAAAATTAAGATTGGTCGCCTTCTTTGTTTTGTTTTTATTTCCTGTATGCATTTTATTTTTGCGTTAGTTTGCCGGAAAAGAGAAGAATCCATCAACTGTAGATGTAGGGCTTTTAATAAAATATTAGCAATGGTGTGTCATCAACATGTTTAATATTTTATTGGCAGGTTGGTATTTTCGTATCATTAGCAATGGTATTAAGAAGGAAACCAGATTCATCCTAGGTTCCTAACTAATAGTCGATTCTTGGAGGAACAAGCGCATATACAAACAAACTTTAGCGTACGTAGTTGAAAGGTTTTGTTCGTGTAATACTACTGGTATGTAGCTATTCATATGCCGCAATGAATACCTTATATGAAAGGGTGTCAAGTTTTGGTTACACCATCATAACCTTTTTTAAAATATATATATTTCTCATATTTTAAAGTTTCGTTTTGTCTGACTATTTATGTTAACTTCAATTACTTTAATAAAGTAATAAGCTTGTCAGTACAAGAAATGTGCATTTGTTTTGAACTGGAACCAAACCACGCACAAAAATGAATAACACGTAAACTTTGATGTTTAGGTAGGTTTTATTTGTGTGCCGATTTGGCATTTCGCGACGGGGAATAATGGACGGAACCATTCTACGCCCTAAGGAAAGTGAGGTTATTAGTTCCTATGTATTTGGGTTACTGTATTATAAGTATAGTTTTTTCTGGCAATTGAATTCGTTCAGCTTTCTTTACAATATAATATAATTCCTTTCAATCAGAAGATCATAAGAATTTGAAAGTTGCACTATTATTTAATCAATCATCAATCATCACCTTATATGAGCATTTACTAAATGAAAGTTGCTTACTTATTTAATCAATCATGACCTTATATGATGCAATTACTTGGCTCTGGAGTATTTTATGCATGGAAAAATTACTGAGAAAATCGATGTCTATGCTTTTGATGTTGTGCTTCTTGAGCTTCTTACAGAAAGGAAACTAATAAGTAGTGCACATCCTAAGGGTGAAGAAAGCTTGGTTATGTGGGTATGTCTATGTACAATTCAAAAATATGTCAACGTTGTAAGATAATTGAATTGGGTCACAGGTCAAGATTAGTTCGGGTTGAAGTGTGTCATTTTAATATGAGTTGAAACGAGGGTGTTTAGGTGCATGTCTGGTTGGGATGACATGCAACAACTTCTTTGCGCATTTGTTTAAAGTTTATGTTTTTTTTGGAACAATATTGTGCAACTATAATAGGCTTTAATTTAACTTTTAATTACTTTTTAGTATATATTTGTTCTACTAAATCCTAAAAATAAAAACCACAAGTCATACCCGTCCATCGGACGGGTTTTGACACTAGTATATATATATAAAAAAACCACAAGTCATACCCGTCCATCGGACGGGTTTTGACACTAGTATATATATATATATATATATATATATATATATATATATATATATATATATATATATATATATATATATATATATATATATATATATATATATATATATATATATATATATATATATATTTATATATATATATATAACTTGGGAATTTCAATGGTAAATGAGGTTTTTGAAAATTTTTGGATTTGAACCAAATTACGGAAGTAATTCATTTTGGATTCGATAGCATTTTCTAGCATGCATAATAGCCTTTTTTCCACACATTTGTGAGGTTTCTTTTTGTATAAAACACATCTTTTGTTTTATATTTGCTATGAGTGTGCCGGTGATTATGTCGATTCTAGAACTTGTACTAGTTATACATTACGGTTAAAATCACTTCCGAGTGGTCTAAATATGTTCAAGTGATAAGAGGAATTTTAGGATTTACCCAAATGGCCTTCCATTTTACATCTAATGATATATTAGCTAACCACATCGGTTAGTTAACCACCTTTATATGGACCCATTTGTTAGTGCTCATTTTTAGCACTAGATACCCTTAGTTACACCCTTTTGAGCCATCCCTTTTATTTGTTAAATCCAGAAAAATACAAAAATATTTTACATTTTAAACTTTAGCCAACCCTTGTCAAGTCTATTGGTTTGTTGCTAATTGTTTGGAATGCTGGATCGTTTTTGATGATTATGAAGAAGCTACACTTTGTTTATAGTGTGTACCATTCTCCATCCTGGATGAAAGAGACGTCTTTCTCGATATATTTTTTTGGTGTATGCTTACACTAAGTGTGGAGGAACTTTGAAAAAAAATGGTTATAGCCAATGAGCTATATGAGGATATTGATTAGCCAATGAGCTAAATTGAGTTATACATATTTGTGGAGATCGATATTTGAAGAGGTGAAATAATCATTTTTGAGATTGTGGTTTGTATGATGGCTAGCAACATGGAGGTTTAGACTTGATATTATTTTTCTTTTAACACCCATTTCATAAACTATCCCATGCCTTATCCATACCTTTTATGAACCCTTAGCCTTAACATTATAACCCGAATAAAAGCCGTCTTTGATGAATTTATTTTCTTTGTTTTGATACTTGTACAAGCTTATGGTAAAAAGCATTGATCATGACTACGCATTGAGTGATTTACATATACCCACCAATATATGAGTGTTGAGTGAATTCTTAAATCATTTGTGAGGTGTTCTAGTTATGTTATCTAAGTGTTTGGTTCATTTTTAAAAGTTTTCACATATTATAAGCAAAACAATGATTATCTCTTTTGGGATGATTGTTACATTTTTGGAACCATGATGTCAAGACCATTGAAATCAATATTTGCAAATGTTAGACCTACTCGAGGGCGAGTAGAGCTTAAGTGTGGGGAAATTTGATAACGCCTAAAATGAACATGTTTTTAGTAGCGTTATTGTTAGTTTTGTGCATGATAATCGGCTATATTTACTCATAATTGTTGCAAAAGTGCAAAGATGCGTATTGTGTATGTATATGTAGCCAGGTATCACGAATAGTGAAGAAATGAAGTTTTTATGCACATTTGGAAGATTCTCGAGGAAGGAAGTCGAGCTAGGAAGCTTTTGGATTCAATGATTGGGAAGCACAATGATTTCTAAGTATCTACAAAGAAGGAAAGATCAAGTTTTACCTTGGAAATCATCAGCGAGAGCAAAGAATGAAGCGTATAGGGGAAAAGTCAACAAAAAGTCAAAGCAGCACAAACCCAGCCGATCGGTCACAACCCGTAACCGGATCCGGCTGGGCGATTGGTCAAAACTCAACCGATTCGGTTGGAGTCAAAACCGATCCGGTTTCTCACGCAGATTACACAAAGTTGCATTTATTGTTGCCTTAACTTCCCATAATCATTGGAGTCCGATCATTTCTTGATATTTACTTGTTGGGAACGTTTTTGGACAGTAGAGCAAGCACATTTGGCTATATAATGAACCTAGTCCTAGTTTACTAGGAGTGACACAACCAAAATTGTATTAGTTTACAACAAACTAATACCCAACCTTATTATTCTGCCCAAAAGCTTAGTTCTTACTGAAAAACATCCAGGAGCAAGGAGGGAACAATTCTCATCCATAGTTTTGGTAGTTTGGAGTTGTACGGTGAATCTAGGTGATTGGAGGCGCGTGGTTGCTACAATCCACGAATTCTAATTCTTGTAATCACAAAAGTTTAGGTATTCTATGAACTTTGTTATGGAATTCTATTCTCTTGAATTGTTGGAATTACTTTGTTATGATTTGTGTTTAGTTATTATTATTATCATGGAGTAGTTTTGGGATATACTTGTGTGTTGGGATGTAGTTAATCATATTAGTGTTCTCAAAATGTGATGCATGTATATATGATCTTGTTTAAATGAGTTTGTTGGAAAAATACTAGTCTTGATTTGATTTGTTGGTAAAACATGTTTTAAGAAAAAGGACCGAAAGGATTTCTCTTGTGTTTTATTCCAAAAGTTAAGTGACAAACTAGTATGGGGATGTGGTGATTGACAACCACCATGTTTGCTTATTAAAACAAGACTAGGAACATTTTCATCACGAAAGGGTCGAAAGATTCGTAAGAACAAATTTAATAAAAACATGTTGCAAACAAATGGATTTCTATAGGATAATCATTGGGATAAGGACCGAAAGGATTACCTAAATGTTTTTGTTCTTAGAATGATTTTACAAACATATACCATGGTTGGGGAATCATTTGCTTATGATTTGTGCATCGTATTAAGAGTATACACCAAACCTTCATGAATACTATTTATGATTGATTATAGACTACACACAAGTATATATATTTCTTATTGAATTTCGCTAGAACATAATTATTTGAGGAAGCCTTGACAAGCTTTCTTGTTGGAAACTTTTCAAACAAATCAATTTCAAACACAAAATCCCTTGGGACGATCTCGACTTACCAAACTTTGCTATTGCGGACGAGTATACTTGCTCGTATGTGTTAATAGGTTAGACGGTTAAATCGTGTTTATAAATTTTTAAAACTTGCACCAACCGGGCACATCAAGTTTTTGGCGCCGCTGCCGGGGATTTTCTTTAATTTTCTTTGAGTTTCTGCAAAATTGGTAGTATTGGAATTAAATTTGTTGAAAAAGTAAAAAAAAAAAAGTTTTGGTTACGGACTAACCGATTCGGTTGGTGATCCAACCGAATCCGGTTGGCTTTTCTGTGTAAATTTTTAGTTGCGAGTTTTATTGTTCTAGTCTTCTTAGTTATTTGTGTTATGGTTCCTAGAGTAATTCTTGTCATTTTAGATTCTATTTGCAAGATTATGTCTTATAGTTTAATTATTTCTTAGATTTATTTTCTATTTATTTATTTATTTATTAGTTAATTAAGTTTTGGTTTAATTTTAGTATTAATGATTAATGATTAGATAGTTATTTTTCAATTATAAGTTTAATTGTTTTTATGATAAATTTTAATTGGTAGTTTAGTTTAGTTTAATGGGTTTTATTTATTAAGTTATTTAATTGTTGGTTTATGAAGAGTTTTTTTTTATTGATTAGAGTTTAGTACATCTTAATGACTCCTTTATTGCATTTAAATTATGTTTTTTTTTATAAAAAAAAAAAAAAAAAATCAATCAAACCGATCGGTTGAAACCCGCAACCGGATCAGGTGCGAGTTTCTGTCTTAGTTATTTCAACCAACCGATTCGGTTGGTGAGCCAACCGATTCGGTTGGTGAGCCAACCGAATCCGGTTGGAGTTTCTGTGTCGATTTTTATCATTTTTAGATTTTGAGTTTTTATTTATGTTTTTGGTTTTGATTGAGTGTCTTAACTTGTTTAGTATATGTCTCTATAGTTTGTTCTTGTTTTTACTAACTCTAACGCTAATCATTCGGATTTTGTTTTGTCTTGTTTTGTCAAGTTTGTCTAGTAATATGGATAGTTTGAGCGGAATCTCGGAATACCTTCGTACTTTGGATGAAATGTTCAAGGATACCGGAAGTTCACTGGAAAAGATTGGAGGTATCTTGGAAGAAAGTAAGAGAGATTTGGGGATTGATACGGTTAATATGGAGGAAACAGGTGAAAACCAGGTTCAACTACCCAAGAAGGGAAGAGTCGTAGTGTTCACACAAGCACCTTTAACTATGTATGATTCGCCGCTAATGAGGTTTGGAACGCCTTGTAGTGTGGAAGGAGTAAGTGCTTGGGACGCGCAGTTTAATATGGCTTATGGAGAAAACTACATTTTGGAGAAGGTTCTTGACGAAATTGGTCATGTACGTTTGGACTATGAAGCATATGGAAGAAGGATGGTCAAAAATCTGAAGGTCAATATTCACAGACACATTTTTGAAACGGATTTTGTTGTTTTAGAAGAAGGAAATGCAGATGAACCTAATGTGTGTTTTGGTCGAGATTTTCTTGTCACGACCAAGTGTCAAGTAGATTTTGCAATGGGAGAAATGAGGATTAATATAACTGATTTGGAAGAAGGAAAAGGAGTAAACGAGATGCTAGTGGAAGTTTGTGCAAACATGGAAGAAAAAGAGGTGGAAGTAGTTAAAATGGGAAAGGCAAATCGGAAGAAAACTTCATCAAACAAACTAACCCCAACAACAACCTCCACCACCAAAAATGATTCCATACCCTCATCACCTACCACTAATTTCAAACCCTTAACCGACAAAAAAAAAAGAAGCTATTTTAGAAAACCTAGAACAAAAGTTTCTTGAGCTTAATGAAAAGAAACCGGTGATAGAAGTACTCCAAGATTATGTAATTTACCGTAAGAAGTTGGATGCATTGATGCTAGCAAGGGCTAGGTTGGAAGATAAGAATCTCACGGAGGAGGAACGGGATCGAATTTTGTTTAGAGGCATGCCAAGGAAGGAAAAGGATCCGGGTAATTTTGTGTTGCCAATCAAAGTGAATGGGACTACACCAGTTTATGCTTTAGCCGATACGGGTTCAAGTGTTAATGTGATGCCGTATCCATTGTTTAAGACTTTAGGACTAAGTAATCCGCAACCTAATCATTTGACGCTTACTATGGCGGATAATTCTCAAGCGAAGGCAATGGGAGAGGTGAAGAATGTGAGAGTGCAAATTGGCTATCAACCGTATTTGGCCGATTTCCTTGTCCTAGATATTCTGGTGGACAAGAGTTTACCACTACTATTGGGAAGACCATTCTTACGAACTTGTGGTACGATTATAGACATGGGAAGAGGAACAATGACTATTGATGATGGGATTTCAAGGCAAACATACTATCCAAAACCAAGAGGACCAACTTTGGAATTTATGGAGGATTTGGAATGGATTGAAGCAGATGATGATTTAACATGTTTTGAAGTGGGACGTGATGTCCAAGGTAACCCAATGTACGGACCGTTAGTTCCGCCTTATTTTGATATAGAGGACGAAATGGAACGTGCGTTAGCGGTGGAAGCTTTCTATAACCCATTCAAAAACATACTAGTTTACAAAAAGTTGACCGACTTTTTAGGTTCTTTACCGGTGCAACTTAAGAATTTGGAGTGGAGACTCGAAGGGTCGGGGACTTACAAGAGACAAACCGGAGATGGAGCATGGCATGTTAAGTTCGATATACTTTGTCCGGACGGAAGAAGATTCATGAGAAAGTTCAAAACTTTTGAAACATTCCGTGAGTTGACGGGAAAATTTCAAAGTGAAGACATCCTTAGACAAGAGTATTTCGAGGAATTCTGAGGAAAGACAAAGAACCGTAATAAACAAGCAATTATTTGCTTGATTTCATGAACTATTTCTTTTTTATTTGATGCATTTAGGATTTTTTTTTTGTTTCTTATTTTATTTTCTTGATTGAGGTAATTTGGTTAATGCATTATAACTATGAGTTTTGAGTTGAAGTTTGGTTTAATATGATGATTTGAGTTTTTAAGATTGGATGATTGTTTAAAATTCCGATTGGTGAATGAATGTTGTGTGAATCTTTAGCAGGATTTTTGAGTAAAAATTGTTGCTTGGAAGGTAAATGCCTAAGTAACATGTAAAAATGCAAAATTTGGCAAAATGCAAACCGAAACGGTTGTGTCCATGACTGAACCGGTTGCATTCAAGTATAAAAACCAAAAATTCATTTTTCCAGAAAAAAAACACACACACTAATTCTCCAGTGGGTTTTGCAAAATTCGTCCAAGAGAAGTTGATTGAAGGTTGTTTAAGTTGTAGGAAAACATCATGGCACCCAAACAAGTAAGCATCTACATTCAATTAACTCAATTAAGGTTTAATTAGAACATTTGATTTGAATTGAATATTAGGTCACCAATTTGGGGGTTTTTGTTATAATTCGAATTAAGTTGTGATATTTTAGGATTGAGTGGGTAATTGATTTAGGAGTGCATTGCAAAAAGAATTGTATTGATTGATTCACCATGGAATGAAAACTAGATGATTGAATTTTCGAATTTGATTGGGTTATGCTAGTGAATCGAGATAAGTTGCAATTGGTAATTCCTAATGATAGATGATGTGTTTTTAGGAGTGATAGATGCCACATTATTGATTAGAACTAATGATTGAAGGATATAGGTTTATCAAGTTGAGTTCTAAGATGATGAATGTTTGATGTTTGATGATTTGAAGAGCGAATTTAGAGTAATTCAAGGATGTAGAAATCATTGAGGATGATAGAAAGCGATCTAGGAG
>OU343217.1:120919686-121052021 GCA_910596185.1 Chrysanthemum makinoi | reverse complement strand
AAAATGCATTCTGAATTTTGGTGTTTGTAGTGCAATATTAAGACAAAGATTGAGTATATTAGAATTCAAACAAGCCTAGAACAATAAGGCTCAAATCATGATAAAGCCTCTAAAATGCTTTCACCTACCTTGATCCAAACACACTTTTAAAACTGATTTGTGGCTAAAAACTGAATTTTTAAACCAACTCCATTAAACTATTGCAGACACTAAAACTGACTCTAATCAACCTAATAACAATTAATCAAACAGGTGTAAACTATTTGTAACTGCAAATAAAGATTATGCAATAAATTGGCTTGAACTTACATAAGGTCCCAGCCACTATGGCTTGAAATCAATGAACCAGTGAACCTCTATCCTATTTCTATCAACCCATAGCCTCTTAATCAACCCAAATCCAAAATTCTCGCCAGATCAATCATAAACCATTTCCATGCCTGCTTGACCCAAATGTTCTGCACAGTTGACTTTCTTTGACCAAGGGCCAATATTGATTGATCCTGCTTTATAAGCTTACTAAAAGCTATATTAGCTTGAAAAGTTTATTTGAACTTAAATGAAGCTTATTGAAGCTTGGTTTTTTAGCAAAGGAAACTAAAATTTTAAACAAGGACTATAAAATTTGAAAACACAATAACACTTTGAATTAAAACTTGAAAACCGAGTTACAATGACTAAATGGCTTATTCTTAGTACAATAAAGCTTGAGATTACAGATTTATAAACTAATTAAGACTTTTAAAGAAAAAACGACATACAAGAATTTAAAAAAAAAAAACTAACTACTCCTCTTCTCTTGCCTCTTCTTCCTCTTTTATACACTAGTCTGCTTTCTCTCACTCCTCTGAATGTATCCTCTTTTCCTCAACCATTGATGTCTAGAATGCATTTTGGCCGCTTGATCATTTCGGGGAAAAGCTAATTGACCTGGGCTCTAACTAGCAAGTAGGGGTGGCATTTATTGTAGTGGGTTGTGATGATGAGGGAGGAATAAGGTGATAAGGTCCGGAGGAAGTACCGTGAGTTGCAAGTGGAGTGAAAGAGGAAAAGTGGAGGGAAAGGGATAGTGTTTGACTGGGTTTGACCTGGCCCAGTAAAAAGGGAAGGGGTCAAAGGTTAAGGCAGGGGGTCACAATTATTTTGACAAGGCTTGGAAGGTTTATAATACAAGGACTAAACTTGTAATTTCTGAAATCTTGAAGGACCATTTCTGCCAATTCATCAAAGTTGTCACAAGGACCAAAAGTGACAAGTTCCAATAGTACAAGGACCAGTTTTGACATTTTCAAATTTTCAGGGACCAAACTTGACATTTTTGAAAGTTTAGGAACCTAACTTGTAATTTTGCAATTTTAAATCTCAAGGACCAATTTTGACAACTTAAGAATCCCTAGGGACTTAAAATGATATTTTTCTTTATTTTGATTTACAGGGGACTGCTTTTTGACAACTTTTGAAACCGGGGACTAAAACGCCAATTATGCAAACTTGATACGCTTTTTCACCGATTTTGATATTTTTGCTTCTAAAACACATAAAACACTTATTTGTGATATTTTTATCATTTTGATGCATCGAAAGTGTTTTCGGATGTTTTGCAGCTTTAAATGGTACAAAAATGATGAGTATTTGCACACTCATCAATCCCCACACTAAGATATTGCTAGTCCCTAGCAATGTTTTGAGAAAAATTAATGGATTTCAATCTATTTACCAAAAGCCATTACTCGAGTAGCCAAATATTTCAGCCAAGTAAGAACCTTGTTACACCGATAACCAAATGATTTTGAGCAAATCACCAGCTTCCAACGGATTTGATTTGTCTTTACCGCCGCTTGCTTTCGACTAGCCAACTCTTTAGATAAATTATCAATATTATCTTTGTTGAGCTGATTACCAATTATGGTTTTTCCACTGCCTTTACCACAAGCCATAAACTTGCGGGCTAGCCAACTCTTCACTTTTAAGGATATGGTGAGTGAATACCATACATTTTGGGAAAATTGCAGTCACAACGGATTTGAGATATCTTTACCAAGAGCCGCTTGCTCCTGGATTAGCCAATCCTTTTGTTTATTAGACAAGGCGGATTGATAACCATAAGATGAGTAAGTGTAAAACACTTACTCCAAAAAAAAAAATTTGCCAAAAATGGGGAATTAGCTGTATAATTACATGATAAAATTCGTGAGAATTCCCCCCACACTAGAATTGAATATTGCCCTCAATATTCAAAGTACCGGCGTTATGCCAAACATAGAACGTAAAAGGAAATACTACGCCATTATTTAGCAAGATTTTTTTTTTTGAAACTTTTATATACACACGGGGCAACTCCCCACACTAGGGTGGTACACACGGGTGAAAACCCATGTTTAGCTACTGTTTTTGATTCCCGAGTCGCTAGCTTGACTCAATTCCATTCATTTGTTCATGGGGAAAGTAACGCGGAAAACCAATCTCAATCGGACTTTCGTTCACAAAGTGTTAACAAACATATGAACATCGAAAGTTCCACCTCGACGAGATACAACCGCGGTATTGTTAATAGTAAAAACTATAAAGAATGATACCGGGGTCAAAGATGGTGTCCTCATTCCCGAAAGAGAAAAGGGAAAGAGCAACCACACCATCTGTGAAGAATGGAATAAAGATGTGCATGAGAATGCATGTCCATTCCTCATCAAGAAGAAGCAAATCACCATTTTGACATTTTAAGCTTAAACTTGAAACTTATATGGTGATTGTCAATAAGATGTCCGGGAGGGAGGGTGGGAAACGGTTCTTCAATCAACAAATTTTCTAAAAATGATGTCTCCTCCGAATCAAAGTAGTATTATCAATTCTCGCTGGAATTGACTCATCACTTATAAATGACTTCATTCCAAAGTTGTCATCTTCTCATCAGAGTGAGAGAAGGGTGGAAGAGTCGGGAATAATAAGGCTAGGAGATGATGGATCATTTTTGAGCAATTCTTCAATGGGAAGAATGTCTCCCATTGAATCACAAACATCATCATCCAATTCGATGAAATGAAGAGAGTTTGGTTTCATCCACGAGAGTTAACAAACTCGACACGATAAATCTGATTCGAGGTGGGACAGTGGTGTGCTCTTAGAGCTAGCAATTCCCACCACTCATGAAGTCTCGATTCAAGATCATCATCAAGAATACTATTGACTTCCCTGGTACAACTTTCAAACCATTTGTTTGAACCAGGGTTGATTTTCAAAGCTTTTAACTCAAAGACGCTTTTGAAAACTCCTCTTAACCGTGAAATTTGAGAGTGTTGCATTGAATCTTTCCGATTTTTGATCAATTGTGGCAACACTCTGTTTGGATAGAGGCATGGAGTTTTGGTTGATATTCAACGTGAGTTCTTCGTTGTCAACCCGTATTGTCAACTCTTCAAACACATCAATCGAGCACGACTCTGCTTTCAAGAAAGCTCTCCCTAAGATGAGGGAACTCTAGGATCTGCATCAAAGTCTACTACAACAAAGTCAGTAGGAAAGTGAAACTTTCCTACTTTCATCACGACATCCCTCGGCTATCCAAGTGGACGCCAAGTTATGGAACGGTCCGCTAGCTCGAGTGTCATATAAGTGGATGAAAGTTTAGGAAGAGACAGCTCTTCCATACCAGAGTGGCATGAGGTTAATGCTAGCCAAGATCGCCAAAGGAGCATTGAACCATCCCAAGAAATCACACGGGATTAAAAATCTACCGGGGTCTTCAAGCTTTTTGGGGAGCTTCTTGAGAAGGACCGCTGAGCATTGCTCATTTAGAGGGTTTTAGCCATCTCGAGATAGCTTATCTTTGTTGTTCAAGAAGCCTTTAAGTGTGGATGCAAATTTAGGCATTAGAACGAGAGCATCAACGAAGCTTATATCAAAGTGTAGCTCATTGAATATTTGGAAAAAAATTTCCATTTGCTCTTTGTTTTGTCTTTGAGCTTCTCATCATTCATTCTTGATGGGTAAGGAAGCTGACTAGACTTTTGAGCCGACGGAAGTCATTTCGCGCCAGAATTTGTCTTCTGAACTTCCGGTTCCGACTTAAAGCTTGACTCACAAGGTGGACGTGCGGTACTTTGGGCTTGAGAATTGCACCTTGTCCGTTGTATCCTTGGTAACTTGACTCATTGCTCCCGGTGGAGGAGGCATTGGAGTCGAAGGTCCATTGTGCGTCTTACCACTACGAGTGGTGACGGCTTTCAACTCGCATTGGGATTAGAAGTGTATTGCTTGGGAGTCCTCCAGAAGATGATGAAGCTTTGTTCATATTCATGTTCATGAAACCGCTCATCATATTCTTCAACTCATTTGTCTGCCGAGACAATGTGGTATCAATTTCCTTTTTAGCTCAACTCTCATGTTATTGATCTGAGTTTGCATTGAACGTATGCTTGACTCCGTAATTTTCATGAAGTCATTTGGTGGAGCATGAGAAGGTTGTTGATAACTTCCTTGATTTGGAGCTTGATATGGTTGGTTGAAATTGTTCCGTTTTGATTGAAATTTTGAGAGTTATTGAAGTTTTGTCCTTGATTCAGAACAAAGCGATTTTGATTGCCATGGTTTTGCACGTGAGGAAAACTGTGTGGTGTCATACCGCTAGGTGCACGGTAATGAGGATCAGCTTATGGTCGGTATTGATTGTGGTTTACATGGCTACGGAGCTTGGTAAAAGGTAGCATCGGTTGCTTGACAATCATAATACGCATGTGGACCACTACAAATTTCACACACCTTGTTTACGCTTTGATTGGTTCCGCTTATGAATTTCGCTTTGATTCCTTTACATCTTTCATCATACAACGGATGACATCCGTTAGAGCGGCTATCGGAGCAGCTAACTCGAAGAGTTACCGATGAAGAAGCAGAGTGTTCGGAGTATTGACTTTGTTGCGAGAAATAGGAACTTTTGATTTTTGCTCGTAAATCTCAATCACATCTTTAGGCTTACGATTCAAGATATTGCCACCGTACACCGCATTCAAAGAATCTTGATCGTTACCGCTCAACCCATTATAAAAGATATTAACTTGTTGAAGCTCCGTGAATTCATGATGGGGGGTTTTCGAGGAGATCTTTGAATCTCTCCCATGCCTCCAAATTTTTCATCGAAATTTTGACGAAATCCGAAATTTCATTTTAAGATTAGTCGTTTTTTATGGAGGAAAGAAATAATTGACAAACTTTTGAACAAGATCCTCCCAAGTTTCATGGATCGAGGGTTTTTCCGCCAAATCCGGCCGTCCCCTCAAGTGAGATTGGAAATAGCATCAACTTGATGACTTTTTGTGGCACATCCTTGAAATTGATAGTTGAAGTCAACTTGTTAATCCAACGGTGTGCATACGTGTCTTCTCGTCAAACCCGTGGAATTGGTTTGTAGACACAAGTTGGATCAAATGTGTCTTCAATTCAAAGTGATCAATTGATTATCGGTAAAATGATGGCATCTCCATAACCCTCTGGGTACTTGGAGCATTTCCGCCATAGTTCGCTCTGCCATATTGTTGTTTGAAATAGTACTAATCTCGGGTTCACTATTCCAAAGACGCTACGAGAACGCCTTTCTAGGAATCTCGCTAGATCACTAAAAGGACTCAATGATCTAGAAGAACGAAAAGATGCACTAGAGTTAACTCTCAAGAGATCTCGAGTTAAGGAAAGGAATTATGAAATTGGTGAAAATGGGGTAAGAAAAATCTTTTTGGGTTTTCTGGTTCTGACAAGTAGATATAACACAAATCCAATTAAAACAAGATCGAGGCAAAACAACAGTGAACTTAACCAACAATCACAAGATGAATGGCTTCTTTGAAAAAGGTACACCAATCACAAGGACACAAAGGCAAGTTTTAATCTTTGGTTCGGGAACTTATTATGGTCGTACCCCAGTTAGGTAGTACACGCCTTGGTTTGGTGGTAATCTTTATGTTGTTATTTATTTAAAGAAAACGACAAATCTTTTTGTATTTTTATCTTTGATACATATATAGAAACAAAAGGAAAATATTTTGTGTTTTATACGCTTTTGCCGCTGGTTTTTGGATTTTTATATAAGAAAATATATATAGATATAGATAGATGGTATGAACAAGGAGTGAATATTCAAATCACTAATCTGCTAAGCGTAAGACAATTAGCACAACTCTCGCATAGCCGCAAAATTTGATTGCGAAACCGCCGTTTTCTCACGCAAGCTAGCCACTTGTGAATGGCCAAACCGTAAGAAACTTAAAACAGATTCGCACACAAATTCAATGAAGATCGAGAGTATAGTGTTTCCCCTGTGTCGTTATGTCCCAACGAGCTGTGCGAGAATAGTCAGACGTGTAGTGATCGAGAGGATTTGAACGGAAAAGGATTGTGATTGATCTATACCTAAAGAGAAAGTATATAAACTAAAGGGGCTTAAATGCAAATTAAAGGAAATTAAAAAGATAAAAAAAATATTAAATAAACGCTATCACTATTTGCAGAATGATGCTTTTGATTTTATGTTTTTATAAAACTTAAATTAGAAACTACGTGACGTACAAAACAAAATGCAAAACTGGAGCAATATTAACCCTAAGAATATGAAAATGACATTTTTATAAACCTAATGATAAAAGAAATTTTATAGAAAAAGAAAATTATTTTTATAACTTTTTATCTAATTATTATTAATTAAAAACTATTTTTAACTATTAAATAATAACCTAAAATACAAGAAAATATGAAATAAAGCTAGAAAAATAAAATTTTGACTTAGAAAAATCTAAAATAACAAAATAGAATTTTCAAAACTATTTTTGTATTTTTCTGATTATTTTTCTATTTTCTATGAATTTTAAACTATTTAAAACTAATTAAATTACTAAAAATTACAAATTAAACTATGAAAAATCTGGAAAAATAATTTTTTTGCTTTTTATATTTATCTTAACCTAAGAAAAATGAAAATTTATTTTTTTGAACTTTTTCTGATTTAATTGTATTAAAAGCTAATTAAAATGACTTAAAAACTGTTTTAATTAAGGAAAAATAGTAAACTGACCTAGAAAAATGTGAAAAATTCAGGAAAAGTCTAAAATAATAAGCTTAATCTAAGAAAAATAGAAAAATAGGGTGTTGTATGTAGGAAAATGCAATTGCTATTGTAAGTGCTTATAAATAAGCACTTTGAATAAGCCAAATGATCACAACAAGTTACCAAACTGAAACAGAAGCAATAATATGCTAAAACTACTAAAATGCAACAAGTTACAACTGGCTTAAACCACTGGAATGCAAGCTTAAACAAATTTGATTATTTGAGCACTTATGCTAAAACAGATTTTGAGTGCTACTTTGTGGCTAATGCAAATGCTTATTATTAAGCTTTAACAGAAAACCAATGGTTGGAATCTCAAATAGACCTGGCTAGCTACCTTCAAACCAAATATGAGACCAAGGCAAGCTCTTATAAGCTTGGTGCAAGGGCTGCACAAATTACCTCAGGCACACCTCAAGATAAACTGTGTGTAGGTGTGATTGTTACCATTTTGACAAGCTGTTGAGACAATGACTAAAAACCTGTTTACTCTGATAAGACCTAAATGAAGCAATGAAAAATCCTCTCAGTTGGGTGAAAACAGGCTTTGCAAGTTTTGACTTTTGACACAGTTTTGAAATGTTGACTAAACTGAACTTTGATGCCAATTTGAGGACTGAGTATGTTGTTTTATGATTAAGACAGCATTGAGTATATTAGAACTAAACAGATTCAAAATGGATTTTGACTTTTGGTGTTTGCAGGTGCAATATTAAGACAGCATTGAGTATATTAGAACTAAACAAGCCTAGAACAACAAGGCTCAACCACTGAGCAAGCCTCTAAAACAGTTTCACCTACTGATCCAAACACACCTTTTTGAAACTGATTTGTAATAAAAACTGAGCTAACCACTGATTAAACTATTGCAGACACTAAAACTGACTCTAATCAACCTAATAACAATTAATCAAACAGGTGTAAACTATTTGTAACTGCAAATAAAGATTATGCAATAAATTGGCTTGAACTTACATAAGGTCCCAGCCACTATGGCTTGAAATCAATGAACCAGTGAACCTCTATCCTATTTCTATCAACCCATAGCCTCTTAATCAACCCAAATCCAGCCTGCATCAATCATAAACCATTTCCATGCCTGCTTGACCCAAATGTTCTGCACAGTTGACTTTCTTTGACCAAGGGCCAATATTGATTGATCCTGCTTTATAAGCTTACTAAAAGCTATATTAAGCTTGAGTAAGCTTATTTGAACTTAAATGAAGCTTATTGAAGCTTGGTTTTTTAGCAAAGGAAACTAAAATTTTAAACAGTGACTATAAAATTTGAAAACACAATAACACTTTGAATTAAAACTTGAAACTGAGTTACAATGACTAAATGGCTTAGTCTTAGTACAATAAAGCTTGAGATTACAGATTTATAAACTAATTAAGACTTTTAAAGAAAAAACGACATACAAGAATTTAAAAAAAACTAACTACTCCTCTTCTCTTGCCTCTTCTTCCTCTTTTATACACTAGTCTGCTTTCTCTCACTCCTCTGAATGTATCCCAGCTCTTTCCTCAACCATTGGATGTCTAGAATGCATTTTGGCCGTTTGATCATTTTGGCGGGAAAAGCTAAATTGACCTGTGGGCTCTGAACTAGCAAGTAGGGGGTGGCATTTATTGTAGTGGGTTGTGATGATGAGGGGGGAGGAATAAGGTGATAAGGTCTGGGGAGGAAGCTGATTGGTGCAAGTGGAGTGGGGAAGACAGGTGGTGGAGGGAAAGGGATAGTGTTTGACTGGGTTTGACCTGGCAGTCCAAAAAGGGAAGGGGTCAAAGGTTAAGGCAGGGGGTCACAATTATTTTGACAAGGCTTGGAAGGTTTATAATACAAGGACTAAACTTGTAATTTCTGAAATCTTGAAGGACCATTTCTGCCAATTCATCAAAGTTGTCACAAGGACCAAAACTGACAAGTTCCAAAAGTACAAGGACCAGTTTTGACATTTTCAAATTTTCAGGGACCAAACTTGACATTTTTGAAAGTTTAGGGACCTAACTTGTAATTTTGCAATTTTAAATCTCAAGGACCAATTTTGACAACTTAAGAATCCCTAGAGACTTAAAATGATATTTTTCTTTATTTTGATTTACCAGGGACTGTTTTTGACAACTTTTGAAACTTGGGGACTAAACGCCAATTATGCAAACTTGATATTTCTTTTCAGATTTTGATATTTTTGATTTAAAACACATAAAACACTTATTTGTGATATTTTTATCATTTTGATGCATTTCGAGTTTCATATGTTTTGCGTAGCTTTAAATGAAAAAATGATGAGTATTTAGACACTCATCGGTGATGTAAGAGAAAGTTTTTGAAGATAAAGAAAAGTGTGTGATGATTTTTGATGCTATCGCAATCATCGTGGAGAGAGATTGTGTAAATTGGGGACTCAAATGTTTTCACTGAGTGCTTAATCAGTGATTCGATATAATCACTTATTCCTGAGTTGACATCCTGTAGATTGTCATCCAGAGATAATCAGTGATTCGGCCCGCTTCAATGTTATCGGTTATTCTTTGGGCATTCACTCGGGTTCTTGAGCTTCATACACTTTCTTCGGGGAGAGAAAGTATACTCGGGTTATTCTTTGGATATCGGACTTAATATACTTCGATGGTATAAGTTTCTCTCGCCTTCGGTATATGTGTATTCGGTTCGTGAGCTCTAGTCTAAGAGACCACGCATAAATTCATCTACTTGGGGGAAGTGGTCTCTTGACAACTTTTTGGTATGGATCGCTTCAGAGTTCAATGTAAAAGTAATTTGAGAAGAGGTATTCAAATGTGGGATGATATGTTGTTGTTTTTCTTCTTGATGATATAACCCCGAATGGAGAATCTCGATTATCGTTCTTAAAAGGAGCAACGGGATTTATGATAATGCTGCGGCTTCTTCAGGCACCGCTAAGGAAAGCTTGAAATAGAGCTTCGAATCTGCTCATCTAAAGGATTTTCGGTTTGGGGGGAAGCTGCCAAAGTCTCACTTTCAAACGGTTCAATTTCTCTCAATTCAGGAGCCTCGAAAGCTTTGGTGGTGAATGTCTAAGAGATGATGACTTCTATCTTCTACAACGGGGCTGCTCGATATCCTTATCTCGGTACTCGTATCATCATCTTATTATACTATATCATCTACTCTATCTGTGTAAATATTTATCAAAATACAAAAATATAAAACCAACAAAAAGAAAATAGAAAAATATAAAACCAACAAAAACCCATAAAAATTAGAAAAATTGAAAAATACCAAAAATATTGTTTTTCAAAGACATGTCTTCTGGTATCGATAACATCTACGGTCTTAGAAATGTCATTCAATAATGGCACGTGACCATAGATGAAGTTCGAGCAGGAGGTGTAAATATTTTTTTTCCAAAACATGTCTCAAAATATGGCTTGCAGTTACTTCAGGCTGTAACCCGTGCTAAAACCATGGTTTGCTATTATTTCAGATAGCAACCCGTTCTTCAAGGAAGGAAAGTGTTGCGCTAAACCAATTTTCAAATATTTTGAGCACTTATCCTAAAAACTAAATGAGGAAAGTATGCCGAAGGACTGCTGTTCCTACTCAAATATTTTTCCGTCTAAAATTCTTCAGAAAAATATTTGTTTTAACTTAATGGTGGTAAATGAGTTGCTTGAAAATCAATCAGTATCGGAGTTTTCATAAATTTGCAAACTCAATCAATGACTTCCGCGCTTTTAATCTTTTCATAAAATGAGTCATTGATTGAGGGGGAGAATGTTTTCAAATTTATATCATCTATCGGACTTATCTAATTATCCTAAATGCTTAACTGAAAAATGATGTTAACCTACGTTGAAGGACTAGGTGCCTAGGATATGATTGTTAGGATTAGATGATTAGAGTTTGATAAACACGTTATTCCCAAACCTTTTATGATATGATTGATATGTTGGATTGACTTTTATTAGTCGATTGCTGTTTGGGTGTTGTCGACCACCATATATCTGTTTGTATGTCCACTAACATATGCAGATAAGATGGTTTATAAGATTGTTCCCGATCCGGATCCCACAAAAGAAGATGATTGGATGCCGAATGGAAAGGGTAACTATTTCTTGGGTCGACAAAAGAAGAAACGAAGCTTAATTTGACCTCTATGGAGAGTTGGCATGAAAAAATGCAACGTAAGAGGTCTCACTGCATCAGCAGATGGTTTTCTTCATCATCAAATGAAGAAACGGAGCTTAATTTGACCTCTATGGAGAGTTGGCATGAAAAAATGCAACGTAAGAGGTCTCACTGCATCCGCAGACGGTTTTCTTCCTGCCTTACAGCAACAACAACAAAAGCGGCTCAACCACCTAACGCATCTTTGTGCAGGATACCACTTTCAAACAATTTAAAAAAATGATTAAATTGTTTTGAAAATGGAAAATATTGTTTTGAAAATTAATTGGACTTAATTTTGGAAATCACTGGACTTCATTTTATCAAAACTTAAGTCACTCAATCATCGACTACGGTCATCGATTGAGGGGGAGAGTGATTTAAAATAAAATATTTTCAAACGATATTTCTTCATAAAAGGTCCGTTTGTACAATAATAAGTGGTGATCTAAAGATTTAATGTTATGTCATGGTATGATTTTCTTTAAAACTCAAAGATCTTACAAAATGAAATTTTTTCTGTTCTTGTTTGATTGTGAAATTGTTTTATTTTACCTAAAGATCTCTTAAAAAATATCATACCTGACACTAACAATCTTTAATGTCTAAAATTGATCCGTATCAATCATTTTTCAAAATTAAATCAAGCCACGTCTTTCCCCAAAATCTTTTAAATGATTTAAATCAATTGGGATCACAAATCTCAAAAGGTTTGAAATTTTTGATCGGGGGAGAGATCGTGATTTAAATCTCAAATCTGTTTTAGTCCTTTAAAGGCCTCCTGCCTCCATGTGCCAAACAATTTCATATACATGATGCACATGATTGAGGAGGAGCATTTATCCAAAAATAAGATGAGTATCTAAACCAGGCCACAAGTTCTCCCATGTTTTCTAAACCTAATTAAATCACTTGGGATCCAAAATCTCAAAGGGTTTGATATTTTTGATCGGGGGAGAATTTGTGATTTAATTATGAAATTTGATAAAAGGTGATCATTTTGATTCAGATGTGCAGGCTGCTCTCTCATATGTGCTAAACGCTTTCGTATCTCGAAGCACATATTGAGGGGGAGCATTTCAAAAGAAAACAAACTTTCAAGGTACAAAGATTTCTATGTTTCAACTTGTACCTTGATTGATTTTCTAAATGGTTTCTTAATGACTCTTGTGATCGTGAAAGTACTTTAAAGAACTCTTGCCTCTATGTGTTAAAATGATTTCAAACAACCTACGCACATTTTGAGGGGGAGAATTTACCAAGAAAATCAAATGGCTTTTTCCATGGAAATTGTGATCAAAAAATTATTTCAAAGAACTCTTGCCTCCATGTGCTAAATAATTTACAAATCATATGCACATGTTGAGGGGGAGCATTTCTAAATGATCAAAACTATTAAGGTACAAAATGCTTTGATCTCGTATCACAAGTACCTTGATTGATTTTCCAAATGATTTTTCAATGGGTTTCAAGAAGGAAAGAACAACACCGAAAGACCGACCAATTTACTTTATGCATGGTGTTATAAGGATGGTTAGGCTAGGTATTCGTTCCCACGATCCCACCAGAGCCGGAGGGATCTACCCAGGGACAATCCACTAGATAGTGTAGAAGTCCTTAGGTATGATGAAAAAAGGAGAAAAGTGAGAAATGGGAAGAGTGCCGACTAAGATAGAGCTAGAACTGGAACAAACCCAACAAGATTCTAGTAATGAAGTCTCGGTAAGCACTGAAGGGGTTGAAGAATGAAAAAGAATTGAATGAGAAAAAGGGTGAAAAGAAATAGCCCTCCATTAATTCAACCTTAGGGCAGAAACCGGGTTCAATACATTTGCTACTGGTGGTTACTAAGGTAACACTGGTATTGAAGACAAGACGTCATGGACCCAGTGATGCACTGCTCCTAACTTCCCAAGCTACTCAAGTTCCTCTTAAAAGGACTTGTTTCATTCTCACGGGGAACCCACATAATCTATTGACTTTCTCTTAGAGATTGTTGATATTGAAGAAGGAGACCCTCTCCCTAGTCTCCGGCATAGGAACCAAATGTGCACTATCGAGTCTAGAGCCAAGAGATCATCCACAATATCTCATTAGGACACTAAATTAACGAAGACTTGCTGTTTCACACAATGTGGAAAGTAAGAATATATTAAGAGTCCTACGCATTATCCTTGTGGTATTGCCAGAACATCTGAGTGATATGTAAAAGTATTCACGATGAAGATGGAAATCCTTCTAGAGCCAACATCAAACAAGCTCTTGGTGGGTGACATGTGAGATCTTTTCAAAAGATCAAGCTTGTGACAACTGGATAGAAACAATGGGGAGATTCATTCTTGAATCAACCTTGGTCCAGGAAATGAATTGACGAATACTTTTGGAAAAACCGTTCGATGTGCAAATATTCTTTTCTCTAGCACATCGAATGTGTATTCATTTTCAAACTCAAAAAGTATCTCTGATTGAAAAAATACTTTTGGAAAAACCGTTCGATGTGTAAATTTCTTCTTTTCTCTAGCACATCGAATGTGTACTCTTTTCAAATACAAAAAGTATTTATGATTGAAAATTGATCTTTCTCATAAAACCTTCGTCGTATTGCAAAACTCTTTCTTCTAAACAATACGCGATTGTTTTCAAATCAATTTTTCATCAATCAGTGAATCTCAATTTTCTCTGGTTCACTCACTCCTTGTTGTCTTCTTTGAGACGTTCCGGTTTGAGAACGTCTAGAACAGCTGCGAAACCCTGTCAAGGAGATTCTTCGAAATTATACCTGATCATAGGCAGTTATTGTACTGATCAACGGGGAACCGTGGGCCGTGTACCTCAATTCAACGAAAGTGATCAAAGACACTTTCGTGTGTTTATTGCTAACTGTTGTTTGCAGGTACATTTGGACGGTTGCAGCTGATCGAATTGAGAAGTCAATCCAAAGCCGCATGCTCAAAGCATCCACACTTAATTGAAGAAATCATGACTGGTGCATATCTACATAACCGGCTCTCGATATTTTATACTATGCTTCTGCTACGCTGCTGCAAATATCATGAACCAGTAAAGCTTTCGTTACTCTGATGGAAAGATGTCATGATCCAGAAAGTGTGAGCATGCTGGTCCGAAAGTAACAACTTCACATAATGACAACACAAAAGGGGTGATTCAGAGATTTACTGTGGTTGATGATCTCAATGAAAGCTCGAAGATCATCAATGATGTGGGTCAGTTAAAGGCCTCCACTCAAAGTACAATATAATCGGACTATGAAGAGTCACTGCTAAAGCACAATGATGCGGAAGTTGAAGAATTAAAGTCTACGAGCTCAAGAACGAAGTCAAGAATAGAATGCTAAGATTCAAAATGTAAAACATGGGGTGACCTCCCTTAGGGGGAGATTGTTAGGAATTTGAAATTCCATGTTAAAGTGCCGGTCACCCCAATTATGGTCTAGCATATGTTAGCTCGTAGACTTGTCGTTAGTTACGTTATTTTATAGTTAATTAGTTAGTTTGTAGCGTAGATTAGTTTAGTATAACACCGTGGAGGAAGGACGGGTCTTTACCCACTGTATACCTGATCTACAGGCCGTCAGGAGGTTGTTATGTCTGTAACTATAAATACCCCTTCCATCCTTGGAAGGGGTGGTGCTTCTTCATAATCTAACCTTTACATTTTGTTAAGCAAGTCTCTACCAAGAACACCCTCTCATCTCTTTCTCTCTCTCTAAATGGCTAACATGTATTTCCATCATCCAAGACCACCCGAATCATCAACACAATAATATTTACGATCCTACAAAAAAAGCTGCCTAAAGCTGGAAACACGGGTCAAAAACGCGTAATTCGCAGTTTATCAGAAAAGAACGAGATTTCAGGGAAATGACCGTGAATTTATTTAAAGTAGACTAAAATTAGTCTATAAGTGATATGAGATGTCAAAATGTGGTTTTAGTTATACGTGGGATAACTTAACAGTTATACGTGAAGTTTAAAAGTTACGCGATTTAAGCAAAAATGTAGAACGTACAAGCTTAATTTCTTTATGGTCAAAGGAGGAGGGAAATATGTTTGACTTTTCCAAAAATTCAAAAGTTTCTAAATTCTGAAAACCTTAATTTGGTAATCTAAAGGGTTTTGGTAATCTAAAGGGTTTTGTTAAAATCTTAAGTTGGTAATCTAAAGGGTTTTGTTAAAATCTTATTGAGTCCAATATACCTCAAGTTTGGCTTTTCCCAATTCTCAAAACGAATCATATCTTATTGTATCGAGGCTTTCAACAAAACCTTAATTTCTAACATGGAGTTTTTGTTAAATTTTAACGCCTTACATCTATGTAAATTTTGTTTCTGGTAATAGTGTGCGGCATGGAGCCTAATTTGTATTTATATGGTTTCCTTAATTGTTTCGTGGGTGATCCCTAAACACCTTAGTTCAGCAAATGGTTAACTAACACTTTCATCGATATAGTACCTCAAATGGAATAGTTTTTGTTGTTGTTAGGGTAACTGTTGTTAATCAAAGGTGTAAGATATTGTTGATGTGAAATGATTTGTAATGATGTTGTAGGAAAGTCTTGCTAGAGGCAAGTGGTTATCCAAACCATTTCCAAAGTTGATCATGTCTTAGGTGGTTTCGGGATGAAGGTCATATCTTATAGTTTTTATGTCAACTAGTGTTTGAAGGAAACGTGATACTGTGAAGTTTTACATACTGATTTATAATGGGGTTCAGATAATGATGTGATATGTTGATGATTAGAAGATTGTAGTGTATGTTTACCATTATTCTTAGGTAGAGATGTCAAGTTTGCTTTAAAATCATAAGTGAATTTTAAAGGAATATGGCGGAATGATATCCTTGAAACCTAATCAGGCTAGTACTTCTAAGAAATTACGAGAAGATTTGATGACTATCCCAAGATAGTAGTTAGGATTATTTCATAAATGAAAACTTTCAAGAATGAAAGTTAGGTAGTATAATTAAGTATTGAGATCTCGCTTAGTGGTAAGACACTATCATGTCTCTAGATCTTTTTAATGAAATCTAGTGGTTTATCGAGTTTAAGTAGGAAATTAACCTGAATATAACACTTGTATAACTATTCTCAGTGTTTGAAAATTTTAAGTCGAACATAGTTAGTCAGACTATGTTCCACTATCCCTAGGTTAAATATAGGTGACTAGACTATATTTAGCCGAGGTTCGATAAATTTTTCAAATACCTAATTTAGGTATACTTGTGATATGTCCATAGCTTTTGAGAAATTGTCCACTAAGCAAAGGCGATATCAAAGCATCCAGTTGCAAGTCCTGGCCATAAAAGACTTGTAACCTATGTTTTCACATTCCATTGCATAGAAGATAGTATGGGTAGATACGTGTGGAAAGGAAATCTTAAGTAATTCTAAAATAGTCTATACTTGGCTAAAATCACAAACCTTTAACAATGAAGGTTGTAAGAGAATTTTGATGAATGTAGAGAAAGTTCTTGAACTTCAAATTTTGTAGATGATGAGTTAGTTTATCTTTTAGAAATCCCATTTCTTGTATTTCCATTAGGAAAGTCGATAGATTATGACGGGCTTCATGTAAAAGAATATCATATAAGGTTTTATAAGATAATTTCTAGAGTCTATTGTATAACTTACAATATCTGTGAAGTAAATTAGACCATTGTGTAACTCACAAGGTCTGAGAAATGATGGAGAGATCATTGTGTAACTCACAATGTCTTAAGAAATGATGGAGAGATCATTGTGTAACTCACAATGTCTTGAGAAATGATGGAGAGATCATTGTGTAACTCACAATGTCTTAAGAAATGATGGAGAGATCATTGTGTAACTCACAATGTCTTGAGAAATGATAGAGAGGTCATTGTGTAACTCACAATGTCTAAGTAATAAATGAGTTAATTGCTTCATTTACAGTGTCTGAGGATGTAATTGAGACTACTGTAGGATTTATAGTGTCTGAGAATGTAATAGAGACCACTGTATCTCACAGTGTCTTGGAAAATGAATGAGACCATTGTATCTTACAATGTCTGGGAAGTAGGAAAGACCATTATAATCAGTTACAATGTCTTGGATAAAGTTTCGTAATCCTAAAATACATGAGTAGATGCATGATTGGGAGATTGGGAAAATATGATTGTACCGTAATGCCTTAGAATAGGCATACGCAGGTATGTTTAGTCTATCGTTTAGCTAAAATGATTGAAAATATGTTGAGTGTATATATCAATATACTAGTATGTTTGTGTAGCATAAACTACCTAGAAGTCACATAATCGTCTGGAGGATGGAAGGCACGGAAAACGGAAGGCTATAAAATGTTTTTGTTTGTAAAAGTAGTTATAGTTTATGTCACAATTAGACCCGTTTCTCTATAGTTGAAGCTCTGATACCAATCTGTAACACCCCCAACTTCGTGATACGCAGCGGAATTCAAACTGGGTGTTACTTCATGGCACAACAGTCATAAAAATAGAAAACGAACTCTAATGGAGTCGTTTTAAAAGATTTTTCATTCGATTTATATAAATATCAGAGTTAACAAAAATGAGGTCCCAAATGGTTCCAAGTTTACAAAATACATTAAATGGGTTTTCGAATGATAATAAAATTTATAGCCTTCATGAGTATCTGTGCTCCTCCGTGCTAGCCTCGTACAATATGGACCTGAAATACATGCTTAAAACTGTCAACACAAAGGTTGAGTGAATTCATAGAGTTTAGGAAATCAGTTGAACACATAATGTTTGTGTGGGTTACATTATTATACACTCATAATGTTAAAAACAAAACAGATATTATTGTTTGGACGGCTGCCTCAAGTATATGATACTTGAGCCCGCTTTTATTTGATACGGCTGATGATTCTTGAGCCCGCTTTTGTTTGATACGGCTGATGATTCTTGAGCCCGTTTTTGTTTGATACGGCTGATGATTCTTGAGCCCGTTTTTGTTTGATATGGCTGATGATTCTTGAGCCCGTTTTTGTTTGATACAATTATGTATGCACATAAATATATAAATGTGATTCACGTATGGCAATAATGTTACTTAGCATAAATAAACATTCAGTTCAGATAAACATATAGTTTCAAAGCAATGTGTTCGGTTTAAAAATAAAGCATGTATCTCCCCCAAGGATTTGTAAAACAATTAAGTAATAGAAAGTGGGGCTATGAACTCACCTCAGAGTAAATGATATCAAATGTATAATGAGAATGATGGATATGCCGTGAGAACTTCTACGAGCAACCTAGAATAGGATGTTGCGACTTAGGTTTGAAATAATGATGCGAAAGAAATAACAAGCCTATATACGTCTATGTTGATCATGATGTAGTACATGGTATTTGTGTATGTCGTTTATAGAAATGGTCTAGTTGTGAAAACGTATTTAGTTTATAGATATCGTACTACCGTTTGGGCCATCATAATTCAGAGGTCATGCAGTAGACGTTCGAGGAGCTAGGACACTTTAAATCGTAAATCCAGCAACTCGTCGATACGTTTTACTCAAATGAAACCCCTCACATGAAGCTCCCTACTATTGTAGCACTTAGTAGATACAACATATGTTTTGAGTGAAGATTATTATATCACAAAGTTTATCATGTTTTTAGTAAATATCTAGTTTTTACAAGTTCTCATTGCTTACTAGTGACTACAATTTATTAACATGTTCAAGAATGAAGTTTTGGTAAAAATCGTCGTAAAAGGGTAAAATGGTCATTTTTCCGTTACTTGTGAAAACACTATTTCAAAGATTAATGAAGTTTTTTAAGTTAATATGTAACTAGCCATGAAAATAACTTGGTTTTGCTTTTAGTTGTGACAAAAGTATAGTCGTGAAACTATATATAGGACAGTTTCAGTTTTTGAAAGAATATGGCCTATTAAAGCGTTTTCAAGGTCCTAGCTTCTTTGATAATATAGGAAAACGTCGTTCCGGACAACTTTCATGTTTTAACTTTTTGATGATTCGGACCAGAAGTACCACTTTCAAAACGATCAGCTGCTTAACAGCTTGTGTTAGGCAGTTTTGGCGTTTTGGTTTCGCTAACTTCTTTTGGCCATAACTTTTGACTCGTTTGTCCGTTTCGGGTGATTCAAATTGATATGTTTACCTTTTTATATTTTCTACCATATTATGTAAGTTAGAAAGTCCATATGTGACTGGTTTTAATGGTTTCAAACGTGTAGAATATGACTAGTTTACTAGTTTGTTACTTTTACGACAATATGTGAATTAAAACATGTGATTGAGTATATGTACATCATGAATCAACATAGTAACTGTATATAAAGCATGAAATTGTTAAGATTATGAATAATAAAGATGAGATGATGGTGGTGATTAGTTGCTTACAACTTTTGGCTTTCAATTAAGAAAGGAGTAACTAGTAAGGATCGGACTTTGATTGAACACTTAGGACCTCGGATTGAGCTAGCCTTCTACACATTGGCACCCTTGAAATCTTGAAGAGTTGGTGATGAAGTACTAAGTGACTTGAGTGGATCTAAACTCAAGAAGATCACTTAAACTTGCTAGAGATTTGATGTAGTAACTTACTACTTGAAACTTCTTTGCATAAACTTGGAGTTTATAGAACAAATTATGGAAGATATGAATGATTTATGCTATGAACGACCCAAATCAGTGTTTTAGGGTTCTTAGGATGTATTTAAATTGCTATTTATAGGAGGGTAAGTTTGGTTAACCATATAGTAGGTTAAATGTTAACCATGGTTAAGTTAGGACACATGTAATGATCTAAATGAAGCATGGTTAGGATGATGCCACCAAAATGATGACTCCCCCCCCCCCCTTAGGTCGGCCAAATGAAGATAAGATGACTTAGTGGATAGTTTTGGTATTATCTTGGTTACGGAGTGAGTTTTGGTTCCGTTAATCGCTAACTGTAAGCCGTTAAGCCATAAAACGTAAAACCGGGTATCGTAAAAATATGAAACTTATAGGAATGATTAAACTCATCACTATACTCCATCAAAAAATATAAAATGAGTGATAAGTCTTATTGGGTGCAAAAACGCTGCCTAAAGCTGGAAACACGGGTCAAAAACGCGTAATTCGCAGTTTATCAGAAAAGAACGAGATTTCAGGGAAATGACCGTGAATTTATTTAAAGTAGACTAAAATTAGTCTATAAGTGATATGAGATGTCAAAATGTGGTTTTCGTTATACGTGGGATAACTTAACAGTTATACGTGAAGTTTAAAAGTTACGCGATTTAAGCAAAAATGTAGAACGTACAAGCTTAATTTCTTTATGGTCAAAGGAGGAGGGAAATATATTTGACTTTTCCAAAAATATAAAATTTTCTAAACATCTTAGAAAATACCGTGCAGGAATGGTTAAGTCTGGGTCTACGTAGATTTGTTTAAAACGTAAGTTTAGTCTCGCATCGGCTCAGGGGTTTATTTTGTAACATTTAAAAGAAATCTTAAAAATTCTCAAATTAATTATGAGTGATCTAAAAATTATTCTGATGTGGGGAAAATTGTCAGAGTTGGTTTTCGTTATGCGCGGGATGTTGAAATGGTGTTTCGACCAAAATGAAACTTTAAGACGATGTTTTCTTAATAACTTTTGCGAAAATGATCTAACGATTGTCAAACTCTCGGTCATTACTAAAGTAATTTATCTTACGAGAATGTGAAATAAAAATTTTACGGGATGAATAGTGAAAGTGAATAGTAACTTTTCAAAAATATGAAAAGTAACATGAAAAATCTTGCGTTGTTATACGATATATATATATATATATATATATATATATATATATATATATATATATATATATATACGGGCTTTATTTTTAGAACTGTTAAGTGTGAGCTGCGAGAACCCCTATGTACTCCATTATGCATATTGTGCAACATATCAATGCAACATACCATTTTTGAATTATTAAACTTTTTTATTTAATCCAAAAGTCAATTTTATATTATTTTTCGTTTTTTTTTTCTGAACATGCATGTTTTAAAACTGATTTAGTGCATATGTGTTTTTATGAATTAATTTTATTATTTTGGTTTTTGGAATAGTTTTTCGACATACATGTTTTTCAAATGAAAATGTGCATATGTGTTTTTAGATCATGTAAATTTATAACAACCAAGAACATAGTGTTAAACACAAAATTCGATATAGATTGAAATACAATTAAAATACAAATTTATAATAAGAAGAAATACATGAATATGATCTATCTTTACACTTTTGCACTAACAATACTTAACTTAAACGGACATATGTGCACAAAACATATGTGTTTGAAGTTTCTCATCATATTATTTTGAACATGTGCGCATGTCTTCCAAAAACATACATGCACGCCTTCCAAGAACATATATGTACTTCCAGCATGTGTGCATGCCTTCAAAGAACGTCACGCCTAGAAAAAATAATAGTCAAGATTAAATACTTTTAAAATAAAACTCAAGATAACATAACACACATGAACAAACTTAAACTGACAAACACAAATATACATGAGACAAAATTTTTTATATATGCAAAACATATATAATCCAAACACAAATCATATATGTTTTATAAATCAAACACAAAAACATATATGTTTTATACGTAAATATATATGTTTTAAACGTAAACATCTATGTTTTATACGTAAACATATATGTATAACTCTTTTGTTGATTCTTAAAACATATTTGTATACCTTTTTCATTAATTCCAAGTTTCTCAAATATCACCAAAACACACATATCCAAAACTACTAGAAACAAAAGTCCAATAGCTATAAGTTTAACTAATAATGAGAACTGGACTTTAATATGTAATGTTACTATGTAAAGCCTTGATCATGTATATCAAATTTATCCCCAATATAGCTTCAATTTATATCAACCATTTTTTGTCTCAACTAAATATATATGCAACTAAAAATATATACACAAACAAATCTACAAACGACAACAATTGAAAATAAAAAATAAAAAAATATATACTAGCTTCGACAACACATGTTCCAGCATATCGAGATACTTTAAAAAAATGCTAAGCAGGTTGAATTGTTACACGCATCTGTTGGAATTATATAACATGACAATCATAAATATAAACAATAAACATCAAAGTAAGTGCGGAAGCGTAAAGTATGTATTAACAAATAATTAATTAACATAAGAAGAATATGCGTACCTTTTCTTGATTCTAGCCGAACAAGAATCAAATCCACAAACTAGCAATTGGGATGAACCCTGATGCGTGCCAAACAGTCAAGCTAAATCACACAAGCCCGCCACTTGTGAATGGCGGACCGTAACCAGCTTAAAACTGCCTAAGCACGAAATCAATGAAGATCTGAGGAGTATAGAGTCTCCCCGGGTCGTTATGTCCCAGCGAGCTGTGCGATGAATTATCAAACGTTTAGTGATCGATGAGTTTGAACGGAAAAAGGATTTGGTTATGATTATAACTACGGAATAAGCCAACAAATAAAAACGGCTTAAATGCAAATTAAAGGAAAATTAAAAAGATAAAATCTATTAAATAAACGCTATCACTATAATTAAAATGATGTTTTGTTTTTATGTTTTTATAAAACTGAATTAAAATCTACGCGACGTACAAATTAAAAAGTGAAACTAAAGCAATATTAACCCTAAAATTATGAAAATGATATTTTTACAATCCTAATGATAAAATAAACTTTTTAGAAAAAGAAAACTATTTTTATAACTATTTATCTAATTATTATTAATTAAAAACTATTTTTAACTATTTAATAATTACCTAAAATACAAGAAATTAGGAAACAAAGCTAGAAAAATGAAATTATGAAATGGAAAAGTCTAAAATAACAAACTAGAATTTTCAAAACTATTTTTTGTATTTTTCTGATTATTTTTCTATTTTTTATGAATTTTAAACTATTAAAAACTAATTAAATTACTAAAAATTACCAAATAAACTATGAAAAATCTGGAAAATTACTTTTTTCACTTTTTATATTTATCTAAACTTAAGAAAATTGAAAAATTATTTTTTTGAACCTTTTCTGAATTTTTTGTATTAAAGGCTAATTAAAAATGCTTTAAAACTAATTTAAATTAAGAAAAATAGCTAAACAACTCAGAAAAATCTGAAAATTTCAGGAAAACTCTAAAATGATGTGAGGGAGCTAGGAAAATTGGAAAAACAAGCACTTGTGTGGAGAAATTTGAAACTGCTTTTCAAGTGCTTATTGAAATAAGCACTTAAATAAGCTACAGTGACCCAACAAGCACCAATTGATTACAGAAGCTCAAATATGCAATAAGAACTCTAATGCAACTTAAAACAACAGGTTATACCACAGAATCACAATGAGCACAGATTTTATGTCTATGAGTTTTACAAGCTAAAACAGATTACTGGGTGCTAAGTTTGGACACATGCACAAGCTTATAAATAAGCTTAAAGTAAAAACTATGAATTGGAACTTGTTCTAGACCTAGTTGAGAGTACTTAAACCAAAAATTAGACCATGGTAAGCTCTAATAAGCCCTGTGCAAGCTGCACCAAATCTGAGAAAAAGCTCAGCATTCACTGACCCATGGAGCAGGGGATTTTGGGCCTAAAAGGAGAGCTTGTTTGGAGCTTTTATAAAATTTGTAAAAATCAGATAAAATGATGACAAGTAAGAGCACCAGCTGAACTTTTTGAAATACCAAAATTCACTTGATAAGACCCAAATATGAACTCAAAACAATTCTTCCTAAATGAGCCCAAAATGACTTTTCACACTTTTGACTTTTGACAAAATGAAGAACTTTGACTAATATGAACTTTAGATCCAATTTTATGACTGAGATAGATGTTATATGTTGTAATAAACTTGTTGCAAGCAATATTATGGATTTCTAAACACAAAATGATGAATTGCAATCCCAAAATCCACTACAGTTAGACAGGTAGACAGATTTAGGTTGAGATTGACTTTAGGCTATGCAGGCACCAAATCTTTGACTCAATTGAGCTCAAACACACTTAATAAGCATGAACCACTAAAACTTTACTACTGAATAGACCATTATGACAGATAGAACAGTAAACACAAACACTCCTTTATCTTACTGTTTTACAAGCTGAGACAAGTCCAAACACAGAACCAACTTATAAATATGATCAAATTAACTTGAGACAACCTAAATACTTCTACTAAAACAGGTTTTAACAGATTTACACTACAATTACATATTATGCATAGAACTTGTGAAAACTACTTACAAGAGTCCGAAGCCATAGTGGCTAGCAACATGTGAAACAAGGAACACTACCTAATACAAACCAAACCAAATCAATCCAAAGCAACCCATTCTCATGTCTGCATCAACCCATTTCCCTTCGCTTCAATTTTCACTGTGTTGACTTTTGTTGACCAAAGTTTAAAAGTGAATGAAACTTGATTCCAAGCTTACAATAAGCTATTTTAAGCTTATATAAGCTTGTTTTATGTTGAAACTAAGCTATTCAAAGCTTAAGCAAATGAGTTTGAAAACACAAATCTCAACAGTGGACATTAAGAGTGAATATTGAACATTAACTAAAATTGGTACTTGAAATAAGTTGTAAAACTCTTAAATATCTTTGTTGAATACAAATAAGCTTGCAAGTACAAATGAAAACTAGTTTAAAATAAGTTAGCTAAAAGCGACATCTATGGTAAATAAAAATAAAGACTAACTCCTCCTTCATGCTTCCTCTTGGTCTTTATAAGCTTAAATCTCCTTCTCTCACCTCAATGAATAGTTCCCAGCACAAAAAGTGGCCATTGGATTGCTTGGGAACATCTTGGCCGTTTAAATGGATTTGGCGCCAATTCTTGTTTTAACTGTTAGTGAGATTGAGTGTTAGGTTTAGAGGCATTAAATGAGCCTTGGCTTCTTGTGTTTGGAGGGGGGGTGTAGGTGATGATGGAGTGGATGGAGTGTGATCAGGAAGAAGCAGGCAATGGTGATGATGGGTTTGGTTAACCCGTGAGGGAGAGAGGGAAAAGAGAGTCAAAAGCCTTTGACTGGTGTTTTAATAATAGGGTGGGTTGGATTCGGGTTTAAACCGGGTTAAAGGTTGGGCCAAGGGTTGGATTGGGTAAACTGTTGGGCCAAAGGTGATAAAGGGGTCCATTTGTTAAGCTTAAATCACAAGGACCAAGTATGCAATTCCAACAAACCAAGGGACCAAACCTGTAATTTTGCAAAGGTGTTTTATGGACTGAAATTGACAAGTGTTGACATTACAAGGACCAAAGTTGCCATTTTCAATTTTTCCAGGGGCCATTTCTGCCAATTTGCTAACTTGAAGGACCAATTTGTAATTTTCTCAAAATTCTCACATTTTTCACCAAAGGACTAGATTTGACAAGTTATGATTCAAAAAGGACCTTTGATGACTTTTCTTTTGAAATTTTGACTCAGGGACTATGTTTGACAATTTTAGAAACTTGGGGGACTAAAACTGCAATTTTTGCAAATTTGATATGTTTTTCATCTGATTTTGATATTTTTGCATTTAAAACACATAAAACACTGATTTGTGATATTTTGATCATTTTGATGTGTATTTGAGTGTTTTCAGATGATTTTGCAGTTTATATTGTACAAAAATGATGAGTATTTAGACACTCATCAAACCCTAATTAGGTTTTATAGGATTATGTGAATTACCCCTTACCGTTTTGTAATTCAATCCAAGATAATAACAAAAGTATGTTATTACTATGTTCTTGTACACACGTACTAAACCGAATTAAAGTAATGCTAGTTTTATCAAACAAAATAACTTGGTTTGTGGAAAAGTAATGGATCGACACCCACAAGGGTTGTACGATCGGTTTGGACAAGAAAACACACAAAACAATTTTTAGGGTTTAGCTAATGAGCACAAGAGATGGAAAAACAAGACCCCTAGCCTTGTATATATACCCAAGCTAACTTGGTGAACAAGTTGGGTTTGTTTCCTTGTTTCCTTTGGCCGATCGGTTTAAGATATCCCATAGGGATTCCGGAACCTTCCCAACTTTTGCAATTAAGTCCTTTTCCAAATACCTTTAACGTCTATTAGTCCATTACATTAATTACTTAACGTCCGTTAGTTATTTCGTTTAATAAATAAATAAATACAACGTTTATATTTAATTATTTAACTTTAAATTCTCATACGTAAAGTGTGCAATCCCATAGTCTCGAGTTCGATCCTAACTCACGTCTACTAATTTATATCCATAAAACTAACAGCTCCCACTTGGATATATCTTAATAGAGTGATCACATTCGGTTAGCGTCTAGCAACACTTCGATGCCTCTAGTACAACTCGAGCAAGGCTCCTGGAAAACCTTTTAATGATTTCTCATTATTATTATCCTTTTGTTTCTAATACCATGTTAAATAAAGATATGGAATTAAGTCATTCTTTATTCAACCATTCTGTTTCTCGTTATAAGTGATTGAGCAAGATTACCAAATCTTCTGAACATATTCAGGGGAGAACTTTGGGCGTGGCCACGCAAACATCTTGTCAACCCTACGAAGGGCCCAGCAATATTAAACTCCAAATAAATTTGAAGGAACAAATTCTATCTTGACTACGAGAATAACCCACGAACTTTGCAACACTTAAGGAAACAACCCTTATGACTACCATTATTATAGCGTTAAGTTGTTCCACGAAGTGCACTACATTCATGACACTTATCGGTATCTCAAGTTGAGGATAACTATTTATAATTTACTTATAACAATATCCACAAAGTAAATTATGTAGTTGGGATAAGTCCTATATTCAATTCATTGAATATCATCTGAAATTGGTATGCATTCTCATCAATATACTTTCAAGTATATTCTACCATATCTCTCAGATTTGTCTTAGTTTAATGATACTCCCATATCAATAATTGACAACGGACGATTTAGAATAAATAAATTTATTCACGGATTAAACATGCAAATATAGGATACAATATATTATAAAATCAAACATACCAAGTATTTGATTTATATTATAACAATTGTTTAACATCCCTTATCCAAATACCAAATAGATCAATGCATGAAAATTCCAGTTGATGAATTATACCTCAACTAATGACAATCATACTTGTTGACAAGGCATAAATTAACCAACTTGATCTATCGTAATTTTGAGAATACTTATTTCAAGAATTCAATTAATGAAGTCCTTGTATGTGTGCTGATGAGTGTGTAAATACTCATCATTTTTGGTCAAATCTGAACTGCAAAACGTTTAAAAATGCTCAGAAATGCATCAAAATACTGAAAATATTCCAAAATTGCATTTTATATGTTCCAGATGCAAAATGTTCAAAATCAGATGAAAAATGAGCTAAGTTTGCATAATTGGCAGTTTCATTCCCCCAAGTTTCAAAAGTTGTCAGAAATAGTCCCTGAGCACTTGATTTCAAAAGTAAAATAACCAAAGGTCCTTTTAAAGTCATAACTTGTCAAAATTAGTCCTTTGGTGAAAAATATCAAAAGTTTTGAGAAATTACAAGTTCAGTCCCCCAAGTTTCAAAATTGTCAGAAAATACCCTTAAAGTTTCAAAAATTGGCAATTGTGATCCTTGGATTATTTGAGATGGCAAGATAGGCCCTTGGATCATAAATTCAGAAAGTACATGTTTAGTCCCTGGAGTTTCGGATTTTTCAGCATTGGTCCTTGGAATACTAATTGGATCACAATATTAGTCCTTAAACCATATCCAATCCAAGTCCAATATCACTTAAGCCCAACCCAAATTAAACCCTTTGACCCGGTCCAATCCTTTTAACCCGTTACCCATCCAACCCTTTACCCACGTTTAAAACAAATAAAAAATACCCTCACGGGTTTCCCTCCCACCTTCTTCATCATCACTCTAGCCCTGCAAAATCAGACACCATCCCCCCAGCTCACACCTTTTCCACCTTATCACTCCATCTCCTAACAATCCAAAATAACATTAAATGCTCCCCTCCTAACACTCAATCTCAACCCAACTGTCAAAATATATTTTCCCGCCAAAAATGAAATCAAGGGCCAAGATGACTTCAATTCATCCAATGGCTTAAAGAAGAGGTGGGATTAGCTTAGAGAGAGAAAAGAAGCAGTTTGGGTATAAAAAGGAAGCATGAGGAGAAGAGTAGGGAGTTAGTTAGTTTTTAATTTTTTTTTTCCTTTATGTCGTTTCTTAAATAAAAGTTTTAGTTTAAGTAAAAATGTTGTAATCTCAGTTTCTTTGTATCACTTTTAAGTTAAACTATCATTGTAATGTGTTGTTAAGTATCAATCCAAGTTTTATTCAAGTTCTAAGTTTATTGGTCACTGTCACAATTTTCAGTTTCAAAGTCTTATATCCAAACCTTTAAAAGCTTATTTTTAAGTTCCATTAAGCTTACTTAAGCTTATTAAAGCTTTTGGAAAGCTTGGAAACCAGTTCCAATCAAATATGGTATATGGTCAACAAAAGTCAACGAAGGTCAAATATTACAAGTCAATTCAGTTTTAGCTTCAATTCTGATTTCAATAAGTTAATTAGTCAAGTCTTAAGATAGTTTGTTCAATTCCCTTTTAATTTAATCAGTTTCCACCTAGTTTTAAGTTTTCAGTTTCATTTTTAAAGCATTAAAGGGTGTTTGGTCTATGGGTCAAAATGGGTCAAAAGAGAGTTTTGATCCATCTTTGGTGTACAAATCAGTTTAGTACAAGCATTGGTGTCAGTGTTTAGAGTTGGAAAAGAGTTGTACAAGAATTCACCAGTTTTGAGTTTTAACTGGTTTAAAAAAAAATTAACTTTTGTCAGATTTTCCCTAGCAATTTAGTCAAGTTTTTGTTGTGATAAAAAAATTTAAAAAAATAAAAATGATAAGTTGACTAGCTTGTGTAACTGTGGTCGAGAGAAAAAAAAATCAAAAAAATGGTTTAAGGAGTCTGCTAATGGGTTAAAGTGGGTGGATTGGGCAACTAACTGTTCTGTGTAGGGGTATGTTGTTCACCAAGGATTTTTCTCAGCTTATTAATAAGCTGCAACCAGCTTCTTTAGGCAAGATGTGTGGGGCAAAAGTGAGTTAGCTGGGTGGACACAAAGTAGGCAGAAGCTCAGGTGTTATCTCACCCTCTAGCTTATCCAATTTAAGCTCAAAAGGTACCTTGTTAGCTATTTTGCTGCTGATCTCCCACAGCAGTATACACCCTTGATTAAACTGCTTATTTGACTTAGATTTTAGATTATTCTTTTCCTTAAGTGCCCATATAGTGTAGTAGTTTAGGTTTAGTTTAATCACAACTTATTCAGGAAACCCCTAGTGCTTATTCTCAAGTAGAAAAAAAGAAAAAAAAAAGGGTAACCATTGCCTGTTTAGGGAATGTAGCCATAACTGTTGTACTTGTGATTATTTTTGCTTATTAGTAACATTCCTTAGCTTATTCAGTTTGTTTCATGCTTTTTAGAGTTGATAGCATAGGTTTCACTAGTATTCAGCTTATTTGATGGTCATTGTAGCTTATTTCTTCCTTAGAGTGTCTAATTGTTAGCTTAGGATTCCCCTTCAAGCCAACTGTTTTTCCCATAGATTATTGCTTAATGTTAGCTTATTTATGTATGATTTGGTCTGTTAGTCCTCTTGTTAGCTTAACCATCAGTTGAAACTGCTTTTCATGTTCCATTTTGCTTAAAGTTTTGCTAAGAGGGTGTTTGGTTGATTTCTGTCCAAAACAGCAGTGAATAAGCTGTCTTACCAGCTTATTCCAAGGTTTTTAGAAGAAAAGTTTTTACAAAATGTTCTTATTTTGATTACATCTTCAACTTCCAAAAGAAAGAAAACCAAAAAAAATATAAAGAGCAAAAAGGTGGGGAGGCAGGCTCGAACCTGAGACCTCCCACCTTTGGAAGATGCTAAGGGTGTACCTGGAACCATTGCGCCCTTGGGTCTTTCTTGGTTTAGTTTACCCACTTTAATATATAAGGTAGTAGTAGTAGTATAGCTTATCTAGCTTATTTGATTTTTAGCAGCTTATCTAAAGAAGCTGTTGCGCCCATTTTATTTTTCATAGGACCATTAGATCATCTAGTATTTTTACAAAAAGTTTCGGAATTTTCTAAAATGTTTTAGTATTTTTAATAATTTAATTAGTGTTATTTGGTTTTTAATTCGTAATAAATAATTTAAGAGTCGAAAAAATACCCGGCTTTTTCCTAAAATTTTCTTTTGTCATATAGTACGTAAGAAAATTGTTTTTACATTCGTAGGACTTTTATTTCTTAAATTTTACGTTTTTGCTTGCGCACTCGCGTAATTTTTATAAATAACGTACGTTTTCATTTTAAGTTACGTTTTTAGGTAATTTAAGTTTAAGTTTTAGTTAAAATAGTTTATTTAAGTCATTTTGTTTTATAAAATCATCAAAAACATCATTTTGCAAATAGTGATAGCGTTTATTTAATATTTTTTATCTTTTTATCTCTCTTTAATTTGCATTTAAGCCCTTGTAGTTTATGTACTTCTTCTGTAGTTATAATAATTCAAATCCCTTTTTCCGTTCAAATCTCTCGATCACTATACGTTTGGTGATCCATTGCACAGCTCGCTGGGACATAACGACCCGGGGAAACACTATACTCCCCAGATCTTCATTGAGTTTGCTTCTGAACCGTTTTAAGTTTCTTACGGTCGGCCATTGTTGGGAATTATAAGTTTGAGTTGATAAAGACAAAAAGAATGAAACAAGAGGGACTTAATATGACAAGAAGGAAACCTACTAAAAGATGGAAGGACTTGCTTGCAATGGAAGTTTTATTATTTAGTCCTTATCCTCTAGTATATAAAGAGGACATAGGTGTAGGTTTTTATTTAAGTCTTCCAATAATGTAGTCGACTAAAAGGTGTGTGTTTAGCCTAGACGTTAGGGGAGAACGTCTAGGGTATTAGGGATTTAGATTAGTGTGTCCTAGGCGTATGTTCATGTAAACGCCTAGGTTATTAGTTTAGTTAGTAGACGTGTTCCTATAAACGTCTATATTAGAGTATTAGTTAATGGTGAAAAACCTTGTTCAATAACAAAGTATTGTTTTGATTATTCCGCTGCGTATTATGTTTATTATCTTTGTTATTGATCCCTAGCTGAGCTTATAAACGATCTTATCAATTGGTATCAGAGATATACTTTAATCAAACTAACTTAACTAGCTTAACTAACTTAACTAACTTAACTAGCTTAACTAGCTAGTTAGTTAAGGTTTAATAACCTCGGATAAATCCTAAGTTATTAACAAAGAAACACTGAGCAATCTTTATTAAGTACGCGGAATTTACTTAACAAAGCTAAGAAGAAAAACTTTATTAACAAACTCTAAATCTGCTTATTATGCATATACTCTAATACAACTCTAAGATAATCGAACTTTTCTCTAAACTCTTAATTCATAAACTCTAAAACTCTTTTCTAAATCGTAAGTCGATATCTCTAATGCCAATCTAGGAGTCCGTTTATAGGCTCAAGGATATCCTAGTTGGTTTACAATTGATAACCTTGTACGACAAGTAATCTACAATACTTTCCATAAACGAATATAACAGTTTATTTGTTCTAGCAGTACTTTGACTTCCTCTTGCAGTACTTTGACTCTATCATTTAGCAAGATACTTTGACTATTTGACTTCTTCGGTTCTTTTCAAATTACAGACTTTCATATCTTCAAGTACTTTGATATCTTTAGTACTTTCATATCCCAACAATCCTCCCCTAACTTGAATTCTACTTGCTTGACTTCAAGTTCCTTTGTGAATATATCTTTAACACTTCATCTTTAAAACGGATTGTTCTTCAGTCTTTAGATTATATCTCTGTTGAATCTGTGCTTTGTCAAAGTATCTCTTTAGAATTGTTTTCTTCACACAAGATCCGCAATCTCCATCTTTTCAGCAACACAGCAACATATGACAATTTGTACAGTGATTCAGTTTAAGTTGCATACTATTCTCATCACTTTCAAAGTGAATCATTGAAAATTCAATGGATTTAGAACTCTTTACCAAAGCCATTATCTTTGGAGTAGCCAAATGTTTTGGTGTGTAAGACCATGGTACATTGATAACCATATGATTTTTAGCAAATCACAAGCTATCAACAGATTTGAGTTGTCTTTACCAAAAGCTGTACCCTTCTGGACTAGTTAGTTCTTTTATCTAATGGTGAACTAATTACCAATAATGGTTTTCCACTGCCTTTACCACAAGCCATTTCTTGTGGGCTAGCCAACTCTTCACATTTACTTATATGGTGAGTTGATGACCATCCAACTTATTAGCAAGTTGACAACTAAAAACGGATTTGATATATCTTTACCAGAGCCGTTTGCTCATGGATTAGTCAATCCTTTTGTAACCATGGTGGATTGATAACCTATTGATGTTATCATCACAAAACCCATTTATTCAACCTTTATTTCAAAAATATTTATTATTAAGCAAAAAGGTTTCTTCTAAAATCATTTAATCTGTATTAGATCATCAAACAAGATTCTTTGATGAAAGTACTGTCTGATCAGCAGTACTTTGAATAAAAGTACTGATAAAAAGCATTTATTCAAATAAAATTCATACCGCTTAAAGATCATTTTCAGCAATGGTAGTCCAGTTTATAAACAAATTAATCACCATGCAAGCAGTTTCATCATCCTCTTCTACTTCCAAACCATGTTCAAGCATTCTTCTCATTAGATCAACTGTAAGAGGATATCTTCTTTCTGCAAACATGTGAATCATTGTTCCATTTTCTAGCTCCAGGACATGAACCCAGATTCTTCAAAAAATCTCCAGCAAACTATTTCCCAGTTTTCTTGATCATTCCAAATATTATCAGATGCTTTTCATCGGTTTCCCACATAGTTACAAGATCCCCATGTAAAACCAATCCAATACCTTCTAATGAATGATCTTCAAAATACGCCTTTAAAACTTGATATAAGTAGAATAGATCTACTCTATCAATAACATGCAACAAATCCCATAACCTTTTGAAAACCTTAAAACTTTTATCTTCCTTATGAAAAACCATGTACTCTTCATTCTTGGTTTTCACAACTTTAAAAGTACTTGATCTTTGATCTGTTCATCTTTAAATCATCATCTTCCTTGGTATAATCAAAATCTACCACTCTGAGATAATTCTTCAATTCATCACTAGTCTCAGATCTTAATTCAACCTTCTCTTTCTTTGAAAATTGAACATCTGTGTACATCAGCTTTTTCTTTTCCTCTTTAAGCTTTTCTTCCTTTCAAGTCCAAAAGGTTTCTTCTCGAAAGTCTTTAATGCCTGCAACATCTTTCTTATAAGCCTCTCTCTCAGAATCATATAATCTCTTCATATCCACATAATTTAGCTTTTGCAATCCTTTAAATCCTCTGCCTTTTAAATATGCCATCATTGCATTCCTTTCTTTAGCTAAATTAGGTCTTCTTGACATGAATCTAAAGGTGTTGGAGACTGTAAAGGTTCAGTAGTTTCAAAGATCTAACTCATCTTGCACCTTTTGAGCGGCTTCTCTGTCTTTAGCTTCTTGAGCTTGCTGTTCTTCTCTGTCTTTAGCATCTAATTCTTCTTGAACTTTTCTAGCAGCAGCTTCATTCCTAGCCACTTCAAATGCTCTAAGTTCTGCCAAAGTGAGCTTTTTTTCTTAGTCTCAACCGAACACCTTTTCCTTGTCTTTTGGATCAATTGCACGTTGATCAGTTCTTGGTTGTTCTTCTTCTTGTGCTTCTCTAATAGTAACTCCTCCTCTTGGTTGTGACAAATCAAATAATGTAGCAATTAATTCATCATCAGGGTGAATGAATAGGTATGTAAATAGCTTCCTCCTCTTCTTTTCTAACAAATGTAGAAGGACCAGCTTCTTCATCAAAATTTAATACCTTTGGAGTTATTGGTGTTATTACTTCTTCCCTTGATGTATCATGTATATCAGTACTTTGATGTTCAGTACCTTGAACACCAGGTACTTTGAACACCAAGTACTTTGAACACGGTACTTTTTGAACTTGTACTTCTTCTTGTTCCTCAGAATCTGAACCAAGTTCTTTCCTCTTTGTAATATTTTCTTCAGTCTCTTTCTTCTTCATAACATCTTCTTTCAAATTTTCCTTTTCTAAATTCCTCCCCAAGTTGACAGAAGATGGTTGAGGAACCTTCTTTCGTTTTAATTCCTTTCAAGAGCTTTACGACGCTTTATTTTCCTCCTTAACCCATAAGTTGAATCCTTGAATATATGGTTTAACAAAATTTTTCAACCAGAAATAGTTACGCTTCAACTTCCTAATTGTTTTAGCTTGACGCACAACAGTCTTGTTTAACCTAGCGCGCTTTGTCAAAGCATAGTTATCCATAGTTAAACCTTCACGAGGAATTGTAGTAGCAGCACCTTGAACCTCTGAAACAGAACGTTGTGGAGTAGGTGTGCGCTCAATCTCGACTTGAACCTCAGGATCTGAAGAAACATCACCTTGTAACGAAACAGGATCTTCTCGAGAAGCAAGATTGCGATGCAGATACTTTGTGAAGCGCGATTTGCAGCATGCAGTACTGTGAAGCGATACCTTGGTCATTATTAGTACCTTCGCTTTCTTCATCCTCTTCACCGCAAAGACGCACAACAGCTTGTACAACTTCCATCATGGATGTTGTTAAAGGAATATCTCCACCTCTAAACAAGTTACTTCTCTTAGCCATGAATGTATAGATTTTGGCTTGTTGCACAATGACAGTAGTAACGCAGAGGTTTTGGAACATCGGCCAATTGCTTGTTCAAGAAAACCTGTATAAACCTTGGATACATCAACCAAGTTGCCCCAGATGATATATGAGATAGCATGCCATCCAAAATAAGTCGTGAAAAATTAAACACTCTGTCTGTAGCTAAGCCAACCACTGCAGACGCAATATTTGACCCAAACTGCTCCCAAGAAGTGCTTTTAGAACTTATGCAATGGAGCAAAACATGAATCAAAACCTTCCATTGAGGACAGAATAATGCCTTCTTAAAAGTTTGTTCACCAAAGAACCTTCATAGCCCAAATTACGAAAAGTATCCCAAATCAGTTGGTTGGCAAATCTAATAGCCCCTTCTTCATCTCCAAATAATAAATCATCACGAATGGAGACCTCTGTAATCTTGATAGTCTTTCCAAAGAATCGAGGATCTAATATAATATACATCCTCCTCCATATTTTCTCTAGCATTAGCCCAAAATTCTTGAATCCATGGTTCAATAACATCCGGCTCAACTAAAAGAGCATAACTAATAGGCGACCCAACGAGATAATCAATGATATCATAGAAAGCCACATTCGCCTCATTCTTATCCAAATTAGCCACCATATTGTGCTTCAAACAGTCAAACGATTCGCCATTGTTGAAAAAGTAATCTCAATAGAAAGAGTATATCGAATAATAAAGAGATGGTAATTGGAAGATAAGTATGGAAAAGAGGTAATGAATAATGTGAGAGGGAAAATCGAAAAGTTGTTATTTATAGGTAGGATTTTGAAAAATCACTGCCCAAAATAAAATAACCGTTGGCTTTAATTACCCTCCAATATTACCGTTGGAACAATACTTTAATACGACAAACAGTACTTTCCACATAAGCAAGACTTTCCCAAGCAAGATTTTGCCCAAGCAGTTTCTTTCAGGAAATACAGTACTTTGCCAAAAACCTTCATATAAACTAAGTAATACACAAACAACCTCCCCTCAAGCAATACATAGGACTATACCTAACACCTGATAGTCCTCCCCTTAAACATAGCTTAGTAGTTAATCATGCCAATGCTCACGACCAAGTGATTGAATCGTGACACATCAAAACCTTTAGTGAGTAAATCAGCTACATTGTCATCTGTGTGAACTTTAACCACATTAATAAGCCTATGCTCATAGCAATCTCTGATAAAGTGATGCCTAATCTGAATATGCTTTGTCTTGGAATGATACACAGGATTCTTCACAATGCAAATAGTACTCTCATTATCAATATTGATAGGAGTATTCTTAAAATTGAACCCATAATCCAAGAGTTGATTCTGCATCCATAAAACTTGACCACAACAACTTGCGCAGCACTACATATTCAGCTTCAAGAGATGATGTTGCTGCAATTGTCTGCTTCTTGCATTGCCATGAGACTAACCTTCTTCCAAGATATTGGCATCCACCAGTTGTGGATCTTCTATCATAGTTATCACCTGCATAGTCACTATCTAAAAAAGCTTCTAAGTGAAAAGGTGACTCTTTAGGATACCACAACCCCAACTTAGGTTGTTGTTTCAAATAACAGAAAATTCTCTTTACTGCATTCATGTGAGAGATCTTTGGTGAGACTTGATATCTTGCACATAGACAAACTGCAAACATGATATCAGGCCTTGATGCAGTAAGATACATAAGAGAGCCAATCATTGATCTATAAAGCTTGACTTCAACAGGGTGGCCATCTTCATCTTTGCCCAATGAATTGATAGATTTAATGGGTGTAGTAACAGCCTTCATATCATCAAAATTAAACTTCTTAAGTATATCTGCAACATACTTGTCTTGGCTAATGAAAATACCTTCCTTGGATTGCTAACATGAAGTCCTAAAAAGAATGTTAACTCTCCCATTGAACTCATTTGAAACTCTTTCTCGCATCACTGCTCAAACTCCTTACCCATAGACTGTTTGGTAGCCCCAAAGATGATATCATCCACATAAACTTGAACTAACATGATATCCTTCTTGTCTCGCTTGATAAACAAAGTCTTGTCTATAGCTCCCTCCCGTATCCATGTTGTAATAAGAATGTAGAGAGCCTCTCATACCAAGCTCTAGGTGCCCTGATGAAGACCATATCAAGCCTTAACCACCTTATAGACTTTGTTTGGATGCTTAGGATCTTCAAAACCTGGAGGTTGTTTCACATACACCTCTTCGGTAATAGTACCATAAAGAAAGGCACTCTTGACATCCATCGATATACCGAAAACCCATATAAGAAGCAAAAGCAAGAAAGATTCTAATTGCTTCAATCCTTGCCACAGGAGCAAATACCTCATCATAATCTACCCCTTCTTCCTGTCTATAACCCTGAGCAACTAATCTTGCCTTGTTTTTGATAACATTGCCTCTTTCATCCCTTTTAACTCTAAAACCCACCTTGTTCCAATAACTCTCTTCCCATCCGGAAGATCACATAAAACCCAAACCTCTTGAAGTTTAAATTGTAGAAGTTCTTCCTGCATAGCTTCAACCCAACTTTCTTTAGTCAAAGCTTGAGCAATATTCTTGGGTTCCTCTTGAGAGATGAAACAAGTAAATAAGCAGGTTTGATGGTCCTTATGATTTAGCCTGTTTTGTTTATACACAAAACTAAGTAAAGCATTGTGAGGTTTTGTGAAACCCTTAGCTTTGTGTCTTGTCATAACTCAGGATGTAGATGGACCAATGATTTGATCAGCTGGATGAGTCTTATGAATTCGTAAGATTGGTGACTGTGGAACTGCATATGTATCATCCAAATTAGTATAATCAGCACCTTCATTGAAATTTGTGAAAATACCTTCATCTTCAAGCTCATCATCGGATCTTCTAACCCGTGCATGGTAGGTTCATCTAAATCATCTAAAGTATTGTCAACAGATGCAGCAGTACTTTGATCGAAAGTACTGTCCAAAGTACGTGAGAGTACTCGCAGATTGTTTCTTCTTCTTTGCCTCTTCATAAGCTCTCCTTTGTTCATCAGTGTAAGAATGTGCTAATACATCTTGAAGAAGCATCCGATTGAGTTCCTCTTGAATAGATTGATCCTCGCCAGATAATGAGGATTGTGGTGCAACAAGATACTGTGTTTTGAAGAATCAGACTTTGCATAGAAACATCAGATACTTTGTTTTGGACTCGGGAACTTTAGCAGGGGGCGCATCGGTCTAATATGAACATCATGAACAACATATTGAATATCCTCATCAGAGTGCAAATGTTGATTTTCTTCTCTAACAGGTACATAGTTCATTGAAGGAGATAAAATCTCAAGATCAAACATCCAATCAGGACCTTTTCCTTTCTCATTGTCTTGATCTTCTAAGAACTCAACATGAAGACAATCTTGAATCCTCTTAGTAACTCATGTATACTCTAAAGCCTTTTCTGTTAGTGCAATATCCCAATAAATAACCTTCTTCAGACTTGCCATCAAACTTCCCCAGATTATCAATGGTATTCAAAATAGTAAGAGGACATCCAAAAGGCTTCATAAAACGAATGTTGGGTTTATTGCCCATCAGCAATTCATAGGGTGTCTTCATTTGTGGTTTGGTGACAGAAACCCTGTTGAGTACATAGCATGCAATTTCATGCTACTTCGCCCAAAATTGAATAGAGAGATGGGAATCTGCTAACATAGTCCTTGCAGCTTCAATCAAGGTCCTATTCTTCCTCTCTGCAACACCATTTTGCTGTGGTGTTCTAGCAATACTAAACTCCCTCTTGATACCTTTATTAGCACAAAAGTCATCCATAAGCTTGTTCTTGAATTCAGTGCCATTGTCACATCTAATACCTCTAACCTTAAGTCTTAATTGGTTTTCAAGTGCTATTATAAGAGTCCTAATAGCATCAAAGGTATCATCTTTAAAGCCCACAAAGAAAACCCAACTGAATCTACTACAATCATCAAGAATAACCAAACAGACTTCTTCTTATTTAAACTTGCCACGAGACAGTCCAAATAAATCCATGTGTAATAGCTCCAATGGTTCCCTAATATTTCTTTCATCAAGCTTCTTACAGGAAGCTTTATGTTGTTTACCCTTCTTGCATGCCAAACATGATTGATCATTCTTGTAGGTCTTTGAAGGTAAACCTCTAACTAAATTGCCTTTGACCAGTTTGTTGATGTTCTTGAAATTCACATGGCCCAATCTTCTATGCCATTGATGTGCCTCTTCAGATGTTGCTTTAGCCACCAAACATGTGGCTCTTCCATAGGAATTTAGACTCTTCATGTCTAAACTATACACATCATTTGTCCTTGGTACTCTAAGTACTACCAAGTCATCATCAACAGGTTTGAAGTCAGATGAAAGAATAAGACATTCGTGTCGTGAATAGCCACAGGATGCTTTTATCACAGATTTGAGAAACCGACAACAAGTTAAACTTTAGCTCCTTCACATATCTGACATTCTCAAAGTCAATTCTTCCAGCTTTAATTGTTCCTTTCCCAGTAATCCTTCCTCCATTGGGATCATTCCCAAATGCAACTTTTCCTCCACTAATACTTCTAAAATCAGACAGGATCTCTTTATCACTGTCATACTTCCGAGCAACCACTATCCCCAATAAGATGATCTTTAAGCTCCTCTTCTGGGTTGCCCTGCACACAAAGAAAAGAGTTAGAAACTCTTAGGAACCCAAGCCATTACCGACTTGTGTTCCCCTTGTGGAGTTACAAACTCAAATTCCTTGAGTATGTAATTTCCACTATCTTTCAAATGGTGATCCAAAATTATCTTTTGAGTTTTAGCATGTGGATTTTCAAAACGTTTACGGTTTTTCAACATAAATCTCTTTCACCGATTGTTAGCATTTTCTTTTGTCACAAAACATTTGATTCACTTTTTGTTGAACGCATCGTATATCTTCAGCATACTTCCCCTTTTACCCATTCAGTGTTAACAGGTGGTTCCTGTGATCTAGATCCCCTATATGAATTGTGAGACATGCTAGGTTGATAATGAGATCTCCTAGGATTCCTATTCCAAGCAGGTTATCAAGCACTTTGTCTCCTGAAAGCATTACTTTGGAAAGTACCGTGAGATAACTGGGTCTTCTCGATGTGGGTATCTATGATCCAAGTGAAGTTTCGTGATTAATCCTATTTAAATTAGTCCAAACTGGTTTGTGCTCTCTAGGTCTATGATTGTTAGACTTATTCCTTGAAAACTTGCTTAGATATTCTGAATGTTTGTCACAATCTTTGATTAAGTGAGTAGGACTATAACACACAAAACACGCTTTTGACCCATATGACCACAGTGATTTCTTCTATGTCTATGCCCAAAATTGTTTTGCCTTCTTGATGACTGATAAAATTTGTTTTGAGCAAAATTATCCCAAAAAGGTTTAGCAATACTGTTTTGAAAAGGTTTTGCGAAGGTATGCTTGTTGTTGAGCAAAGTACTTTGTTTTAAAGATACTGCTGGATTTTGAACATTGTTTTCAACAGTTTCTTTGGGTTTCTCAGACCTAGATTGAGCAACAAGCTTCTTCCTAAACTCTAGACTATCTACTCCATAATGAGAAACATCAGGCCTAGAGGGGTGATGACTAATGGGATGAGGAACAAAGATGATAACCATTGTCTTTCTTATATTCAGGAGGTGGTTCACTTATCGAGCCATCATTACTAGATAAATCTACATAGTTAATGAGCTCATCATCACTAGTGGTTATGTCCTCAAAATCACCATCATCCTGATTACTAGGTTGGTTTTCATCTACACTGCTAAAGTCCATTCCAAATCCTAAGCCTGTTCTATTGTAAGCTCTTCTCTGTTTTTCAACAAAAGTAACTTGGGACAAACAGACTCTTTCCAGCAAAAACTTAGCTAACAAATCATCTCTTTCCTTAGTTAATTTCTCAATTTCAGCAATTTTACAGCTTTAGTTTCCATTCACTAAGTTTTAACGGTAATCTGTTGTTCATACTTTTCAGCCCAAGCCATTTCATTATTTTCATGGGTTATGATTTTAGCTTCTATAGACTCTAAAGTGATTTGGTAACCTCGCTACCTCGACCTAGCCCTAATACAATTGTCTCTTTCAATCACATAACTGTTAAGCAATTTTTGATAAAACTCATAACAGTTTGAGCATACCTCAAAGATAGGAGACTGAGTTGGTGAAGTAGCCACCATAGCAAGAAGAGAGCATGATCATCTTCACTCTCTGCTCCAATCAAATCTTCCAAAGCCATCATCGATACCAAAGCAAAGATGTTCAGATTCTTCATCAAAAGCGTGCTCCAAATTCAATGCTTCCAATCGTGCATCGCCCACTGCTATCATACAAGAAGTCACCGTTCATCATCTAACTCTTCACTCAAATCCACTTCGATAACTTTTCTTGAGCTACCAAGGCCTTTGTCTCAGTTATTGGTATTTCTTTGAGCTCAAGTTTTGGCTTCTCGATGTTCTCTGTTTGCTTGATACTTAGCAAATCTGCATTCTCTTGCAAAGTGACCAGTCTTTTGACAATTGAAGCATTCAATTTGAGATTTGTCAAAAGTTATTCCTTGTTTGGGTTTGAAATCAATAGCTTTGCTCTGCTTTTCATGTACTTTTGATCCTTGCAGTGATCATAGCAACTTGCCACCTGATATCAATTTCTTCAAGTGCATCTTCTTCAATCTGTGCTAGATCCTCTTCATAAGTGACAGTTAAGCTTGCTTGTTGTGCAAAGAAGGAGCACACAACTTCATCTGAGTTCAAAGTGGTAGATGGTGGGGCCTGCTGAGTATATGATGGGGGATTGTAAATGCAAGTACTTTTAGAAACAGTACTTTGAGGAGAAGCAGTACTTTTGAAGTAGCTTCTTTTCAGATGATAGAAAAGCAATCTGTGGAGATTTGGAATTTGGTTGATCACTCATCTCATGTTCATACACCTTCAGTTGATGATAAAGATCATCAAAGTCCATAACATCCAACCCTGTTGTCCTCTCGATCATAGTAGCAATCACATGCCATGTAGATGGCAAACTCAGAGAAACTTCAAATTAGCATCCTCAACTGATACTTCTGTCTTGTATAATTCCAACATGTTAAGAAGATTCTGGAACCTATCATATGCACATCAAGACTCTCTTTTTCTCCAACTGTGAAAGTTTCAAACTGTTGTTTCAGCAAGTTTCTGTGCATCTTCTTAGAGGCTTCATTCCTCCAAATTGGTCTTGAGTGCAGCCCAAAGCTGTTTAGCATCTTTAGCATCATGAAATTTAAGAAGATGACCATTGGAATGGCGACAAGAGAATGTTAAGAGCCTTCTCTTGATTCCTTAGGGTTGCTAAAACCGCCTTTGGTGCTAGAGGTTGTCCAAAGAACTTGAATGGGTTCAGGAGGAACTTCATTCCCATTCACAATTACATTCCACAGAGCATGGTCTGTAATGGCAATATACAGCCTCATCTTCATGCACCGTAGATCATATTCTCCCTTCTTGATAATTGGAATTCTGAGTGAGGTGATTGAGGGTTGTGGAACAACTTCAGTCGACATCTTGGATATTGTAGGGTTTCTTCCTAGTCAGAGTTTCCACACAAGCTCTGATTTCTTCTATGTCTATGCCCAAAATTGTTTTGCCTTCTTAAGACTTCCAATGCTTCAAATCGCCCACCATTACGCATCATAAGAAAAATGGATCCAAAACAGTAGAAAACTTCAACTAGCAGTAGTAATAATGATCAACAATAGTAAAAATCAAAAACTTCCCCTTGAGTGATGCATGTAGATGGTTAAACTTTTAACAATAAGCTTCCCCTAAAAAAACATATGTTAACCATCTTCTTGATTCTTCAAAATCTGTAAGCTCCTTGTAATGATCACTTTGTGAAGAACACCAAATATAACGAACTTGATGAAGAAGTAGAATTTCTCAAACTTGTGTCTTAAATCAGTACTATCCACGGAACTCCATACTTATACTAACCACCAATATAAGTAGACCGCAATCCCTTGAAAAGAATCCTCAACTAGTATGAGACACTAAGCACTACAATGTAACTCCTTCAAGTGATAGACAATGTGTGCATAGAGCATCATAAGAAAAATCACACATTGCTAGATTCATCAAGCTAGATGATAAGAACACAAACCAAGTAATTCCACTTCACCTTCAAATAAGTGATAAATAATCCTCTTCGTAATCAATTCTTCAATAAATCAAATACGAGCCTTTTTAAATCCTTTTAAGAACAAATCACCAAACTCCTTGTGTGTGTGAACAATAACCTGTGTGTGTGATATCCAAAAACTATAACAATATGCTCGACTTCCCCTTAAATCAAAAATCTTCTCGTAATAAAGCATGAGCAGTATGTTGGGAAGGAGCAAGATTTCATCAAAATCTGCAAGTACTTTGAAATAAACCTGCAAGATTTTCGTATAAATCGCAATACTTTCATAACAAGTATGACGTAACAATACTTTTAAACCTGCAGTACCTTGAAAATTCCATCTCGTCGATTTTTTTTTTAAAAATCAATGAGCAAGACTTAAAAAATCATGCAGCGAGGTACTTTAACGAATTACCAAGATTTCAAAACACCAAGCAAGCACCTTGAATAAACCACGCAGTAGATTTTAAAAATAAGGTCAGATTTCTTTTGAATGAAGCAGATTCTTTAAAACATAAAAAGATTGCCCATCACCGTAACGTGATATCACAACAAATAAAAACAAACTCACCCACATAGATATCAAGGAGCGATATACAAACTTACCACCGTCCCACTCATTAATATTTGACCAATCATAGCAAAGTTACCATGCATGCATATTCCATTATGTGAAAAGCAAATCATATACTCGACCAGGTTGAACCATCTTAACTCTACATGCATGTTTTCTAAAAAGATTAAAACATTACTTGCCTTGAAAAACTTTAGAATACATAACATCCAAACGCGGATCATTAATAGCAAGTACTAACGTTGCAACTTCATCCTTAACAAGCGACAAACGTGATAGAGAGCATCAACTCAACATAGCAGATCTGTCACTTTCAAAGAACATACGAGGAGTAAGAACAAACAAAGATCATAGCTTCCCTCACTTGCATAACCTAGGGTTTAATGATCATGAACAGTAGCGATCTAGGGTTTTCAATAAACCCCTTCAAAATCCTAACAACCCGATTGTACCCTGATTGTATACTCTTCAAAGCTTAATCCGGTTTTTCAAAAACTTCTTTAAACTGATTGAAACCCTCTTATTTATTCGTGCCAATAAACCTTGTACGAACCGATTCTAGTTTTAGGGTTTTGTAAACCCTAACAAATTACTAAACGTCAATCATACACATCCTTGACGACGTGATGCTTCTTCCAACCAAGAACCGAACACAAGCGGTATTAATTTTGAAGCCAACAGTACTAACGAACCTCAAGCAGTACTAACCTACTTAATATAACCTCTTATCCAGGAAGATTAAACCTTTGAACTCTCGAATAGTACCTTGGTACATCGAACAGTACTTTGAAAAACATAAGCAGTACTTTGAGCAATTTAGAGTTTCGACAACCACAAACAAGCAAACCATACTCCAAAAATAATGATCAGTAAAAACTCATTGAATTAGGGTCTGATAGTACCTTTTAATGCACACTCAACAAAATGAAAACCCTAAAAATCTGAAAATTTCGATTTTGAAAAGCTCCTTCAGCAGCCAACTTCGACAGTTAATATCTTTTGCATAAATGCTCAGATCGAAAATCCCTCCGGTGAAAAGTTAGATTAGTATATAAAGAACATCCACCTAAAATTTCGTCCCGATCCAACGGTTAACGAAAAAGTTATTGCCGTTTCAAAACAGTGCTGTATAAAAATACGAAAATTTGAGCTCCGAATTTTTCTTCCTTTTTCATCATTCTTTGACACATAAAACCTTGTAAATCCCTATATCAAGAGCTCCCTCTTCGATACCATGATAAGATCGTTTATAAGCCAGCTAGGGATCAATAACAAAGATAATAAACATGCTAAATGAATAATCAAAACAATACTTTGTTATTGAACAAGGTTTTTCATTCACTACCACTAACTAATATTAGACGTTTATAGGAACACGTCTACTAACTAAACTAATAACCTAGGCGTTTACAAGACTATACGCCTAGGACACACTCTAATCTAAATCCCTAGACGTTCTTCCCTAACGTCTAGGCTAAACACACACCTTTTAGTCGACTACATTATTGGAAGACTTAGATTGGAAGTATGATATTGATTCGTGGTGGTCAAGATCATTATTTGCATACGTTCCCTATTTAGATAATAACAAAAAGGGGAAGAGATGTTTGAGTGACATGGCATGGATTAAGGGGAAGACAAAGGAAGACATACTTGTTTCATTCATGGTGAGATCCATGATCTCAATTTCTCTACTTTGTCTAGGGAAGTTCGTTCAAGAATGGTTTTGTCATTATCAACTAGGGGAAGATTGTTGGGAATTATAAGTTTGAGTTGATAAAGACAAAAAGAATGAAACAAGAGGGACTTAATATGACAAGAAGGAAACCTACTAAAAGATGGAAGGACTTGCTTGCAATGGAAGTTTTATTATTTAGTCCTTATCCTCTAGTATATAAAGAGGACATAGGTGTAGGTTTTATATAAGTCTTCCAATAATGTAGTCGACTAAAAAGGTGTGTGTTTAGCCTAGACGTTAGGGGAGAACGCCTAGGTATTAGGATTTAGATTAGTGTGTCCTAGGCGTATGTTCATGTAAACGCCTAGGTTATTAGTTTTGTTAGTAGACGTGTTCCTATAAACGTCTATATTAGAGTATTAGTTAATGGTGAAAAACCTTGTTCAATAACAAAGTATTGTTTTGATTATTCCGCCAATGTATTATGTTTATTATCTTTGTTATTGATCCCTAGCTGAGCTTATAAACGATCTTATCAGCCATTCACAAGTAGCCGGCTTGAGTGAGAAAACTTGACTGTTTGGGAGCGGATCATGTGCATTCAACAATCCATATAATAATTCATAAATTGTGTGACATCCTCTATCACCAATTTATGACAATTAAACTTCCAAACAATTTAAAGTTTAAAGTATTCTTATTCTTTTAATGTATAATGCAACTGTGCTCTTAGTAGCATAACTAGTTCACATGACCATTAACAAGGATGAAATCCTACCATGACTAGTATTGAGTGTCATCTTAATTAAACCAGCATCATTGTATACAAACAACAATGTGCTCATTAAAACTCCGTAAACTTTAATATCTTATTGTGTAATGTTTGATGCTTTCCTAACTTTCAAGTTTAAAGTTGATGACAATTTGCACAACATTTGACATATTGTTCATCCATAGAATCTAGGAGCAATTCCAGGCTGAGGATGTAATTCTTTTAGAATATTCATTACACAAGTTATCTAATAACTTTTAGTTAGATATCAATGTTGTCAAATCACTTCTTATTCAAGAATGATACAACAATTTTAATACACAACATGATGTACATGATGAATCTACAACCTTAGAATTCATTCACGTTCATTTATCAATTTCCCAAATGATATATCATGTTTTATTAGAATCATTTATTTTACTGTGCACATGTTTATTAATAATAAACATATATTCCAAGGTTGTATGTTTTAATTCTTAAATCTTACAAGTGAAGTTTCATTCCAATCTAAGACTTAACATTTAGCTTACAAGGAATGTTACTTACTATATGTTATACAACATATAAGATTTAAGAAACTTAACATAATACTCCCACTAGCTTTCAGGAATACTTAAAATTTATCTTACTTTAATTATAAATCGAAAATGGGATTTAATAATTAAACATAAGAATAATTTCATAGATGCATGCATTTATCCATTCATGAATTATTGCACTTCGTACACTTCCAAAGATTATATATATATATATATATATTCAAAAAACCTTTCAATTACTTACCGTCCTCGCTCAAGTAATTTTTCAAGAAAGAGTTTTGATATTTCATTCTCATATTTCATATTAATGAAAACAAGTATGACAATTATCATCTTTATATATTTAATGTGTCTAGGAAAGAATGTTCAATCATAATTAATTGCTTAAATATGATTAATAATCTTGTCATAAAATATGCATTAAATATGTGTACAATATTGTCTATATGATTTCTACATAGAAATTCAAACCACTAGGGTTTTTCATCTCTTTGAAGAAACTCATTTCCATTCTCTAGTCTAACTATTAAGATAAACCAAATTTCCAAAATTGATTATCTTTATGGACAGCATCTTTAACATTCATAGTATGAGTAATTTACCCAATTCAATATTTGGTAATCCATCATAATGATTATCGTTTACTATAATCCTCAGAACTCATATTTCTCAGCATATAAGTCAAATATCCGAGATATCCTTGCAGATCTATGAATGAAAATTCCATCATCATGAGGTCCATCAATTACATGTCTAACCTCATCATGATATTTACTAGTGTGTTTTAGAAGATTATGTATCTTGTAATTTTATCTTTCAAGATAAAAAAACTCCCACTTGCCTTTTATAATATATAGACTATCTATATATACTTAACAATTAGAGCAAAACTACATTGTTCTCTATTTGGGACATTACAAATACACATTGATAATTCTTGACGTTAGTTTGTTAATAACCTATTCATAAGTAGTTTAACAAATTCAAAATCTTCAACTTTAAAACTTAATGTGATTCATCACATTCCATAATGAAATGGTGTTTTATTAATCTTCTAGGTTGGAGTCATATTGAGTATATTCAATCCATACTCAATATTCTAACCTTGTTACCTTTTAAGAAAAAAATTATGGTTATCTTGAATCAAACAAATCAAATAAAGTTTGATCCTCCTAACTGAACATGGTATTCATTAGAATTAATATTCTAAGACAATCTAACAATATATAAGATAAACATATTCCTTTTGGCTTACCTATTTACCAACTAAGTCAACTTAATGGTATAATAGACTTTCCAAGCCAATTACATGCTTTATAACACAAGTACCTTTTAACCAAGTCACTTCATATCCATGTTTCAACAAGAAACATAAACTGTTATGATCCCATTATACGTTATAAATCATTGATCAACTCAATGACTTCTTGTATATGTCTTAATTAAAAACATAACAAGTTAACATCTTACTTTATTATAAGTCTTAAAAGACTTTATGTTTATGTCTTTACAATGAATCATAAACATGTTTAAATAAAGTAATTATGAACACAACTTTTGGTTTCAATAGTAATTTCAAGTTAATTTATTTACTTCATAATAATGTAGGACTACATTATTTTTCATTTATGTCATTCCAAAATTCATAAATAAACAAATTGAAGTAGGATTAGGTTACTTCATTTAATTTTATGTCATTCTAATAATACACAAATATTTAATTTGAAGTAGTCTTATATATCATTTTGACACATGTTCTAAATACTTGTCTAATTTAGAAACTGCAAATATGTCCATGCAAGGTCTGACTTCACATAGAGATTTACTTTGTTGTTGCAATCTCGCCAAGTTCTCACATGACGTAAATTGCAACACCAAGTGTTTCTTGAATTAGATATGTTCAAGTTATATTAGAACGTTAGTCTCTTTCCATGCAGTCAAGAGAATCCGTTAAATCATATACTTATATGTTGTACCTTGCACACAATATAGATTTCTCCCACTTGTGCATGGAACAACATCATGTAGCGTATAAACACCACGACATATGTTTGTTTATGTGACTAATATGATTGTGTCATTGATATTAGCATAACTAGTAGATGTAGAACCACTTCATTGTCTAATAAGGAAACGTATATGACTATCCTTGAAAACATAAGTGTCTACAAGTGGAAAGTAATTATCTTAAGACATTCTAGAGATAACTGGGTTACTACCAAAATGACAAAGCTTGTAACTCCCACTAAATAAGAGATCATTACATTAATTCCTTATTCAGTAATAAGAACAACATACTCCCACTGGATTTGACAACATTGTAAGTGTTGCATTAACCAGTGAAAGAAAATAGTGTATTATTTACTTCCTACACCTTTGAGAAAGTCCATACATAACAATTACAAATGTACTTAAAAGAGTGTATTCTACTATTTAGATGATGAATTTATCCATCAATGCTATTAACTTGAAAAATTGGGCATGCAATTTCTTTCTTAATAGTTCTACTATTCCAACAATTGTAAGTAGTACTTTTTAAATGGTCAAAACAAAACAACTAGATAAAATATGCTAGTTTGTCTTTTACCAATTATACAGTAATTAGTCTAGCTTCTAATTTAATAACTCAGAAATATGCAATTTTCTTAACTATTAAAATTTGCTTATAAGTTATGTATTGAGAATTTAGACAATTCTAATTGTCCTATCATACCTTTCTTCATTCATGAAAAGGAATAGGGTTGAATCTCACTCTTTCTTATATAAAGAGGACTAGGTTTATCCTTTTAGCAAAGTTGACTCTACCAAAAAACCCTTACAGGTGTAGATCAATTTACCAATAAAGGAATAACCTACGCTTTTCGTTTAATGTTGCATTACTACATTTAAAGAATTAGCAAAATTCAATTTTAGTATTTTCGATAATTAAACTTTTCAAGAAAATAAAATACCCAAGGTAATATTCATATAACCATAGAATTTTCTCGAAAACTAGGATCCAAATTATCATAGGTTCATTACATCAGTTGATCTGCTAGCAACGAACGCATATAATAAGGTAATCTGTCGAACATTAATTGGCAAACAATTTCCAACTCCTAAATCATTATGGGATTTATATTTTCCAACGCTATTGCAAATATAAACATGTTTCATCCCATCTTATGCCATTGAGTCCAAGTCTCACTTCCTACTCAACTTAAGTGTCTAACTTAAAGAACTGCAAATATGTCCATGTAAGGTCTCACTTTACATAGAGATTTACCTCTCCATCACAATATAGCCAAGTACTCTCATGACATAAATTGCAACTTCAAGTGTTCCTTTTAATTAGATGGCATATAACTTAATTTAAAAGGGTACTAGTTTTGATTTTATGTGGTCAAATCAAAGATGTACAAAGATGTCATGCATTCATCTTGTAGCATAATTTTAATAAAAAACTTTTTATTACCAATTCATAAAGATCAAATTATCAAAGTTTTGATTGAGGTATTGGGTTCACCAATCAAGGAATTTAGTGTTAATTATCATCCATTATACCGTACTTTTGCATAAGTGTAAACACTTAGTGTTTCGGATAATTACCACCGAAGTGGCGCATGGAATTAAAACTAATTAGCCCTTAAGATGAGCTTGTACTTTTATGGCTTACTAAGTCTCCATTTGAACTTAAAGAGGGCGAGGACCGTAAGCGCAAAAGCATAACCTTAGACATCCTTTCGCAGGATCTGTATGCGCACTTCTTAAATAACCCCTTTATAGTTCATTCTAATGGGTGAGCCGTTCAATCATTGTACCAAAGTCACCAATCAATTAAACTATTGAAAACTTAACTCTTCCAAACAAATCAAATTTCGCCATTGTTTAGTCCGTATTATTTTTCTATTCAAAATTACCCTTTACTTAAACCTTCTAAAGTCATAATAAACAAACAAGTAATAAATAAAAATAAACTACTAAAAAACAATGCCACATAATAAACAATTTATACGTGTAAACAAGTAGCCACATGCAACTTATTCGATAAAACCCTATTAATAATCAATATCTAGGTTAAATTAATGTATATATTAATTTAGGGTTTTCACTCCAACAATAGAAAGTGAGCCACATACATCGATGAATCGATTGCGTAAACCCTTAATTAAATTATACCAAATTGCACATAATTGATTCATTAATATATATATTGGAGTCTTCCCCAATTCAAGATTTATCGTAAATAAATATGTCATAACAATTAAACAATATCAAAGCAACTTATCCATGACTAACATGCATGTATAATCATGGATACATCATAATAATTATACAAATAGTCACAAGATCGCATATAAAAATTCCATGACACATAACAAATTATTCATGAATTAATCACGTAACTAATATATTAATTCTAGGTTTTAATAAGGTTAGCAAACAATTTTCAAAACCCTAAAAAATTTAATGTATGTGTCGACCAAAAAAAATAGGGTACCCCCAATTAACTAAAAAAAACGCCAAACAAAAATAAAACATAAACCCTAGATAAACATATTAAACAACATACAATTATTTGTTTTATTACGCGTTTATGTAATTAATTACTCATTAAAAAACCAATGACTCGTGATGCCACTGTTGGAATTATATAACATGACAATCATAAATATAAACAATAAACATCAAAGTAAGTGCGGAAGCGTAAAGGATGTATTAACAAATAATTAATTAACATAAGAAGAATATGCGTACCTTTTCTTGATTCTAGCCGAACAAGAATCAAATCCACAAACTAGCAATTGGGATGAACCCTAATTAGGGTTTATAGGATTATGTGAATTACCCCTTACCGCTTTGTAATTCAATCCAAGATAATAACAAAAGTATGTTATTACTATGTTCTTGTACACACGTACTAAACCGAATTAAAGTAATGCTAGTTTTATCAAACAAAATAACTTGGTTTGTGGAAAAGTAATGGATCGACACCCACAAGGGTTGTACGATCGGTTTGGACAAGAAAACACACAAAACAATTTTTAGGGTTTAGCTAATGAGCACAAGAGATGGAAAAACAAGACCCCTAGCCTTGTATATATACCCAAGCTAACTTGGTGAACAAGTTGGGTTTGTTTCCTTGTTTCCTTTGGCCGATCGGTTTAAGATATCCCATAGGGATTCCGGAACCTTCCCAACTTTTGCAATTAAGTCCTTTTCCAAATACCTTTAACGTCTATTAGTCCATTACATTAATTACTTAACGTCCGTTAGTTATTTCGTTTAATAAATAAATAATTACAACGTTTATATTTAATTATTTAACTTTAAATTCTCATACGTAAAGTGTGCAATCCCATAGTCTCGAGTTCGATCCTAACTCACGTCTACTAATTTATATCCATAAAACTAACAGCATCTACACACATTAGTAAAAACTCACATGATCAGCATATCGAGATACTTTAAAAAACTATACTGGTAGATTCGTTAATGTAATAAAACCCTCATAGAAAATATACCGGTTGTATTTGGAATTTATTTGTTTCAATTTGCTTTCGAAAATATACCGATGACACCATTACAATCTGCTTAGCAGCAATTCAACAAATAGAACCCTCATCAAAAAATATATACTGTTTCGATTGGGGTGAGCATTGGGCGGTTTGGGGCGGTTTTTGACTAAAACCAAACCCCGAACCGAAAACTTTGGTTTTTTATAATTGCAAACCGTTCGGTTTCGGTCTTTTCGGTTTCGGCTTTTCAGTTTTTTTTATTAAAACGGTTCGGTGTCGGTTTTTTTTCCCGTTTTTTTATGCTTTCAAATTTACCAAATTGTTAACTCGAAAGTTATGATCCATTAATTATTTACTCAACCAATAAAACAAACTAGTAACAAATAAACTTTTCAACGCAACACAATAGACTATAAAGAGAACAAATATCTATTTTTATTATCAAAGGTGATCACTCAACCAAAACAATCTAGTATACTGTTATTAATTATATACAACACCTTCTTTCGGTCTTTCTTCCGAAGCAGGTTGTTTTGTTCGGGTTTGTTAGTAAGAGAATCTGGCTTCCCCTTAATCATCATTGCTACTCACTTTCAAATAAAAAGGCCGCAATCCACTTGTCTGTAAAGGACCGGAGCTATCACCCTTTTCAATAACCGTAGGTCCAAAAACTCTGGATGTTGCCTTAGGATCTGTAATAGTTTAACCAAAAACTAGATTTAAGAATCCAGAAGCTTTTACAGAAGTTATAGTATAGATGATAGTTTCTCAGTGAACAGATATACAATTTTCAGAATATGTTATTTGATACTAACCAAAAGATCTATTTTGTTGAGTGATCCAGCATGAAGACGCCCCAGTTTGAAGCTTCTCAAAAGGTGGACCACCAGTATCATCACTCTATGACGACTTTATGGTTGAGCAGCTAAACCCTGCATATTTCTGGTTCATCTCCCATTCTTCAGAGAAAAAGTTAAATCCAAAAATCAAGCAAGCAAGTTAGTGAAAGAAACTTGGAATGCATTTTTAAAAGAAACCAAGCCAACATTTGACAGAAACCATGAATCCAGAAATCAAACCAACACTTGACAGAAACCACCAAAAATCCAACAATCCAAAGCTAACAAAAGTACGAAACAACCATATAAAAATCCAACAATCAAACAAAATTTGAAATGCATGTTTAAAAAAGCCAAGACAAAAATAAGCTCGGGCAAAACACCTTCATTGTCTGCCTTTACCCTTTTTTTAGTCTTCAAACTCAAACTTGTTAACTTTCCTCTGCACCATCTTCTAGCTAAAACCAATAGTATAGTATTAGAAACTAATTGATCAAAATTAAGATTTATAGATAGTAACTGGCTGCAATGTAATGCATCTAATATATCCTTTCCTAAACTCATCTAGTCCCAGTCTTCATCCATAGGAGTTTTTTTGCACGACTCCTTTCCTTTAGCAAACATATCTACAAAGAAAAAAATGCATCAGGTAGTATATTTAACATGATCTATTAGATTTCAAGCATAATTATTAGAAGCAGTTTAGTGAATGAAAAGCGAATTTTTTTTACCAATTTCCAGATTCTCCAATTTTTCCACCAGGTCTTGTAGTTGTAAACCATTCGGGGCCGCATCTTGCAACTCCGTTTGTGTGGACCGTAACCAATCTTGAGCACATATTAATGCTTCAGCTGTCTTAGGGGTAAGGGAGCTTCTAAATTTGTTGATAACTCTACCACCAGTACTGTATGTTGTATGCAGATTCTGATGCAACAGTAGATATTGGCATTCCCAACACATGCCTAGCCACTTGAGAAAGTATAGGAAATTTAACTGAATTAAGTTTCCACCAGTTTAAGACATTATATGTATCATCCCCCTTTACCTTCTTCTCTGGTCCGTCTGCCAAATAAATCTCTACCTCGGTATTGTTAACCCTTTCTCCGCATTCTTCCAAATACCTTTCATAACCATCATCAAGATCACCTTCAAATCCGTTATCAAAAAAACTAGTAGAAGATGAAGAAGTTGTTGTGTTTCGCTCATTTCCTTTGCCCAGTTTCATCTTGTAATGATTATACAAATTGGTTAAAGTTAAAAGGGTTAATGGTCTGGAAAACATACAAACTTTCCACTTTTTACTATTGTGACAATAAACTTTTTTTTTCCTATTGTAACAAAATAATTTCTTAATGACTATTATTGTAACCAAATATGCCACGTGGCATAGTTAATTACTTCTTAATGACTATTATTTGGTTACAATAATAGTCATTAAGAAGTTATTTTGTTACAATAGGAAAAAAAAAGTTTATTGTCACAATAGTAAAAAGTGGAAAGTTTGTATGTTTTCTAGACCATTAACCCAAGTTAAAACAACTCGTTCCAAGACTTCTTCACTTTTATTAGACTTTATACCATAAATCAACCCCAATCAATATTCAAGATAACGCAACTTGTTTCGGGGGTCTAGAACCAAAGCAACATGCAACAGAAAGTTCATGTTATCTATGTTATCCCAATATTTGTCATACTTATCTTTCATTGATAACGCCATTTTTCTCTTTTTCTCATCGACTTGTAAACACATTCTAGATATTGTTGTATGCATTGTGACAAGCTCACCAAAAAATAAATTTGAGGTCACGTACTTGGACCCCGAAACCTTCTTTGTAACATTAAAAAATATCTTCAAATACTCCATAAAAAACCTATACAAAACCAAATAACATATTACGTACTATATAGGCAAAACATATATAACATACTTCAACATGTGAATGAAACAAATATAACTTACCGAGCATTCTCTCAATCCTCTTCATTTGGAGCGCCCACAACTCGATCATTCTTCTTTCTCTTCTTAGTAATCTTCTCACCATCATCCTCAACTTCATTTTGAAAGTAGGATCTATAGTTTGGATCTATAACCTGAAGTCTGTCAACAAAAACATATATAGCATGTTAGTTTTAAATATATATATGTAACATATTCTAACTATAGCAAAAAAAAAAATACCTATCAAATGCGGCTGAGTATTTCTCAGCTGTTTCCAACATTAAAAATGTGGAATTCCATCTGGTCTCTACATCAAGACATGGTTTTCTTTTACATTCAATATTTTCTTTCTCAACACTTTCTTTGAAGCTTTCAAACCTGGAAGGTGATGATCTGATGTACTTTACTACATTTCTGATCCTTGTGATGGATTCAAATTGTTCTTCTAAACCATCTTTAACAACAAGATTTATGATATGAGCACAACATCTTAAATGTAAATACTTGCAATCTAAGATAGCATTAGGTCCCTTAAGCATAGTCACTAAAAATTTAATTGCCCCATCATTAGACGAAGCATAGTCAACCGTTATTGTGAAAACCCGATCAATACCCCATTCTTGCAAGCAACGATAAACCAGCTTTCCAATCGTCACCCCCTTATGGTTTGATATTTGATAAAAGTTAATAATTTTCTTCCCAGGATCCAATTTTCATCAACCCAATGTGCCGTAAGACACATAAAGTTATAGTCTTGAATCGATGTCCATGTATCGGTCGTAAGTGACACAGTTTGATTTTTCAAAAGATTTTTGACCTTATTTCCCTCTTCTTTGTATATAGTCAAACAATCTCTAGCAACAGTCCACCTAGATGGAAATTTAAACATGCGGTTCAAATCCCATACAAATTCCTGTAATCCTTGATCATCAACAACACTAAAAGGCCTATTGTCTATGATGCACATTCGAGCCAATGATTTCTTACATTTCGCTTGGCTAAAAGTGTGAGAAGCCAAACCTCCGCTAGGTTCCCCCATAGGGATCGGCTTGAAACTCAATGTAGCTTGATTTTTCAAATCAGACTTCTTGTAAACAGGTGATTTCTTGCAAACATTCTTAAGATGTTGAATCAAGGTACTAGTTCCATTCCTTTTTGTTCCAGCAGCCAACACCGTCTTACAATAAGGGCATAGGACTTGAGTCTCACCTTTTATGAAGGTAAAATGATCCCATACCCACGATCTTCGACCACCATTCTTCTTATCACTCTCAACAGCATGTTCGTCATTTGGTGTTTCAGTAACCTGTTCGCTATCCAAATCAATTACAAGTTCATCTTTTTTGTTGCTAACTTCAGCCTCGATATCACTTTCAGGTGCATATTGCATCTAAAAAAGTAAACAGTAACAAGATAGTTCAATATTAGTATCATCATTTGGTTGATAGTCAATTAAAACATATTAATATAGTCTTTTATTACATAACAACAACGTCATCAACAAGCTCCCCATTATTTATTCACTCAAATGAGCATGATAACTTGCAATACAAAATGATAACATAAGAATGAAATGACATAGTAGGCCACATATTAGATACACCATCTTTGTCTACATTACAACTACTGCTCATATGTTAAGAGTTTTAAGGGACAAATGGCACCTGGATGCTCTAAACTACAATACTAACCAGAAAAATATTACTCCCTCCGTCCCATATTAAGTGTCCACTATTCATATGCACAAAGTTTTAGAAAATTCCACTAACTATACTCTCCACCAATCAAATACCATTTTCACCCACTAAAGTCTCATCTCATTGGTTTGGAAATATTCTATGGACACTTAATTTGGGACATCTAAATATTCTATTGTGGACACTTAAATTGGGACGGAGGTAGTATAACTTATTTCCGAGTCATTAAAGATTTATTCAATTATTTATCAAAGATTCAATATTCTTTTGTTTCACTCCAATTTTTTCAATTTCCTTTTGCTCTTTTGTATACGCCCTCACAATACATAATATTCATTCTGATAAAAGGATTTATATTTAACATTTCAATTTGGTGCTCAAATGTATGTTTAAATCACCTATAGACCACATTGTCAGATTAAGAAATGAAAAAAAAAACATATTTAGTTATAGAACTTGGCCATATAAACTCATAAACATATGCAGTTTAATCATGTTGTATTCAAAATTAGGCTCATGAAACAACTGATATTGGACACTTGCTATAGGCCATAACTTCGTTTAACTACTAACTTTTAGCAATACCCTTTATTATATATACTTACTACCTGATATGAACCATGCCCCTTTAACAGATGACTGACACTCTTGCAATATCCTCTATGCAAACATTATCTATACATACATCACTAGATGTCCACGTTTAAGTTTGTTAATAACATAAGCAATTTTACTCTCCGAATATACGTCTAGAGAAAGATAACATAACAAAATATGAATGAGTGGCTCAATTCATGTACACATCTCTACCTATAATATAAAAAGAAGACCCTTATTTACTGTGTAGCCTTAAAAAAAAAAGACACGTAAGGCTTCAAAAAGAGGACACGTAAGCATTTGTATTACTTCTCAAGAAGCTGCTAGATAAACAAAAGTCTATCTCCCACCATTCACATCATTTCATATTGTTTCACACTTTCACCCACCTCATTTTTCTTTCAACCTCAAACCTCCAACTGTGATTGTACACTACCATTTTCCGGTGAAGCCGTATTCGGACCAAGGTAAGCGATCTTTCTTTCATCAATTACTTTTTATACGATTTTGTTTACAAATTTACACTTACGTATACGCGACTTGCATTTTTTTAGCTTCTATTTTCGATTTTTTGGAGTTGTAGCGGTGACTGCGACGTGACGCGTATTTGAAAATGGGAGATGATTCAAAATAATGGGAACCAAGAAAGGGTATGTCTTACTTGTTTCATTTCTCGCAAGATTTGTATGTGTCTTTACATTTTATTTGCATGATATATACTTTTTTCTATAGATCTATTTTTATTTTTTTATAGATCTAGAGTTTTTTTTTTTTTATAGATCTATATATTTTTTTATAGATCTATTGATTTTATTTGTAGATTTATAAGTTTTATTTGTAGATCTAACGTTTTTGTTATTTATTTTATAGTCCCGCCGGAACAAGCTGTTGTGGTCGCCGGAAACGCGCTGCTGTGGTCACCGGAACAAGCTGCTGTAGCCACAACTCTCGCCGAAACAAGCGGTTATGTTCGCCGAAAAAATGCTGAGGTCGCCGGAAAAACGCTGTGCCACTGCCGGAAATCGTTTCTATCGCCGGAAAAAGTATGCTTTTGAGATTTTTGTAACTTATAAATCAGTTATAGTAATATTAGTTGTAAATAAGTTTTTGAGATTTTTGTAACTTATAATATGATTTGTAGTTTAAAATGTTTATGATATAGTAATATTAGTTGTAAATAAGTTTTTGAGATTTTTGTAAGTTTTTATGTTTTCGAAAATGTTTAAAAGCTTTTGAAATTAACAAGCATGGATATTTAAAATTTGGCTAATGATGATTTTAAGGTGATTTTGAATATATTATTTTTCTGTTTAAATTTTGACTATAACTTGTTATATAATAACTGTTAGGGAGGGAGGAGTGGAACCCTACTACCCTAATACCCTGAGGGTGCCACGTTACCTCTATCAAATAAAAACCTTCTAACTAAAAACTACCCCAATAATACCCTAACACTACCTTAACTAGTGGGAGTGGTACCCTAGTACCCGAATTATTATTTTTTTTTTATTTATTTTTTTTTTAATACATTAAATCACATACAATATTTATAATAAAAACATACCATTTCATTAAAAATAAAAAACATTGCATAATACTTTAAAAAAAACATAACATAGTACTTAAAAATAACTAGATTAAAATAAAAAAAAACCCATTAATCATCGATGCGCAAGTCTTCACGTGCTACGTGCTTCGTGAGATCATATCGAAGACGGTCATGGAGAAATTCTTCTAGTAACTCCGCTACCACAATCGTCGTCAACACCGGCGGACCGGCGGATCCATTATATGAACCGGTGAGATTGCCCTCGCTCGCTTTATAACCATATTGTGCAAAATAACACGCGATGAACCTGATTGGCAATCTTCACTTTGGTCATAGCTCTGAGTGGTCGATCAAGAATTTTCTATTTTCCTTTGAGAGCACCAAAAGCTCGCTCGACATCCTTTCTCGCTCCCTCTTGTAACTCTCAAAATCTTTTCCTTTGGGTCGTTTGGATATGGGATGCTTTTAACAAGTGTGGACCACTTAGGATAGATTCCATCTGCCAAATAGTAGCCGCGTTTGTAAAAGCGCCCATTCACGGAATGAACTACTCATCGCCGTTCTATTTCGAAATGTAAGATACAAGTCGACCGATTCAATACGTTGATATCGTTGTTTGACCCTCGGCGACCAAAAAAGCGCCAAATCTACATATCTTGTGACGCGTGACTTCAAGCATAATAGTGTAGAACACCATAGTCACCTCTCGTATATTCCTTCTCAAATGTCTAGGACAATTTTTCCATCTAACGTGTGTACGGTCGAGGGCTACCAAGCATCCGTGGGAGGTGATGCTTCGCTTCATGGGCCGGAAAATGCGAGCAAGGTCGTGTGCTGTGGCCTACGTCACGTACTCCCGACCATACAACTCAATGATGGCCTCACAAAAATGATCAAGACTTTCACGTGACGTTCTTTGAGACATGCATAAATATTCATCATACTCATCGAGGCGGATTGCCGGTTCGCGAGTTGCCTAACTTGGCGATGTGATTTTTTGTTTCGCCGTGAAACTTTTTTGAAATCGCGCGTCATACCCTTCTTGAAAATATGGGTATCTCGCTTCAATGTCACCCACTATTTGCAAAACATGGTTTTCCTCCATTCGAATTTTTTCTTTTAAGTAATTGTCGTTGTACTTTGGTGTTTCAACGAACCAATCATTCTCTAAAGTTTCAAGACCTATATCCCGATGACAATTTACGCTAGTTCGGCTAGAGCTTGCCGTGTCTTCATAATCTTGAGCGGAGCTAGTTGAAGCATATTTTGCAACGAGCTACCCGTGGATAGCTCGTTTGAGACGAAGAAGGAACAACGTAATCGGAAGAATCGGTAGACATTTTTTTGGAGATATTAGTGCGTTTTTTTTTTAAATGTAAGGGTAATTATTTTTTTTTGAGAGATGAGTGTAGGTGTTAAATAGGAAGAATTTTTTTTTTTTAATTTTTTTTTATTTGGGCCAACGTTTAAATTTGCAACGTCACAAAACGCTCCCCAACGTTTAAATTTGCAACGTTCGAATGCGGCTTCCCAACTCGAATTTGTAGCTCGATTGTGATACCCGCACTACACGGAATGGTGTAGCCGAGCGGGTTCAAGAGCTCGCCCATCAACCCGAGCTCCACTCCGTCACCTCTTATTGATTTTAAGGATTTAACCAACTATTTTATAGATTACAAATAATTTTGTTACAAGACAGAAAAAGTTTATTTGGCTAAATTAAAATTTTGGGTTTCATGTGACCAAGTTTGTGTCTCAAGCCTCGAGACAAAAATGCGGATCTCAAAACTTGAAATTAACTCAAAATATGAAATTTCAATTTGGATGTGAAACATTGTACTGTTAGAAAAGATTAAATGAATTTAAGGACTTGCAAGTGTTACAAAGGATTGAGAGTTGTAAATATTACAAAAGAAATCTATTTGGCTTATTGAGACATAAAAACAGACACAACATTAGCTTGTAGCTTGAAATCCTTTTGACGCACTGATCCATTGAACTTGACTTCAGACCTTGAAATCTTTATGCCAAGAAAATACTCATCAAGATGGAAGCTTTGTGGATAAATGGATGGAAGTCATGGAACCTATAAAAATAAAATAGTGAAGAGAAAAACTTGAACATTGGATAAAACTATTAGATCATCCATCCTTGGACTTTTGCAAATTACCCAATTTACAAAGTTATTACCTAAAGGATGACATGAAGTTTACCGTTCAAAAAAAAAAATTAGTACAAAAGTAATTTGGCATCTCAATGCTATGACAAAAAGTGAACAAAAGCGATTTGGCATCTTCATGTTATGATAGAAAGTGAACAATCAAAACAAAAATTAACTAGAATGTACAAAAAGCGACAATTAAACAAGAAAAATAATTGGATGATCCAAAGTTTTTTTCTTCGTATAGTTTCAATGTGTTTGCTAAATAAACAAAGAATATGTGTTAATCATCATGCGCTTTTTTTTTTTTTTGTCTCTCCTAATGGCAAATTTTTACAACTCATCTATCTTAAATTTTTTATCTCACATGTTTTTTAAATGACAAAATTAAAATTTTAAGTTGACGGACCACTCACGTACCCGCGAACCAAACGGTTTTTGGTACTTACTTATGAGTTACAAAATTTTAAGTAGATGGACCACTCAAGTATCGGCGGACCAAACGGTTTTTGGTACTTACTTATGAGTTTGCTTTAACAATTAACAAAGATATAAAAAAATCAAAATAAAAAATAAAATGGGACGATCTATTGAAAGCTAAATTAGGTGAAAGTATATCGAAGTGCCGGCAAAATATAAAATTCACATTGCAATTGTTTATTTTTTTACCACTCAACTATTTATCATTTGCAAAGTATTGCTTCATTTGATTTTTCAGCTTTTTGTGATCTTTTTTGAACCCACAAAAGTCGCTTGTATAATGGTCGTATCTTGGCAACTCAAAAGTCAAATGACATTTTGTAGTGCAATTGTGTATCTGCGGACATTAAGTCACCTAAGTTAAACACACAAATTGACTCATGAAATAATAAAAAATATTCAATGTTACATATAATATAACACAAATACACAATTTAACCTAGATCTTTCTTCGAAAATAAAACACAATCACACGCGACAAAGTCTAACAACACACACAAAAGAGAAGACGCACACACAAAAATTCTAAAAAAACACAAACAATTGTAACCTCTTAACGACCCCAAGAATGCCACGAATGCATAAAAAATCACAAATAAATTGACACAACCTACTAGGAACAAGGCTGGGGTACTCGCCTACACACGCTGCCGCAAGCAGCGTACGGGCTGCTATTTCTTTAAATGGTGGCATGTGAAATGGTCAACTATGGTAACTTGGTAAGTAGATGATATGTCAAAAAATGCTAGAATCATGTTGGTGTTAGGTGAGTGTCACTGTAGGCGAGAGGTTGATTCAGGGTATGGCTTGTTTGAACATATGGTGTTCTGTGCACTAATGGTGCTCTCCTATTCTTGATAGCTGACCACCATAAGTTTGTATTGTTACACTTTTGATTGGGAAAAATAATTGTAAGTCAAAAGAAAAAAATGTGAAAATATATAGTATCGAATGTAGATGAGAAAGTGTAGTGAACAGTAATGTCAGGTACTGAGAATGGAGTAGGTATGTGTAAGGTGAGGGTGGTGTAGATTTTTTATTATTTTTTATTTTTTATTTATTTATTTTTGACGATTTTGATTATAAAAGTTAAACTGTATATTCATTAGGTGTAAACCAAAAAATTCGCTATATCCTTATGATGTTTAACTAAGATACATCAACAAACTATTATACCCATTTACAAAACAACCGGCACGTAGGATAAAAGATTGTATACATTGCAAACTTTTATCATATATTATTGTTGAAAAGAATGATGGATATTGAAAAAAATAATGAACAAACCCAATGGTAAAACCCAATTTGAGAAGAAAATTATGGTTGTGTATTTTAATATATTGGAAATAAAGTTATGTGAAAAAAATTTAAAAAATATATTATCTTTAAATTAAGGAAATTGATTTGCACTATTTCAAAATTATTATGACACTTTACTCTATGCAATAGACAATTGCAAAAACAGTTATATTTTAAGTATAATTTTACTTGTAGAATGACTTAATAAGATTTGAGAGTGTGTCAGTCACTTTTATTAAAAAAAAAAAAAAAAACAAAGACATGCGAGAAAAGAAGGTTAAAAGAAAAAGTTGAGGTCAAATGTGCCAAACAAGCATGGCGAGATACTAAAGGAGATGGTTGATATATAATTAAAAAAAAGAGTGAAAAAAAAAAAGAAAAAAGAAGAAAGTGGTTCCCAAATCAATGAACCGAACATGGCGAAATAGAAAAGCAAGGTTCACTCACATATTTATCTTTTATCACGTTGAAAAAACTATACTATGTTTTATATAAAGTTTTTTTGAAAAAATATCTTATACATGATGTCAGTTAAACGTTTATATAAAGAGAAATACGCATAACACATTTAGTTTATTCTATTGTAACTTGAAATAATATGATAACTTAAGTAAAATACTAAGTAGAATATTATGAGTTTAAAGTTAGGCAAATTACACTAGCAGCACCAAATTAACATTCATTTCTGTTTGTAGTATGAAACTTTATTTTAATTAGTTAATGACGCACATCTATATCTTTCTTCAAATGGTTTTAACTAGCGGAAAAATCATGATTCCATGCAAATCTTTTAAGTATTGATTGATGGTTCTCTAATGGTTAGAAGTTGTGATTGAAGTATTGAATATTTGTATAGGTGACTTTTAATTAGAAGTTGTGATTGAAGTCATTGTAACTCATGTGACATATTGTTTTTAAAGTGATACCGCATTAAGTCAATGCCTAAAGGGGACGGACATACAAATGTAACTTTTGGTTTTCACCAAAAAGATTCTTTACAAATTTGATTCGTCTTATATATTACCTGACATGATAGCAGCTTCAAACATATGCAACACTATATGATTGTTGTTTTCTACATTTACGGACCATAATTAAGAGATTATTAAACGTTCTTGGGCCGTGCTATAGCACGGCCGTAATCGTACCTAGTATTATATATACAAAAAAACCATTATCTAATAGCAATGATGTAAAGCTCAAAAGTTACCATTATTATCACTTTGTGAGCTAATTTAATATATGCATGTTGACCAAGATTTTTATAGCTCGAAGTCGAAATCGAACCAAAACAAACCATAGGAACATCTAATGAAAATACGCATACAACCCAAATAATGCAAAGTTCAAGTAACATCGATCATGGCTCATACAACTGCAATCATACCAAAAACTTTTTGCAATAATTTTGAACAATAATATAAACAATTATCAACATGGAAGAATACGATTTGATAACAATATAAATAGCAAAAGTTTGACTAGATATTAAATCATTCATAGATATATAAGATACAATCATACAAGTAACATAATTGACATCAGATTTATGTGCATACCAATAATCATCAATCTATCAATGTTCTTTTCATTTTTATTATAAACTATTAAACTATGATTATAAAAGAATTACTCCATCCGTCCCAAATTTTCTGTCCATTTTGACTTTTTTAATCAAACTTTGACCTTAAATATTTTTGTTTGTATTATATAATACTTGATGAAAATTATATCAATGAAAAACACATTTAAAACACAATCTATTCATATATTTTGCATCAAGTATTATATAATACAAACAAAAATATTTAAGGTCAAAGTTAGATTCAAAAAGTAAAAATGGACATAAAATTTGGGACGGAGGTAGTACAACCTTAAACTTTCCCGTGTCCATGGCTTGCGTCTTCGAGATGGAAGGGGAAAAAGATTAACGAAAGGTTATTTGAAGAGGTTGAGATTAAGGTGTAGTTTGTTTTTTCAGAGATTTGTTGAGCTTTTACCTCTTAATCTGCAAACCATGTTTGCAAAAGAAGAGATACATTTAAGCTCTTCATCTGCAAGAATAAGACCGTTTGTTTTTTGTGCTATTGAAGTACTTCTTTCTTTTTTTTCTTTTTTTCTTTTTCTTTTTATTTTTTCTTTTTATTTTTTCTTTTTCACTAGTATTTTTTGTGCTGTTGACGTAACTTTTTTTTTTCCTTTTTCTTTTTCACTAGTTTTTTGTGCTATTGAGTGCAAAACAAGCAATCGCTTAAAATACGAAGTATTAAAGAAAATACATAATGGTTCAAAATATACCTATATTGACCGTTTTTTGTGCTATAAATCCTTTTGTCTAGAGGTGGCAAATGGGTCGGGTCGGGTCGGGTTTGGGTCATGGGTCAAATGGGTTACGGGTCATGGGTCAAACGGGTCATACTATAAGAATGGGTTGAATGGGTCATGGGTCAAACGGGTTGGGTTGGTTCGGGTCGGCTCGTTACATTTCCCCCTTTAATCATGCTACTAAAGTATGTTTTGTCCGTTTTTTTTACGTTTTCGTCCGTTTTTTTACATTTTCACCGGTTTTTAACGTTTTCGTCCGTTTTTGCGCGTTTTCGTCCATTTTTTTACCTTTTCGTCCGTTTTTGCGCGTTTTCCTCCATTTTGCGCGTTTTAGTCCGTTTTTTTACGTTTTCGTCAGTTTTTTTTACGTTTTCATCTGTTTTTGCGCGCTTTCGTCCGTTTTTTACGTGTTCGTCCGTTTTTTTACGTTTTGTCCGTTTTTTTTACGCTTTCATCCGTTTTTGCGCGTTTTCGCGCGTTTTCGCCCGTTTTTTTATGTTTTCATCCGTTTTGCGTGTTTTCTTCCGTTTTTACGTTTATTTACGTTTTCATCCGTTTTACGCGAAAAAATGGACGCAAACGTATAAAAACGGATGAAAACGTAAAAAAACGGACGAATACGCACAAAAACGGACAAAAACGCGCAAAAACATAAAAAAACGAACGAAAACACAAAAAAACAGACGAAAACGTAAAAAATCGGACGAAAACGCGCAAAAACGGACGAAAACGTAAAAAAAGGGACAAAAACGGATGAAAACGCGCAAAAACGGATGAAAACGTAAAAAATGGACAAAAACGTTAAAAAACGGACGAAACACGCAAAAACGGATGAAAACGTAAAAAAACGGACGAAAACGCGCAAAAACGGATGAAAACGTAAAAAAGCAGCGAAAACGTAAAACGGGCCAAACGCGCAAAAACAGATGAAAACGTAATAAAACGGATGAAAATGCGCAAAAACGGACGAAAACGTAAAAAAATGACAAAAACGTTAAAAAACGGACGAAAACGCGCAAAAACGGATGAAAACGTAAAAAACGGACAAAAACGTAAAAAAACGGACGAAAACGGACGAAACGTAAAAAAACGGGCGAAAACGTAAAAAAATGGACGAAAACGTAAAAGAACGGACGAAAACGTAAAAAGACGGACGAAACGTAAAAGAGATGTAAGATATTGAGAAAGGGATGTAGGGGTTGTGAAAGAAGAGGTAAGAAGTGAAAGATTATGTCTGAAATTTAGAAGAGGAAAGAAGTGAAAAGAAGCACTTATGTCTGCAAAAAAAGGGAAAATTGCATAAAAAGGCATCATACTTGGCACTTATTATCATTGTGTGTAGCGAACTATTTTTTTTATCATTGTGACACCAACTTTTTTAGATCGTGCTATTGCGTGCACCGGTGACTTGTTTTACCTGTTGCAGCAGGTCAAGTTAACGACCGTTAATTTTTATTGCACCGTAGTCCTTTTCGCCGTTTTAACGATGTTATTATATTATTGCTCCGTTAGTCCTTTTCGCCCGTTTTTTACACGTTTTCGTCCGTTTTGTTCGTTTTTACACGGTTTCGACCGTTTTTACACGTTTTTGTCCGTTTTTACACAGTTTCGTCTGTTTTACACGTTTTCGACCGTTTTTACACGGTTTCGTCCGTTTTTACACGTTTTCGTCCGTTTTGTTCGTTTTTACATGGTTTCGTCCGTTTTTACACGTTTTCATCCGTTTTTGCACCGTTTCGTCCGTTTTTACACGTTTTCGTTCGTTTTGCACGTTTTTACACGTTTTCGTCCGTTTCTACACGTTTTTTTCAGTTTTTGCACGGTTTCGTCCGTTTTCACACGTTTTCGTCCGTTTTTGCACGGTTTCATCTGTTTTTACACGTTTTCGTCCGTTTTTACACGTTTTTGTATGCGTTTTTCGTCCGTTTTACACGCGTTTTCCGTTTTCACAGTTTCGTCCGTTTTACACGTTTTTTAGTTTTCGCCGCGGTTTCGTCCGTTTTACGTTTTCGTTTGTTTTTTGCGACGTTTTTATAAACGTTTTCGTCCGTTTTTACGGTTTTTTAGTTTTTACACGTTTTTTTAGTTTTGCAAAAAGAACGAAAACGTGTAAAACGGACGAAAACGTGTAAAACCTAAACCGCAAAAACTAAAAAAACGATGTAAAACGGACGAAACCGCAAAACGACAAAACGCAGTAAAACGAACGAAACCGTAAAACGGACGAAAAGCGCTTAAAAAACGAAAGAACTAACGGTGCAATAATATAATAACAGATCGTTAAAACCACGAAAAGGACTAACGGTGCAATAAAAAAATTAACGGTCGTTAACTTGACCTGCTGCAACAGGTAAAACAAGTCACCGGTACACACAATAGCATGATCTAAAAAAGTTGATGTCACAATGATAAAAAAAATAGTTCGCTACACACAATGACAATAAGTGCCAAGTATGATGCCTTTTTATGCAATTTTCCCGCAAAAAAAACAAACATAAACCTCTGCCATCCTGCAGACAAAAGAAGTGAAAAGAGGAAAAAAGTGCTTATTGGGAAAAAACAAACGACACCTAAGTTTGAGTTGTTAAGTGGGAGTGAGTTATGGTTATATAAGTGTCCATACCTAGGAATAATAGGAGATTTGAACAGTGTAATATATATGTAAATGTTTAAAAGATATGGTCAAATCAAATCAAATATTTTATAAAGATAAGATTATTTGATAAAATTTAAAGATATGTAAAGGCGGGGCAGGGCGGATTTTTCGGTTCGGTTTTTCATATGCAACCAAAAACCGCCTCAAACATTCGGTTTTTCTAAAAGTCAAAACCACCTCCGTTGGTTTTTTATTTGGTTCGGTTTTTTCGGTGCTGTTTTTTCGGTTTCGATTCGGTTTTTCAATTTTTGTGCTCACCCCTAGGTTTCGACATGCGGTGTATAATAAAAAAATGCCATTAATCAAAAAGAACATACCGATGACACATAAGGACGAGCACCATTACAATATGGTTTTGTGATGAATTCAAATCCTTACCCTGAATATTAGAAGGTGTTTGTGTTTGAAAGTGACTTCACTAAACAACAGTAATGGTGAAATAGAGGCGACTAGGGTTCTTGTAGAACCTAAGACCTTGATAGATCTTTGAGCGCTCGTGGATCGTTAGTAATGTTTATGTAATCACAAACACACTAATAGAAAGTCTCTATTACTTGTATTCTAAAGCAGAAATCAAACACAAGTAATAACACAAATTACTAAGAATACTTTGATCCTCTATGGATTTTTTAATAAAACTAAAAACTTGTTTTTCAAACTCGTACATCATACATATTAATGTGTTCCTTTTATAGACAAGGAACCCTAAACCGTTTCACAAGAAACGTATATTCTTAAAACTAAAAGAGATATGCATTATCACTTCCTAATAAAACTCATGCATATCCTAACTAACTATAAAATATGCGGAATATCTATATCCGCAGAAACAAACTACACGGTTTTACTATTTCCGCAGAATCACTTCTTCAGCAGAATCCAGCACTTCAGCAGAATCCATCAGCAGTATTATTCAGCAGAATTCTTATTCAGTAGAATTCCCAACAGTTCTTGAAGAAGAGAGGAAGAGAGAAAGAGAGTAGATCTGGAAAAATAAAACATGAGGAAACGGTTTTGTGATATTATCCTTTTTTATGGAAGAATTAAATTCTCATATTGCCCCTAATTTATTTTTTCTGTCAAATTAAGTTAACTGTATTTTCAAAAGTGCCATTATGCATTGACTTGTTGCACAATATGCATTAACAAGAGTACATAAGGGGTTCTCGCAGTTCTCACACTTAACAGGGTTCTCAAAATAAAGATACACTATATATATATAAATTTATATTCATATAGTGTACACTTTGAAAGTAGGCTACAATAGGTACCAATAAGGGATTGACAAGTGTCCTTTGTATTTAAAAGAAAATGAATATTAATTTTATTGTCATTGAGGGTATTATAGTAATTTGTACTCTTCACATAATCTGAATTCTTCAAATGTATTCCATACTTTCAGCTCATGATCCTCCTAGAAATTAGTACTCATACGTTATATACACAGACCTATTCTTCATATCCCAAAACGATGGTTGTTCTCCATACACAAAACACAAATCGAATTCATAAAACACACAACAATCATATCAAAAGTTTTTCCATTATGAGTAGTACGACAACTTCATTTGAAGGTATGCAACAAAATCTTTATTTATATACTACATTGATTATTGGTTTTGATTTATTTAAATGTATGATCATGTTTAATATTGAATGTTTTTTTTATTTTTTCTTTGGATAACCGCTACTGGTAAGGTCAAACGTTAAAAATTAGGTAAAGATTGAGATTAGTTGTTGTAGTAGGAATGTATGATACAGATTCTTGTTTGGCGTATCTTAAAATAGAGATTAGGAATAGTAGATTGTTTTGCCTGATTTGATAAATAATTTTGGTGTCTTAATATAGTGTTACCGGGGAGAGTTGGTTTACATCTTGAAAGTAGAGTGTGTCGTGGAGAGTTGTTGCATACTTCATCTGTCGAATGTTTACTTGTTTGTTTAGTTTGTTGTTTGTTGCTGGTTGTTCGTGTTATGGTTTATTATTATTGTAATATTGACTGGTCATATTACCCTCTCCTAGAGGTGACAAAATGAGGGGTTTGGGTATTGGGTTTGGTTCAAAATGAGTAAATTCTAAGTGCAGTCAAGTCAGGTAGCACCGACCACAAACACTTTTTGTTTCCATATTCTTTGAGATTTCTAAGTAATATATAATGTCTGATATATGATTACAGAATCAAAATTTTAAATTTTGAATGAAGTATATTACGAGGTTTTATGCATTTGTGCACACTCTGGATGACTTTTTGCGTCCCATGTGACCATTTTCCTTTTGGTTAGGTCTTCTAGTAAGCTAATTTGTTCAACCCAAATCGACCCATTTGTAGATAATTGGGTCAAAATTTCCACCATACCCTCACCGTATCTCAAATATCCCCTAGGACAGATTGTCTTCACCTTAGTATCCTTGCACAAGTACAAGTCACTAGAGGTGGCAAAATGGTGGGTGAGCAACGGGTTAAATGTTTTCTTCTGAAACAAGTTTTCAGTATAAATCAAAAAATGGATCTAGTGGAGTTTAGATGAATTACCAAGTAAATGGAAAGTGCAGGTTTTTATTATTGTATTTGTTATTGAAATTTAAATTTCCAGTTCCCTGTGTTGTCATACTTGCCATGGCCATTAAAATGAACTACTGTATGCCAATGAGTTTCATTTAAAATATCTTTCCAGTTTGTAGCATAAACAGTTGCATATTTTTTTTGCTTTTCAAGGGTGACAAGCCTTCTGAATTTTACTGCGGGTTCTGGCTTAGTGAATGTTTTTGTAAATTTTACTGCAGGTTCTGAATTTTACGTGGTGTTTTTGTGGTTGAATATGACGTTGATGCCAGAGCAATTGGGAAAATTCCTCGTAGTTGTTGTGTTTGCAAATTTCGTGATTAATTTTGTTTTTTTAAGACTTCAATACGAGATTGTAAATAGATCTAAATAACCATATGTGTCAAATTCGTTATTATTATATGCATCAAATGATTTTCGATTGGTAATTTACTACTTCTTTTACAGCAGTTACTTTGTAAGAACTAGTAAACTACTACTAAACCTCATTTCTCTCAAGTAGTACAAGTACATGGTTATAGAAAATCTCATTATACACTTGAGTTGCTCAGAATACATGGACTAGTGGTTAATTTCATTGTCATACTGCCAATGCTGAGATTCAATAATCAGATAATTTACATTCGGGTAAACCAAATCGTTATTATTAAACTCACTCGGAACATGGTTGAGAATTGATTAAACACACGGGGAATACGAAGCTTCTAAGATGCTAAGTTATTGAGCTATTGAACACTTATTATGCTACAGAAAACCGCCATTCAATATTTTGGCATCTACGATAAAATGATTAAAAGGAATATGTTTTCCACTACCAAACTGGTTTAAATAAATTATTGTATGTCCAGCTGTTCAAGAAGACGTACTTTATAAACAACATGTGGGTCTCAGTTAATATCGACAAGCACATAGAAATATCGTATCTTTAATTCTACAACCAAAATTATCCATAATATAATTTCAAGACCAAACTTTTAAAGAGAAAACATCATACCCATAATATCATTACATTAACACATGATTCATAACAATAAAGGTTAACCCTAATCAATGTACCAATTGTCTTAATGTAAACGAAAATAACTTATAAGTAAGAAAGAACTCTGTAAGCATACACGAGCCTTGTCGGAAAATCTTAAAAACAAAGGCATCTTGAAATTTCAGTCTTCATGCATCTTAATGAAATCAAAACAATATAGCTTGGTATCAATTCATCGTCTCCTTAGCACGCCTTAGGATCTTCTTAAATGTAGCATATAATCTTCAAAAACCAACCATTAAAAACTTTATGATTCCTTACCAAATTAAATTGAATTCTGCTATGTGTTTTACAAAACCTACCAAAATGCGAGGCAATTGACCATATATTGAACGCACATCTTCAACTGGCGGCGCAAATATGTTATCAAAAATTTGCACTTCATTATCTTTCACATTCATACATATGAGATAGAAGTGCCTCCCTCTTATAATTGCAAAAAAAACCTGTCACCATGAAACCGAATTACGTAATTAACAACTGTATCAGTAACTACTAATGTATCATCCCATGAACATTGTAAGGGTCAACTGTATCAGTAGCTAATAATGCAAGTATACTTGTGATTGATTATCGATCCTATGTGTAGGCATACTAGTAACTGCGTATCAGTAGCTAATATGGTATTAAAATGCCTCATTTCCAGACTGCTGCACATATAAAGGAGTCTTTGGATATATTATAAGCCTCACATTAAAGAGTGTTTCAGATATATTATATGCTCAAACAACCTGCCTTTTCTGCTTATGTAGTTTAAAATTAAGTTTTTGTGATTCATTATTCAACTTGCCTCTCAATATCATATAACGCACCTAGTGTTTGGAATTAACTCAATGTTTCCTGTATCACGTGCTTCTATACCATATTAATACATACCGATGCTTACCATTCAATTAGTATTATACTTTGATGCTACGAGTAAATACATTAACTTATATCCCAATTGAAACATCATTTACCTTTTTCATGTTGTTTCTTTTTTGGTTTCAAAACTAGTGCTGCCAACTTACCATACGCGTCACCAGCACTATTTGCTACATTACCGACATCCATATCTTCCAGTGTTGTGTCTTGTCCACCATTCACATTTCCATCTGGTTCATCAATGATAAATTCTGCTAGCACCCAACAGTCATCACATTCATTAATACGTGACACTTACATTCATAAAAAACAATAGTTTGTTACAAAAAACAATGAAATATCACAACAAAATCATCCAAACACCCAAACAAGATTTGTTGACTGTATCACAGAACTACAATACCCCTTATTTTAGTACTGTATCTTTTTTATCATTGTATCAAACCAACTACAATATATATTATTTTTATCACTGCATCACACATATCACATTACGCCCTAATTCTTATCAGTCTATCAAACAAACTACAAAAAACCCTAAATTCATTATTGTATCACACAAATACCAAAAGCCCTAAATTGATGATTGTATCACACTCATACCACAAAAAAGCCCAAAATTTTCATCTGTATCACACACATTTTAAAAGCCATAATTATTCTACTGTATCACAGAGATATCAAAATCTCTAATTTTTACTTTGTATCACACACATAAAAAAATAATAATAATAAAAAAAAAAAAAAAAAAAAAAAAAACTAATTTTCTAATGTATCACACAAACAACAAAATTCCCAATTTACCATAAGCGTATCACACTAATACCAAAAGCCCTAATTTATTAGTTGCTATACCCGATTAAATTAGATTAATCGATAACTTCATAAGGTTCATTCTCCTGATTCCCCCTTCTTCTGTTAGACAACCGGCCACTTCGTTGGATGACATAAAAATCAACAATAGAACGCATTTAGTAAACCTATAATACATATCATACTAACAACAACACCAACAAAAAATGTGTCACTTACCATTCAACATCTCTGAAGATTAGCTAGTTTTTAGTTATTGGTTTTGAAAAAAAATCACCTATAGTTGTTAATTTATATGCAGCGTACAAACCCTAATTTTATATATAATTTGGGGATAAAATTTTGGAGAATGAATCACGGGAATAGCGTTATTTCAGGGATATTAGTTGGTTTTTGAATATGCACCAGATCATGGATACTGATGATGTTATGATCGGAAATGATAATTGAAGATGTGAATAAATGATATATAACTCTTGCTAAATTATTTAATAATGTTGATACATAGTACCCTTGTTCAGTTTAATTACAAATAAGCCACTCATCAAATATATTTGATCTTGATCTAACAAGATTGATCCGACGGTTCACAACTGTACCTATTGTTTTCCACTTTAACGCCCCCTATATATGGGAAAGTGAATATGAGGTTGTCTCACATGTAACCTTACATGCGAAACCCCTAAAACTACGTAGTTTTGACTTAATCCCTCTCTAAAATTAAAACCGCTAATGATATCAGGCTTTTAAAAATTGATTCAACTTTTTGTTCGTGACTGGTATCAACTTTTTTTATATTTGCACAAATCCTAAAACTTGAAACATTTTATATAGTACCACCTATTTTAAATTGTCATTAAGTTCTTGGATGAATTATTCATATTTAAGCAGTAAGTAGACACCTTCGTCTTCGAACATCTTTCATTGCCACTAACGAAGGGCCAAAGTAATCAAATTTAAGTAGTAAAAAACAGATAAGTGGGACTAATGCAAAATTACCCAACTATCCATAATTTTTAAGGACCTGTTGTACTCAATATGTTAGAGTAAAATAGGCAAGAAGTACTCACATATTTTATTAGCACTTGTACGTGTGTGTATTTTTCATTTGCATGATTTTATACACCATTTACCAGTTTCTTCAAATGGAGCGAAGGCTCAACTGTCCTCTAGTAGGCTTATTTGAGAGTTTCGCTAACTATACTGTTTGTGACTGTATCTGAGTTGGAGCCGGCGCAGCCTTGCGCAATTGATTATTCCTTAATTTTGGCGTGCCTTTTTTATCACATGATGAATGACAACAGTTATGAAGTGAACATCGTCAAATTTCGGCAATTTTCAGCATCTCAATTGGCTCTAGTTAGCCTTCTTTTGTGCAATATCAAAAGTCACACAAAAACTTCTTTATTAAGGTGAACCAATAATTCAACAAATGAATGTCAATAAGCACATCACCATCACTACATTATTTGTTCAAGTTGCATGACATTATATTGTAAGATGGAATAATCTTTATTGATTTGCTTGATGATTACAGACAATGATATGATCCTTATATAGAGTGTACAGCTAATGTGGACATATTTATTACAGAGTGTACAGCAGCTATTGTGGAATTTAGATATTCGGTTAACACTCTTCCGCAGTCGAAGCGGCAAGACACCGGACGCTTAGGCTGGATCGAAATTCTTCAAACAGAAGCTGTAAACAAAACAAAACATAACATAATAAAAGCATAACTTTAGTCGACTCGTAACAAAACCGTACCAACGATCGATTTTAGTCGACTGGTACCAACGGTCGGCTAAGTTTACTGGTAATCTTTTTGTACCAACGGTCAACATTAAGGACTGATACCAACGATCAACTTTATTCGACTGATAACAAAGCCGTACGAACAGTCGACTAACAAACAAACAATTTTTTTTTTAGAAGCGTCGATAAAAAAGAATATATCCAACCCCGCCACAAATTTGCTTTTGCTTTTATAATTACCACAATCTCCGAACACTTTTTCCTCCACCAAATATCCCACTATCTTCAAAATCAGATCTTGTTATTGACGAATTAATCATCTTTCATCTTCACATCATTACACCAAAATTATTACCTTTTTCTCCCTCATTCATCTCGTTTATATTATTATTATTATTATTATTATTATTATTATTATTTTAAATATAAACACCTTCACCTTCACCCTCTCTCTCTCACAGATTCGTAACACACTTTATTCATTTTAGAGTGTGAAACAAAACTAAAGCTCTCTCTCTCTCTTCTCTAATTCCGGCCACTGCCGTCGCCGGAAACTGCCGCCACCTTTGTCGGAAAATACAAATCTTACACCAAAAGATAGATCGTCATCCCATGGTTCTTTTGACATGTCGCACGCGCCCCAAAGGCCACCCACGCGCCTTAGATCTACGATCTTACCAGCTTCTTGAGGATAAGTCTTGGATGCACCTGCATCGGTTTTTGACTCGAACTGATGCTCTTCGTCTGACATGGCTGCTGATTCTAGACAGATCGAACGGAAGAGCGTGTTTGGTTGAACAAGATGAAAGAAGAGTGTTTGGGTTGAGGCGGTTGTTGTGTTGTTAGTGGCTGTTCCGGACCGCCGGCCGAAGCCGACGGTCGGAGAAGGAGGCGGCTGTTTTGGTTTTAGAGTTGGAGGATCGGTTAATTGGCTCTGAAACCATGTAAGATGGAATAATGTTTATTGATTTGCTTGATGATTACAGACAATGATATGATCCTTATATAGAGTGTACAGCTAATGTGGACATATTTATTACAGAGTGTACAGCAGCTATTGTGGACTTTAGATATTCGGTTAACATATATTGCCTGCGAATTCAAAACATGTTCTAATTCCGTTTAAATGATATCAATAAACAAAAGAAAAAAAACATAGTTCGTTGCATAAAGCATCCCTCAAACCACAAAGATAACCTTTATGATACGAGCATCCCATGCATCCCCTTTCAACATTTCAGGTGCACCCTACCAATGTGAGTTAAACATCCTCATCCTTCTTTCTCTTGTGCAGCATCATCTGCCTGTTACACACAAAAAAACAACTTTAAGCAAAACAAGAATCATCAAAACGCAATGAATTTTTCTTATTACCTTCTTTTTTGGACAGCCGCTAATGTAGTGACCCTTTTCATGACAGTAAGAACAAGTTCTCTTTTTTGGTTCTTCTAGAGGACTTTTGTTTCTGGTTGCACCTTTGGGACGACCTTTAGTAGCATTTGGCACTTGAGGATCTCGAATAGATATTTGAGGAATCATGTCCTACTTGTGAACTAACCACATTAGAATGGGGCAATGTATTTTGAGACTCCGTGGCCTTTTTCCTAATAACTTGTTCTTCAAAATACTTCACTAACATATCATTTAACTTTTTTATCTCGTAGGAGGAGTCCTTAGCTTGTTCCACTGCTTTAGAAAAGTTTGCTTGGACACACCATAATGTTAACGCACTAGGTCCAGTTTCATTATGAACATCTTCAAGTTGAATATTATTATCCACCTTATGCCTTACATCAAGTGTCCACCTAGATAAAATATAACAGTCGGGAAGGTCTTTGATATTCCTCTTCTTCAACACATATAAGACGTGCTTACATAAGATCCCATATGTCTCAAACTTAGCACACGAACATGTGACATCCATGTTATCAGATAAACGAAAGTCAACAGTTCTCCAATATTTTTTTTCAGTATTCATTTGGCCAACCTTATATTTGAACACTTCGGGACTTTTATTCAATGTCTCATGAGTTAAATTATTAGTAGCTTCGGTCCATTCTTTCTGAAAAATTTCAAGCATCTTTCTAGTATAACGTGCACCTGCTTTTGCTTCTATGGGATTAACAGAAGAAAGAACCGCTTTCGAGTTCATCGTTTTGAAGTCCTCATCTTCTTCAGCAGCTCTTCGACATTCAACAGCTTTATCGTATTGCACTACAAACTCATTCAACATGGTATTTGAATTAACAAATCCATCAAAATACGAATGAATGCTCTCGCTTCTTTGGCTAGTTGTCATGCCTGCAACAAAAAAATCTTTCAAGAAGGCTTTTGCCCAACGAAAACGTTGGTCATACAGCTCCTGTATCCATTTGCTATTTTCAATGTTGTAAGTACCACATAATACTTCCCAACATGCTTCAAATTTCTCTATTGTTTCACTCTTTATCCACTCTGTACAATTCTTGAAAGCCATTGTAACGGATTGAAAGAGACCGAATATGTTCGATCTCATGCTTCTTCATGTGCCATGAACAATAACGATGTCTGGTGTTTGGAAAAACCATCTTGATTGCATTTCCTATAGCTTTATCTTGATCAGTAATTATTGCACAAGGAGATTTGTCAAACATGCACTTTAGGAACTCTTTAAATAACCATTCAAAAGTTTCTTGTTTCTCATTCTCAAGCAATGCACCTCCAAAAATTATAGATTGACGATGATGATTCATGCCAACAAATGGAGAAAATGGCAACTTAAATTTATTAGTCATGTATGTTACATCAAACACTACAACGTCTCCGAATTTTATATAAGAATCTCTTGACCTTCCGTAGGCCCAAAAAACGTTTCTGGGAGACCCATCATCAAACAAATCCACAACAAAATAAAGGTCGCGATCTTCTATTATTTTATCTTGAAAGTGTTTGATAAGCCCATAAAACTCCTTACCTCTATATTTTTTCCGCTCTTCTCCTAGTATATCAGAACATTGTTTTGAAGTAACATCATTATCATATGGACTTTTCATGGTATTTACTACCTTCTTTATTTGGCATGGTTTCAATCCTGATTTGCTAAGTTCCGGCATAAGAGATTTGCAAGCCATTGATCGGTGAAACTTACCATGAGAACGGTGTTTCATAACTTTAGAAGGTGTTATAATTAACTCATGGTTATGTGCATCATCAAAATAATCAACAAACCATTTCTTGTCTTTATTTAGTGAAATCCGAATCCTTGCTGTACAACCGGTTCTTAAATCCCTACGGTGTTTTTTAACATCCCCACTCTTCAAATCCTTATAACCTTCTTTGTTGCATATGTATATCTTTCTATAATGCTCTTTTGTAATCTTATTTTTATAAGTCGAATAGATGCGTATACCAAATCCATGTGAAAGGGCATAACGATTATAGAATTCATATGCATCAATCATGAGTGTCAAAAACATTTCCAATTACATGTCTATCTTCGGAATTCTCAAACTCGACATCCATACCGTCACTATTACCTTCCTCGTTCTCAAAGACAGGGTCCATTTGAACATCACTTCGTATGTCATTCTCAAATTCTGATAAATTACTTGAAAGATACCCATTTTCATCAATATTATCAATTAGAGATATCTCCTCATGATGTTTCAAACGGATACTCCTCATGATGAATTTCTAAGTCCATTGTGTCATCCATGTCCTGTTAGCAATTAATAATATGACCTATCTTTCCAATTCAAGTATATCAAAGGACAAACATACATGAATATAATATAGACAAAAGTATCATAGAACTTATAGGACTTAAAATATTAGCATCACAGATGTTTATAAAATCGGTAATGATCATGCAAAAAATAGAGAGGTTAAGTATAATAACAATATGGAGGCACGTGAATAGAAAAAATTATCATGTTTGACTGCAAGAAAAAAGTAAATGTGATCACATATACTAATAATTAATGGCTTTACTCGTGAAAGGAACACTAATTTAGACACATTAAAACAACACTAATTTAGCAATATATATACTAACCTCGTGATCAACCATAGTTCGTTAAGGAGGAAGATCCAGAATGATGAAGAGGGTCTTCAAAAACCTTGGAGATCGACTAATTTTTTAGGGTTTAATTTTAGGGAGGGATTAAGTTAAAACTACGTAGTTTTAGGGGTTTCGCATGTAAGGTTACATGTGAGACAACCTCATATTCACTTTCCCATATATATATATATATATATATATATATATATATATATATATATATATATATATATATATATATATATATATATATATAGGATAAAGATCAAATAAAAGACAAATATAGTAAAAGATAAAAAGATTTTTTTCAAAAAAAGTTCTCGAAAAATTTTCAAAAAATTCCACAAGATCGGGTATGATGGTGCATGAAAAAGTTGTGAAAAACTTTTTCTAAAAGTGGATATTTTTTCCGAAAAATAATTATGAAAAAATACGTTTGCGCATTAAATCGTTTTTTTGTACATCAAAATTGGTTTTTGCAACCAACTTCTTTTGACTTTTTTCATCAAAATAACATTGCGCATCTAAATAAAACAAGTTGAAAATTTTGTGCATCAAATTTTTTTTACGCATCAAAATTCGTTTTTTGTGCATTAAAAAAAACATATCAAAACTCAAAATTATAAAAAAAGTTTTCACAAAAGTTTTATGCACCAACATACCCGATCTTGTGGAATTTTTTTGGAATTTTTGGAGATTTTTTTAAAAAAAATAAATCTTTTTATTCTTTTTACGGATATTTGTCTTTTTATTTTAACTTTACCCTATATATATATATATATATATATATATATATATATATATATATATATATATATATATATATATATATATATATATATATATATATATATATATATATATATAGGGGTGTTCTTTGTGAAGTCAATTTTTGTGAAACGCGAGAAGGATCCTACCTCCATCTAATCCCTCTTTTTTTAGATCTAATGGCTTTGATTAATTTACAATTATACTAAACATAGGTGTTTTGTAGTTACAATCCTCCTACCTAATATATATAAAAAAAACACATACTTTTCTCACAGTTGAAAGTGAAAGAAAAAACGCTTCTCTCCAATCCATCTACCTTCATAATCACCACCATTACCACCGCCATAACCTCCGTTCAAACCACCTCCATTACCACCGTTCAAACCACCGCCATAACCATCGTTCCAACCATAGCCATGACAACCATTCAAGCCACTGCCATGACCACCGCCGTTCAACATCAATTAACAGCTTAAGAAACAAAATTGAAGCTGAGATAAGTGAAGAAGACAGTATTTTCCAATCAGGTTACACATAATTTCAAGTACCTGTTATTATTATTATTTTTCGATAAAATTTAATTTTTGAATTGTGAATTATTATGCATTTCAAGTTATTATCATTGTTTTAATTGTAAATATGTCACATGTGAATGTATAGATTACGAATTAGGTCTTGATTGTTTAGGCGACTTAATTAGTTTGCGCAAAGTAGAATATTGCATTAATTAAGTTTATTAAGAGTATCTTCACACGTAGAAAGTTTAGTAAGAGCATCTTCACGAGTGAAAATATAGGAGATATTTTTCTTCGCGTGTGAAAATTTAAGAGATATTTTTCTGCGCGCGTGAAAATATAGGAGATATTTTTCTTCGCGTGTGAAAATTAAGAGATATTTTTCTGCGAGCGTGAAAATATATCAGTAAGTAGCGAAGTTTTAACCTTATTAGTGGATTTAAGTTTAGTTAGAGTATCTTCACGTGTGAAGAATATAAGTAATGAGGTTTTGAGGTTATTAGCGGATTTTTTAATTATCTAAGTTTAGTAACATTTTCTTCGCGCGTGAAGAATATCAGTAAGGAATGAAATTTCAACTTTAGTAAAACAAGAGGAATGAAGTTTTGATGTTATTAGCGGATTTTTTGATTATTTAAGTTTAGTAAGAATATATATTCGAGTGAAAAAAATCATTAAGGAATGGATTTCGGCAGGTCCAAGTCCAAGTTTCAGGAAGTTCCGGAAACTGGAGTTGGCGAAATTGGAGTTGCAGGAAGTGGTAGACTTTTGAAGAATCTGGATAAGTATATTGCGTTAGGTGCTAAGATTCCGAAAGGGTGTTTGTTGGTTGGACCGCCTGAGACTGGGAAGACGCTTTAGGCTAGAGCGGTTGCTGGTGAGGCGGATGTGCCATTTTTCTTGTGTGGCTTCTGAGTTTATGGAGTTGTTTGTGAGAGTTGGTGCCTCTAGAGTTAGGGATTTGTTTGAGAAAGCACAAGTCCAAAGCGCCATGTATTGTGTTTATTAATGAATAGATGGAGTTGGTAGGCAAAGGGGAGCGGGTTTAGGAGGTGGGAATGATGAAAGGGAACAAACGATTAATTAGTTTTTGACTGAAATGGATGATTCTTTCGGGTAATGCGGGTGTTATTGTTCTGGCTGCTACTAATAGGCTCAATGTTCTTGATTCGGCTTTGTTGAGACCAGGAAGGTTCGAAAGGCAAGTTATTGTTGATAGGCCTGATGTTGCTAGCAGAGTCAAAATCCTTCAGGTTTGATGCCGTCCAACTACTTGAATTCTTTGCTGCATAAACTTTTTTTAGGACTCTATGAACTTCTGATGTGAATATATATCCTGTTACTTGAATTGATTGACCATTGAGAACAAATTATAGATGTTTTTACTAAGGAATTACATGAAATTTATTAGCATTAATAGGATGTCTGATAATGTAGATGCTTAGGAGTTAGGACTAATCATAAACTCACAAAGAGGGATTATTTATAGGGAGTTTGGATGTGCTTTTGAATTGATTATGAATATAAGTTGAAGACAAGGACAGAGGTATTTCAGATTAAATATTTAATGTAGACTAGATGTGGCAATACAACCCATTTATATGAAAATTGTTCAGTTTGCGGGTAAAACGGTTACTAACAATGGGTAAGGGTAAAAAGTCATGTAATGTGTCCTAAATCATTTTTTTGGGAGTGACTACATGTGGACTAGCTATAGAAGCTTTGGATATGCTTCTATAGTAATTACTAATTAGAGATGTATTTTGGGAGTCTATGTTTGAACTCCAAAGACTAAAAGTTGGTTCCCTCTTTTAGTAGTAACTCATAACCAGATAAAGAGTCTCACAGAAGTTCATCTTTGTACTAAAAAGGATTTACATGCATATTTTAAATTGTTGCGGTAGAGACTGTTTACCTTTATTATTCATGTGTGGTTATAGATGGCTTTATCGATATTAAAGATGAAAAAATGAGGATGAAAACTTCAAGTTCTTTGAAATGAAACCAGATACAGAAAACACAAATAAAGAAAACACAAATACATACGAACCTTGACCTTGAATGCCGCTAATTATACATGACGATCAAAGTTATATAACATTTTCTCATGTCTGTATTTTCTGATGATTTCTTTTTCTGGGTGATTATGATTGTTGCAGTGACTACATGTGGACTAGCTATAGAAGCTTTGGATCTGCTTCTATAGTATATAACCAATGTGTTATGTAACCAGTGTGTTAGTGTTACTCAATCCTACAAGCACTTCGACTGTCAAGATGTATTGACTATCCTGTGGCCTGGTATGATCGGCACCTGTTGGGGTTTTCAAGACAGTGAACCCAACAAGCTAAGTGGTGACGATGACGGGTTAGACGAGATGTCCGCGGCCAACCATCCTCCTTCACTAGAAAATGAAACCATTGGTAACTTATGGTTGTAGCAGCTGCCATTTTCGTGGAACCATCTCTTGTGCAACCAATGGTTGCTTTTCTGATAGGATGTCTGCTACATGGCCGGAGGAAAAGCTTTTTCGGCTACTGCAAAGATCTGTAGTCGTCGCATGAGTGTTGAGCTTATAAACTGGATGAGCCCAGGTAAGTTACTTTCAACAGTATTGAATATTATAATGGTAGTCTCTTCTCTATTTTTATTTGAATTTAACCGTCATATTAGTTTATTCTAGTAGGCATTATCCATTTTACAATTTTGGAGGGTTTAATCATTTTGAATACTTTCTGGTAACTTTCGCAACTCAACCCGTTTCCATGTTTGCTAAAATTTTTGACGTTACCTGTTTGATCCATTGAAGACAAGGTATAACCAAATTCCAAATCGACCCATATGCCCATAAATTGGTCAAAGTGACCTCTTCTAGAGTTTCTCTTGCTTTGAATTTTCATTTATGTTTCTACAGGTCATTATGTTTTATGATGTCATTATCATGAAAAAACTCACCAGTTGTCCTCTTTATTATTCTGTAGGTCATAGTCGTTGTTTGCAATTTTTCGAAGTCACACAATTTAACAACTGTATGGCTTAAACAATCTGATGTAGATACCCTTTTTCATGAATTCGGACATGCTTTGCTAACGGTATGTGCAACTTGATCTTTATGTCTAAAGGTCTCCCTTGTTGTGTGTATCCTACCTAAATTATCGTTTCTGCAAATTTATAGGATTATCAACATTTTTTAGGCACCAGAGTGGCTTTTGACATGGCTGAAACTCCTTCTAACCTTTTTGAGTAAGTACCAACTAGCAAGGGGAGGTTAGTGTTCGCTTATTTAATGGGCTTATAAACGGCTTATAAACTTATCTTAAGTTTGAAAATATCATAAGCCCGCTTTTTTCGGCTTATGAGCATATCAAGTTTAGCGTATGACTTTATTTAAACCACAAGCTCAACTTGGTAAGCTCATAGGAACACAACAGTAGATGGATCAGTAGGGAAGCATATATGTCGTTCAGCTACCATGACTCAACATAAGCTAAACAGGGTAAACATGTAACCTATATCACTTACATGGTGCTTATGTTTTTTTTATCAACTCTCAGAAAGTTAAGTTTTTTTTTTTTTTTTTTTTTTTTTTTTTAATTTTATTCTTTTTTAGGAAAAAGCAACAGGGGCACATGTTAGTTTTCAAGTTCATTTGAAGATACTCACTTACAACTTATTTATGAAGAATGGACCAGATATGTCTTGTGAACTAGTTGGAGATTTGGATTTTGGCACGAGTGTAGCGGTGGGAAAGTAAAGGGGAGAACGTTTGGTACTATCAATTATATATTGCGTTTAGTAAAAGAAAAAGGTGACGTATGATCAATTATATGTTGCGTCAAGTGTTTGAATTTTATTCTTTTGTGTTGTTCTTTGTAGTTTAATAACGGATACTTATCATGCAGCGCGTATACTTGGCTTTCAGTTATCTGAGGTGTCACATACCCCGCATCAGGTTCTTGTTAGAATACATTATTATTTTAAATGCGCGTTATGTTGTGAAATATGCATAGAAAATTAAACCATTAACCAACCATTAAATTTGTAGGGTGATATTCAAAAAGACCCACACTCTTATCAATATAACCCTTACACAACCTGCTCCCCATGTAATGGTTGGTTCTAGTTCAAGAACAAATGAAGCTGAACAATGCCAGAATAATGAACCAAAAACAGCGAGAACAAGTCACGAAATTACACAAAGAAAAGGTCTATTTTTTTAATATGTAGAATTGATGCTCATTGCCGAATGTGAAAAAGAGATTACGGAGATAGGAAAGAAGTTCAATGCAATAATCCATGAATCAGAGATGAGTTTAACAGACCAACTTAAGATATTTGAAGACTACCACCAGCTTGTAAATGCCGATAAACTATTGGCTGAGTTTATTATACATCATTGTGACGACACTCTTAATCTACATGGACCAGACAAAGGTATCTACTCATCCTTTATGAATATGTAAATTATCAATGCAAAGTTTCATTGTGTATATTTCTTTTGTTTTACAGATACTAGCTCGATTGCAGCTCCTCAACTACCTGCATCTACAACTGTTAGACCAGCAAACCCATGTGCGACGAGCGTTAGACCAGCAAACCCATGTTTGACGAGCGTTAGACCAGCAAATCTGTATTCAACGAGTGTTCTTACCACTCGCTTCTCAGGTCAGAATATTGGGATGAGAGGACTATGTGCCCCGCATCTCCCTCATTGTTTGCATCAGTTCATAATCTCCCAACCGCACGTGAACCATTTCTTGAGCCATTGCCCACTCTCTACTCTTGAAACCCTGCCTCATATACAAATAGCACTGAACACTAGGGTTCATCAAGTAGATTTAAAAAATATTCCTAAGCTGCCTATGGAATTTGACAAATATTATGGCATGGGTACTCCTAGTTTTCTGTTATTGAGCCAAATCACAACAATTCTTAATTTTGATGACTCGGCTTATGCTTTCCTATACTGCAGCTTCTCCTGTATCCTGGATTTGATGACTCGGACCAATTGTCTCAGGTACTTTGTTTAATTTAGCATCATGGAAGTTTCCACATCATAGTGCATTGATTAATTCTTGTTTCATGCTTCAGATAAACAAAGAAGCTTCTCGTTGAACTTGTTGAAGGCAAAAATGAACAAAAGACAGGTAGAATAGGAGCTACATGTCTGCTTTACCCAATTATTACTGATATAACAGGAAGAAATTTGATGTTATATGCCACTTTTGTAACAAAAAGAAGGGTCATACAAAGCGGAAAAAATTTAATATTATCTGCCACTTTTTGGTTATCAAGCTCGAGGTTCTTTGCCATTCAAAGTTGATTGTGACTATGCCTATGTAAGTTCTTTTTTTCCTCTGAATTAGACATTGGTTATAATTTTATATTCTATTCTTAACCAAAGCACTGATAATGCAGGTTCTTGGACATATTTGTTACCACATTATTGCAGCTGGTCTAAATGGTTATATGGCCACCGTGAGGAACCTTAAAAGCCCTTCTAACAAGTGGCGTTATGGTGCTGCTCTAGTCACGACTCACGATAAACTTTCATCATCTTTATTTTGCGTAAGCCAGTAACAAGTTTGGTATCAATATATTTTCAATATATATGTGGATTAAACTAGTTACTTTTCACCTCTTTTGCAAATTTTAGACTATGTTGAGTTTCAACGACTATGGAAGATACGTGGCTTGTTCTAGAAAGGGTTCTAATGTCTATCTCTCGAAACATTAAAGTGATTCATATGCTAGCAAAACTAATGTGTTATTATTGCTCAATCCTACAAGCACTTTGACTCTCAAGATGTATCAATGGCTATCTCGTAGCCTGGTATGATCAACACCTTTTGGGGTTTTCAAGACAGTGAACCCATCAGGCTAAGGGGGTGTTTCTTTTTTATGTTAATAAGTCTTAATGGGGAGATAGTGGTGGGGCCACACATATAATATGTTTCTTTTTCTGCTATAAAGTACTCGTAACATGTACTTAAACATCAAATAAAACGATAAGTTTCTTCGTATCCACCTTGTCCACTTACAGAAGAACGGAATTCGATAAACGTACACACTGAAAATATAAAGGTAACAACTACTTGACACAACAATAACATTAAAAAATGCAGATGAAAAGGTGAGACCAGAGGAACAACCATCGAACAACACGAAACAAATCATGTGAGCAGCATAGTTATATCAGCTATTAGTAGGCAAAACGCATACGTCGAAAATTACAAACGATATTTTGTGTATAAAAAGAAGACAATTCAAACAATTATTTTCGTTGCACTTAGGCTGTAGACGCGTCGGAGGAGGCAGGTCAGGAAACACAACACCTGAAAACACAAATTGTAGACTTATAGATGATGCCAACAGCACAAAAGACACTGCCAAACACTAAGACATAAAGGAGCATACCATGTGAAGAAGCACCCTGTTCGACGATGCCAAAGGCCGGCTGTTGGTCTACATCAGCGCCAGGTGTCAGCACACCTGCTTATACAACAATAACAAAAGTTAGGCACGTGAATGAGTATCCATAAAGAATGGAAATTGAACTGTACAACTATAAACCACAAAATAAACAACTCAACACACCTGGCAAGCGCAGTAGGCAGCCGTCAGCATAATCCGATGGCTGTAAAACTTGCGAAGAAGAAGCTTCATGGCGATCGACAGACAAAACTCTCCTTACAGTTGAAGTAGAAGACTGGTCAGTTAAATAATCCCTTTTCCTTTTGACACTGCGTTGATACGAAGCGCCAATGACCCCACTGAGATGACCAGAATCTGAATCGTCAGCTACACTATCAACGGTCGTTACATAACTATGACGTTTACGCTGACGCACAACATCTTGCTGTAGCCCTTTTTCGAGACGCAAATGTTCGCTCATTTCAGGAAACTCACTAACCTCTCCTAGAACTGTGCATGAATCCGTGCGACCAGTGGAAACCGTTTGCCGCCTCTTTTTCAAACCCGATGAACGAAAACCAGTTTTTCTCTTACGAACGGAACACGGGTTTGTGAAACTCCGAATCACGTCATCACGTATGCATGGACGGCTAACAGACTGACCACCTAAGTCTGAGACACTTTGTTGACTACATATCTGATTCTCAGCCTCACCAACCACCAAGTCACTCAACAATTCAGATGCACCAACTTTTCTTAAAGCTTTACTCTTTGTTTTCATTTATTTTCAGAATATTTAATCACAAATATTTAGTAGAAACACCCAAATAAGCTTAACAACAAAAGATAACAAACAATATTAACAGATAGAGGATTCATGCAACATAAAAGCAAAAAAACAACCAATCAGTAACATGAAAAAAAACATAACCAACACAAAAAACCCCCAACACCCTAAATCTGAACAGCAACAACATGAAAATCACATGCAACATACATATACAGAAAAAGGAAGAGCCACCTACCAAAACCCTAGAGATCTGGCAACCGGAGCGTTATCTTTGAAACGAAGAAACCAACAGTCAAGAAAGGTGTAGAAGAAATCCAATATAGTAGCGTCATCAGTTGGGCTAACATTAACAAAACCAAAGTGGACGGACAAAAAAATGGGCCAGAATTGAGCAAACACTACAGGGCCCAAAAAAAAAGGAATATTCCGCGAAGATACCTTCGGGGTTTAGTATAGATATAGAATATGTGAAAATGACAACCACAAGTCCACAATGTCCAAGTCAGCCCAAACTGTCAAGCCAATGACCAATAAATTAATGCAGCCCACATCCAATTGTCAAGTCCAGATTTTGAAAACGCAGCCCATCCATACTTTCAGCCCAATAGCGAATGTAGTACAAGGCCCAAAGTCTACATGATAATGACAAAATGTCTCTTATTAAGCCCAAGAAAACATATTACCCAGTAACTCATGCGATTTGGTAAGTACTCAACCCTGAGAATTAGGGTATAAAACACTACACATCACACGTACCATCAAATACCACTCAATTTAGTCAAACCCTAAAAACCAGTATCCCTAATCTCTCTCAAAGATAACCGCCTCTATCACAAGATTTCTTAACAAATCGCTCCAAATAATGACCAAATCATATCAATTAAAACAATCATCGTCACACTTTAATCACTCCCGTATACTTGCATTGTCAAAGATCATTAGTATTCGGACAAAAGCCATGAATATCATTCAAAAACAGAATCCGATTAAGCCACAGGGATGGCTTGAACCTTATCATCAAGAGCACGGAAAAATAAGGTAGGTTTAATTAGTTCCATCATGTTTTGAGATTAAACGAACCAAATAAATGATTTAACATAATTGTTTATCTCATTTCTTTAATTCGTATATAATCACCAATTTTGATCAATGAAGAGATTTGAACATCTCATGTGTGTTGCCTTTGATGTCCCTTTAAAACATAAGAAGCAAATCTGAGATCTTTAATCTTATATTTTCAGTTTTAAAAAATTTCTTGATGATTTCAATCAATGTTTTGTTGTTCGAACGAAGAACCGTTGGTGACATAGATGTTATCAAACTCTTATTATGTGTCGAAAATTAAGTGAAGTTGGACATGGTATAGTTTTCTTGGTTTTGATTAGACTTGAGTAGATCTGAGATTTTCCTTTCTTGTATGATATTGTAATGGTTGATATGTTATTTTGAATTGGTAATCTTTGAGTCTTTGAGTCTTGATCTATGACGATTTGAATATCGAGGGGTTCTTAGGGACTGAGTTGAGATCATGATGATCTTAACAATACCTTGATGAAATATGAGATTATAGATACTTGGTCTAGTCGTGATAGAAGTAGATTTTTGAGATCCTTTTCTTTTGATTATGGTTGAAACTGAAATGGGATATATGATAGATGATTGATGATGAATCGGAGATATGTGTTGAATTTCCAGTTCAAGAATTAGTTAATCAGAGGTTGATATTGAGACTTGAGTGTTTAGGTTTGGTTAATGTAGTCAACAAAACGCTTCATGTCTGAAGATTTGCCAAACCTCATGAAAATTATATCAAACTGATTCTGGTAAAAAAAAACTGACAAATCGCATCAATTATCCATTCAAAACTCATCAGGTACCAAAACGCAGATAACTTTGACTGGTAATTGACAAATCGCAGTTGACTCAAAAGTCAAACCGCATACTAGACGAATTTGGACAAAACGCATCATATAACATGAATCTGGACAAACCGCTTTAGATGCAATGAATCTGGACAAATCGCTTCAGATTCAATGAATCTAGACAAATCGCTTCAGATTCAACGAATCTGGACAAATCGCTTCATAGAGCATGACAAACCTGGACAAATCGCTTCAGATTCAATGAATCTGGACAAATCATTCCAGATTTAATGAATATGGACAAATCTCTTCAGATTCAACGAATCTGGACAAATCGCTTCATAGAGCATGACAAACCTGGACAAATCGCTTCAGATTCAATGAATCTGGACAAATCGCTTCTGATTCAATGAATCTGGACAAATCGCTTCATAGAGCATGACAAAACTCTTCCATGAATATGACCACAAACCGCATCTAAGAACATAACAATATCACTTAAATCACGTCATAAATCACCACATAACATCACATATACACCAACAAAACAACTAACACTTTGTTTTCACAAACCATACGAATCAAACAACAACAAACCGCAACCAAACATAACAAACCGCATAGATATCGAGTACAAACCGCATCAAAAAAACACTCAAAACCCGTATGAATCATCAAAAACAACACAACCTAGGCTCTGATGCCATTTGTAGGATCGTATATTTTATGTTGTTTAGATGATTTGGGTGGTCTAGGATTATGATTAAACAAGTATGCCATTGTTTTAGAGAGATGAAGAGAGGAGAGGGTGATTCTAGAGAGATAAACAAAAAGAGAAGGTTAGATTATAAAAGAAGCACCACCCTTCCCTTAGTGGGAAGGGTATTTATAGTTACAAGCTAAACGCCCTCCTATCGGGCTATGGATCAGGCATATAGTGGGTTAAGACCCGTCCTTCCTCCACGGTGTTACACTAAGCTAATATCTAAGCTAATAACTAATTAATAAAACAGTAAATAACGATATGTCTACGAGCTAACTTATGCTAGATAATAGTTGGGGTGACCGACACTTCACAATGGAATTTTCAATTCCTAACATTATTATTATTATTATTATTATTATTATTATTACTCCCTCCGTCCCTAAATAAGTGTCCAGTTTGACTTTTCAAAGTCAAACTGGTTCAACTTTGACCGTACATATTTTTTTTGTGTTATATAATACTTGATGAAAAAATATACCAATGAAAAATACACTTAAAACCCAATGAATTCATATATTTTGCATCAAGTATTATATAACACTCGCAAAAATAGATAAGGTCAAAGTTGATCCAGTTTGACTCTGAAAAGTCAAACTTGACACTTACTTAGGGACGGAGGGAGTATTATTATTATTATTATTATTATTATTATTATTATTATTATTATTATTATTATTATTATTATTATTATTATTATTATTATAAAAACAACACTTTTATTAAAAACTCATAGGATTACGAAATATTAGTGGGAAGCCGCGAAACCAACTGGGCCCCCACACCTCTAGCAATGGCAAAACCAATCCTATTAAAAATATGAACTGCTGCACGCGCTTCAATGTCCTGAGTCATAGAGAATTGTCGAATACGCTTCAGTAAGGGAACTGCATCTTTCTCAAGTTCTCCAAAAGAAGAAAAAGAAAAGAGGAGAAACCCATATCCAATATTCGCACATTTCGCATCGTACTTGACACGTTTACGGTGCGCAGCATCAATGATCGCACGCCCTGGCATTAAATCAGTCATCCCAGATTGCGTCAAGGGCGACGATCCTATAAGATCAACACACACATCACGCCCACTATCCAAACACCCCAAACAATGTTGAGAGAAGTTTTTTGGGTTTAGGGTGTTTGGATGAGGTGTTTTGAAGAAAACAAAATGGAATTTGATGGTGTTTGGATTATATGTGTTTTATATGTTTGTTTAGAAATGTATAATGTCTAACGTTTATTGACAAAGGAATGTATATGTCCTAACGTTTCTGACAGGGATGTACGGTGTGAAAATAGGTAAACCACGCTGATGTATTTTGGAGTTTACCCCAAAATTTATGACACCCCTATGTTATGAAATCCACCATTTTCTTCGGAAAAAATTCTCATTAGCCCAAAAGTGAAACCATTGTTCACGTTCTAACAAAAAAAATCAAATTCGCGAAATAGATAGGTACGACTGATCGATTGTGCGACTCCACTAACATTTTAACATGTGTCTTATTTTTAATTAATAAAATATAAGTGGTTGGTAAGTTGTATAAGCTACTCTAAATTGATTTGACTTTACATTTTTTATTAAAACAAAAAAAAATCAATAATTATCTATAGTTTTTTTTAAAAGACAAAATTTGATCGCACGAAAGCAGAATAATCGTCACTTGCACATAAAAAACAACACACCAACCGGTGATACTGTTTAAATTAAAAAAGGGACACATGTCAAAATATTAATGAATTCGCACAATTGATGAGTCGCACTAATCTATTTTAGAAATTGGCTTTATTTTGCTAGAAAGTGGACCATGATTTCACTCTTATGCTATTTTGAGAATATACTCTTTCTTTTAAACACCCACATGACTAACATTTTCAAAACAAAAAGTAAGAGTCCATTTGGTATGTAGGTACCATTGGATTTGGATTTGATTTGAAAGAAATGAGGAGAGAGAAAATCAATGGTGATTTTAAAAATATATTTATTTAATAAGTAATTTGAGTAAAAGCATATTTTGTTGAAATAAAATACGAAAAATAGGAGAAACAATGGAGTAACATGTGGTTGAGGAGTTAAGTGAAATAAATAATTTGGATTTAGATTATTGGTTTGAAACGCTTAATGACGGTCAATAAAAAAATGTCAAATAATTAAATTTTGTTTAAAATTAATCTAACCTCTCCAAAACTCATGAACCAAACGAGCCTTTAATAATGTCTCGCCTTTTCTCTTTCATTTCAGAAGCTTCTTTTCTCTTTTCATGACTTCATTTAAGGTTTTCTTCATGCTCCATCTCCCTCATTCCAACAACCTTCTTTACATAATATTTCAAAAACCAATATTAACTTTCAATTCATAAAGTATCTAAAAGAACCATTAACTTTTAACTTATGAAGTGTATCAATGTAAGTCTAGACAACTCATCTTTTAGGCACTACAAATGTTTGGGGTGGGGGCAGCTGGCCACCCTGCCCCTAGGTGCTCCGCCACTACTTAAGAAAGAAAAATAAAATACTATCATACATATGAGTATATACATCTACGTTTATTTACATTTTCAGTAGGGTAAATTGCAAAAATCATCTTTATGGTTTGGCCAAATTGCAGGTTTTGTACTTAACCTTTCGAAAGTGCAGGCACCGTGCATGTGGAGAACTTTGGGTTGGTTGTAGTTTTTGAGGAGGGCATATTACTCATTTTACTTTGGACATGGACGAAAAATGCTAACTCAAAATTCCTCACATGGACATTGCTTGCATTTTTGAATGTTAGGGATGAAACCTGCAACTTGGCCAAACCCCAAGAACGACTTTTGCATCTTACTTTTTACAATATTTACATTTTTAGAAGCCAATGACGGTATTGAAATCAATAACAAATAATTTACTTAGCATAATTATGTGAAAGTGCAAATTAAAAACAATAAAAAATTACATGTTTCGTCCTTTTGGTGTAATCAAAATCATACTCGCCGTCTCTATTCGATTTTAATTACATCAATAATCCTCATTTTTCAAATTATTTGCATTGATAGTCCTTATTTTGGAAAATATGGATTATCCGTGTAATAACGATTGATACTTGATAATATCAAATTATCCTGAATATTAAGTGTCAATTTCCCCCGATAATGCTTGTAATTTATATCATTTATATGGATTTACGCTTGTTTTCAATTATATTTCACTTTCAGGTAAATACTAGCTTTGAAGCTAAAGGGACGCGGATTTGGAGAGATTATTGAAGATTTATCATAGTGTGCTCTTTGAAGAAGTTACGGCGTAACTCCTCTCTCACATTACACCGTAACTAAAGCGTGGCTCAGAAAACCAACTTATCAGAAGATTATGGCGTAACTCTCCCAAAGATTACGACGTAACCATATTAGGTCAAATGAGGTTCTGCGCCGCTGGAAATTACGCCGAAACTCATACATCAACTACGGCGTAACTCCTTCCTGAGGTTACGCCATAACCAGCATTATTAGTGCAATTTACGAAGAATTATATGTTACGATGTAACTCTTTTAATAGTTACGCCGTATCCAGATCTGGCCTATAAATACCCCACGATTTACAGCATTTCAAAGCATCCCATTTCACACACAACAATCAGAGAACGTGAGAAGAAGTCGAAGGCAGATCTAGAGGAGCATTCGAAGCTATATCTTAGGGAGAAATCACTTCCCTACGATAAGCATTAGCTTTTTATCTTTTCTTTACTTTTGATTCATGCATTTCGTAACAGTAAACATTGAATTGATTTGTATGGTTAATATGAGCGGCTAAGCACCTCTTGGTGCTGGCCTAGTCATGATTCCTTAATTGTTTTGTTTGCATTTATATTGCTTACGTATATATATTTCTAAGTGTATGCATGCATAGTTTATTGGTAGCTACCCTTGTTTCGGTAGTTTTGAATGGCGGTAGAGGCTAGTTGCTTAGGAGATATGACCAACTGACCCTAAGTGAGTAGACTGAGACGGGAAGGGTAAGATATGACCAACTGACGACCCTTTCTACTTGTGCGATTTGGCCAACTGATCACCTACTGTTTGGATGAACTTAAGAATTAGGGGGTGAGTGTTTAAGTTGCTAGCGCCCGGGCACTCACTATTTCTAAATCTAGCATGTAGCGGAACTTAATGACTTGGCTTAGGGGACCAAGAACAACTGGACTTATGAGGGGACACCTGACTTCTCCAGTGGTGGCCCTTTACTGATAGGTTAGGACGAACTGACCAAATGTTGTACTCTCGACTTTGACCCCATCTGAAGTGATTGGAAGTAATTAGACGTAAACATTACTAGTTAGGATGAGTAACTAGGTTAGCACCACTCTCCTCTATTGATCACATCCTTTGCTTTTATTTGCTTTAGTAGTTAATTAGTTAATTCAATATCAAATCCCTATTAAAATCAGTGACACTTAAAGTTAGTATAAATCCCCACACATAGCTCTTGGGACGACCTCGGTTTTACCGAATACTACACTACACACGACCGGGTACACTGCCCGTTAGTGCATTAGGGTAGACCATAGGTATAACGAGACTTATAAATATTAAAACCTGGACAGTAAAACCTGCATCAATTTTTTGGCGTCGCTGCCGGGGAGTTATATTTGGATTGGTATTAAGTCTTTCATTTTTATTTTGTTTTAAAAATTTCTTAAATTCTCACGATCTCATTTCAAGTTTTCAGGTACCATGGAAGTTGTTAGCATTGATGACCTCACTCTTGAGGAATATTTTGTGTTGAAAAGAGAAGAACATGGGCCGGGGCTCGTAAGACCGTCAATTGGAGCTGATGTCCGTTTCGAAATTAAAGACCAATTTATGAGGGAGCTTCGTGCTAACCCTTTTTCAGGAAACATGGACAAAGATGCGTATGAGCACGTTGAGAATGTCTTGTACATCGCAAGCCTTTTCAACATTCCAGTTGTGTCTCATGACGCTGTTAAGCTAAGGGTGTTCCCCATGACTCTTACTGGGGCTGCAAGAAGATGGATCGAAAGATTGCCCGCCGGGGCAGTTAATACTTGGGCTCTTCTAAAGAAGCACTTCATCTAGAGGTATTGTCCTCTGTCGAAGATTTCTAAACAGCTCTTGGAGATCCATAATTTCAAGCAAGAAGACGATGAAACACTGTATCAATCCTGGGACAGATACAACGATCTCCTTTAAAAAATGTCCTACGCATGATCTGAACAACCAGCAAAAAATCAACATCTTCTACAAAGGAGTCAACATAACTACAAGACATATGTTGGACTATCAAGGACCGATCCTGAACATGACGCCTACTCTAGCGATTGAAGCTATCCAAAAAATGGTTGATCACTCCCCAAAATGCACGATGGAGGAAGCAAAAGAAACCAAGGCGGGAGTTTTGACGAAATTTCAGCCATCACTAACAAAATTGAAAATATAAGTCGAGATATGTTAAAAATCAGAGAAACCATTCATGCCATCCAAGTAGGTTGCGAAAGCTGCGGGGGAGGACATCTCACCAAGAATTGTCCTCACATTAACGAAGAAAACATAATCGAAGAAGCAAAATATGGAGAGGCCCAATCTTGAAGAGACCATAAACAAATTCCTGGAAACATCAGCCCAAAGACAAAAGGAACAAGATGTATGGCTAAAAGAATTCCAGTAAAACACTGATAGAAGTCTTTCCAACCACGACACAACCCTAAAGAACCTTGAAACAATGGTGGAAAAGCTTAGTGAGAAGGTAAGGATGAATAATGCTAAACCGGAAGGGACAAAACCCACAATGGAATGTAAGGTCATCTTCTCTGATGGAGACTCAAAGTTACAAGCCAATTCTCCTTCTGGAAGTTCGGATTCGAGTGGAAATTCCGGCTACAGCGAGAAGTTACGCCGTAAAACCTCTTATGAGTTACGGCGTAACTATGTTTTTGATAGCGATCGTGGCATTGTGAAGAACACTGAGGAAGACACAGAGGAGTTACGGCGTAACCCAACATCACAGTTACGGCGTAACTAGGACACATGGGCAGACAAGTTGCTCGAGGTAGACGAATCAGGAACACAAGTTGTTAATGGATGGTCCGACGATATTAATTTATGCCCTCTATCCCCATCTAAAAGAAAATATCACTGGTGCAAGAAGATACCCGTAGCTAAGGGGGACTGGTATGATCTATGGGCCTCGTGCGACCCTCGAAATGAAATATGCGACGGAGGAGCAGATAAGGATAGGGTCAAAAATAAAAAATTCATGTGGGCTGCGTATAGTGATGAAGAAAGGTTGGAAAAGCTCTCATTCGAGGAAGAGGAGCCACCTATCACTCACTATTGTACTCCAATTATCATAACTGATGATGAGTCTACACGAGCATGGCCTACGTGCGACCCTTTTCACGAATATTGCAATGGAGGTGGTAACCTGAAAAATGAGGAATGGACATGTCCTCATGAGCTTGAAAGACATAATATCAAGTTCGAAGATTTGTCATTTGATGATTGGTATGCGATACAATTCAGGAATGCTAAAATTAACCCGAATCTTCTAAAAAGGCTAAAGATTGACTGACCATTGTCTGAAGAAAGAATTGATTGATAATAACGTCTACTGCATGGAAAACCCTTTAAGCAACAATGATGACAAAGAAGCCCGGAGTCATTGGTGTGAAAAGATAAAAACTCATGGGGAAGTTTTTTGGGCATCATGCAACCCTTATGAAGAGAAATGTAATGGGGGAAGCAGCCTAATGAGGGTTGGGGAGGATGAGTTCTTTTGGACCTCAACCAACGATGCGGAAAGGACAAAATTGGCTTGGGTTGACAACTTGGGATTTGACAGTTGGGTCAAAATCAAGTATGGAAAAGTAGATGCATTGACGAAGGAAAAGATATGCGAAGAATATATGAGTAAAGAAAATCCGGACGACGAGGTTCATAACAACTTGAGTGACATAAAAATTAAGGATACTAAAGAGTCGGCGGGGATTGAAAAAGAGGAATGCAAACGTATACTAGTAGAAGACTTGCTTGACGAAGAATGGTATAATGGGACCGAGTCCGACGACTATGACATAGAAGGGATTTTAGATTACCTTGAGTTGCAAGGGGAAGAGGAATTTACTGACCCTGATAATGAAGCATATGAGCAAAGGAGGTACAAACTCCTTGGGATTCCAATAAAGAGGTCGTCACCAATTATAGCCAAAAAATATGAGTTCACTAGATACCATTTGGGGCTAGAAGAAAAGTTTTGCGAAATTCGGAAGATTGAAACCAAAGAGTACCTCCACACTGCTACCAATGTCTCCTAGTCAGACACAACTTGATAAAAGACATGGAGGAAGTTGGCCAAGTCCAAAGGCTACCATAAATCCCTGAGGCTTTGAGTCTAACATAAATACTCGTAAATAAAGAAAAGTGCTCTTTTAGGAAACAACCCGAATTATCCCTTTTTATTTGTTTTATTTCCTTTCTGTTGGGTTTTGTGTTTTTAACCATTTTTGTAGGAAATGAAGAAAAGTTGATGTTGCAACATGCTGATCCACCCAGAGTTACGGCATAACTCATTCTCATGGTTATGCCGTAACATGCCCATTGCAGCAGAACTTCTGATGCATTACCAATTACGGCGTAATCCCATCTCAGTGGTTACGCCTTAGCTACACTTTTGCAGCGTATGCCAGGTTTTGCCTAGTTACGGCATAACTCCTTATGGAGTTACGACGTAACAATCCTCTGCATCACTTCTTTCAGTTTAAACACAATAACCTTGTATTAGTCTTTTAAATGAACTTTGTGGGTGTGTTACCTGTAAGCCCTCACGAGACTACACTCGTCCACTTGGAACACCAAGTGGTTTAAAAGGCTTGTTGGATATGCTAAATGCAACCGTGATTACTACGAAAATGAGTTAGGTTTATTTTTCATTTTTCATTTTTTCTTTTTAGAATTATGCTTTTCGGTAGTGTGATTTCAGGGATTGAAGTTTGCTCTTAGATGCTTATACGAAGGCACGACTCGTTTTCGTGGACCTTCTTTCTTTTTGGAGCAAATTTCAGGGAAGTTCTCGCTCTAATTCTACTTTTCTCTTCACCTTTATTTAATGCTTAGTACAAAAGGGACTTTGTACAACTCTAGTGGGGGGACGGGAGTAGAATTGTCTCTTGAACTTTATTTTGCCCTCGTTTTTCTAGTTTATTTTGAAAAATTATGCCATTTTTAAAATTTTGACATGTTTCTCTTAACCTAACTAGATTAGACCTTAGCCGAGCACATATAACCCTTGATATTATATGGTGAGATTAGGCTTATCCATTTCCAAAATTTTACCCCAAATCCACCAAATTATGAGTGTGTCGGTAGCTTGTAAACTTTAGAACTTGGCCTTTACATCATTTCGAGACCATAGACGAGATATGTTGAGTTAGCTCGATGTATTTGATCTTTTCAGTTTAAGAAGGCAGTATTATAGGATTATCACCCAAATAGCCTACCATTGTGTGTCTATCGATTAGTCACCTCGACTTTTCGACCCTCATGTGAAACCCTTTCGTTGGACTCACCTTTAGTGCAATATTCCCCTAGATACACCCATCTGAGCCATTCCTTTCATTTTGTTAACCCAATATATTGTTTCGTTACACCCATACACCTTAGCCTACCCTGTAGATTTATTTGTGATTGGGAAGTCATCATTTACCTAAGTTCAAGGTTCAAGTGGAAAGGTTTGGGAATCACACTTTCGTCGATGACATATTCTTAAAGATCATTGAAGACCCCCCGAATTCCCATTGTTCATCTCAAGTGGGGGGATATTATGTTTAGTTGTTATGTCTATGTTACAAAAAAATGTGATTCGAAAGAAAAAAGTTATGTTATTCAGTTCATTGTAAAGTGCAATGTTATAAGCACTATGTTATGAGCTTAATATAGATTTAGTATCAAGGAGGCCACCTCGGTCACATTTGAAGATTAGAGTTGGTAATTGCGCCAACAGTTGGAGAAAAAGGTAGTGTGCCCATCATGACGTCCTCTAATGACACATCTACCTAGTATATCATGATCCGGTTTCTTGACTTCGAAGCTTGAACTTTGGACGGACGGTAAGTGGTGATGACTTGGTTATAGATTTAGACTATCTGCTTGATTTATATTTTACACCATTTTTATATCCCATGTCTTAACCTACCCTTTGGTCATGAAGCGTGTCTAGGTGATGCAGCGAGCAATCTTTTGTGTCTTGGCCATGGATTTGGTCATGTACCATTGGTTTTGTCCACTTCGACGTGACATGTTAGTAATGACGAGTCACCCTTAACCTTTGTCGTGTCTACCCATATTTCCATCGAGAATTGTTTAGCCCTTATCTCTAGTGGTGGAGATTTGTGTAACCGCTAAGCTTATGATAGAATACATGCTATGACTGTGCGATTAAGTGATCACCCCGAAATTGAAACCTAAAATAGTTGAGAGATTTGAGTGTTTCGTTCCCATTTCGTGAGGTGTTCGGCTTTGTTTTATTCTAGCATAAGGGATTTCTAAACTTATATTTTCCAGGTAATGGGAGATATCTTTTTAGGAATCTACCTAGAAGGCAAGTAGAGGTCAAGTGGGGGGATATTTGATAACATCAAATTATCTTGAATATGAAGTGTCAATTTCCCCCAATAATGCTTGTAATTTATATCATTTATATGAATTTACGCTTGTTTTCCATTATATTTCAATTTCAGGTAAATTACGAGCATTGGAGCTAAAGGGACGCGGATTTGGAGAGATTATTGAAGATTTATCATAGTGTGCTCACTTTGAAGAAGTTACGGCGTAACTCCTCTCTCATATTACGCGGTAACTAAAGCGTGGCTCAGAAAACCAACTTATCAGAAGATTACGGCGTAACTCTCCCAAAGATTACAACGTAACCATATTAGGTCAAATGAGGTTCTGCGCCGCTGATAATTACGCCGTAACTCATGCATCAACTACAGCGTAGCCAAGATTTATTGAAGATACGGCGTAACTCCTTCCTGAGGTTACGCCGTAAATAGCATTATTAGTGCAATTTACGAAGAATTATATGTTACGACGTAACTCTTTTAATAGTTACACCGTAACCAAATATGGCCTATAAATACCCCACAATTTCCAGCATTTGAAAGCTTCCCATTTCACACACAACAATCAGAGAACGTGAGAAGAAGTTGAAGGAAGATCTAGAGGAGCATTCGGAGCTATCTCCAAGGCAGAAATCACTCCTCTACGATAAGCATTAGCTTTTTATTTTTTCTTTAATTTCGATAAATGTATTTCGTAAGAGTAAACATTGAATTGATTTGTATGGTTAATATGAGCGGCTAAGCACCTCTTGGTGCTGGCCTAGTTATGATTCCTTAATTGTTTTGTTTGCGTTTACATTGCTTCCGTATAATTATTTCTAAGTGTATGCATGCATAGTTTATTGGTAGCTACCCTTGTTTCAGTAGTTTTGAATGGCGGTAGAGGCTAGTTGCTTAGGAGATATGACCAACTGACCCTAAGTAAGTAGACTGATACGGGAAGGGTAAGATATGACCAACTGACGACCCTTTCTACTTGTGCGATTTAACCAACTGATCACCTACCGTTTGGATGAACTTAAGAATTAGAGGGTGAGTGTTTAAGTTGCTAGCGCCCGGGCACTCACTATTATGAATCTAGCATGTAGCGGAACTTAATGACTTGGCTTAGGGGACCAAGAACAACTTCACATATGAGGGGACACCTGACTTCTCCAGTGGTGGCCCTTTGCTGATAGGTTAGGACGAACTGACCAAATGTTGTCCTCTGGACTTTGACCCCATCTGAAGTAATTGGAAGTAATTAGACGTAAACATTACTAGTTAGGATGAGTAACTAGGTTAGCACCACTCTCCTCTATTGATCACATCCTTTGCTTTAGTAGTTAATTAGTTAATTCAATATCAAATCCATATTAAATTCAGTGACACTTAGACTTAGTATAAATCCACACACATAGCTCTTGGGATGACCTCGGTTTTACCGAATACTACACTACACACGACCGGGTAGACTGCCCGTTAGTGCATTAGGGTAGACCATAGGTATAACGAGACTTATAAATATTAAAACCTGGTTAGTAAAACCTGCATCAATACTGCTCGTGTAATAAAAAACAATAGATTATTAAACAGATGTTACATATTTTTTAAAATAGGGACCATCGATGCAACTAGTTTGAAAATTAGGTATCACTGGTGTAATTAAAATCAACAAGAGACGATGAGTGTCATTTTGTATAATACAAATGGACGAAACTCTTGGGTGTTAGCCATGTTATGACTTTTACATTTATGTTATTCTGTTAATGAAGATTTAATGTATTATTTTAGATAATTTATGCGTTTATCGATCAAATAGTATACTTGTTTATTTGTTTATCATTCTATGTCTATTATCTAGATTATCATAGTGTAACTCTTTAGCTATGTAGTTAGTCTGTATCACTATGGTCTGTAATCATGACCTGGCTTCATTAGTGCCCTTCCTTAGGACTCGTGAATTAGGCCCTCGAGGTTAGACAGAAAATGAATAAAACACGTAAGTTAGTATAAGTGCTCTTAAATAAAGTGAACGCTTGAGAAGAGTATGTATCACCATGACCAATGGGATACCATAGATAAGTCGAATAGATTAGTTGACACATCTTATTGCATGAATGTATTAGACCGATAATTACTTCAAGGATATAGGTTGCCTTCATAGAACTAGGTATCCGTGGCCATCTGGCCTAGTTTAATTTATATAGGAATGTGTCGTCGGCATGTGCCTGATGTCACCATCATGATTCATTAAATCATTGCACCAATAAATAGATAATTGAAAATGTAGTAGGATTAACATGGCTAGTACTTTCCTCTCAACTTGACCATAACCGTAGCTTAATTAGTAGTAGTTTAATTTAATTTGTTTTATTGTTTTACTAGTTAAATTAACCTCAATACAAAACCTCCTTTAAAATCCGTAGAAACTCACTAGGTTAGTTACAAAGTTCATCTACTCCTTGCGATTGACCCGTACTTACCAAACTAGCTAGGATTGACCGGGTACACTACCCGTTATTGTTAGGCTAATAGGAAGTCGGAAAATATCAATTTAAAACTAGACTTAAAATAACACATCAATATCTCAAAAATCGTTAATTGTTAGGCGAAACAAATAACACAATTAAGAGAAGCGTTTATTTATCTTTCAATAGAGAGGCACTATCATATACTTAAGGTTCTTGAGATATCTAAAGTTTTAACAAATCGAAAAAAAATTGAAACCCCAAGTTTTTTATTCAAATATGTCCTTGTTGATGCATGCCCTTCACCGTGTACTTTATCCGCTTTAGATCAGTCAGAAATATTCATTTATGGACTAATATTATTCTGCATACTAAAGATAAATATCAGCCACTCTTTCTATTGAAAGAAAAAAAGGAGGGATAAATTGTTAATCTACATAAAGTACACCATCGTGACGCGTATTAACTATATTTCAATAGAGGGGCACTATGTTGAGTCTAAATTTGACCAAATTATCCCCTCACCAAGTAATTGACACATAAAATCAGCCTAAGTCGCTAGTAGATAAAATTAGAAAACTAATCCACTCTCTTATTAAGTCAAAATGCAAAAATGAGCAAAGTTTACTCTCTAACAAGGATCAGCACATCTGATCACAATCAGCTATCAAAAGACTCACAAAGGTATACACCTCAAGGAGCAACCTCGGAAGAGTTAAAGTCAAGACCACTTGATATAATCAACCACTGTTGAAAAGAACAGCGGGTCTGATCAAAAGAACTCACTGAGTTTCTTCACATATCAGAGTATAAACAACTCGGATATGTTTCATACTTCTTGGGAAAACAGTCAAGCTTCAAAGAAGACGAAGTCCAAACTGAACAAAAACACTTTGTTTCATACTTCTATCATTCGTTTAAGTTGTAGGGGATACTTTGGGTTATCCCGTTTTAGTTGTAGGGGATACTTTGGGTTATCCCGTTTTTCTTATCTTGTGTTGGTGATTTGTGCTATGGTCACAAATCCACACATTATTATTATGTTCTTGGTGCTTTAGGTCACGAGACTTTGTGTTGGTGATTTGTGCTAAGGTCACAAATCCACACATTATTATGTTAATGTTTTTTTTTTCTTTTCTTCTCTAGGTTTTCTACTTCAGTCCGAGCTTTCGTGATTTCACCGCTCGGACTGCGGGGAAGTGTTAGCCTGTATTAGTTGTAATGGGCCCAAGACCGATTCTAGAATATTCTGTGTATTCTTTATATATCGGTACAATGTAATGGTCAGAATCAATCAATAAAATATATCCTTTCCCCTCTTACACAAATAACCAGAGTCTAAGAGAACTGACAAATGTCTCTAAAGACTCTAAAATTCTTATCAACCTAAACCATCTTGAAGATCTATGCAGCCGGACTAGTTAAACACTAAACAGATGATCAGAGATACTTAGCAATTAAAAGTTATTTTCTAAATATGAAGTAGGAATTGGTTGTATTTCTCATATACACTTAAGCGGGATTAATTCAAGATAAGCAAAGCGGGAAAATCCTTGGGAAGATAAGATCTCATTGATAGCAAGGAAAGAAACTTTCATATATGAAGCAGGTTTTACTGACCAGGCTTTAATATTTATAAGTGTCTCGTTTACTTATGGTCCACCCTATGCACTAACGGGCAGTATACCCAATCGTGTGTAGTATAGTAATCGGTAAAACCGAGGTCGTCCCAAGGGCTAAGTGAGCGGATTCTAATTAAGTCTAGGTGTCACTTGTTTTAATTGTCGAAATGATTAATTAACTAATAAAACATGAAATGAAAGAAAGCAAATAAAGGTAGAGTTGTGATCAATAAGGGTAAAGTGTGCTAACCTAGTTATTCATCCTATCATATTATGTTCACATCTAACGAATTCCAATTGATTCAAGTGGGGTTTTAAGTCGCTAGGATCAGCATTTGGTTAGTTCGTCCTAACCTATCAGCGAAGGCTTCCACCGGAGATCAAGCTACTACCCTTGAAAGTCAGTTGTTTTTAGTCCCCTAAGCCAAGTCATTAAGCTCCGCTACATGCAAGATTCATAACAATGAGTGCCCGGGCGCTAGCATCTTAGACACTCATCCCTAACTTTTTAAGTTCATCCAAACGGCAGGTGATCATTTGGTTAGTTCTCACAAGCGACGTAGGGTCGTCAGTTGGTCAATTCTTACCCTTCCCACTCAGTCTACCTACTTAGGGTCAGTTGGTCAATTCGCCTAAGCAACTAGACACTACCGCCATTCAAAACTACCGAAACAAGGGTAGCTACCAACGAACTACGCATGCATACACTAGAAAAAATTATACCGAAGCAATGTAAACATAAACAAAACAATTAAGGAATCATAACTAGGCAAGCACCAAAGGTGCTTAGCCGATCATATTAAAAGAAACAATCAATCCAATGTTTAACATAATGAAATACATGAATCGAAAGTAAAAGAAAAGATAATCGCTAATGCTTATCGTTAGGGAGTGATTTCTCCCTTGGAGATGGCTCTGTATGCTCTTCAAGATCTGCCTTTGGACCCCTACTCACGTTCTCTGCTTTTTGGTGTGGAGTGAATGATGTGAAATTCAGAAATTAGGGCTTGTATTTATAGGCGAGATCTAGTTACGGCGTAACCTAAGTTGAGAGTTACGCCGTAACCTATATAATTCCATAATAATGCTCTCGTAATAGCTGGTTACGACGTAACACATAGTATGAGTTACGCCATATCTTCAATACAGGTTACAAATGACATGATTATGCCGTAATCATATTAAGGAGTTACGGCGTAGCTTATAGCGGCGTGGAACATCTTTTGACCTACTGGGTTATGGCGTAATCCTTTGTGGGAGTTACAACGTAATCTGTTGCTCAGTTGGCCTTCTGAGTCACGCGCTAGCTACGGCGTAATGTGAGAGTGAAGTTACGCCGTAGCTTCATCACAGTGGGCATACTATCATTAATCTCTTATAAAATCTCCAAATCCGCGTCTCTTTAGCTCCAATGCTTATAATTTACCTGAAAGTGAAATATAAAGGAAAACAAGCGTAAATCCATATAAATAATATAAAATACGAGCATTATCGGGGGAAATTGACACTTAATATTCAGGATTATTTGTGTTATCAAATATCCCCCCACTTAAACTCTACTTGCCCTCAAGTATACCTTATTAGAAAATTTCCTAAAAAGATATATCCCATTACTTGGAAAATATAAGTTTAAAAATTCCTTATGCTAGAATAAATCAAAGCCGAACACCTCATGAATGGGAACAAAACACTCAAAATCTCTCAACTAGTCTAAGTGTCAATTTCGGGGTGATCACTCAAAGCACAGTCATAGCATGTATTCTATCATAAGCTTGGCAGTTACACAAATCTCCACCACTAGAGTTAAGGACTAAACAATTCTCAAAGGAAATATGGGTCGACACGACATGGGTTAAGGGTGAATTGTCATTACTAACATGTCACGGCAAAGTGGACAAAATTAATGATACATGACCAAATACATGGCCAAGACACCAAAGATTGCTCGCTTCATAACCTAGACACGCTTCATGACTAAAAGGGTAGGATAAGACATGGGATATAATTGGTGTAAAGTAAAAAATAACAAGCAAATAGTCTAAACCTATAACCAAGTCATCACCGCTTACCGTTCATCCAAAGTTCAAGTTTCAAGGCTAAGAAACCGGATCATGATATACCAAGTAGATGTTCCATTAGTGGACGTCATGATGGGCACATTACCTATTCTTCAACTGTTGGCGCAATAACTACCAACTTCATTCTTCAAATTTGACTGAGGTGGCCTCCTCGATACTAAATCTTTGATGAGCTCTAAACATAGTGCTTATAAATTTGTACTTTATTATAAACAATTAACTACAACTACTTTTTTTTTTGAAATTTTTTTTTACATTATAACTAAACATAACATCCCCCACTTGAGATGAACATAACATGAGAATCTGGGGGGTCTTCAATGATCTTCAAATATATGTCTTTGACAAAAGTGTGAATTCTGAACCTCTCTACTTGAACCTTGAACTTAGGCAAACAATGACTTCCCGATCACAAATTAAGACTACACGATAGGCTAAGGTAAATGGGTGTATCGAAACATATATATTGGGTGAACAAAATGAAAGGAATGGCTCATACGGGTGTATCTAGGGGTATCTTACACTAAAGGTGAGTGCAACAAAAGGGTTTAACATTAGGGTCGAGAAGTCGAGGTGACTAATTGATAGAGACACAAGGATAGGCTATTTGGGTGATAATCCTATAATATTTCCTTCTTAAAGTGGATATTCCAAATACATTAAGCTAACTCAACATACCTCGTCTATGGTCTCGAAATGATGCAAAGGCCAAGTTCTAAAGTTTACAAGCTACCGGCACACTCATAATTTGGTGGATTTGGGTGAATATTTGGAAACGGATTAGGCTAATATTACCATATAATATCAAGGATTATAATGTGCTCGGCTAATGTCTACTCTAGTTAGATTAAGAAAAACATGTCTAAATTTTAAAAATGTCATAATTTTTCAAAATAAACTAGAAAAACAAGGGCATAATAAAGTTCAAGAGATAATTCAACTCCCGTCCCCCCACTTGAAATGTACAAAGTCCTTTTTGTACTAAACGTTAAATAAAGGTGAAGAGAAAGTAGAATTAGAAAGAGAACTTCTCTGAAATTCACTCCTAAAAGAAAGAAGGCCCACAAAAAGAATCATGCCTTCGATTAAGCATCCACGAGTAAACTTCATTCCCTGAAATCACACTACCAACAAGCATAATTCTAAAAAAAAGAAAAAGAAAAAAGAAAAGAAATCTAACTCACTTTTGTAGGAATCACGGTTGCATTTAGCGTGTGCAACAAGCCTTTTAAACCACTTGGTGTCCCAAGTGGACGAGTGTAGTCTCGTGAAGGCTTACAGGGAACATACCACAAAGTTCATTTAAAAACTAATACAAGGTAATTGTGTTTAAATAAAAAGGATTAAAACTAAAGGATAGTTACGTCGTAACTACTAGAAGGAGTTACGCCATAATTATGGCAAAACCTGGCAGATGCTACTGGAGGGTAGCTACTGCATAACCATAGAATGGGATTACGCCGTAATTGGTAATGCTCTGGAGAGAATCGCTATTGGAGATGTGTTACGGCGTAATCATTGGGATGAGTTACGCCGTAACTGATGGACAGGCCTTGTCCCCGTTTAAGCTATTGATGCAATCTCCTCCGATTCCTGCAAAAATGGTTAAAAACACAAAACCCAATAAAAATATAAATAAAAGAAATAAAAAGGATAATTCGGGTTGCCTCCCAAAAGATAACTTTTCTTTATTAACGAGTCTTTAAGTTAGACTCAAATCCATGGGGCTTTTACGGTGGCCTTCGAACTTGGCCAACTTCCTCCATATCCTTCATCAAGTTGTGCCTGACCCAAGCAACATTAGTAGCGGTGCGGAGATACTCCTTCGTCTCAAACTTCTGAATTTTGCAAACCTTTTTGTCCAGCCCCAAGTGGTATCTTGTAAATTCATATTTTTCAGCTACAATTGGTGGCGGCCTCTTATACGGAATACCAAAAAGTTTGCACCTTCTTTGTTCATATGCTTCATCATCGGGGTCAGTGAACCTGTCTTCCCCTTGTAGTTCAATGTAGTCCAATATTCCATTGATGTCATCATCATCGAACTCAGTACCTTTAAACCACTTATCATCAAGTAATTCTTCCACAAGCACACGCTTTCATTATTCTTTCTCATTGCCCGTCGTATCTTTGATATCATCATCCATTACTTCACTCACATCGTTGGGAATTTCTTTGCTTGGGTCTTCTTCACTCATACATCCTTTCCAAATCTTCTCCTGAGTGGAAGCATCTACTTTTCCATATTTGATCTTGACCCAATCGTCAAATCCCAATTTGTCTAGCCAAGGTAATTCTGTCCTCTCCTCGTCATTGGTTGAGGTCCACAAGAACTCATCATCCTCAACTCTCTCAATGCTACTTCCCCCGTTACATTCATCATCAAACGGATTACAAGACGCCCAAAACCTTCCCCAAAGGTCTTTATCTTCTCACACCAATGCTTCCGAGCTATTTTGTCATTGGTGTTGCTTGAGGGAACCTCCACGCAGTAGGAATCATCTTTGATTGGTTCTTCATCCATGGACTCTTTTTGGAGACAATGTTCTTCATAGTCGATCTTGAGCTTTTTAGAAGATTTGGATTAATTATAGCATCCCCGAATCTCACCAAATACCAATCACGAAAGAATAGATCTCTGAACTTGACGTCGTGTCTTTCTAACTCATGAGGTCATGTCCATTCTTCGCCCTCCATATTACCACTCCCGTTGCAATATTCACAGAAAGGATTGCATGTAGGCCATGCTCGTGTGGACTCGTCTTCCGTGATCATTATAGGATTGCAGCAGTGTTTACTAGGTGGTTCCTCTTGTATAGCTTTGCACCAGTGATTCTTCCTCTTGGATGGGGATTGAGGGCACAGGTTTGTATCACTGGAACACCCGTTAATAACATGTGTTCTTGACTCATCCAATTCAAGAAATCTATCAGACCACGTATCCCAGTTACGCCGTAACTCTGATATTGGGTTACGGTGTAACTGAATTCTGTCAGTGCCATTAGTATCTTTTTCCTCTATCATGCTAGAACCATCTTCGGATTTGTATATTTCAGAAAACACGGCTTTTTTTATGCTATTGATTTGTTCTTTTGTTCTTCATTCCTTCTCTGTACCTCATCGCTAAGCTTTCCAATCATGGTTTCTAAGTTTTTTAGCGATTCGTCGTGACTAAAGAGGCTTTTGTTTGTGCTTTACTGAAAGTTCTTAAGCCATTCTTCTTGCTCCTTCTACCTTTTAGTCGAGTCTTCAAGGTATTTGCTGATTGTTTCCTCCAAATTAGCTATTCTTTCCCCAAAAGTCCCACGGTTAGAATATGGGGGAGGTCCTCCACGATATCCATTACCGTTTCGATTATCCCCTTGAAACGGTCGATTTTCACCATACTTAACTTCTTCAACCTTGCTATCTTCGTCAATGAGAGGACAATTTTTTATGAGATGTCCCCCTCCACAAATTTCACATCCAACTTGGATAGCATGAACACATTCCCTGAGCTTGAGCATGTCCCGACCAAGATTTTCAAGCTTTCTAGTGATGGTGGCAATACCTTTAAGATTTCTGCCTAGGCTTCTTTTGCTTCCTCCATTATGCCACTTTTGAGAATGATCAGCCATTTTTTTGAAGGCTTCAATGGCGATGGTAGGAGTCATGCTTGGAATTGGTCCCTGGTAGTCCAAGATCTGTCTTGTATTCACGTTGATACCTTTGAAGAAAATATTGACCTTGTTGGATCGATGTACTCTAACCAAACTAACTTAACTAGCTTGTTTAAAGTTTAACAACCTCAGATAAATCCTAATTTATTAACAATGAAACACTGAACACTCTTTATTAAGTATGCGGAATTTACTTAACAAATCTAAGAAGAATAACTTTTATTAATAACTCTAAATCTGCTTATTATGCAGATACTTTTAACAACTCTAAGAATATCGAACTTCTCTCTAAAACTCTAAACTTGTGAAATCGTAAGGTCTAAAACTCGTACATCTAATGCCAATCTAGGGGTCCTTTTATAGGCTCAAGGATAACCCTAGTCGGTTTACAATGTGTATCCTTGTACGACAAGTAATCTAATATAGAATATTCTAGAATTACAAGACTTTCTATAAATGAATAAAACAGTTCTTTGGTCTTGCAGTACTTTGACTTTATCGGCAGTACTTTGACTTTATCTTTAGCAGTACTTTGACTCTTTGACTTTTTCCAGTACTTTATCATTCTGCAATACTTTGTTAATCTTCAGTACTTTAACTGTTCAGCACTTTCATATCCCAACAATCCTCTCCTAACTTGAATTCTACTTGATTGACTTCAAGTTCCTTTGTGAATTTTTCTTTATCAGCTTCATCTTTAAGGACAGACTGTGTCTTTGTCTTTAGATTGTATCTTTGTAAGTTCTGTGCATATATCAGCATTATCAAAGTATTTCTAGAATCATTCTTTTACAGCATCATCCAGCAAGCTCCATCTTTTCAGCAGCACAGCAACATATGACAATTTGTACATTTAATTCTGTTTAAGTTGCAGTCTATTCTCATCACTTCCAGGTGTGTTAACTCCTGTGAGAGGTGAATCATTGAAAATTTAATGGATTTTAGATCTCTTTACCAAAGCCATTAACTCTGGAGTAGCCAAATGTTTTGGTGTGTAAGACCATGGTACATTGATAACCATATGATTTTTAGCAAATCATCAGCTATCAACAGATTTGTTTTATCTTTACCAAAAGCTGTACCCTTTTGGACTAGTTAGTTCTTTCATCTATGGTGAACTAATTACCAGATAATGTTTTTTCCACAACCTTTACCACAAGCCATTTTCTTGTGGGCTAGCCAACTCTTTACAATAACTGATATGGTAAGTTGATTACCATACAACTTATTAGTAAGTTGTCAACTAAAAACGGATTTGAGATATCTTTACCAGAGCCGTTTGCTCATGGATTAGCCAATCCTTTTGTAACCATGGTGGATTGATAACCTATTGATGTTACCATGTCAAAACACATTTATTTTACTCAACCTTTGTTTCAAAATATCTGTTACTTAACAAAAGGTTTCTTCTAAAAATCATTTAACTGGTTTAAAGCTGCAAGCAGTACTTTGATGAAAGTACTGTTTGATCAGCAGTACTTTGAATAAAGTACTGATATTTCAAAAAGATTTTATTCAATGAAAATTCATACCAGTTATTCATCATCATCAGCCATTTGAGTCCATATGATAAACATTTTGATGACCATAAGAGCAATTTCAGTATCATCTTCAACTTCCATTCCATGATCTAGCATTCTCCTCATAAGTTCTGCTGTAAGAGGATATCTTCTATCTGCAAACATGTGAATCATTGTCCCGTTTTCCAGCTCTAGAACATGAACTCCAGATTCTTCAAAGAATCTCCAGCTAACAATCTCCCAGTTTTCGTGGTTCTTCCAAATCTCAGCAGTACTTTGTTCTTCAGTTTCCCAAACAGTTGTGAGATCTCCAAGCAAAACTAAACCAATTCCTTCTGCTGGATTGTGTTCAAAGTAATCTCGCACCACATGATATAAATAGAATAAATCCACTCTATCTATGATGTGCAATAAATCCCATAGCCTGTTGAACACTCTGAAGCTTTCATCTGCTCTATGAAACATCAAATAACTTCCTTCTGTTGATTCCACAACTTCAAAAGCAATAATTTGAGATCTGTTTAGCTTCATCTCTGTATCATCTCTAGAATATTCAAAATCCACTATTCTTGTATAATTCCTTAGTTCATCATCAGTATCAGATCTTAGCTCAACTTTCTCTTTCATTGAAAACTGAACATCTTCAACTTCAGTTGTTCTTTTTCTTTTTCTATCTTTTACTTTCAATGATAACATGCTCTTCAGTACCTTTAGGTTCTTTCTCCTTAACAACATCTTCTTTCAAATTCTTTTCTTCTAAATTCCTCCCCAATTGGACAGAAGATGATTTAGGAACCTTTTTGCCTTTGGTTTTCTTCTTAAATTCCCTAACAGGTCGTCCTTGCTTTCTTTGAGACTTAACCCATAGACGATGATGTTGAACCAATGGCCAGACAAAGTTTTTGAGTCTTCATAAACTTAAACTTCAATCTCTTAATCTCTGTAGCCTGAGCTTCAAAAGACTTCTATAATCTTGTCAATTCCCTTGATAAAGAATAGTTGTTGAGAACTTGACCTTCAGGCTCCATAGAAACGTCATCTCCTTCAGATGATGAGTGTTCTGCTTGTGGAGATACTTGTGGAGATGGTGAAAGTGGAACTGCAGTATCTTCTTGGACTTCAGTACTCTGTGAAGCAGTACCTTGTGAAGCAGTTCTTTGAGAAGCAGTACCTTCTGTAGAAGCAATACCTTCTCTTGAGTCAGTATCTTCTCTTTCTTCACTAACTTCAGCCTCAGCTCGAATAGCTTGAACAATCTCCATCATAGAAGTAGTTAATGGAGTGTGCCTTCCAGTGAAGAGATCACTTTTCCTCTCCATAAAAGTAAAAATCTTTGATTGTTGTACCACAACAGGTAGTAAACTTGTAGGTTTTGGCACATCAGCAAGTTGTTTGTTCAAGAAAACTTGAATAAACCTTGGATACATCAACCACTTTGATCCATGTGAGATATGTGAGAGCATTCCATCAAGAATCAGCCTTGAAAAATTAAAAACACGATCAGTAGCCAATCCAACTATAGCAGATGCTATGTTTGATCCAAACTGCTCCCAAGAAGTACTTTTAGCACTTATACAATGTAGCAATACATGAACCAAAAACTTCCAGTGAGGACAAAATAAGGGCTTCCTGAATGTTTGTTCTGTTAAAGATCCTTCATAGCCAATGTCCCTAAAAGTATCCCAAATCAGTTGCTTGTCAAAACGAATTGCCCCTTCTTCATCATTAAACAATAAATCTTCTCGAATAGAGGCTTCAGTAATCTTCACGGTTCTTCCAGCAACTGTAGCTCTAATATAAAATTCATCATTCTCCATATTATCCCTAGCAGTAGCCCAAAATTCTTTAATCCAGGGCTCAATTATATCTGGCTCCACTAAAAGTGCATAACTAATTGGCGACCCAGTAAGATAATCATGATATCATGAAAAGCCACATTAGCTTCAGTCTTGTCTAAATTCGCCACCATGTTGTGCTTAGAAACAGTATTACGATTTGCCATTGTTGATTATGTGAGCACAATAAGAGTTATATCGAATAATATGGATTAGAATGAGAGAAATATGGAAAAGATATGAGAATAACAAGATGAGAGGGAAAATCGGAGATCAGTTATTTATAGGTGAGATTTGAAAAAATCACAGCCTATAATAACAAAGTTACCGTTAGTATTAATTACCCCTCAATATAACCGTTGGAACAGTACTTTAATACGACAAATAGTACTTTCCACGTGTGCAGTACTTTCTAAAGCAGTACTTTCCAAGCAGTACTTTCATAAAAAACAGTACTTTTCCAAATTCCTCTGTATAAGCTAAGTATACACCAATATCCTCCCCTCAAGCAATGCATAGGACTATACTAAAACTAAATAGTCCTCCCCTTAAATGTAGCTCAGTAGTTAATCATGCCAATGCTCACCACCAAATGATTGAATCTTGAAACATCAAAGCCTTTGGTGAGAAAGTCAGCTACATTGTCATCTGTGTGAACCTTAACCACATTAATGAGCCTGTGCTCATAGCAATCTCTGATAAAGTGATGCCTAATCTAAATGTGCTTGGTCTTGGAATGAAAAACTGTATTCTTCACAATACAAATGGTACTCTCATTATCAATATTGATAGGAGTATTCTTGAAATTGAACCCATAATCCAAGAGTTGATTCTGCATCCACAAAACTTGTCCACAACAGCTTGCAGCAGCTACATATTCAGCTTTAGTAGAGGATGTTGCTGCAATTGTCTGTTTCTTACATTGCCAGGAGACCAATCTTCTTCTAAGATATTGGCATCCACCAGTTGTTGATCTTCTATCATAGTTATCACCTGCATAATCACTATCTGAAAAAGCTTGCAAGTGAAAAGGTGAATCCTTAGGATACCACAACCCCAACTTAGGTTGTTGTTTCAAATAACTAAAAATCCTCTTTAACTGCATTCATATAAGAGATCTTTGGTAAGACTTGATATCTTGCACATAAACACACAGCAAACATGATATCAGGCCTTGATGCAGTAAGATACATAAGACAGCCAATCATAGATCTGTATAACTTGACTTCAACAGGTTGACCATCTTCATCTTTGCCCAATGAGTTGATAGATTTAATAGGTGTAGTCACTGGCTTCATAGCATCAAAATTGAACTTCTTAAGTATGTCAGATACATACTTGTCTTGACTGATAAAAATACCTTCCTTTGACTGCTTAACTTGAAGTCCCAAAAAGAATGTTAACTTACCCATGGAACTCATTTGAAATTCTTTCTGCATCAGCTGCTCAAACTCCTTAACCATGGACTGTTTGAGAGACTGACAATAGGTTGAACTTGAGCTCCTTCACATATCTAACATTCTCAAAATCTATCCTTCCTGCTTTAATGGTTCCTTTCCCTGTAATTCTTCCTCCATTAGGATCATTCCCAAATGCAACTCTTCCTCCACACATAGATCTAAAATCTGACAGAATCTCCTTGTCTCCTATCATACTTCCAGAGCAACCACTATCCACAATAAGATGATCTTTAAGCTCCTCTTCTGGATTGCCCTGTACAAAGATAAAAGAGTTAGTGTCTTTTAGGAACCCAAGCCATTACTGACTTGTGTTCCCCTTGTGGAGTTACAAACTCAAATTCTTTGAGTATGTAATTTCCACTATTTTTCAAAACATGATCCAGAATTATATTTTGATTTTTAGCATGTGGATTTTCAAAACCTTCTGGTTTTTCAACAAAACTCTCTTTTTCAACTTCATTCACATTTTCTTGTATCACAAAAACATCAGATACACTTTTTGTTGAAAGTACTGTTTGTCCCTCAGCAGTAATTTTTTTCTCAACCCATTTGGTTTTAACAGTTGGTTCCTGTGATCTAGACATCCTATGTGAGTTGTAATATCTTCTAGGTTGATAGTTCCTAGATCTCCTAGTGTTTCTGTTCCAATAGGTATTTGCAGTACCTTGGTTTGGCTGAGCAGTACTTTGAGAAGGTACTGCTTGTGAAGGTACTGGTGGTTTTGAAAAAGGTCTTCTTTGGTGAGGGTACATATGATCTGGTGAGAAGTTACTGTGATTGACCCTATTTGAATTCTTCCAAACTGGTTTGTGTTCTCTAGGTTTCTGATTGGCAGACCTGTTCTTTGGAAAGTTTCTAAGGTATTCTGAGTGATGTTCACAATCCTTGATTAAATGAGTAGGACTATAACACACAAAACACAGTTTTTCACCCATACTTCCAACATGACTTCTTCTATGTCTGTGACCAAAACTATTGTGCCTTCTAGGTGAATGATTAAACCTGTTTTGACCAAAATTATGCCAAAAATGTTTAGCAGTATTGTTTTGAAAAGGTTTTCCTAAAGGTACTGCTTGTGTAGCAGTACTTTGAGGTGAAGGTACTGCTTGACTTTGAAAATTTCCTTTTGTGTTTTCAACAGTTTCTTTTGATGTTTCAGACCTAGATTGACCAATTAGCTTTTTCCTAAACTCTAAATTGTCTACTCCAAAACGAGAGACATCAGGCCTAGTTGGTTGAAAACTACCAGTGGGAGGAGGAACTGCATAATAACCATTGGTTTTCTTAACCTCAGGAGGTGAGTCATTGACTGATCCCTCATTACTAGATGTATCTACATAATTAATGAGTTCATCATCACTAGTGGTTATATCCTCAAAATCACTTTCATCCTGATCACTAGGTGGGTTTTCTTCTATTTTACTAAAATCCATTCCAAAACCTATACTAGTTCTAATGTAAGCTCTTCTCTGTTTTTCAACATAATTAACATGAGAAAGTCCAGATTCTCCCCATGCAGCAAACTTAGCTAACAAATGATCTCTCTGATAGTCCTGTTGTTCATACTTTTCAGCCCAAACTTAGCTAACAAATCAGATTCTCCCCATGCAACAAACTTAGCTAACAAATCAGAGATCTTACAGTTTAGTTTCCACTCACTAAGTTTTAACTGATAGTCCTGTTGTTCATACTTTTTAGCCCAAGCCACTTCATTATTTTCATGTGTTAAAATTTTGGCTTCCATAGACTCTAAGGTTATTTGGTAACCTGCTACCTCAGACCTAGCCCTTACACAATTATCTCTTTCAAACACATAATTATCAAGCAGTTTGTGATAAAAGTCATGATAATTTGAGCATACCTCAGAGATAGGGGGTAAACTTGGTGAAGTAGCTACCATAGCAAGTAGAAAAGGATCATCTTCACTCTCCATGCTCCAATCGAATCCTCCTAGACAGTCTTTAGATTCTAGTGCAGCATGTTCAGGTTCCTCATCAAAAGCAGTGCTCCAGTCCAATTCTTCCACTGAATCTTCAGCTGTTTCTTCCACTGCTACCATACAGTAGGTCACTGGTTCATCATCAAACTCTTTACTCCAGTCAACCTCTGACAAATTCTATTGAGCAACCAAAGCCTTTGTTTCTATGATAGGAATTTCTTTTAGCTCCAGTTTTGGTTTCTCAGTAATCCTGTTTGCTTGATATTTAGCGAACCTGCACTCCCTTGCAAAATTTCCAGTCTTTTGACAGTTGAAGCATTCAATTTTGGATTTGTCAAAAGTGATTCCCTGTTTTGGTTTGAAGTCTATACTCTTCCCTGTTTTCTTCATATACTTCTTGATCCTTGCAGTCATCATGGCAACTTGCCACCTGATATCTATCTCTTCAAGAGCATCCTCTTCAATCTGTGAGAGGTCTTCTTCATAAGTGACAGGTAGAGAAGCTTGCTGTGCAAAGAAAGAGCACACAACTTCATATGAGTGAAGGGAATTTGTTGGTGTAGCAGGTTGAGCAAAGGTGGGGGAAGTATAGGAAACAGTACTTTGAGCAACAGTACTTTGAGTGGGAGAAGCAGTACTTTTGGTGGAAGTACTGCCTCTCTTTTCAGATGACAGAAAAGCTATACTGTGAGATTTGGAACTGGTTTTACCATTCATCTTATGCTCATACACCTTCAGATGATTGTATAGATCATCAAAGTCCATAACATCCAAGCCTGGTTGTCCTCTGATCATTGTAGCAATCACATGCCATGTGGATGGCAAACTCCTTAAGAACTTGAGATTGGCATCTTCAACAGATACCTCTGCCTTGTAAAGCTCCAACATGTTGAGTAGATTCTGAAATCGATCATATGCAGCATCCATACCCTCTCTTTCTCCAACAGTAAAGGTTTCAAATTGTTGCTTCAGTAGGTTTCTGTGCATCTTCTTAGAGGCTTCATTCCCTCCAAATCTGGTCTTCAGAGCAGCCTAGAGCTGCTTTGCATCTTTAGCATCATGGAACTTCAGAAGATGTCCATCAGGTATAGCAGATAGGAGTATGTTAAGAGCTTTCTCCTGATTCCTTATTGTTGCTGCTGGTAACACAGCCTTAGGTGCCTTGGGTTGTCCAGGAATCTCTACAGGATCTGGAACTACTTCATTACCATTCACAATAACATTCCATAGAGCATGGTCTGTTATGGCAATATACTGCCTCATCTTCATGCACCATAAGTCATATTTGCCCTTCTTAATTATTGGAATCCTGAGTGATATGATTGATGGTGGTGGAACTGCTTCAGTCGACATCTTTGGGTTCTGTAGTAGTAGGTTTTAGGGTTTCTTCTTAGTCAGAGTTTCCACACATACTCTGATACCACTTGTTGGATCGATGTACTCTAACCAAACTAACTTAACTAGCTTGTTTAAGGTTTAACAACCTCGGATAAATCCTAAGTTATTAACAATGAAACACTGAACACTCTTTATTAAGTATGCGGAATTTACTTAACAAATCTAAGAAGAATAACTTTTATTAATAACTCTAAATCTGCTTATTATGCAGATACTTTTAACAACTCTAAGAATATCGAACTTCTCTCTAAAACTCTAAACTTGTGAAATCGTAAGGTCTAAAACTCGTACATCTAATGCCAATCTAGGGGTCCTTTTATAGGCTCAAGGATAACCCTAGTCGGTTTACAATGTGTATCCTTGTACGACAAGTAATCTAATATAGAATATTCTAGAATTACAAGACTTTCTATAAATGAATAAAACAGTTCTTTGGTCTTGCAGTACTTTGACTTTATCTTTAGCAGTATTTTGACTCTTTGACTTTTTCCAATACTTTATCATTCTGCAGTACAAATCTTCAGTACTTTAACTGTTCAACACTTTCATATCCCAACAGACCTTTTGCTGGCTATTCAGATCATGAGTGGGACACTTGTAGAGAAGACCATTGTATCTATCCCAAGCTTGATACAACGTTCCATTGTCATCTTGTTTAAAATTATGGATCACCATGAGCTGATTAGATATCTTCGAAGGAGGACAATATCTTTGGATAAAATGCATTTTTAGGAGAGCCCATGTATCAACTGCCCCGGAGGGCAATCTTTCAATCCATCTTCTCTCTCCCCTAGTAAGAGTCATGGGGAACACTCGGAGCATAAAAACTTCATGAGAAACTTATCACATCAAATAATCCTGAATATTAAGTGTCAATTTCCCCCGATAATGCTCGTATTTTATATCATTTATTTGGATTTACGCTTGTTTTTTTCTATATTTCACTTTCAGGTGAATTACAAGCATTGGAGCTAATTAGACGTGGATTTGGAGAGTTTATTGAAGATATATGATAGTATGCCCAATTTGAAGATGATAGGGCGTAACTCACTCTCACATTACGCCGTAACAGAAGCGTGACTCAGAAAACCAACTCAACTGAAGATTACGGCATAACTCAATCCCAAGATTACATTGTAACTACATCCCAAGAATGGCGTAACCACGATTTATTGAAGATACAACGTAACTCGTTCCTGATGTTACACCATAACCAGCTTTACCAGAGCAAATTACGAAGAAATGGATGTTACGGCGTAACTCTCAACTTAAGTTACACTGTAACCAGATCTGGCCTATAAATACCACCCAAATTCCAGCATTTCTAATCATTCACTTCACACACCAATTCAGAGAATGTAGGTAGAAGGGTGAAGGCAGATCTTGAGGAGCACACGGATCCATCTCCAAGGGATAAATCACTCCCCTACGATAAGCTTTAGCATTTTATCATTTCTTTAATTTCAATTCATGTATTTCGATATGTTAAACATTGAATCGATTGTTTTAGTTAATATGAGCGGCTAAGCACCTCTGGTGCTAGCCTAGTTATGATTCCTTATTTGTTTTGTTTATGTTTACATTGCTTCTGTATAATTGTTTCTAGTGTATGCATGCATAGTTTTTTGGTAGCTACCCTTGTATCGGTAATTTTGAATGGCGGTAGTGGCTAGTTACTTAGGAGATATGACCAACTGACCCTAAGTTGGTAGACTGAGTGGGAAGGGTAAGAATTGACTAACTGACGACCCTTCTTCGCTTGCGCAATTTGACCAACTGATCACCTGCATTTTTGTTTTGTTTTAAATTTTCTCAAATTCCCACGATTTCTTTTTAAGTTTCAGGTACCATGGAAGTTGTTAACATTGATGACCTCACTCTTGAGGAATATTTGGCGTTGACAAGAGAAGAACAAGGGTTGGGGATCGTTAGGCCGGCTATCACCGAAGATGCCCAATTCTAGATCAAACCTCATTTTATGAGGGAATTGCATGCAAACCCTTTCTCCGAAAGCATTACCGATGATGCTCGCGAACATGTGGACAACGTAGAATACATTGTCAGCCTATTCAAAATTCTAAGAGTCTCAAACGATCTTTGTCATGTTACCTGTGTTCCCTATTTCTCTCACTGGAGCTACTAAAAGATGGGTTGATCGATTACCTGCTGGGACAGTTGAAACCTGGCCTCTCCTAAAAAAATATTTCATTCAAAGGTATTGTCCTCCATCTAGGACTGCAAGGCAATTAGAATAAATCCATAACTTCAAAAAGGAGGGCGATGAAACGCTATACCAAGCATGGGAAAGATACAACAAATTATTATACAAGTGCCCTACTCACGACCTTAATAGTCAGCAGAAGATAAATGTCATTTACAAGGGTCTAAGCATCTCCTCAAGGCAAATGATCGATTCTCAAGGACCAATACCTGGAATGACTCCAACAATGGCTTTAGAAACTATTCAAAAGATGGTAGACCACTCTCACAAATGGCACAATGGGGGGAGCAATCGAAGTAAAAGTGGAAATGTGGAAGGCCTTGTAGCAATAAATAACAAATTAGAGAGTCTTGGAAGAGACATGAAAAAGATTAGGGAAAATGTGCATTCCATACAAGTTGGACGAAACGGACACAATGGCACTCTCCCTACCAAGGAGTGCCCGTACAAGGAAAAAGTCAAAAGGATGGAAGAAGTAAAATATGGAAGTGGAAGTCCCTTCAACGGATACATTGGTAACGGGGCTAAATACCGAGAAAAATCCCCAGGATTTTATACTAGAATCAACAATAACCCTCCTAGACCAAGCCTCGGAGAAATAATGCATAAACATATCGAGGAATCAATGAAGAAAAGCGATAGACTCAAAGAATGGATGGTCAAGGTAAAAGAAGACACCAACATGAAATTACGGAACCAAGATGCCGCAATTAAAAACCTCGAAACCCAAATTGGGCAGTTAGCTAAAAATCTCGAGACCAGTAAAGAAAAAGCCATTGCATGCAAAGCCATACTTGCACAAGATAAACCGAAGGATGAACAATACACCTCTTCTATCACTAATGATCTTTTCGGAATTAACTACTTAAAAGAAGATGAAAAATCTGATGACGACGAGGACCTGCCAAGCCAAATCCCTGAGAAGGAACTCTATCAAGAAAGTTTTCTTCTACCATGCACTATCGATAATCTAAAAATTCCCGCTTTAGCTAATTTGGGGGCTGGGGTAAACCTTATTTCTACTTCATTGTTTGATAAACTAAAACTTACCAATTTAAAAGAAACAACAATGATGATTGAAATGGCTGATTCCTCTAAAGCTATACCTAGGGGAGTTGTTAAATATATTCTCCTCAAAATTGGTAAATTCCTTTTTCCTACTGATTTTGTGGTTATTGACATGGGCAAACGGGAGACTTACAACTTAATTGTTGGAAGGCCTTTCCTGGCCACTTGTCGAGCGCATATAAAAGTCATTGAAAAAAAATTCTTTGGAAACCGAAGGGGAACAAATTACTTTCAGCATGAAGGAACAATTGAATCCTTGATTGGAATTTTCAAAAAAGGTTGATGTTGTCAATATTCCGTCTCTCGACCCGCCTTTGTGTTGTAACCTGAGAACTAACAATTATAGGGAGAATTTTGATAGTTATGAACAGGAACAGGAAAAGATTATCCCGATTGGGGGTATTAAGGAATCTCCGAAACCTAACAAGCATTACTGCATCCCTATAATGACGGGGCAAGACGGATCAATGAAAGCATGGCCCTCGTGTAACCCTTTTCGTGAATTTTGTGATATAAAGGTGGAAGAATGGACGTACCCTCTCGAGATTAAGAGACACGATATGAAATTTGGAAATTTATCCTTTGAATATTGGTACAAGGTGAGATTTGGAGACCCGAACATCAATACGAGATTAATGAAACAGCTAAAACGCAATTACAATGAATATCACCTCATTGATAAAATGACCAATGATGAAAGATCAAACATAAGTGCAATGATTGATCCTATAATAGAAGACGACGACTACGGAAAGTCGTGTTTATCATTCAATGAGTGGCTCTCGCAAAAATTTGGTAAATGTAGCATCGGCAACACAACCAAAAAAAGAGTTTTTGTCGAATGGATGAATGACTGCCGCCAAGTAACAGAAGAAGTTGGCCAACTCCAAAGGCCACCATAAAGCCCCGAGGCTTTGAGTCTAACTTAAAGACTCGTAAATAAAGAAAAGAGCTCTTTTGGGAGACAACCCGAATTATCCTTTTCATTTGTTTTAATTCTATTTCTGTTGGGTTTTGTGTTTTTAACCAATTTTGCAGGAAAATGGAGAAAAGTTGTTGCAGCATGCTGAACGGGGACCTGATCTGTCCACAGTTACGGCCTAACTCATTCTTATGGTTACGCCATAACATACTTCTTGCAGTAGTTCTTCTCAGAGCATTACCAATTACGGCGTAATCCCATGCAACGGTTACGCCGTAGCTACACTCTTGTAGCGTCTGCCAGGTTTTGCATTAATTACGGTGTAACTCCTTATAGGAGTTACAACGTAACTTTCCTCTATAACACTTCTTTCCTTTTAAACACAATAACCTTGTATTAGTTTTTAAATGAACTGTTGGAATCACTCCTAATCCTTAATTCAAGTGTTAGTGATTCATATGTAATAGTTAGCTTAATATGGCCTTTATGTTAGTTATTAAGCTTAGGCTTATGTAGAAGGCCCATAAGCCTAGGACCAAGCCCATAAGAGAAAGGAAGGGACTAGGAGTGTTGCCCTAGCTCCCTCTCCTATAAATACCTTGTAATAACCCTCACTTGAGGGTTGGTCGTTCAATTTCATTCTCTTTCACTTCATACGCATAACCTTTCCTTATTCATACGCATAAGTGTTTGTTTGTTATTGTTCAACCAATCCTTTCTCTTCCCTATTTCTTACATGGATGCTTGTGTTACATATATGGTGACCTAACAGTGGTATCATTCGCCAAATAGTTGGGTGAATCGTTTTTATTGTTAATGTGAGTTTCAGTCTTACGCGTAACAACGGTTGATACTTTGGTTCGCTTAAAAACTTATTTTTCACACTTTTCAATCCAAGATTCTTGTACTTTCAATGTTTTAAGGTGTTAAAATAACTGTTTTTGGCAAAAAGTTTCAAACTTTACGTGTGGATCATTGTTTTTAAGCTAAGTTTTTTACGTGGGTAGTGTTCTACGCGTAACTATTTTATAAGCTTTGGATCATCAAGTTTCACACTTTTGGATTATTTTGGTGATATTGAAGCTATTTCATCACAAAAATCTGGTTTGGAAACATCAGTTGGCAGAAATCATTTTTGGCTAATTTCTACGCGTAAGTGAAACCCTCATCTTACCCGTAATCGCTTCCTTGGTTTGATCTTCACCGTGGATTACTCGGTGTTTTCTTGCTTGGATAAGCCTGAAAACACTTCGACTTTGGATATCTTTTGCATTATGATAGTGTAAAAGATCTTTTGGGTAAAACCTAAATTACGCATAAGCTTAAGCTTCGCGTAAAATCCTACGCATAAGATTCATCTTACACCTAAGCTTTGTCTTACACATAAGTTAATCCTACGCCTAAGTCTTCTACGCTTAACTTTCTGTTTACGCATAACTTTAGTGTTTTCTCATTACTTACGCGTAAGCTAATCCTACGCGTAACTATTGCTGTTACGCGTATCTTTGATGTTTTTACGCATAAGTAGTACTTTGCTTTTCTGTGATTTCTACGCCTAAGGATACTTCATCAACAACGGTTCATTCGACTACAAAGATCCATTTATCAACACAAGTTTTCAACATGTCACAACCACCATACTCTAGCTATTTCCCTTACACTTATAATCAACAACAACAACAACTAAGTCCACAACATCAACAATTTAATCATCAACAAAAATTTTATCAACAACAATTTAATCAACAACATACTCTACAACTTGCAGCAATTCCACAACCTTCATTGTTTCAACCACCACCTAGTCTTCAAGTACAACCTTACACAAACTTCTACAATCAACATCCATCTAGGAGTACTATGAAGGAACCGACATGGTTTTGCAAGATGTGTGAAGCCTTGAGTAGCCAACAATCAATTCATAAAGCTGGCTCACTTGATAGACCTCCAATGCTCACTCCCGGTAATTATGATCAATGGGTGATTAGGTTCATTAGGTTTTGTGATCTAAAGAAGCCACATGGAAAGTTCTTGAAGAAGGTCATTATGGAAGGTCCATTCCAGATGCCTACTGTCGTTACACCCGGAGATCCAAATGATGTTCCACCAAGAGATGATCTCACAAACATTGCAACTGTTGCTGACCTTTCTGGTGATGAACTTCTACATTTCGAAGCTGATGAACTAGCAATGCAATACATCCTTTTAGGACTACCCAATCCAATCCTTCGAAGTGTTGATGCTCAAAAGACTGCAAAGGCAATGTGGGAACATATTCATCTTCTGATGCAAGGCACAACACTCAATCAAGAAGACATGGAATCCAAAATCTATTTGGCCTATGAACACTTAATGATTGAACCAGGAGAGACACTAGAGTTATATCATCATTTCTTTTCAGACATCATTAATGATTTGGATAAACACAACATCATTATGCCAAGAATTGCTACCAACACTAAGTTCCTAAGTAGTCTTGGTCCGGAATGGGAGAAGTATGTAATTTTTCTCCGTCAAGCTAAGAATCTTCATCATGCTACATACGGATTGTTGTACGAATATCTGAAGCCTCACCAAAAAGAAGTTGATAAGGAAAGGATTCTCCGAGGCCAAACTGTTTCACCTTCACTTCCGGAAAATCAACAACTTGCTTTGTGGGCTCAAACTAACTTTCCTCCTCAAACAGCTCCTCAACCCGCTCCACAACCAACTGCAACTATCACACCCTATGATCCGTCACAGCAACAACCTCCACAAAGTCAATTGGTTCCATACAACAACAACAATGCTCAAGCACTTTACAGTGAAGCTAATGAGGAATCCGATGCTTTCGATGAATTGCAACAAGGATTTGTTATGATTGCTAAAGCCTTTTGCCGGTACACAAACAGATCCAACAATCGCATTCGTTCCCCATCTAACACACGTAATCAGGCTGTTGTGAACAATGGACGTGTTGAAGTTCAAAATCGGGGTTATGATCGTCAGATGGGAGGAGGTCAAGGGTTTAATGCTATGGGAAGGAATAACACGGGTGCTCCACAACAACAGAGAGCTCAAGTGGTTGAACAGGGTGTTGCTCAGAATAGGGAAAATGGTCTTCGGTGCTATAACAACAATGAGAAAGGTCACCTGGCTAATGCATGCCCTAAACCAAGGACTAGAGGCAGTGCTTATCATAAGGAGGCTTTACTTTTAGCTTTTAAGGATGAATCTGGTGGAACTCTCACAGACAAAGAACAGAGCTTTATGGCCGCTGTAGATTCAGATGATGATATAGAGGACTTGCAGGCTAATGCAGCAGTGATGTTGATGGCACATATGCAAGCTCTTCACATGAGTGATACAGGCCCGATGTATGACTGCGATGGCTTGTCTCGGTACCCAAAAACCATACTCATTATCGATCGATATCTCGCTAACATCCCGCATCCGACAAAGATCGAGTGTTCAACATGAGCCATCTACATCTCATTCGATGATCATCAACTAGACCCGTAGTTATATTTGACGATCAAGATGACCCTCTCGGTTACCTTTGATAATCAAGTTGACTCCGTGGTTATACTTGAGGATCTAAATAATGATCATGTTGAGACTCACGTTGAACAAAATGATTCTTCGTCTGATCCAGAAATTGAGCTCATGACTTTAATTAAAGACCAACAATCCCGAAAGTGGATCATTACGCGTGATAATACCAAATTAAAAGTTAAAAATGCACTGTTAACCAGGGATATCGAATGCTTAAAACGGCAACTCAATTTTTTCAAAACTCAAGAAAAACGTGAAAAAGGTTTTGAAGCCGCTTTTGCTAAATCACACCAACACAAAAAATCTTTAGAACGAGCAGATTGTGATCTAGCCGCATCGAAGAATGCTTTGTTGTCTGAATTAGAACAACTGAAACATGAACATACAAAACAACTTAACGCTCTTACTTTGGAAAATCAAAAAACCAAGGCTGAGTTGTTAACTTGTCAACAAAAGTTCACTGCATACAAAAAGCATTCAACGAAACGAATAGATGACTATCTTGAAGAAATTGTTGGCTTACAAAAAAAAACTCAAAGAGTTTCAAAATATTGTTTACAAACATGGTGAATCACTCACAACGATTCAAAAGTTTACTTTAAAACCCAATCCAAATGGACATGGACCGAATCTTGCTGATTATAAACCTAAACTTTCAAACAAAGCATTCAAAGATCCTGAAGTTTCGGTCACAGTGAATACAAAATTGATGATTCATTATGACCGTGTTGAATATCATCGTCAAGAGGAATTAGATGCAGAAGACGAGAGTCGATCGAAAATAGGAAATGTTGTTTATAACAAACCATTTAACTATTCTAAAGCAGTCACTTTCGTTACAACAAAGGATTCTTCTAACACACCAAGGATTATCACAAAAACGTCTGAGTCTTCTAATGTTACTCCCAAACCTGATTATGCACAAATTTATGGTCATTTACCTTCACTCAGTGAAGTAAATTCTAAACCTGAAAATCGTCAAATACTTAGATATTTTGACATTTTCATTGACCTCAAACTTTTAGAACGTGAGATAGAATATCATTCTGAAATAAAAGTTCAACATTTTCAATCGCCTCTGGAGCGAGAACAAAGAGACATTTTTCAGAAAAGACTTTTACCCCATGTCAAAATTTTGAAAAATTGTGCATTGTATTGGGAAAGGGAATTTCATAAGGAACTTGGATTGATGAAAGTCGTTTATGAGAAAATAGAAACATCTATTTCGAATACAAAATGTAAAAAGAAAATGTTACGAAAAGATGTTGATCGACTCTTGGAAGATGTTCTATCTGCTGATATCCATAATGTTGTGTTATTGCATTCTTTGTCATATGCATCTGATTCTATATCTGCTGATACTGTTGATTCTGTTGAAATTGTTGAGAATACTGCTAATGTGCTTCAGATCGAGTCTTTAAAAGTTGAAAATGAACGATTGTCAAACGAGCTTTCAAATGCAAAACGTCGTCTTCAATGGTGTCAAAAAGATATTCATAATCAACAACTTGCTTATCAAAACAAAATCGCCAAGTTGCGTTCAAACACTTTTAATCCAAAACTTGAGCAACTGGATGATCGAAACGTGTCTGTTAAGTGTCAAATCTCAAAATATGAACAAGAACTTGCACAAGTTAAAAAGGAAAATGGTGTCATATCTGATTTACTCAAACAAACTCGTGATGAAGCATGAAATGAACTTGATCATTATCTTACACACACTAAAGAAGTCATGTACTTTGCTGGAAATATTCGTTCTGAAAATCAAGAATTTGTGCACATTATCATTAAGTTAAGAGAGAAGTTAGGAAAGTATGAACAAGTTCAGCCTAGCATCATTAAGAGAATTGCACCTGTAACACTTAGCAAATGTGAACCCAGAATGCCTACTGACAAATCACAAGATACTAATGTGTTTCCCTCTACTGAAACAGGACTAGTTGCCTCTTTTCCAAACATCCGCACTTCACAGCCTAGAAGCAATACAAGGAAGAATAGGAAGTTGCGACCAAAGAAAAGATCAATAAAGAATGTCAAGTAGAAGAACACCGTAGGATTTTGAATAAGACTCGTTGCACTCACTTTAGATATTAGCGTCGACAAATGTAATGGAAAAAGTGTTGTAACTAATGCTAAACCTTTAAGTACTTTTGATATTCAGTCTGAAGCTTCTTGTGTTATTTGTCGTAAAAGTATGCTTTCTGAGTGTCACGATAAATGTGTTGCTAAGGCTATCATGTCTCGTTTACGAAATCCTAAGATTCAGAATACCTCTAGGCCCACTACTGCTTCTAAGTCTGTGCTTGGTAAACCGACCTCTTTAGATTCTAAGAAACGCATTGATGTTCCTGTAGTCCCAGTATCACCTCCAAGGAATGTAGTACCACCTAATGCATTCACTAAGACTAAAGCTAAGACTAGTTGGAGATGGCAGAAATGGATACATAATACACTAGGATTTAAATAGATGCCTAAAATCATTGATGTGTGTATTTCAACTATAAAGCGCTTGGAACCCTCTAACTCATCGGGTTCCACATCTACTTCTATTCCGTCGTGTAATGCATTATTGTGATACGAATCATCCTTTGGATTGTTGATAGCGGATGTTCCCAACACATGTGGGCAATCTCAAATGTTATCAAACTTTGTTGCAAAGTTCATTGGCAAGTGCCGATTCGGGAATGATCATTTTGCAGCTATCATGGGCTACGGAGACTACATCAATGGCAACATCGAAATTAGCAGGGTTTATTATGTGGAAGGTCTCGGTCACAATCTCTTTTTTGTTGGTCAAATCTGTGATGGAGATTTGGAAGTTGCATTTAGGGAGAAACTTGTTTCATTCCTGATCTACAAGGAAACGATCTTATGTCTGGCACACGCAATTCAAGTCTTTACACAATCTCGATGCAAGACATGATTGCTTTATCTCCCATCTGTTTACTCTCAAAGGCTACATCTACAAAATCTTGGCTATGGCACCGTCGTCTCTCACATCTAAACTTTCAAACCATAACTAACCTTGCTCGACACAAACTAGTTGAAGGTCTCCCGAGATTCGGATATTCTAAATATCACCTATGTTCAGCCTGTGAACAAGGGAAACGCACTCGTGCTCATTTTCCTTCAAAGATGGAACACAACACTCAGCATGTGCTTCATCTTCTTCACATGGATTTGTGTGGCCCGATCTTGCGGCGTGCAGCGATTAGTATGGCAGCTACGCCATCTTGGTAATTGTTGATGACTACTCATGATGGACTTGGGTCTACTTTCAAGTTGCATTAGGAACACAAAATCAGACAAATCCCGAGCATCGGAAACGGAACTGAATTTGTAAATCAAACACCCGTTCGAATATTATGAGAAAGTGGTTATTGAGCATCAAACATCTATTTCCACTTTTGAGAACAAAAGCGGAGTTGTTGAAAGGCGAAACGAGCGTACATTAGTGGAAGGCTGCAGAGAATGATGTTAATCAATGCTAAACTTCCATATTACTTGTGAAATTTGAAGCCTCTTCATTTGCATGTTACACTCAGAATCGCTCAATGATTACCAAGCGCCACAACAAAACACCTTTTGAGCTTATCCATAACCGAAAACCGAATATCAAGCACTTTCATGTATTTGGATCCCTTTGCTACCGAATAATGATGAGTGATGACTTTGGTAAGATCAAAGCCAAAGCTGACATTGGAGTCTTTATTGGATATTGTGAGAATTCAAAGGTTTCTTGATCACGGAATCGTCGATTTTCAAAGCAGAGTTAAATGATTCATGCAAATTTCGATGAGCTTCATTTAGAAATGGCTTCGAGCATATTGACGTGAAATTTTGGAACCGGTCACAGCTTAAACTTCCCTCCCAACCCCATCATCGGTGAACAAAGCCCTCGGCTGACTTTTCGTCAACAAATGGAAAGGCTATTTGCTCCTCTTGTTGATTGTGATATTGATGAGCGTGCTGTGTGTATCCAATGTTTCCGTATCAACGATCATATTCCAATACGATACACACTGCTACAACAACTCTCATTTGAAGAGAAGCACCACCAGTTGACTCTACAACACAAATTGAACAAGCTGCTTCCAATTATTTGATGAACCGGTGATGATGTTCTATACAATGAAGTACCCCACTGCGAGTTTTGATCCAAATGCGTTCTTTAACCCATTTGCTAATGAAAGCTGCTGCACCGATGCATAGCGAATCATCACAAGCCATTTGAATCCTCAAAATGCCGCATACAATGTATATCAACATCAACCTTCCACAATCATAGTTGGACGAAAGACCATCCTCTTGAAAATATTATTGGCAACGAAATCAACCCGATCGTAACAAGACAAGCGTCTTCACACGTGACGGTGAACATTGCATTTATGCACTCAATGTCTGCCAATCTGAACCTAAAACATCAAAGAGCGCAAATGACAAAGACACTGGATTGAATCCATGCAAGAAGAACTCAATCAATTCAAACGTCTTGAAGTATGGGAATTGGTTGAAAGACCAACGAGATCTTCGTCATTGGTCTTAAAATGGATTTGGAAAAACAAATTGGATCTTGTTGAAGGGATGTTATCGAAAATAAGTCACGTCGGTGGCTAAGGGTTATCGGCGGAAGAGGGTATTGACTTTGAAGAATCTTTTTTGCTCTTTCGTTTACTCGTCTTGAGTACATTTTGGATATTTCTAGCGTTAAGCGGCTCATCTAAACATCCGCGGTCTTTTCGGATGGACGTCAAAACCGCTTTCTCAAACGGAAACAAAAATGAGCGGTTTATGTCGACCCGGTAAAGGATGGATCGTTGATCGAGTTCCGAACCATGTCTACAAACTAAACAAAGCTCGTATGGTCTCAAACAAGCTCCTCGGGCATTGATACGATAAGTTATCATCTTTCCTAATTGCTAATATTTCACCAAAGGTTGGTTGACCCTACACTCTTTCATACAATATCACGGGGCACATATTTTAATCGTTCAAATTTATGTGGATAACATCGCTTTTTAGGTCAACACATTTAAAATACTCAAATGCTTTTGCAAAAATAATGAAGAAAAATTTTGAAATGTCCATGATGGGTGAACTTACATTCTTTCTCAGATTGCAAGTTCATCAATCACCCCGTGGTATTTTCTTGGAATCGATCCAAATATGCCTTTGAAATTCTAAAAATTTGGAATGAATACTTGTGATACTTATGCACACCAATGTCACATACCAAGAAGTTAGGCGTGTTGATTTACATGGGAAGTTGACCCACTACAAAATACCCAATATTATTGGGTCTCTTATGTATCTAAAGTAGGACACGATTATATTGTCTTTGCTTGGTATATCTTGCTCGTTATCGATCGAGACCAAGGGGTGGTGAAACCGCCTCTACGAGGCTAAAAGAATCCTCGTACATCAAAGGGAACCATTAATTGGGGATCACGGTATCCAGAAGGATTCGGTTTTGAACTAATAGCTTTTTAGACGCTGACCGCGAGCCTTGATTGCCCGCTAGACTCGGAAAAAGTACTTGAGAGCACTCAATTTCTTGGTGATAAACCGGTATCTGGCAATCGAAGAAGCAGGATTGTACATATTTATGTCCTCAGCGAATGCCGAGAATATGTAGCCATGTCGATGTGTTGTGCTCAAGTCATTTGGATGAGAACACAACTCAAAGACTATGGTTCACGTGATTTGACAATCTGATGTATTGCGCAATTGAGTGCCATTGCGATCTGGAAATGCGAACTCGATTCACCTGAAATCAAAGCACATCGATCTTGATATCACTTCATCAAGGACCGTGGAGCAGTACAATTGAACTATACTTTGTGGAGTACGAATACTAATTGGCGGATCTTCTCACCAAAGCCTTAGCTCCCGCTAGGTTTAATGAGTTGGTCCACAGGATTGGTATGCGGTGTTTGACTCAAGAGGAACTGGATGAACTCTTAAAACATTCTTAAAACACCATCAAACACCAAAACCTCTTTGTAAATATTTTTCAAAAACAAAATACAAAATTATAAAATCAGATAAAACAACAAAAATATTCTTCTTTCTATATTTCTTTAACATGGCAAGTACATATTCTTGAGTCAACACTCAAATCTTTCAAAATTGAATTTTTCGATCAAGTGTTGAGGGGAGAATGCAAATATTTTTTCAGATTCATAAAACTTGTACTTGCATGTTATCTTATCAGATTGATTCTTTAATATGGTGGTACATTTTACTGGATTTCGACACTCCTCGGACTAAAATTTATAAAACCTTTAATTATTTCTTAAGTTAGAGGGGAGTTAATACGTCAAAATTCTTTCCAAATATCCTTCGTTTGGTTACCATAATGGAAGTTAAAGGCATTGGATGAAAATGGAAAAGGTGGAGGGACTAAAACTATCCAAAATCTTAAAGTTATTTTTAGTAAAACTCCTCACCTAATTCATTAAATTGACTTCATTTAATATTTCACCAAACTTAATCCTACGCCTAACTATCGATCTTCAAATCTGTGTTTTGGATCATCATTTTGTAAGTGATTTCTTAATCTAAACGTGTTTACAAACAAAGGTTTTGATTTATATCAAAAACTAACGGTTAAATTTTCATTTATGATTGATTTGGTGTTCTCTATAAATGCGTATGAACACCTAATCAAATATTAGTGTTTAATGTGGTGAAAAAAGATAGTGTCTAAAGCGCGTTCATATAACATCATTGAAACTATTTTGATCATAAAAACACACCCGCATACATGAATTGATTGATATTGGGAATTAGGGTTTATGCGTGAAATTGGGTGTTTTCAATTGAGAACTTTTTTTGGTTAAAAAGATTGTTGTGTGATGTTGTTTATAAGATGAATTGATCATATACATGTTTTGAATTAACCCAGAAACACTAATTGATTAATACTTAGAAATTAGGGTTTATGTTCTTCATATTTGGGTATTTTTGATTCGTTGAGAATTTGATGTTAAAACTAGGATATAACTACTCATTTGA